>CM039680.1:109390507-110590507 GCA_022537955.1 Schmidtea mediterranea
TATTCAAAGTCGGTTCTCTCTGACTCCTGGTGTCCTTTAAATTAAAACAATTGAACGACGCCAGACGTATATTAAAACAACAGGTTCACATTTATTATCAACACGCCTGCAATGGACCCAATCAAAGTTTATACGATTCTCTGCTCGGCGTTGATGCTTTGCAAACAAACAATATTCCCACCTTTTGGAATCCCTTTAGTTTCCGTTGACTCTCGTTTTCCCTCGGTTTTCTGTTTGGTTTGTCCCTTTTCGCCTTTCCGTATTCTTAATTCTATTCTCGTTTTCCCTACTTTTCCCTTAATTCGTTTATCCCTTTTGTCCCTATGCGTCTGATTCTCCGAACCCTAGCTGAGGCAGAATGCCGATTTTCTGCCATGATTTTCCCTTTGCTTATATACTCCTCGAAATCAGGATGACAAATGGTTATTGCCGAGCCAATCTTTCGTTTGACATTTTCTCCTACGTGTTTGCTTCGGCTGTCATCCATTTAATGGTCGCAACGAATCCAGATAATTAATGGCCGCTACCGGTCTCCCTACGCGCGCTATCTCTCCTTACTCTTTTCTCCATTAATGCATTGTGTTCAAACTAATGGGCCCAAATTTCCTTTTGTTTGCTTTCTTCTTGTTTAACCCAGCTCGGGTTTCCTTCATCTCTCGGGTTCTCGCATTGCTTCGGGTTTCCATTAGCTCGGTGTTTTCCATTAGCAATTAATTATTAATTAACGTTTTCTGTTTTCATACATTTTGAATGTTTTTCAACGCCTTTTTCTAAACCTTTTTTCTGATAAATCCTAACCGATCATCCTTTGTTGACCATTAGCTAAATCCTATAACTGTCCGTTTTTTCTTTCCCATTCGATTTCGAATGATTTTTCCCATTTAGTTGATTTTTCCTCGGATTTCGCCGGATTCTCGTCTTTTCGTAATTGCTTTTTGCATTTTCTTAATACTGTTTCGCATCGCACTTTCTTTTACTATTAATTCTGGTGGCACGATCCCCGCTTTTATTTGCCTTTTTTTCTTCGCTTACTTTGCGCATTTGAATTAATTATCCTAAATTTTTATTTAAATTTTTAATTTTATTTACAGACCTCAACATATCTCCCCCTTAAAAAATTTTTCGTCCTGCAGGAAATCTATGTTTTGCTGTGATTATGTATTATTATTTTATTAATATTAGCCCTTTATTATTATTATTACTATTTATATCCGAATTATTATTCAAAAATTATTCTCCCAAGCAAATATTTCCCAATTATCTTCAGGTAATTTATAGTAAATCAAATAAATTGGCAATAATCGACTTTCAAAATTCCATTTTCCCAAAAGACCTATAATTTCCATTTGCATTTGTTGATATTCCCGTAGCCAAAAACGTCACTCTGAAATGGATCCACCGGTCCAATTCTTATTTGCGCAATTGTTTTTATTTTATTTTTGTTTCAGACTGAAATATAAATGTTACTATCAACAGTTTCATTTCATTTTTAGTAATGCAGTTTTTTCAAAAGACCTTATTTATGGTGTCGACTAATAATTTGGCCCTTATTATGAAAACTGTTAGTTATTCTTTTTGAACTCAAATTTCTAAAGTTCACTTGTTGATTAATCGATATTTTAATTCTATGCGAAATTTAATTCTTTTTTTTAATTTTTACTAATTTATATTTGGAAACACGTTGAAATATTTTTATTTTGCTTTAAAAATCAAAAATAATTTAAACATTCTAAATTAAATTAAAACTCAAATAATTTAATAAAATATACCATTTAATAATATATTGTTTTCATTTAAATTATATATTAGTTTGTTATTAATTTTCAAATTCAGAAAAACCATTAAAAATAAGGAAAAATAAAAACGAATTTAAATTAATAATTAAATTGCTATCAATTTTCCTGTAGTACTTATCAGATAAGCTTCAATGTACTCGTTTAATCGCAGAAGAAAACAATTATCTTTTTATTATTAATTATTATTATTTATTATTCTTGTTATTTTTTATTATCATTTATCATTTGCATTAAAGCGTTCTCGGATATTAAAGAATTGGGTTATGAATTCACTGTCAATATTAGGACAACTCGAATTCCCAGCCATGCCGCAGGCCATACGAGCCGATTATCAGTTATCCAAATATGATGACACTAATCCCAGTCTCATCAATCACTTACTGATTTCCCTAGCAATGCAAACAATGTCTGCTAATTGGACATTCCTTATCACAGGAAAGTTGTGTGTTCCTATGCTGTTTTTCAACTGTGAAATCCCAATCATTAAATGGCACCGAATTTCCAATCGAAAATATCAGATATTCTGATATAAGAACTAGATTCAATGCAATGCAAAAAATTCGAATCTGAAATTCACAGAGAAATATGATTTTGATAGAAGGGAAAATCGAGCAAAAACAAACGCGATAGAAAACAAAAAATAAATAATGTTTCAGTGCAAAAGAAACATGGTTAAATTATTAATTATTAATTATTTAGTATAGTTTAAATTTTTTAATTTTATTTAAATAATTAGAAATTTTTAATTATAAATTTTTTTAATGTTAAACTGATTTATTTATCTTGTTTTAATTTTATTTAATTTTTTTTTTTTCTTTTATAGGACTAATTTAAAACAAGTTAATTATTTATTATTAGAATAAAATAATTAATTAATTTGGCAGTTCCTCGTGATTAATTGTCATTTAATAAAGAAAAATTTTTTTTCTTATCAATTGAAAAACAATGAATATTACAAAAATTTGGTTATTGCATATTTATATTATATTAAGAAATGATTAACATCCGTAATTTTTTTTTTTTTAAAGTTTTACTATTGTTAATAATTATTTTTAATCAGTGTATTTGGGTTTAGTAAAGGTAAAATATTATTTGCAAATTTTTGAACAATTTCCCCAGTCGCAAGGTAATTTATTTGCAAAGTAAAACACTATATAAGTAGTGGGGTAAAAAACTTGAATCGAAAATATGTATTTCATTAAACAAATTTGATCGAATTTAAATCATGCTCTACAAGAAGTAAAATTAATATTAATTTTTTTTTGATCTATTTTTAAAACATGTTATTTAAATTAGAAATAGATGAAGCCAAATCGAAAACTAAAGGTCAGCCAAAGTCATTTTCGTTTGGGTAGTTTTTACAACTTGAAATTATTTGGAATTAATTCGTCTTTAATTTTTTATATAATTTCACAGTTTCAAATTTAAATTTGTTAAGATATGGTCCTCGGGAAGTGGAAAAGGAAGGTGTGCGGTTGCTATGAGCTGCTATGGTTGTTGCTATAGTCGTGTGTTGTAAAGACGATCAATTAAATGTGATTTTGTTTAAAAATAAATTTCGTTAATATTAATACAAATCTAGGTGGTCCGGGAAGTGGAAAAGGAACCGCAATGTGAAAAAATGGTTAAATAAATATGGTTTTAATGCATGTTTGTCCCAGCGGGTTGCCTTATACGAGAGAGTAGAATCAGGCTCAGAAAGAGGAAATAAACTTTAAAGAAATAAATGGAAAAAGGAGAACTTTGTTTCATTAGTGAGATATTAATTTAATTTTTATGATTCCTAACTTATTGTATTAATTCTAAATAAGATTTACTGAGAAGCTTTGGTTTCAGAGTAAGATATTTAATTTAATTTATGAATGCTTAACTTATTGTATTAATTCTAATAAATTACAATTTTAAGTCTTTGTGTAATATTATTCGCATGCAATATGTTAGTTTTTTAAATTCTTTACTTTTAGAAATTTCAGCTTAGATTTTGTTGCAGTTTTTAAATATTTTATTTTATTTTATTTTTTTTTTTTTGGTCGATTTAAAACATTTATAAACATGTATATTGTAGCGGTAATACTTCTATACTGAAAATGCCAGTTACTTTGTTGTTAGTTGGCATACCTAGAGTAATTGACGACTATGCAACACAGATATTGCGCCCCTCTCCGATGATGGGTATTACCATTATTAATTAATATTTAAAAATAATTTTCGTTATAATAACTTATTAGTTTTATTTCGCTCGCCGCATGGGTAAAAAAGGTAATCTCCCCCGCACCGAACCGACTCATGATATCACTTTGTTTACTAGCCTGAATAAGGTGAACATTAAATATTCCGAATGATTTTTTACTGCGTCCTGCCGGTTTTTTGACGTAGCTGATACGAATAGGCTTCTATAAATTAATTACCGACCTGGTGGTTTCTTGACGTAGCCGCGTGCTGATAAGCTTTCTAATTAATTACCCTGTGGTTTTCTTAAGTAGCCTTTGTACTGATAAGCGTTTCTTATATAAGTGTCTGCTTTACTACTTTTCGTTGTTTTGTCTTGCCAATCTTGAAGTAAGCATTTTAATATTTTAATTTTTTTCATATATTTTTTTTTTTTTTTTGAATTTTAGTAAACGCCATCCCTCAATTACTATGGGACGTAGTGATTACTTGTTTTTTGGTTTTTGTGAACCATGCTGTCCTCAACTACGCCTCATAGTAACCGAACACTTGCAATCGGCTGTCCAGGTAGCCAAACCCGGTGATTGCAAAGTGCTCGTGGTTTGCTTATTAAATTAAACTTATTGATACTTATTAACTTAATTTTTACTGTTTTAATTTTAGGTTCGTTAATTTGTTTTATGCAACTACCTAATACCACATCTCATGTTGTTTGGTCATATATTTTTTTGATTTTCTGATTTTTGTATTTTATACTAAAAGCAAACTCTAATTACAGCTACTCGTATTTTTTCTGAAATTTTAGCCGTATTTATACTTATTAATTTATTACGTAATTCTTATCAATTACTTGCCTGACTAATTATTTGTCGAGGGCCGCCATGGTACGGGAGTTTTTAGCAAGCATTAATTTATTTCATTTTTCTTTTCAACCCCTTACTATTTTAGGTCCCGAACCTAAGTTTTTGAGCATCTCCGATGTTTATGGCAATGGTGTTATTTGACTGCATACTACCAGGTTTTTTTAATTTCCTTTTTTCAAGGGTCCCTTTGCCACCGCGCCGAAAGGGTATTGAAACGCACCTTTGCCATTGGTGGATACAGGCAGTAGGTTTGAAAGACGCCCGCCTTGGCAATGTACGCAGGGAATGGGAACTGTGGCATCCCAATCCCAATTTCTGTTGAACTCTGACGACGACTAAAAACGAATAAAACTTTGAATAAATGTGCAAGCATGACCGTTGGTTTTTAATTTTATGCTAGAAAGTGTAGGGTAAATTGTGTCCGCTCTTTCGCGATAGTCTTTGTTACTACTAATAGTGAAATTATTCCTTCTTATTTATAATTTTTGTTCTCTCGCCCAGTAGGTTACCCATTGTTTATAGTTTATGCTAATTCAATTCATTACTACTCAGCCCTTTAATATTATTTATTTCTAATGTTCATTTAAGGTATCATTTTCATTATTTGCAGACATTATTTGAGTTATTCTATTTGCTTTTGGTCCATTTTTTTATCTATTATTTCATTTATTTAATTTATCACTTTTTTAATTATTTATTTATTATCAATTTGTTTATGTTATTTTGATTAATATTTATTTACTATTTATTTTTTTTTTTTTCGAGGACGAAAAAAAACACTAACTGGGTCGTTTATAATTTAATTTTTTTTAGTCTAATTGATTTATCTCACCATCGTCCTTCCGATTCCTCTAATTCTTGCTGACTCTCATTCGTAAACATCGCGAAATCGGCCTCGTGTTGAAACAATAAGATTTCCAAACGGTCCCAACCACCTTTTCAGAACGGGTAAGTTTTCTCCTCTCCAAATCTGTTATTCTGCCCTGCTGCTACGAACTTTTGCTTTAGCTATTGCGTAGCTTTGTTTTACACTTCTTTTGCATGACATCTCCGAGGCTTCTTGGGGCATTCTCTGAAATTAAATGATAGTATTTTTTTTTTTGTTATTCTCTTTATTTCGCAAAGCATCAACACCTGCGCCTTCGAATCATCAACAAATTTACACCGTTTCATGCCTATGGTACTTAATAAAACATGCAGCATTTTAATATAAATGTAATATATTTTATACTCTATTCCATTGAGACACTAATTTTATAGTCTTGTCTCATAATATGAATATGATGGTGGTTGAAAGGATAGTTAGTTGTCTCTTCTTTACACATATCAAAAATGGTCGATGATTATGAAATGTTATTGATAGGATGAGAAAACCTGTTATTAAAATGTAAATGAGATATCACATAGTTGACCTTGTCAAATCCGAATTTATCATCAATTCGTTTATTTGAGTTAGGTTTTGTCGTCATCTTGGGTGCGGTAATTGGAAAGGTGATGTGGTTGTATCTGATTTTCGTTTCGATTCATTGATTGTCCTGACTTCCACGAAAACTGTTTGCCATCCGCCTGGTTTCGGTTATCCATCGCTGATATTTAACTGTTAATTCCCCCATGCCGTCTCTAAATCAGAAGTGTAAAGTGTAAAAAATGATTACCGGGCATCTAATATAGTCAGGGTTTTTTGTTTGTAGAATAATAACAACTCTTTCATCATTTCCTGATTTTCTATATATCGTTACCGTCCAATTTCCAACACTCAGGGTTATACGATTTTGAACTCGTCTCTGAGATAGATAGACTGGGGTTCCTCACTCTTAAATCGTGAACATTGGTTTCTCCACTACCGTTCCATTTTTCGGGCCTATATGTTCTGCGTAGTAGTTTGCATTAACTGAATAATTTTTGATTCATTTTCAATTCTCGTAGCGGATAACTGATATTTCGGCGAGTTTAAGGGTGTGCGACATTTAACCCTTGAAAATGTGATTCCGGCACTTCCCAACCAAAAAGTTTTTTCCTAACTGGCTTCCAATATATATTGATTCCATTTATCTTCTGGTTTCTATTTCGATCAAGTTTCGCATCTCTTTTGTGTGCACTTCTATCGGAATTTGCGTGTACCTACTTTGACATGTTGCTGTCTCAACAGCGCATTGTATTTTGACATTTGGCTTTAACTTTGCGTACCGCAAATAATATCTTTTATCATAATTCAGTTCTACACTGGTGCCGTATTGTCTAGTAAATCAAATAATTTCTAATTTGGTCTGCGATCTCGCAATTTACAGCTCATTACTATATTTGTTAGAGTGGAATATAATATGTATTTTCTCCATTCCTCCGGATTTTGCTTACCGCATATGGTAAGTCAATCTTTTTGCCGCTCGCAACTGTTACTAACCATCAACATTATTGCTACATAATAATATGCTTATTGAGGTAGCTGACTGTGGTTGGATTTTTGTGAATTTCTGTTTCAATTTTTTTGTTTGACCTCGTTACTTTATTCTGCTTGGACTTAAGGGGTATGCTTAGATCATCTCCTCTGGCACTAGTTTACATCGATTTGCATGCACAATCATCGGGTTAGCCTTTTTACTCCTGAAATGGTAATAACTTCAAATTGTTTCGGTGGTGTCCGCACACTTTGTAGGGTCGCTTTTAAATGATTCTTTGCAAATTTAGGCGATAACCTTTGAGAGGTTCCGGCCTGTTTCAGATACACTAGAATCTCCAATCTTTTAATGCCATGCGCATTGTGCTTTTTTATCGTAGGTTTTCTTTATATTTTTCTTGGTTATTGCTTTAATTGTCCAAACCGGCCTTTAGTCATACTGACTGCATTTTTTCTTGCATTAAAAAGTGCTTTATAAATCGGTATCTCCATTATTGAGAAATTTGGTGGGTTGGAAATGAGATCAATCGGCATAATTATTTTTCCTTACTTACATCAAGTAAAAGGGGTCTTCGCTGTAGCTTTGATTTACTGCATTTTGTAGGCAAATAGACACGGCTTTATGAAGTCGTTCCCAATCTTTCTGTTTTTCGATTCCATATGAACGAGATCATATTTATCAGTGTCCATTAAATGCGTTCCACTAATCCATCAGTTTTTGTGGATGATATGGTGACGTATTCATTTCCAAATTCCTAAATAGGTCTGTGATTGATTTGAACATTTCGCTTTGAAAGTTCTTTCCTTGATCAGTTAACAATTTCTTTGGAGTACCATAGCGAAATATTATGTTTTCCACAAATATTCTAGCAATCGTGTCTGCTTTTTGGTTTGGAATAGCGTATGCTTCTGGCCATTTGGTAAAATAGTCACAAAAAACAACAATGTATTTGTTTCCTTTTGTTGTTTCCGGTAATGGTCCAAAATATCCATTGCCGTCATCTCCATTGGTGCTGCGGGTACTGGCATCGGTTTTAATGGTACTTTAATCTTTTTACCAGTATTTCTGCGGGTGATGCATACTTTGCAACTGTTACACCAATTTTTCACCGTCTTGTTCCATTGTTGGCCAAAAGTATTTCAATTTTAATCTCGATAGCGTCTTGCGCGTTGACAAATGACCTCCCAACGCTCCATCATGATACTGCATCAGTAATGCGTCTCTGTGCTTGGCTGGTATAATAATTAATGCTTCCCATTTTTCCAAAATTTAAGTATTCCATTATGAATTACATATTTGCTGTTTGCATCTGTAAGTCGTTTCCAGTCTTGTTCTTTTCTTATTTTGACCGCTTGTTCCATAAATTGTTTTTAATTCACTATCGTTTTCCTGATCATTTTGAAGTTCAGACATATTATTAACCGCTTTGATTGCAGCGAATATAGTACCTTCCACTTTTCAGTGTCCCCTCACTATTATTTCTGGGATTCTTGACATTGCATCTGCGTTCGCGTTAGCTTTACCTGTCCGATATTTAATCTCAAAGTCGTATTCTTGGAGGCAATCGACCATCGTATTAATTTACTGGCTGAATCTCTGTGTTTCATTAACCACTGTAATGGATTATGATCTGTATAACAGTAAATTTCTGCCCAATAAATATTGTCCTAAAAGTAGTAATTCCATACACTAACGCTAACGTTTCCTTTTCAATCGTTGAGTAGTTTTTCTCGTGAGGCCTCAGTGATCGGCTTGCATAGGCTATTACGTGGTCCTTTTCACCTTCAAATTTTTGTCCTAACACCGCACCCAATGCAACGTTGCTTGCATCCGTCATCAAGATAAATTGTTTTGTAAAATCTGGACATCTTAATATAGGAGTTGTTACTAATTTCTCTTTAATGTATTGAAAGCGTTTTGTTGCATTTGTCCCAAATAAATTTATTGTTTTCTTTAGTAACGTATTCAATGGTTGTGCGATGTGAGAGAAATCTTTTATAAATTTTCTGTAATAGCTCGCCAAACTAAAAATTGTCTAACCTCATCGCATCTTTTGGTACTGGGTACTCTTCCACTTTTTTGATGTTATCTGGATTAGTTTTGTAACCCTCGCCGTGATATTATATGTCCTACATAAATCACTTCTGCTTTGCCCATTCACATTTCGATGTTTGATTTTTAGTTTTGCACTTTTGAGCCGTTTAAATACAGTTTCTACATCTTTCAAGTGTTCTTCAAAATCATTTGAAAATATTATTATATCGTCGATATATACCAATGCATGTCGAATACCTCGTAACACATAATTCATTCCTCGTTGGAATGTAGCTGGGGCTCCTGTTAATCCAAATGGTAACACATTGAACTCATACAGTCCTTTGCCATCCGAGAACGCCGTCTTTCCTCTATCTTCCTCTTTTACCCTAAATTGATTGTACCCTTTGTTTAAATCAATAACTGTGAAATATCGTGCCTCTCCCATTTGATCGAACATTTCTTGGGTACTGAATTGGATAAGTGTCTTTCCTCGTAACTGATTTAGCTTCCGATAATCTACGCAAAATCGTAAGTTCTCATCTTTTTTCTTAACATCACTATTGATGAGGAGAATGGTGACGCACTATCTCGAATTATTCCAAATTCCTTCATTGCTGTAATCTGTCTATCACTTTCATCTTGATGAACGTAGGGGATTCTGTATGGCTTTATTTTTATTGGAGTTTCGTCTAATAACGGTATTTCATGCTCAATTACATTGGTTAGACCTAAATCATATTCGTGTTTGGCAAAGATATCTCGGTATTTTCTCAGCAGTTTTGTGAATTCCTTTTTCTGCATCTCATTTAAATCATTGCTTACCACTTCAGGCTCCTTGTACACCTTGACGTTTCTTGGTATTTTACAATTTGTTTCAACAGACATTTCGATAATTTTCCCAATTTTGTTTTTGGGTGTAGCTGAACCGGTTTCTTACTGCTATTCGTTATATGGACTGGTACTATCTGATTTTCCACTTTGACAACTTCGTCACATATCGGTAAATCATATTTTTCGACTAGCGTTTGATTTGGTTCGAATATAAAATCACCATTATCCACACTCATGGTATTTGCACAATATACCATCTCCGATTGTGGTGGTATTGTCAATGTCTGATTCACAAACACTTCACCTGCCCTGTGAATTATTTTTCCTGTTTCTCCTGCTATCAAATTACCTGTCTTTAAATCAAGTGAGACTCCGTCCAGCTGCTCTAATATATCCATACCGATCAGACATTGTACTGGGCTTCCCTTCATTATGAGCGCATTATGCGCTATTATTCGGTCTCCAATATGGAATATGACGTTAAGTTGTCCAATTATGTTTAATTCATTTTTTGATAATGACCTCACTATTTCGTCGGTAGGCTTTATTTGCATTTTCTCCTTCACGTTTAATACATTTTCCGATATTATTGTGTGACTAGATCCCGAATCAACCAAAGCTTCTACTTTATGTTTGTTCATTTGTATAAATATTCGGGGTTGCTTTCCTCTTTTTGTTAATGTCATCATTGAGTAGTTGCATGGTAAGCCCAACATATTCTTTCTCTCGATCTCTGCGCTAGAAGGCTCGATTCTCTCTCCTACCATTCCTTCACATTGTAATGCGATATTTTCTACTGGTTTCATCTCTCGTAATCGATCAACTGGATATACTGGTGCTGGTTGTATAAACGATTTTGGTATACACAATTTTGTAAACGTGTCTACGCTACTCGCATTTAACAGTGGCTCTTTTAAGATTTGATAGGTTCTCAACGCTTCTTTATTCATTCCACTTAGTTCTTGATTGTCAACATATAACGGTGCACTATCACCCTCGTTGTCATTGTCATTATTCTCGTCCCTTGAAGGGGTTGTACTAGCGTAGCTCACCTTTTTCTTCTTTAATATTCGCGCTTTGAGTATCTCCAACTCCTGATATTGATGATGAGTAATGAAGAATCTAGCCAATAATGGTATGCAACCAATTACTAATTTCCACGACCAACCTGTGATCGCGTATAATCTGTGTGTTGATAGGACCTGCGATATTATTACTTTGATTACAACACATATTACATAAATTCCAATCAATCCGGCACACGCTTGTCCAATGAACATAAACTTTCCCCAGATCTTTTTCATTGTATTATACGTCGCTTTCTTGTAATGATCTGGAGTTAACAAATACTCGTAATTTACCTTCCCACTTCCGCTTGGGAGAATTGTATCTACCATCTCCATTATTACTCTTTCTTTCTTTGATGGAAATAACAAGTTTCTGCGGGCTTCCTCAATGTCTTCGTTCGAGTAAATTCCACTTTGCGATAATTTCTCTAATGACGTAAAATTTACCAGATATTGTAATTCTGTCAATTCTAAGTTTTCCGGTGTCTTTACTTCTCGATGATCTGGTAATGCAATCCAAGATTCTGGTGTTAGTCTGTATAGTGGTGCCAACAATCTATTACACTGTAATACTTTCGGTTTCACGTCCTCTTCCAGTAAGATTCGTGTTACAGGCTCCATAAATCGCAACTTTCCATTTAAATTCACTGGTAACTCGTTGGTGCATTGGTCATACTTTGTCAGTTTAACTGGTACCGCTTTACATTTATAGCTATATAGTGCTTCACCGAAAATTCTGGCAAACACCCCATTTTCTGCAATTAACATTGGTGCTACCAAATTAGGATTGGTTATAGCCATTGCCATCCGATTTCGGAGTATTTCTTTGTTGAGATTGCAATCATTTATAATAACTTCTCGGTACACATTTTCAACAGTATTTTGACCAAAGTGAAATAAATAATCTATTTTGTTATTAAAGTAATTTGTCAACTTGATATCTCCGGCATGTATGTTTGTTTGGGCCTCTATAATCATTTTCTGAGATACATATATACCTTTATAATTTGTCTCATAGACATTTTGTCCACACTTTGTTTTAGTTTCTTTTCTCAGGAATCGCATCCCGTCTTCCTCTGAGGTTGACATTAACACTGTTGGAGTATCTTTCATCCGTAGAGGTGTGATTCTTGTTGTTGTACTCGTTGCTGGATCCATTCTTATTTTCTCGGGCTTTTCCCTGATCTGTTCTCCGTTATTTCTTTAAAACTCATTGATTTCAATTGCACTAAATTGCACTTTTTGGTATCGACATCGTACACCAAAATTGATTCTCCTGTCTGACAGCTAGATTGTTTCATGTTGCAGAATGGATGTGTTTGTAGTTTACCAGTATCATCATCAAATGATCCATCAAATTCTCTTAATTCTGACATGTACTCTTCTACAACCACGGCTTTGTCAATTATAGCATCGTCTACTTTGTATGGCTCTCCTTGGCAATCACCATTCGACTTTATTATCCCTCGCACGGTTACAGTCTCACGGATTTTGTGGTTAAGCTTTGCTTGTAGTTTGATATCTGCATTAATTTTCAACTGTCCTGTTTGAAAGGCTGCCAAACAATTATCCGGAATTATTTCTATCGGTCTAGGTATCGATTGCATTTTCACCATCGATGAGTGGCTCCATTTTCCACAATAAAATACAAAAGTAGTTTGTTTCACTGTACACTCTCTCACCTTTGATCTTCGAAACCCCGATTCTTGATATACATGATATTTTACTGGATTTGTCACTTTAAATTTTACTGGGTATGCATCCGAACACTCTGCTACGTTTACCAACGAGTATACTCTTCCCATTTCGGTTTGGGAGCAGTCATATGCCACCAATGAATTCGTCGTATTTATTATTCCCAATAACATAATAATAGGAATTATCAACCATGGAAATGCAAGTTTTCCCTTTTTCCTCACTGTCTCTGTTTTTGGGCTCTCAGCCTTTTGTATTAACTCTTCCCATCCGCCATTGTTTGCGATCCACTTCATCAAATATTTATTCGTCATTTCAGTAGCTTTCTTTATCAATGATTTTGAATTGTCACTTTCCAGATAACCATAAGTACCAATCTCCAATATTATATAGGCTAGCACTGTCAATATTACATCTCGATCTAACTCAGTTCGTGTTAAGTCCTCAATTACTGCTTCCTCACAAAATTCCTTTTCTTCATAATTTCTTTTAATTATCGACGGTAATCTCCTCTTTAATTCCGTTGCCAATCTTTTTACAACTCTTTTCTCCCCTCCGAAATATCATCTTCTGTTTCAGTTTCATCTAACAAATACAATTCCGTTACTAAACTTTTTAATATTCGCTCAGTTTCACTTGATTCATCTAAACGCTCAGTTTCGCTTGATTCCTCTAAACTCAAAGATTCAATTTCCGCATCATTCTGTTTTATCCCACATATCGCAATGTCATTTTTCGTCTCAACAAAGTTCTCTTCACTTTTCATCTCATCTATGCTCGATAGTATCCTATTATCGGTGCTCCTTTCCTCAACATCCCTTGTAACTTCATTTTCTGATCTCATTTCCTCATTTTCCATTGTTTCTAATCTCTGCAATTCATTAATTTCTTGATCAATTTCTCCTGGGTCATCTACAACTTCAGTTTTAATCTCTACATTATCATTGTCCACTTCCTCATACAGAGGCCAAAACGGTACTATTACTGCATCTTCTTCCATTTCACCACTTTGTTTTGTTGCGTACACATTATTAATACAATTTGGGTTACATCCGTAGTTTAACAAATATTCGTCATCATCCAATTCTCGTCCTTTGAACGTCAACACGATAATTCCGTCATTACCTAATATCTCCGCTGCTTTTTGTCGTATTTTCTTTGCTTTTACACTCCAATGTTCCTGATAATATTCAATCCTTTGATCCACAATATTTAACGCTATTATCAAAGACTTCGCACTATCGTCTGCCGCCTCATAATCATGTCCTAGTTTTCGAATTACCTCTTTTAACTTTGCCTGATAACTCGTCGGTTTATTCGTATACGGTACGATGCATTCAAACAACCCTTCTTTCATGTCTCGATCCATTTCGATGCTCATTATGAAGTCGATACTCGCATTAATTTTATCTCTATTCCCTGCATACAGGGTATCCTGTAAATCTGCTAGAATCTTTTCCCAATTTTGTCTGTCTGAATTCGAAGTATTAACAGCATTAACAACTTTTACTTTATTTTTCCAGCCTGGTATCAGACCGCAATCTACTAAGTACTCCTCGTCTTCCAGACATCGATTCTCAAATTTTAGTTGCACTTGCCATCCACTGTATTGACGCAGTATTCGCTCCTTTAGGTCTTTGATTTGTCCGTAGGCCTTTACACGGAATTGGCACTTCACATTATCAGGTCCCGTCGTTTCCACTATGATATCATCTAAATCCCTTGTTGACCGCAAAGCCTTGCCAAACTTTTGCATTTGCTTAAGTATCTCATCATCTCTGTTTCCTTTGAATAACTTTGCACATAAATTTATGGCTCTCTTTAGTTCGCTTTGGGTTAGTGACATCACACTGAGTTCTGCGATCCATCGTTTCAACTGGGAGTTGTCAGTTTCCATTTTCTCAAGCAATTTTTCAACTCGGGCTAACAGTGCAGTCGGATTCTCATCTGATGCGATCTTTCGCACTTTCGGGGCAGGTTTTCCCTCACCTTCTGACACGGTTCTAATTATCATATGAGATTCAGTTTCTTCATCTGATTCGAATTTAGCCACTAGTTTGTTCAGCTTCTGTCGCATTTCTCGAAATTCCTTTTCCATTTTGTCTTGAAATTCCTCTCTCTGAGCATATGTCATGTTACTGGTGTTTGGCATATCTTCTTGGAATCTGATTGATTTCTTTAAAATAGGTCTGCTGAATCTCTCTGAGTTCCTTGGGCATGATCGCGCCATGTGGCCGTATCCCTTGCACGAATGACATTTTATCTGTCCATTTGTATTCACTTTGTCCCTTTGTGGTGAAGGTGACGCTGACGATGATCTTGATCTGGTAAAACAGTTTCTGCTAATATGCCCTTTCTTTCCGCATCGATAGCATTCGACATCACTGCTGATCCTTTTGTTTTCTGTGAATCTCTTGTTGGGGCTGGGATTTTTCCCATATTTGAACCAACATTGATTTGAGTAGTGTCCAGACTTTTTGCAATGTTCGCATTGAGGATTATTTACCTGTCCATTTGATTGTACACTCATCGCTGATCTACCGGCTTGAAATCTAGTATTTGGTCTTAAAATTGGACTACTGATTTGATTTATTTTCTTTTCATCCCATGGTGCTCTCACAGGCGTAATTGACCGCTCACGTCTCTCCACATTAACTCCAAAAGCATCTGATCTTTTTGCACTTTTTAAATTCAGCTCTATCTTCATGGCTTTCTTCACGAGCTCATCGAAATTGGAAAAATCCACATAACATAGGGCCTTTTTGATTTCGGAGTGGACTCCGGTTATAAACTGATCTTCTAACAGCTCTTTAACCTGCTTGGCCATATCTGCTTGATCGGGTTTGACTTCGAAGGCTTTATCTGCTAAAGTGGTCAGATGATAAGCAAACTCACTGACCGATTCATCTGGACCTTGAACTCGATTATAAAATTTCTGTCGCATGATTCTTTTGATATCTCCACCAACCAGTTTCAGTGCCATTGCATCCTTCAATTTTGTCCAATCATTGCCAACATTTCGTTTGTCGACTTGCTGCCAGGCTTCTCTTGCCGCACCCTTCAGATAGAGTGGGAATCTCTGAACCATAATGGCTTGTGTCCATCCGTATGCTGAGGCGTACATATAATAATCTCCCATGAAATCTGCAAATTCAACAGGGTCTCCCCCATATTGATTGACGGGTAATTTCTGACAACTTGCGAAATCAATCATCTCTCTATTGAGAGGCATAACAGCATTATCATTTGCCATTTGGACTTGTTTCTGACTTCTGAGGTTGTATCGGTTCACTTTGAGCTAAACTTCAAGCGTTAAACAATAATTTAAAATTACTTTTCAACTTCTTTTAAATCTCCCAATAATAGCCTTTTATAATCTCGTTAACACTATTTTCAAACTTCTAAGCCGACTTTCACTCACGTCAGTACTAATTCTTTTTATAATTCCTTTTTCACTAGCTTCCAATAATTTCCCTCCGACTTTCTATCACGTCGGTACTATTTTTTTCAATAATTATTTTTCCACTAACTTTCAATAATTTTCCGCCGACTTTCTATCACGTCGGTACTATTTTTTTTCAATAATTATTTTTTTCACTAACTTTCAATAATTTTCCGCCGACTTTCAATCACGTCGGTACTATTTTTTCCAATAATTATTTTTCCACTAACTTTCAATAATTTTCCGCCGACTTGCAATCACGTCGGGCTCACCAGAATATATGTTGGGTTTTGGATTATTTCAAGTCGGTTCTCTCTGACTCCTGGTGTCCTTTAAATTAAAACAATGAACGACCCAACGTATATTAAAACAACAGGTTCACAATTTATTATCACGCTGCAATGACCAATCAAAGTTTATACGATTCTCTGCTCGGCGTTGATGCTTTGCAAACAAACAATATTCACCTTTTGATCCTTTAGTTCCGTTGACTCTCGTTTTCCTCGGTTTCTGTTTGGTTTGATCCCTTTTCGCCTTTCCGTATTCTTAATTCTATTTCTTCTTTTCCCTACTTCCCTAATTCGTTTATCCCTTTCCCTATCGTCTGATTCTTCGAACCCTAGCTGAGGCAGAATGCCGATTTTCTCTGATTTTCCCTTTGCTTATATACTCCTCGAAATCAGGATGACAAATGGTTATTGCCGAGCCAATCTTTCGTTTGACATTTTCTCCTACGTGTTTGCTTCGGCTGTCATCCATAATGGTCCAACGAATCCAGATAATTAATGGCCCTACCGGTCTTCCTACGCGCGCTATCTTCTCCTTACTCTTTTCCCATTAATCATTGTGTCAAACTAATGGGCCCAAATCTTCCTTTTGTTTGCCTTTCTTCTTGTTTACCCAGCTCGGGTTTCCTTCATCTCTCGGGTTCTCCATTGGCTCGGGTTTCCCATTAGCTCGGGTTTTCCATTAGCCAATTAATTAATTAATTAACGTTTTCTGTTTTCATACATTTGAATGTTTTTCAACCCTTTCTAACCTTTTTCTGATAAATCCCTAACCGTCATCTTGTTGACCATTAGCTAATCTATAACTGTCCCGTTTTTCCCATTCGATTTCGATGATTTTTCCATTTATTGATTTTTCTCGGATTTCCGGATTCTCGTCTTTCGTAATTGCTTTTTGCATTTTCTAATACTGTTTCCATCGCACTTTCTTTTACTATTAATTCTGTGCACGATCCCGCTTTTATTTGCCTTTTTTCTTCGCTTACTTTCCATTTGAATTATTATCCTAAATTTTATTTAAATTTTTAATTTTAATTTACAGACCTCAACAAAATCAATGTTATCTAAATAAATTTTTGTATCATTGTGTTTATTACCTAATATGATTTTGTGTAGATTGGTAATGTGTGTTGATTAATACAAGTGCAGATGTGTTGATTTTGATTGGTCAAAAATAAATACACACATTTGAATAAATAGAAAAACATTTTTATAATTTATCATAATTTACAAACTCGTTTAATTTGTAAGTTTAATTTTTCCTTTTAATTTTTTATTAACATTATTCAATTTTAGAAAATGAACAACTTTAATAGTTATAATAACAAATATGAATCAAGTAATTTTTTAAATTATATTGTAATACGAATTTAATTTAAATTTTGGATAATTTATTATTTCCACAAAATGGATTTTATCAACAAACTGATGTTGAATATTATCAACAAAATAATCCTCAAATTGTAAATGAAGGAAATAATTATCAAAATTTAAGTAAGATTTTATTTTTTTTTATAATTTTATTAAATTTTATGTTTAGGTTACACAAATTACCCACAATTCATCTAAAATGATCCAAGTTATCAAAATTTAAGTAAGATTAGAATTTATTTTAAATTCATTTTAATTTATTATTAGGTTATCAACCAATACTAACAAATATCGAATCAAGTAATAATTTATTAAATTATCAATTGATTTAATTTTTTTTTTAGATAGAAGTTTGCCATTCTCTGATTCTGAAGGGAATAATGCAAATAATGTTGGAAAATGTAAGTTTTTTATTGGATTTTATTATATTTTTTTTCATGTTATATATTTAATCATAATGAACAACTGAAGCCTATTATTATTATTATTGATCAAAAATAAGGGCAGACCCCTTGATTTTTATTTTTTTTGAATTTTAAAACATGTATTTTAGCTATAATGAAGGACTGATGCCCCTTTATTATTATTATTGATCGAAAATAAGGGCAGACCCCCTGATTTTTTTATTTAAAAACTGACCACTATATTTTATTATATAAGAAAACAAGTTTTTGAATATAATTTGTCAATAATATTCCCCGGTCAAAAATTTTTTATTAAATCAAAAGATACTCGAGGTAAACTTTTTTAAATGACGTGTTTACTATTAGTTACAAATTATAAAATCAACAAAACTCAACTTTACAAAAGATTAAAAAAAATTTATTCAACAACATTAAGGATTTTCCAAATAGGTTTGATAATAGAATTGTTAATCTTGACTCCTTTAATAATTATCCGAATTTTATATTTTTTATTATCTTGTACTTGATCCTTCAATTGACTTTCACAATTAATAAATGAAAATTTTTCATTAAAAACCATTTCGTTATTCAACAAATGGAGAATATCTGAAATATTTTTTCGATCTTACTCTTCAATATTTCCAATCATAATATTGCAATCATAAGCTTTTAAATTAACCGATTCCTAAAAAATAATTAATCAAATTAAATTAAAATAAACATTACTTTGAACGTATATGTAATAGGGAAATTTAAATAGTTCATACTATATTGAAGGTATTGAACAGGAGGCTTAAATGTCATCCCAATAACAGCTGTATTGTTTTCTTCTAGGTGTATTTCATATACTTTTGACATTGTTGCTTTTTCGTCAAAAATATTTTTATTTATAGCAAATAAATGATTTTTATTGGTTGCATACATGCACATTTATTTTAATAATTTAATTAATTTTTTTATTACTAGGTAAACTATACCCCAATTATTGCCAATTAACTGTGCATAATAAAATAAAATGTCACAAAAAAATGGAAGAGTATTATGGTAAAAAATATCATAATACAATTTATTTTATATGTCCCGTATGCATAACTTCCCAACCCATTCCTTATTTAGACTTTTATGACCATCATAAAAATCATTTGCGACAGTTTAATGTTAAAAAAATTAAATTATTTAAAAAACCAGGAGCAATTAAATTAAGCAGCATCCAAATTACCCCTATAAGTGAACCCATTAGTGAACATACAACAGATTCTATAAATAGTATTTTGGAATATTTAAATGATGATATTGGAATGGTGAATGAAACAATGGAATCAGACGAAATAGTAGAAGCAGACAAAGATAATGAAGCGGACAAAGATAATGAAGCGGACAAAGATAATGAAGCGGACGAAGATAACGGATCGACGGATTCATGGGTTAGAGCAGTTGAAGAGATTGAAGATATCGGATCGATGGATTCATGGGATGGAGAGATGGAAGAGGTACAAATGGGACAAAATAATAATATACAAATAGGAGGAAATTTGCCTATAATCCAAAGTGACTTACGAGGTACACATAAAATAATTAGTAAAGATACGACCAACTTGAACATTAAAGAAATTCTTTTTCCTATAGAGATAATAAACAAGTTAAGAGAGATAATAGATGAACTTAGATATGTAAAAATTCAATTTGGAATAGAAATTGAATTTGAGAAAGATGTAGAAATAAAATTAAATAATATTAGCAACAGCGCAAGACCACTTACCCAATCATTCTTTGACGATGGTATACAAAAGATAAATGAAAAGATATCTTCAATAACAGAGTTAGGGAGTAGTTGGGTTATTAGAAAAATAACTGAAATTTACTTTATAGTAACAAAAATAAGTAACATCAGTAGGTTAAGTGGTAGAAGTTATATAAAAACACCAAAACAATTGGCTAACAAAAAGTGTATAATAAATGTAAAAAATAGTGATAATTTATGTTTTATCTATAGCATATTGTCGATACTTGAAAAAGATGAGATTACTAGTAGTAATAGAAATATTAGTTATAGTTACACTAAATATCTAAATGAATTAAATTATGACCCAAATGATATGCCCATGAAATTAAATGATATTCGAAAATTTAAGTCAAATAACGAAAGACTAATAATTAATATATTTAGTTATGATGAAACAGCTAAACCCGAACATGATGACTTTGTTTTAAAACATCCATTTTTAAACATTATTCATAGGTCCAAAGTTTCAGAAGGAATAATTATTAATTTATTGTTATTAAATAAAGGAGAACAATATCATTATGTTGGAATTACATCACTCAATAGGTTATTGAATTGTAAAAATAAAACAACAGAAAGAATTCAATCATTATGGTGTCATAGATGTTTGAATGGATTTAGAGATAAGAAATCATTGGATAAACATGAGGTATTATGTATCAGAAATCAATTAGGGACAACTTTATATACTTTCCCGGAAAATAAGTTTATTAAATTCACTGATTGGTCCAAAACTGTAACCCCACCATATGTTATATATGCAGATTTCGAATCTGTTTTGCCAAAGGATGACGTACACCATCAAATACATTTACCCATTTCGTCAGGAATTTTGTTAATAAATAATTTTGATGGGAGTACAATATACAAAGAATTTATAGCTGAAGATTGTGTGGAACAATTTTTAAAAACAGTTGAAAAAATAGCAAAACATACTGTATTATCATATTATTATAAAATGGGAAATCAAACAATTAAAGATTTAACAAACTTACAACAGTTTCAATTTGATACATGTATAAAATGTTATCTTTGTTTGAAAGATATTGTGGATCCAGTAAGAGATCATGATCATTTTACTGGGGAATACTTGGGTGCTGCTTGCAATGACTGTAATATTAATAGAAAAATAAATAAAGTTTTACCAATTATTTTCCATAACTTGAAGGGATATGATATGCATCATATATTAAAATATGGATTGAGTAAATTTAAAAATTGGGCTTTAGGATGTATTCCATAAACATCTGAAAAATTTATTTCTTTAATTGCTCACTTGGGAAAAATTAGTGTGAGATTTATTGATTCTTATCAATTTGTAAATGATTCTTTAGCAAAAGCGGTTAAAACTCTGGCAACTTTACCTTTGACTCGATCAGTTTTTACAGGGACTATAGTTGATGAAAAGGGGATCTTTCCATATAATTTTGCAACTAGTTTAGATGTTCTTCATGATACTTATGAATTACCTCCGATTTGGAAAGGTGTCACTGAGGCTGAATATGAAAAAGCTCTGCTTATTTGGGATGAAACTAATTGTAGGACTTTACTTGATTATATGAAAGTTTACCTGAAACTAGATTGTTTTCTTTTGGCAGACTTTTTTCAACAATTTCGAGCGAAATCGATAGCACATAATAGATTAGAACCTTTAAATTATTTTGGAATTCCTGGAATGTCGTGGTCTTCTGCTTTAATGTCATTGGATGAACCCATAGAATTAATTACTGAAAATGAAATGTTTAGCTTTTATGAGGGAGGTATTAAAGGTAGTCTTACTTTTGTTAATAAACACTATGTTAAAACCGACAAAAACACTGATTTACTATATATTGATATTAATAATTTATATGGTTGGGCTTTAAGTCAACCATTACCTTGTGGTGAATTTAATTGGATATTTGATGGATTTGATACAATATTATCTGATTGTTTGACTTTGAATCTTGAATCTTTGTCATATGGGTATACTCTTGAAGTTGATCTTGAGATTTCTTCTGAGCTTCATGTTAAGTTAGATGATTTTCCAATTGCAGCTGAGAAAATGAAACCTGAGGGTTCAAAGGTTGAAAAATTGTTGCTGACTCATTATCCTAAATATAACTATGTAATTCATTGGCGATTAATAAAATTATACATGTCTCTTGGTGTTAAAGTGACCCATGTTAATCGAGGAGTAAGATACAAACAGTCTAATATTTTTAAAAAGTATATCGATATAAACACTGAACTTCGAGCTAAAAGTACAAATACACTTGATAAAAATTATTATAAGTTGTTAAATAACAGTTTTTATGGAAAAACTGTTGAAAATCTGAAAAAGAGCATGAATTTGCGTCTTTGTACAACTGATAAAAAACTTGTGACTTATACTTCGAAACCAACCTTTAAAAAATCAATAAAAGTTGACAATGCTCTTATAGCTGCGATGTTAAATCCTGATTCGATATGTTTAGATTGACCGAGTTATATAGGGCAATCAGTGCTTGACTTGTCGAAACTTAGAATGTATGAGCTTCACTATAAGGACTTGGAAAAATATCGACAACAATTTAATTGTGAGATCAATATAGTTGCTGGAGATACAGACTCTTTCTTCTTGGAGATTAAAAATTGTAAACTAGATGTTCTTTTGTCTGAAATGGTTAAGGATAATCTTTTGGATACATCAAATTACCCTTCTACTCATCCACTTTATTCTAAAAAACATGATTCGGTTATTGGAAAATTTAAGGACGAAAGTAAGGGAGAAGGTTATGACGATTGGGTTTTCCTTCGACCAAAATGTTACAGTTTGTTAGGTAAATCTTCTTGTCTAAAAGCTAAGGGTATATCGTTAAAGGATACCGATCTAACACATAAAACTTATAAGGAGTGTTATGAGAAAAACTCAGTCTTTTCGGTACCACAATTTAGAATAGGAACAAAAAATCATCAACTTTATAGTTTTAAAAATAGTAAAGTAGCACTTACAAATAGAGATGATAAAAGGGTTTGGGTGGGTAAAAATAAAAGTTTAGCATATGGGCATATAAATATATCTGGAGAAATTGACGTTGATGAAGAAATTGTCGCTGATGATGAAATTATTGGAGAAATTGAATCAGGTGACGAAATTACAACAGATGAAATTCAGCAACCTAACTTTGAGGAAGAACTAATACATATAGACGATGTGCAGTTCTCTGACGATGATGAAGA
This sequence comes from Schmidtea mediterranea, assembly GCA_022537955.1. Taxonomy (NCBI): domain Eukaryota; kingdom Metazoa; phylum Platyhelminthes; order Tricladida; family Dugesiidae; genus Schmidtea; species Schmidtea mediterranea. The sequence goes on from CM039680.1 coordinate 109,413,850, forward strand.
AGATGAAGATTATTATTAAATAAACATTATAGTATAAATTTGTTTGTTTTTATTTATTGATTAATTTTTATTACATACTTTGTTGGTTTATTTTATGTGTTTATAGTTTTTATAGTTTTTTATAAAGATTAAAATTGGTTGAATTAATATTATTATTATTATTATTATTATTACTATTTTTTGTTAACAATATCATTTTTTATTCAATTATAATAGTTTTATGTATAAAATTTTAAATCATTTAAAACATTACATATTTTATCATAAAAATTTAATAATTATTTTGTTAAAAATTTTATTAAAAATTAATTCAAAAATCAAACTAAAACTTTCCTATAAAATACTTTAATTAAAAATATGTAATGCTTAAAAAATTAAATTTTAAAATACACATTATCATCTTAAAATACACTTAAAATTTAATCTTAAAAATACATTTTAAATTTTGAAAAAATACACAACTTAAAAATTAAATTGATAAAATTATACTGAAAACAAGCTAAACCTTGTATAAAAAATTTCAATATTTAATTATGTTAAAAATTTATTACTTTGAAAAATTATATTTTAAATTATATTAAAAATTATACTAAAAACTTCACCTTAAAAAATCATTTATAAAAAATTCATGGATAAAATTATACTGAAAATTCTACTTAGAAATCGTATATATTTTAAATTAAACTTATATAAAAAATCATATTTTTAAAATCATATATAAAAACTACATTGATAAAATCATTTACAACTGAAAAAATTTTAATTAGAAATTTTACTAAAAAAATTTAATTAGAAATACTTAAAAAATTATATTTTAAAAATTGAAAATAAATTAGAAATTTTACTAAAAAATACACACATAAAAATTTGGAAAAAAATACACAGAAAATTAATTAACTTGATTACATCATCATGTAATCAAGATTATCCGAAAATAATCTGTAAATAACCTCCCCTCCCCTATTTTATTATGCAATTTTTTATGTTCCAGATAGCCACTAACTACCTACTTACCTGGCTTAATTTAGCCATTTTTATATATTTTTATTCTCTTGCTTATTTCAAAATTTAATCAAAATCGCTTTTATTTTTCACATCATGGTTTTTTCGAGATTTTTGCCAATTTTAGAGGTTTGTGTTTTATTATTAAATCGATGTTTGCGGCTTTACACTGTTCTTTTTAAGTTATTTACTTTTTGTTAAAATTATTTTGTTGTATTTTAATAATTATTACTTGGTGGTTTTTGTATATTTTAAGTGTTTGCTTGCGATACGAGCTTAAGTGCAGCAAGATTAATTATTTTTGTTAATTATAAATCAAAGTCGACATTCTCAAATTGTCGTCATTTGATCAATGCCTTAAAGCACCGCCATAACCTCCACAGAATATTAGAATAAAATATAGAATATTAGAGTAAAATATTTCTAAAGAAATTGTCAAATAAAATATACATTTATAACGAATGAATTAAATTAAACAAATATCATGATTTATTGAAAGTTTTATAATTTAATTTAAAGTTTGATAAAAAGAACAAAAGTCAAAAAAGCTTTTCACTTTGTAGGGAAATTAATAACAAGTTTTAGATTTGTTGTGGTAGATGAAAATGTAGGAATCTTTTATGATCCGCTTTATATCTCCTGAATCATACAATTCGATGCTTTCTTTCATTTTCTCTTTAGAGCTGTTTAAGAATTCTGATTCTTTTATAGCTTTTGAAACTCTTGGAATGGCATAACTGTCTAAAATATTCTTTGTATAAATATTGATAATTATGCAAAAAATAGATTTGTATAAAAATTATAATTCACATCATTATCAGAATCAAAAATTATTTTTAATACAGAAATTGCTCATTAAGTTTTTGTAAATTTGTGAGACAGCTAAAATGTGGTAAATTATAAAATTCTAAATACTATAAGTCGCATAAAAGCCAATTTGGAGAAACTAATAAATAATTATTATAATATGAATTATTTTAGTTTCGACACATCATTTAAATAATAACCAATATTTTATTAGGTTATTATTTAGCAAATTGGTCAATCTCTGACTCGCCGTGCTCTTTATTAATAAATCAAATAACCGAAACACAACACAGATTTCGTTTAATGACTTTAAATACAACTCACAAATTGTCACATGATTTGCACTTTTCTTTCAGAAATTGATTCAATTAATGTTACCTTTGATTTAAGTTTATTTAGGTTTATATTTAAAATTTATTTCATTTATCTCACTGACATTTACTCGTCTTACTAAAAATCATTAATCTTCGTGTACTTATTTTCGACCAAATGTGAATTCCTTTCATTATCGAAAACCATTTAATCTTTGGTAAACATATCTCTTAATATTGAAAGAATACACACGAAATCTTGGCCTAATTGCCTTCAAAATCTAGAGTGATTACTCTAAATACTCTATTTGATTGCTTTCTACATATATCGGGTTTTCCACACTGCTAGGGTTTCCATTAGATGATTCATTAATTTTAATTACTTTATTTTTGCTTATAACTTTCTCTGGATATCCATCACTAAATTTTTATTATTATATTTAGGTTTGTATATAGATTTGGCGTTCAATCATATCCGTTTTAACTGGACGAATAAAGAATTTTCAAATTTTGATAAATTTTTATTAATTTTGTGTACATTAATTATTTTTGATGATTTTATTCATTTTCAGTTTTCCGTGCTTTTATTTGATTTCCTTCATTTTATATCAACCCCAACGATTTCATTTGATAACTAATTTTAATTACGTTATTTTTTGCTAATAAAATTCTCTGGGTACCCCTCAATAAACTTGCTTTTAGCCATTAAGGTTCACATGCCCAGTGAGTTTTCAGATATATGAAATGTAGACCCTCAACCATTGGGATTCAATGTAAGTATAATTCTCCATATAATTCGGATCGCTATGATCACTGTTAGAAGTTGTTAAGACATTTTTAAAATTATCTTGAATAACATTTGCATTAAGAGAACTCATATTCCAAAAATATATTTATAATTCAATATTGTTTAATATTTAAACAGACTTTCAATCATTGAACCAAATAATTCGAAACAATTTATCAGAGAGATTCAATATTTAAAATTTTAATAGAAGTTAAAGATATTTAAATTTAAATTTTAATCAAATCTAATTATACCAATCTATTTTAAAAGTTCATTGAAAAATTAATTATAAGTTTAAAATTTTACTAATAAAGACTTATTTTATCTTTTTAAATTATTTAAATTCATTTTAAAACTCTGACAACACAATCTGAAACATACAATTTTCTGATAAAAACACCTCACATCCCCCTTCTTAAAGAATTTTTTCATCTTTTCAATATTTCTTTGGAATATTTTTCCTATTTCGTTTTGTAGCAGGTCTCTTCCCTCATCTTTGTCGTCATCACCGTTGTTCTTTGACATGATTCGCATTGTATAATTATTTCTTTGATTGATTCTTTTATATTTCCCATATCAAATTGTCAGAAATGTATTTTGTTACCTTTCCTGCTCCTGCGTGTGACAGCAAGGCATGCATGCTATTTATCATTTCTTGTTTTTTATCTCTCGGTATCCATATCTTACCATTTCTAGTTTTCACCGCGTTGTTTACCGGCATAAATCTCCAACTTGAACCTTGTGTATTTCCTTTTTTATTTGTTCTATTTCTTTATTATCTTTTTGCCATTTGCAATCTTGAGTTTTTTCCAGTGTTTATTCTTCGGGTTTTCATTCTTTTCACTTTCGCGTCTTCGTGTGCCAATAAACATTGTATACATGTTCGACATGTATTCCTTGACAACATATCTGCAACAGTATGATTCGTACCCAGGGATGGAAACCGAGATTAATTCTGGTTAAAAATTTAACCCGTTTTATATTCCTTAGAATAATATCGGTTTTCAAAGTAACGGTTAACCGTTAAAAAACGGTTTTTTAAAATTACTTTGTTAGCGTAAAACAGTTTTAGTTTTACGGACATCAGAAGGGCACATTCTGTAATTTTGATAACGTGAATGATGATTATTTTTAATTCGCTTCAGCGTAGCAACACGTACTATCATGAAACAAAACAAAAAATATCATTCACGTTATTATAATTACAGAATGTGGCTTACGATTGAAGTGAAAGAAATTTCAGTGCAAAGAAAAACATTATGAATTTTTAAATCAAGTCTATTGTCTCTTAAGTTTCGTAAGCTTAAAATTTCATATTTACTACTACATTTATTTATGTAAATTATCATATTTACGATATTGGTTTTTTAGAATTTCAGTTGTACCAGTGTATTTATGAATATTTTTTTCGGTTTCGGTTTCTGTTAGTGAAATATTTAGAAAAATAACAGTCAACCAGTTTTTTAAACCGGTTTCCATCCCTGTTCGTACTTTTTCTATATTCTATCTTGATATCCAGACTATAGAAGTAGTTAATACGCCTGGAATTGCGTTGTTATCGGTTTCTTTGTGGATTGCATAAACCTGATAGCTTTATATGGTCCTTTCTCAAAGTGAATCGCTTCCTTTATAAATAATGATTAAAATCTTGGCAAAAATAATATATTGAGGGCAGCTCTTTTCTTGTTATGCAATATTCCTTTTCATGATTGTTCATTGCATGAGAGCCGTATGCTATTACCTTTTCACAACCGTTGCCATCTTTCTGTAATAATACCGCCTCAATTGTGTCAAAACTAGCGTCTGTATAAATAACCACAAAAATTTCATATTTCGCCATTTTACTAGCAGATTTTTTATTGAAATTGTTTATTGGGATAACCATAATTATGAAGGGTATGACATAAGCTTTAGGAAATACTAATTCTTATAATGAAAAGAAGAAAAATAAATTGAGTAGAACATATTATAAATAGGAAAATTATATCATCTTTCTGTGATAATACCGCTTCAATTGTATCTAAACTAGCGTCTGTATAAATAACCACAAAATTATCATATTTCGCCTTTTTACTAGCAGATTTTTTTATTGAAATTTATTTAATGAGAGCCATAATTATGAATGGTATGACATAAGCTTTAGAAAATTCTAATTTCTTTTTGAAATCCGAAACCCTAGAACCGGTCAGGACATTAAAGCATTTTTCATATTTTCGAATGCGACGTTGCAAACATCAGTCCAAATCAGCTGTTTGTTAAACCCAAATAATTCTTCTAAAGCTCGAACCTATTTCACGTATTACTTGATAAATCTTCTATATTAATTACATATTCCCAAGAATCTTCTTAGATTTTTGACACATTTTGGCCTTTCAAATAATTTAAAAGTTTCCAGATTTGAAGGGTCCATCTGAATTCCCTCTTTATTGATGTGACCTAGAAATTTGACTTCCTTTTTCAGAATGTGACACTTTTCTGGATTTATCCTCAGACTTGCTTTTCAAATCTTGTCTAGAACCTCATCTAATAATTCTAAATGTTGATCGATAACTTCTGTCTCCACATATTTATCTATAATACGTGATATTCTACTTTTACTATATAATTATCGATAATTTGGGAGTCTACATTTCTATCTAATACACTGTCCCGACTATCTCTTCTTCTATCGGGGCGTTGACCTTTGGGTCTTCTCGATATTTATCTTTAGTACTTTCATCATTTGGTCCTGCTGTGTATGTTAAATATCTCTTGTCAGTTTGTCTCGTCTCATTTATCGTTCCATGATAACTATTTACTTTTTCATATCGCTCTTGTTGTCTGCTGACATTCTCATTGGTTCTCCTATATCTCATTTTTGTACATACTATAATTTTCTTTGTACGACAGTATATAAACACAATTTTGTGTCTAAATTTGACTGAACAAGCAGTGATGCATTCTATGTTCTAAGATTATTTAAAATTTCTGTTGTTTCAAGGATTTCAAGTCATATTTAAATTTTGTTAGGATCTTAATTATAAATATATATATCTCATGGGTGAAATGACACATACATTAGGACGACTACCCATCACCTTCATTCTCAAGTTATTGATCACTATTGACTGAAGAAAAATTGACACTTTGTTTATCCAAAAACAAGTCGCTTTATATGTTATAAGAATCACAAAACAATAACATTGATTTGTGATTCTTATATGTAAAGCGACTTGTTTTTGGATAAACAAAGTGTAGCTTGACAATAACTTTATTATATTATCACAAGGAGTAAAAGCGACTTACAATATTATCACATCATTAGTTATTTATTAAAACTCAAACAAAGAAGCTTACTGGATATTGACTGAGAACTCATACTATCAAAGAAAAACCAATTAATTTCATTTTTTATATCCATTTGCTTTGCTCTTAGCTTTTCAACCTGCTCATTCGTTAACCTTTCAACTTGCTTTACAAAGGATACAAAATGACATTTTTCAATGCAAATTATAGCCTGCAATTCCATGAAAACTTTTGATTTGGATTTCACCGTGTCTGGAAGAAGTTTGGTGCATGCAGGATGTTGGCACTGCAGAAAATATTCATTTACCCAAATGAAAAGAATTGCTAACTTTATGTTGTGAACATAGGAAGGTGCAAGTTATATCTAATTCATCTCCCAAGCACGTTTTACATTGAAATTCGGCTTCGCCATTACATATGGAGCAATTTTTTAAATCTAAATAAACAAAATAAAATAATCATTTTAAAATATTACAGTTGGAGCAAATTTGAGAAATTTCAATTTCATTCAAAGGCAAAGCATATTTATAGGAATTCGTTCCTTTGGCATCTCTTGGAGCTTGCATTATTAAACATGTCGGCAACTACAAATGATTACATAAAATTATACATTTTCCATAAATAATTAATATAATATAAAATTCTTCAAACTTAATATTTTAAATAACAAAAAAATATTACTAATTAATTATAAGTAGTTAAAATATGAGGGATGCGCAAAATTTGGAATTACCAAGATTCTCTTCCAAGGCAGACTCTTCAAATAAATATGAACTAATTTTATCTTCGAACTTCCTATTAATTACTCTTTTACGCTCCAATGTTACCAAAAAACAAAAGCAAGAATTCAATTACAAGTAAAATCTATTTTATTAGGTAATGGAGTTGTACATGGAGTGCTTAAACCAGAATATTAAAATAGCAATAATCTTTGATTCGGGATGTCTTCCGCATGAATGATCAAAATGTCAGCTGTGGGAAATATACATGAATAAATATTCCTTAATATTCCTTAATACAAATTCCTTAGTACAAGAAGCAAATAATTCTAGTTTTGAATACCAATGATTATTTAAGAATATTTATTTGATCATGCAGATCCAGAAGGGTTTCGATGTTTTAAAATGGTTTGGAGTTCGGTCACATGCCTTTTAACCATGATAAAGATTATAATAATGAAATTACCTCATTGAACATGATATCATTCTGTACCATTGATATCTTGAGCATTTCCTCACTGGTCATGAAGGGCACTTTTTTGTCAACTGTCAGAAATAATTGCATAAACATAGAATTTGTTTTGCAACCATTATGTGGAATTATGCTTAATATTAAAAACAAGATTAGTATTTATATTATTTAGTGATAATTACATTTAAAATACTTAAAATTAATTAATGCTAATAAAATTATGAAAAGACTACATTTAGTTTACTAAAATATAAATATTTTATTTTGTGAAAAGAAAAGATTTAAATATTTTAAATTTATCATTGTTGAAAAATGCAGTGAGGACATCCTAATAAAATCTTGTAACGGTCAAAAACGAAACTGTGCTCTCACAGATGAATTCGGTGTATTCATCAACAAAATAATTAACTTTACAAATCAAAAGATAATATTTTATACAAAATCAACCTTATGACTAAAAAAAATTCAAAAAAGTTATTAAGTAAAATATCTAGTTTAGCAAAAAAAGAACGAAAAATCCGCTTTCAAGTCAACTCCAAAGTTGCGGAGAAAAATGGCTTCAAAACCAGACCGTTTTCCCAGGATTTTCAAATCAAAGATTATTTTAAAGATCGACGAAAATTTTCAAAGATGTTGACTAGATACAATTATGTTGTTGAAAATGCTACAAGACAAAAAGACTTAAAAACATTCAAAATTTTATTTTTATCTTATCCGAGGAAATTAGAGATGCATCGTTACTACGAAACCTTTTAAGTTTTGTTAGAGAAATTAGTTCCGATTTCGCTATTATTGAAGATTTAGCTGTAGCATGTTTTTCAAAAAGTACAACAGGAGCTCAAATTTGGTAAATAATAAAAATTATGTACTGTTTAATTCTTGATTCGGAATTAAATAGTGAAAAAAATATTACTGGCAGCATCAAATTATTTATAAGAATTATCAGAAAGATAATAAACATTTAAGGAGAGAAACCAATTTTAAATCAATAAGTAAAACCGAATGTGTAAAATAAAAATCGATTTTCTAAGTATGATTAGAAAATATTTTCTATTCAAATGGCACATTCAACTCAGAAAACATTAATTATTATGTTCATAATGCAATTGAGTCAAGGTTCTCAACGTGGTCTCGTTCAATTCAAAGTCAATGAGCCTTAATGCTATTTCTGAGTAATTTGCGAGTAGGACTGTGTAGATCAAAATTATAACTATATTGTTTAAACTAATTGAAACCTTCAGTGCAAATTTCAAGTTACTTTGAAATAACTGATTGAAGAAAGACATAAATAATATATAAACAGATAAATGCACTGACAAAATTCATAAAATAAAATCAGAACATTACAATGGGAATTAGACAAATATTTTAGATCTTAGTAACACAATAGGAAAACTTTCTACGCACATTTATACTACCAAATTATGAATTTATGTTCTAAATGTTTTGCTACAAGATTCTCAAAATAAACGAAAATTTGTCGTAAAATGAATTTAATTTGGAAACACGAAAAAAGATTAAAAAACACTCAAATAGTGCTTAATAACTTACCTTAATAATTGTTCTTTTGGACATAATTTAGACAGCAAGGTAGACACATTTTCCATATCTAAATTATGTTAATTGAAATCAAACCGACATTCAACCAACCAGTTTCTTGCTTCATCATTTCAGCAAACTTAGCTCCATATTTCTGAATGACATTTCTCATTTCTTGAGTGTGATGAAAACTGACAAATCCATTTCTATAAAAACTAGTTAAAAGAAAAATCCCCAAAACAAATATACTTCCTTAATGGATAAACTATTCTCCAAGCTATAATCTCTCTAAATTCTTTCGTGATTGGATCCGCTTCTTGCTCATTAATGATTGGTGAAATTAAATAATCGAGAACATCTGATTTGACAAATAATGCAAATAATGCTGAATCAAAATAGCAAGAGTTTGCATTGCCCTGAATGCCTTTATTATCCCCCGCAATTACACTAGAATTTAATCCGCAAACAATTTGATCACTAGTTTCACTCTTTTTGACATTTTCTGGTGAAACAACTAAATTCAAATTTAAAATAAATATATTTTATTGAATGAATAAACATAAAAATAATTATATAATAATTTTTATAAAATTGTACCAGAAATGTCAGTTGTGATAGAATAGCGTTCAATTTCTTCGCTCATTTTGAAATTCCAATAATATAATTTCCAATAATTTCACTAGGGTTGGTCTCACCTCCCTCACGACACCCCACAGACCTCCTTCGAGTCCGAGAGTGATAAATAACGAAAACATACACAATCCTTAGTAAAGTTTTTAAATATAGATCATATATTTACAAAGACCATAGAAGAAAAAATTAATTCAAGGTTGGTTGGTAAAAGATTGTGAGAAGTTAAAAACTAAGAATACGTTCCTTTTTAATTTTTATTTTAACATTAAATTTATGTCATGTTTAATCTTGACTAAATCAGAACTTTCTTTTTCTGGCCTTAAGAGCTGCAAGCTTGTTAATTACTTCATCGAAATCAACTCCTTTCGGCAAATCACTTTCAATTGATAATAAAAATCAGAAAGCCTTGACTGTCCCATGTTGGATCACAAATAATTCTTTATAAACCTTAGCTTTGAAAAACTTCTCTTGCATAAAGCCACATACCCACAGATCTTAAGAAATAATAGTAAAATCACTGAGAGATATAGGAGAGATTCTAGGAAGTCCCATTCAGCTATGAATTTCAAAACATTGATCTTGATTTTATCTGGAGTACCGAATGAAAACGATCAATACACTCAAGCATCATTGTCCTGTTTTCTTCTTGCAGAGTTAGTACTGCATCTCTTGCCTTCTCAACTGTCATCCTCTTCTTTAACCTAAGTTTACTCTCTACCGAAATTCCATACTGTTCTGAATTTAAAAGGGCTTGTTCAATTGCCTGTTTACCACCTTGTCTGAAGATACAGCTGTGTAAGATTAGCTTCTTCAAGTAGATCACACCGAAAAAAGAAGTAGTACAGAAACGTGAAATTGCAGACAGCAGGAAAGAGACCTCAGGCCGTACCTCTTGTATCTAAATTTGCATGTGGATCACATAGAGCTCCAATTACCGCAACACCACCAACGGATTTTTCTTTGACTGCCTTTACTACAGCATGATGAAAACTCCAGTGTGTTGTTGATAGTCATTTTACTGAGACTCCAGAGTGGTCCATTAAAACATCCTATCGGTGAGTTAAAGCAGCAAAGAAGAAAAACATTGTCTCAAGAGTTCCAAAAAATGTCACGCAAGTATCATTTTCATTTAAAAGAGTGTTGGCCACACAACTTAAGTGAATGGTCCACATCCAATTTTAAAAATTTACGGGTAAATTTACCGAGTGCTTTTTTGCCAAATTACCGGTATACAATCCCCAGTCCACATATTCATTAAAAATAGCTTTACTGTTCTTTATTTTCAAAATGGCTTGTTCACTCCTATGATATCCAGCTGTAGTCGCAGCATTATTGTAACCTTGAGCGCAGAACATCATAATGTCGAGTCCATCAACTTCCAGATTTCTGAGAATATCAGAACTGGGGTCAATAGCTTTTTTTCCAATTTTAAGAGGAAAATTCCAGAAACACTTCTTTTCAACTTTCTTATTGTGAATTTTCAAATATCTGATAACTTCAGACACTTGGTCCGTGTGTCAGGTTTGCTATTGAACATGATTCCAAAATACCTGGCAAATTTTATATCCATGACAAGCTTCTTCAAATTACTTGCTAGGATATGTAAAAACTCATTCTGATAAGAAAGTTGGAAAAAAATTTTGCTTTGTAAGAAACAATGTGATATCGAGTAAGATGTCCACTTTTTCTTATCTGTGTTCAGCAAAGCAATATTATCGGCGTCAAATGTTTTGTGCAGCCTAAGTCTTGCTGCCAAAGCTTTCCATTTTTCAAGGCAATGTAAATGCCCTTCGGATGTCTCATGATTACCCCTTTCGGATTCAGTTTCCACCACGTCTGAACCCCAGTCACAAATTTGAGTTTCGTGTCCGTAGCATTAACGTTAACGGCAAAGAGTCGGCGGCAAAAAATGCATAAGAATAATTTCATTGAGTGACATAGAATCATAGACAGTGATATTTTGGATTTTGGTGTCACTCCTTGTGATGGTGTTACTCAGTTCTGTCTGATCCCGCACCCCCTAATGAAGCCACTGAGCCCAAGCATGACAATATATATTTCAACATGTTTTGAAACAAACTTTCGGAAAATTGAATTTAAATGCTCTGCTTAAATGCAAAAATTCAAATTTAAAAAAAATTAGAAATTATTCTAAAATTTAAATATTTAAATTCATATTGTCTTCTTTCATATATTTTCTTATTTTATCATATTCGGTGCTTCGCATCAAAAATCATAATCTGTGAGACGAACACAGGCAAGCATTCGAGTTTTAAAAATATAAATTCTAATTAAAACAAATATAATCACACAAAATTGGCAAAAGAACTAAATTAAAGAGAACACCAATCCAAAATATATATTGAGCTACATTATATTTCGATTGATTAACAGTCATTGAACTTTAAACTATTTAGAACAAATAATTATTACTTAAACAAATTTCTGCTTTTAAATTTTCAAAACATTTTATCAAACATTAAAAATTTTGGTTTTTTTTAAATCACAAATTTTACAAAATTTTAAAAATTTTAATTTTCTAAATCTTGTAAAACAGAGACTTTAACAAAATTTAAATAAAATTTTCAACGAAATATTTAAAATAATTTTTATCAAAACTATTTCACACTTAGTTTTATCCTGCATCAAAAAATTGCGCTTACTAATATCAATCAATTCCATCAGTCGACTGTGATCGAAACCTTGAAAGCGGAAATGACGGGCAGTCATTCCAATGTATATGGTATTACATGCTTTGAGAATTTAAAAGCAGAAATTTGTTTAAGTAATAATGATTTGTTCTAAATAGTTCAAGACGAAGTACCTGACGATGACTGTTAATCAGTCGAAATATAAAACAAATATTTTAGAATATTTGAAAGTAAGAACATATTATTTACTGCAATAAAAAAGGAAGTAATGTTTAAAATAATAAATTTTTAATAAACCATTTTGAAAGTACCTTTTGCCGTAAATCGGGTATCACTAGCAACATTATTCAATGGTGCCAATACCCCATGGCCATTCTGACATGTAAATAACCGCTGTCCTCCAAACGTCCCATCAGTACCAATATTTATCCTATCATCCTGCATTTTATTGTTACAATTAAATGGAAAATAGAAAGTCATACTAGTTCTAAACCAAAAAAATAACAATCATTCTCGTCTACACCAGTCCATTTAACTGTGCCAAATAAGTCCTGATATCCAGTTGCAGTCAAGAAATAATATTTAACGGCAGAATTGATGACAATTTCTTTAAATATTTGAATTTCTTCGGGAATGGTTTTAATGACATAGGGCTCATCTTCAATGGAAATGAAATTAATTAATTACAAAGAAAATTAAAAGAATGAATATAAATAGATCACGAAAAATTTGCAACACAGAATAATAATTTCAAATATATTCTAGAATGCATATAAACAAGTTGCAAAATATTTCTTATAACTTCTTTCCTGGAAAGTTAGTTCAAGCATCATTTCAGAATGCCAATAACTCTGGCGAATCTAATTCCTTTCATATCGTCCGTAATTAGGGGAGGCAATATCAGGACTATAGAATGGATAATGTAGTATTTTTATTCTTGTTTCTAAAAAAATTCTTAAATAATTTTGACTGAAGGTTCCAGTGTATTATCACACCGAAAATGTCAACCGTTAATATACAGTAATTATTGGTAGAAATTATGACTATTTTATTAGTTTCGAGAACTATTCGAATTCCAACACATATTTCTTAAAATATAAAGTCACAATTATTTGTACAGTCCAAAATTTTACACTTGCACCGGCGTAGCCTCATTTTGAAACACCTAGACTTTGTCTTTGGGTCTCGATAGTGAATCATAATAATACAACAATATTTCTTTCTTGTAACCAAGCTGCTTACATCACTAACCTAAGCAAATATACATCAGTATATTCTCAGATTCTTTTGCTACTTAATAAAATTTTATAGAATAAAGAGTGAACAAATTTTTACATCTTAAAAATGATAATGTAAATTTCATGAATAGCATATGCACAAATATTTAGGGTCTCTGTCATTATATATGTAATGAGACAGTTTTATTGCAGTGATTTTATAATTCCTTGCGTCACTAATTCACAAGGCCGTTCCAAACGCAAATCGTTAATTGTATCACGTTTTAAGCGCCAAAATGTTCATTTTCAAAGGACTGCTAAGACGACTAACAAAAAATTTCGGTTGTACAAAAAATAATGCATTGAATAACTTCCCTAGTCACTTTATGTGTAACCATTACAATCCAATTTCTAGACCTTAGAAGAGCGGTCGGGAAATCTGGGTAAATTACCCCAAATGGGGTAAAAATGAAATTATTGGGGGTAATATGGACAAAAATTAAATAACAAAACAAAAATATTACATATTAGGATTGAGTGAAAATCGATATAATACTTATTCTAAAGCTTGGAATTAGGATTAAAATCAAAGAGAAAATATTTTGAAAAAGAAAAAATATTCAGGAAACTCTTTATTTTAATGAAAAGACTTAGTAAAAATAAATTAAGAAGATGCTAATTAGGAAGATTTAATTTTGTTTTGGAATGCAATATTTTCGTAGATGAACTTTAAGCAAGGATTTTTGGTCATTGACTTTTAGTTGATAAAAAATCGAGTTAAAACATTGAAATATGCAAATTCGGAAATTGGAATTTTTGAGCATATATTTTCAATGGGTAAAGCTAGAGTTTGATATGAACTTCAGTATTGACAACAGTTTTTATCAGAGGATTCCATAGCAAAGAATAGAGTTTTGAACTGGAACTGATAGCATCATAGTCAAAAATGAATTTCTGTTAAATGGTTTACTTCTTGAAAGACAAAATAGTGCTCGCCAGTTGAAATCTTATACGGAAAATATATTAATTGCTAAACTGGATGACATAGTGTATTTAGGAGCTATAGAAACCTTTAGACGAAACCACATGCAAATATTTGAAATATTGACGAAAAATTGGGAAGAACAAGAAAAAATTAATGGACGTGCCAAATGCATGGCAAAAACATTAACAAAATATTTATAATGAAATGAAGAATGACTGAATTCAGAATTCTGAAAAGTGAATTATTAATCAGTTAATTCTACCAAAACAATACCGAAAGGTTCACTTGACTGAGAAGGGAGATCTGATATTATGTTTATTGATTTAATTAATAATTAAATTGGCAAAAATAAATTAATTTGAAAAAATGCTAGAATTAAGAAATAAAAATAAATTACAAAAACATTACATTTATAAACATGATTTACGCTAGTAGCGATCACCCGTTTCCCGCGGCTGTTTACAATCTGACGCCTCCAGAATGTGCCGTTTGATCCATTTTCATGATCTTGATCCTGCAACATTAATTATCATGTAAAACATAGACAACTGCCAATAAATTTACCAATTCAATTACACAAACTAACAATTTATTCATCCATCCAATCCATCGCAATTTCCCTTTCAGTTTCAATTCCGGATTTCCTTGTTTCACAATTACAAATTCATTCATTTTGATATTCTTGTCATCTAAATATTTCTTCGAACGCTCCTCCTGGAACCGAATAAACTTATTTGGTGCAATCATTCCGCTGTCTAAAACTTGTGGATTTTCAGCATTTTCACCTGAAATAATAATCGGATAAAATATGAAATGTCCATTACAGATATAAATACTTAATTCAACATCAGACAACAATGCAACTAGGCCGTGTTTTTCCATACATTCAAATCTCTGAGATTTTCCAATCATTCCATTCATTCCATGCTCCATTTCCTCTTCCTAGTTATATTGGAAAATACTCATTATTAATATATATAGAGTAAAGCACCCAACCATATCAAGCCCAACGCATTTCTCATCATTAATCCTTCCTGTCCATTTCACTTCACCAATAAAATCTCGGTTTCGGCCATTTGGATAATTAAAATTAATTTTGATTGGTTTTCCAATGCCAATTCCGTTTTCACCCTCACAAGGAGAAATACTATATATTTTATTTATGTCCACGATTTTATCCGCAATAAATTGTGGCTTTTCACTTTCTTTATCTAATCAAATTGAGAGAAAATTAAAATTATAAATAAAAATATTTTTACAAATATTAAAATAATTATAAAACTATTTTCATTACAATAATTATTAAATTAAAATTTCAGTAAAATGAATGTAAAAATTAATATCAAATTCATCTCATCATATCAATAAAACAAAAAATACAAAATACCGTGAAAAATATTCTCCGCGAGCATCAGAACTCCTTTCCCACCTTCACATGTAAACATACGAAAATAACTGAAGATTCCGTTAGTTCCTTTAACATCATTATCCTACAAACACCATTAACTCAATCAGTTCATATCCCGAATTTACCATTGTAATCCCGAGTGCTTCCTGGCCATTTATCAACCCAATCCATTCACATGATCCCCCAATATGCTTATTCTCCTTGTTGGGGACTTTTATTCTACTTTTGATGCGTAAATCTGGATGCTGTTGAAGCAATTCCGTTGATTCAGTGCAGCAGATGCAATCAGGATTTATAAAATATGTGTCTCCTCCTTTCCACAACCAACCGCTGTCGCGAAGAGTGGTGATTTTCAAATGGGCGGCTTAATGTAAATAAGATAAGCCAAAATTAATTATATTTGTGAGCAGTCAAAGAATTGCCATTTTATTAGATAATTTGAGTTAATTTTTACAATCAATTTAGGAAATTAAGTCCTTGCTTTACAAATAAAATACATTTCTGACTTGAATCGGAAATTTAGCTCCAACCCGCCATGAAAAGTTGTTATTCTTGTAAAAAAGTGTTCGGAAGGGAAAATCCAAAACTAGAAGAGTTTCAATTAACGAATAAAATTGTTGATTGCAGCTTTGAAAGGTATTTTTCTACACCATTAGTAAAAGATGTAATCCATAGTAGCAAGTAAATTTAAGGTTTATTAACTACCATCCAACCGCATTCAAATAATCAGAAGCAATTTAGGGGAAGTCCAGGAAGTCTGCCATAAATAAAGCATTAATTAAGGAATAATTTCAAGGAGCATTGCAGAAGCAAATCCATATAAAACTGTCATGAAGTCCAAGACTCAATTCTCCATCGAAAATTACAGAATAATTAATTGGAATCAATGTCAGACAAAAATTAAAATAAGTTCTAGTCACAAATTGTATTAGACCCCCCCCCCAAATGGCATCACACTCGATAGTCTAGCAATCACATTTATACTCAACATAAAAAGCTTTATCAGTCTACAAACATTTCCACAACGACATGAGGCTGTTGCTGAATGCAATTGCTCACTGGAGCTGCATGGGATTTTACAGTATGAAATAAATATGAAAATTATGGAGCTTCCTGATACCAGTGAGAAACAAATCATTTTGGTTTAGAAATATTATTTTATTCATGAAATTTTTGTAATGTTTATAATTATTTGATCTGTCCAATTGCAGAATTTGATATTTTGTTTAATTGAATAAATATTATTAATTAATTGAGACTTTCAGAATGGCACCGCTGGGGAACGGAATGCAATTCCAGCAGAGAGAAACTCTAAAATAACATATCAAATATATTTGCAATAATCAGCTTTCCCAGAGATATTTTTAAACATTTTGCCATTTGAATAAATAATGATAACTATTTATATAAGTATAATATATTTGAACAGCAATAAAAATAAAGACAAACTTGTTTCGCATGAATCTATCAACTCCTCAGTAGGGATAAGAACGCCTCTCCTGTCAGGGCACTTGAACACAATTTTATTTCCAAACGTTCCATCAGTTCCCCATTCGACTGGACCTGACTGTCAAATATGTCAAATCATTAATGCTGCTTCAAAGGATTTGTTACCAATTTACAGCCAACGCATAATTCTCCATTAACGATGCCCCTCCATTTAATATTTAATATTTTAATGGCACCTTTGCTTTTATAGCAAGCCAATTTATTAATCTGGCGTCCATTTTCTATCTCCCGAACATTAAAGGGATCAACAACATTTAAATTAATTTCTTTGACGTGTTTCAATTCAGATTTAGCTAAAATTTGATGGAGAAATTAAGACATTTTGATACAATGCTAAGATCAAAAATTATAAACAAAATCTCAAATTTATAAAATTATTATTAAAATTCAAAATTTAAAAGATTTGATAATAAAATTACTGAAAGTTTGTCAGTGCCGAATATTTTAATATTTAGATTATATAAAAAGTGCATTTATGTTAATTTAATTTATAATGTTTTTCGACTTTCGATTTCCATAATAATTCTAAAGAATCTGTAAATATTTTATTTATAACACAATACAGTAAAACCTCGATATAATGAACTAATTGCGCCCGTTAAAGTCAAACGTTCGTTATATAAAAATAGGTTTAAAATAAATCTAAAAACTTTTTTTTGAAAATATGTACACTGTATTTAGATATAAATAAAATAATATAAAACAAACAAAAAATACTATTTAATTTTCTTTGGACACAAGTAGTGAAGTAATCAACTCTCTAAAATTACGGAAATGCATATAATAGTATGGTGGATGTATTACTTTTTGTATTTATACATACCACATCAGTCCACAATATACATTCATTTAATCCTTTATTAATTAATATTTAGTTAGTTATTTATTTAATTACTTAATTTAATTATAATTTCGCATAGTTGACTTGGTTATCTGACGAATAGTCAATAAACGTTATTGTATCGCCGAGATGTGATCTTACGATTGATAACTTCATTTTTGACAGTGTTATTTTTTTCCTTCACTATCTTTACTTCCATCCTCTTATTTAGGTTCATAACTTCATCTGCTACTTCACTTTAAGTCACCTTCATCTATTTCTAGCCCTTGTAAAACATCCTCATAAGCTAATTCTTCTCGGCATTATTTTGTATTGTCCGACAGAAATCAGGAATTTTTAAATATATGTCTGCATCTTGGCCATCAACTAATTCTTCCAACCATTTTAATGTTTGATCTTTTATCTCTTTACATGCCGCAACAAAATTAAAAATTGAAAAACTTTAATTTTGCAATGTACATTTCTTGCAAGGTATCTTCTGCATTATCTTCATCATGCAATACAACCATTACTTCAACTAAAACTTTCTTCAATATATTCGCTTGGTTGCCAAAATTATTTCCTGATCAGTGGGTTGAATAAACAATGTTGTATTTTTTTGGCAAAAACATACAACTAAATTTGCCATATTTTGAACGTAGAATATTTTTAGAGGGATGAGCAGGAGCGTTGTCTAAAATCAATAAAAATTATTCTTGTGGTGTTAGAAGTTCCTAAAATATCTTCTAAATTATCTGGAATAACATTTGCATTAAAAGAACTCATATTCCAAAAAATTAATTCTAATTCAATATTTAAAAAAACTTTAAAGCATTGAACCAAATAATTTCAAACAATTTATCGTAGAAATTAAATATTAAAATTTTAATAAAATTTAAAAAATTTTATATTTATATCTTAATCAAATCTAATTATACCAATCTATTTTAAAAGTTCATCGAAAAATTAATTATAAGTTTAAAATTTTACTAATAAAAACTGGTTTTATCTTTTTTAATTATTTAAATTCATTTTAAATTTCTCTGACAAAAAATTCGAAATATTCAATTTTCTGCTCAAAACACATCACAGTTGGTATCCCCAGTTTCTTCGCTTAAAATTTTCTCATGTAGGTAAAAATTCTTTAAAAAACCAGTTTTTGAAAATATCTGAGTTGAACCATATCTTATTAGTTATAATTTGAAACGGGAAGATGATGCATAATAACTTTTAAAACTCTAGGTTTACGAGATTTGCCAACAATTACAGGAGTCAGTTTATGCTATCCATCTTCCTTGATACAAACCAGTATCGAGATTCTGTCTTTGTTGATTTTTCGAGGATTCGATTTTTCATATTTGGAGGTTTGTGTGCTTTCAGGCAAAGTACTCCATAACAAACCAGTTTCATCAGCATTGCAAATCTCAGATTTTAATAGCATTTCGTTACTTATATGTTATATTAATTTTTGCTTAAAAGGTTCAATTTCTTCTTTTGGTGCCCTTGAAGCTTCACCATAAATACTTTTATTCATGCCTTTTGCGAGAGTGCCAAAGCCATCCATCACTTGCTCTGAATGGTATGTTTATATGATTTGCTAATTTAATTTCAGCAGATTTCAATTCGACTGCCCAAACCGGAACCCCATCAGAACGTTGTTGGCCGTACCATTTTACGACTGCTTCTTTAAATGAAGTTTTACGAGCCAATTTCATTCGTTTTCTGGAATTGCTGTTCTATCCTACACACATTAACGCAAATTTATTTATTTTGCTTTCGTTATTTTATGTCCGAGACGCAGATATTCCAGACTCCAATTTTTGTATTTTTTCTAATTTTTGATTGATCATTAGATTGATTCTTTTCCGTTTGTCCATATTTAAAGAGTAGAATTGCGAAAATGTATATTTATTTATTAGAGTACACTAAATGCGTTCATTTACTAGAAGTTAAAAAGTTAAACTGCAGTAAAGTAGAGTGAGTTCCGACAAGCGTGGCAAAAACCAGTGTGCTGCGTTGAAACCTACTAGCTATTTTATCAGAGAATTCCATAATATATTATCGCTACAGCTAGGTGCAGTTAATGAGCAGGACGGCATTATGTCTCAAATTATAGTGCTAGACACATGAGGTGATTTTCATGGCCGCTAAAAACTGTTTATATGTGGCGATACTTGAGTTTAAGGATGTATAATATTAACAGGACGTTTATAAATTTTATACATTTGAACGTATTTCTTGTCCGTTATATCTGGAGTTCGTTAAATAGAGATTTTAGTGTAATTAAATAAATTGTTATTTAAATAAATCTTGATGCTTAATCCTTTGGACGCATTAAACGAAATAAAATATTGGTTCTGGACGACTTTAGTCGACTAACGCGTTCAAAGGGTTAATGCAGTGACAAAAATATTAAATTTTTACCACAAATAACAATCAAAATTTAAATAATTTCACAATGTTTCTATTTTGTAATTTTTACAGAATTTTCAATAATTTTCCTACAGTGCCTGAATGTCTTTCACTAATTTCCGTGCTACTCAGTTCTTAAACCATTTTTAAAAATTTTATACTTATAATATTCATAAAAATTTTTCGTTTCCTTATTTTTTGCAGCAAATACTAGATTTATAATTTTTAAATCCTTACAAAAAGTCCTACAAACTTAGAATATATTTAATAGATAAAATGGAAGTTGAATTTTCAATAACAAATCTCACATTTCGGCTGAGCTGTGTTATGATTTCTTTTATCACTTCTTAATGATTCAATAATTCTTACTTTGGGAGGACTTCTCATGATTGCTGTTCTCAAGAATAAAAATAATGACGAATGAAAAGAAATATTTGCGAGCATAAAGTTTGGAAAATAATAGAAGGTTTGATTTTAAAACATCGAAACATAAAAATAAGAAAGCTATTAATCGAAAAAATAAACAAAATCAATGTTGAAAATGTTTTTTTAAAGTATATAATCAATAATAATTTTTTTTAACTGATTATTTTTACTACATAAATTTGATTTATTATATAAATAGATTTTGCTTCTTAGAGAAATCTCAAAATAATTTACTGATATTTAAAAGGTACATTTGAAAACTAGATTACCACTGGCACAGAAAGAAGTAATAATAAAACTCACTGCACAATTAAATGAAAAGAACATGTGAAACAAAATGATTTCCTAAATTTAGTTACCGTTGCCATGACTATCATGCAGAAATTGCAATTAGCAAGCCAATTATTTTGAATAAACCTTTGTATTTTGACATACTCTAACAGTTTTAAACGAAATAATTAGTTAAATTGAATAAATTATCCATACAATAGAGTGAAATCAATTTTCAGATAATATTGATTTCAAAATATTAATAAAATCAAAAGTTGTGAAATATTGTATTTCCTCTGTAGCAATTAGACAATAATTGTATGTAACAGAATAAATATTTATCTTACAAATTATGAATTCTTCCGATTTAAATAATGCTCCACGCTTATGCACAGATCGGAATAATTGTATTTTACAGAAATTCCCATCTGTTCCTTTTTCTAAAGACTCGTTCTAAAATGAATAATAATAATAAATGATGGAATTATAAAGTGAAATACCATTTCAACTCCAATAACTTCGACATCATTAACAAGGCCGCTCCATTTCCAAATGGCTTTTCTGTTGGATTTAATGTTCTTTAATTTGCAATTAGCTTGAAACTTTGTGATGTTCTTCTCCACTGTACAACAAATACTATTTTCATCTATTGCGCCATCTCTTGTCCATTTGATAGGTTTATGTCCTTCTGATGAAAAGAAAATATTAACTTTTACAGCAAAATCAACACGATTTATAAAAGTGAAATGAAATCACTAATTCATTAATTTTAATTAAAAACCTGAATAATTAATTATTAAATATTTATAAAAACTATTTTTGGTTTTCACCTCTGATTGCTTTTCATTTTGCAATGACATTATGAATTTTTTGTATAATTTGACTATGAATCAGTAAAGATATCGATGTTTTTTTGATTATGACAAATTTTCGTGACAGCCTTTTTCAATCGATTTTAAATATTTGTTGAAAATTCTCATTAAACAAGATCGGGCTGAGAAAATGGCATTCTATAATTGTATACAATTGATTTCAGGAGCAGAAGGACTTGTGAAGTGTTGAAAAATAAAATTATCGATAAAAAGTAGATAGATGTGTAACAGATATTCAGCTAATTGGATTTAACATAAATAAGGAGTAGGTAGTTAGGGGCACTCTGGAACATAAAAAAATGGAGGGGGGTTTATTTACAGATTAATTTCGGATTATCTTGATTACATAATGATGATTCCAGTTACTTCACATCTTCCTTTATAATTAATATTACTAATCATTTTCTGATATCAAAATAAATGAATCAGTATATTAAATTATAAACAAATTAAATTAAATTAAATTAAATTAAATGGAATTAAGAAATGATGCAGTATATCAAATTGTAGGGCCTAGTGGGAGCGGAAAAACTTTATTTGTATGTAATTTATTGCAGTCAAACATGTTCAAATCAAAATTCAATAAAATATATTGGCATAGGGGTGCAGACGAAGAACATGGATTGACACAAAATCAGTTTTGTAAATTGAAAATAACAATAGTTAAGGGATTTGATAAAAACTGGTCGTCTAGGTTACGTCGAGGCGATGTAATAATTATAGATGATTTGTATCAAGAAGCAAATAATGAAAAAGATTTCAATAACTTGTTCACAAAAATCAGTAGACATTGCGGAGTTACTGTTATTTTCATAACTCAAAATTTATTTCATCAAGGAGGAAGTCATCGAACTCGTAATTTAAATGTTCAATACCTAGTTATTTTCAAAAATCCTCGCGATCAAACGATTATCGATTTACAATAATAATTAATTGTAATTAGTAAACATGAAATTTGAACGTAGTCTACCATATTTCAATGCATTGGTAAAGGCACAAAATAATAAAAGAATAGCAATTTTACAAGCTTTCCCTTCATTTGTTATTGACGATTTGCTTGAAGTTATTGTAAATATAGTTCGAGGTAATGTCAATATTAGTAAAGCTAAAAGAGTGGTATTACAAAGACATAAGAGATCCCTTTTATCATTGGTAAACACTAAAAATAGACGTTTAATGAAAAGAATAATGTATAAACAAAAGGATGGGTTCTTAGGTACATTAATTCCTATAGTTTTATCGGCAATTAGTGCAATTTCATCCCTAAAATCTTAATGGGTTTACAATACTCTAAACCAGATAAAGTTGTACATATTTTAACATCTTGTTGTAATAATGAAGGATCAATTAACCAAAAATCCACTCAAAACAATCTGGACAAATCCAAAAGATCCAGATGGTTTTGGTGGTGTAGAAAAATTAACAAAAAGAGTGATTAATTCTAAAAAATATTTATCCAGTGAATTCAATTACAGATCCAGGAAACACCTCAATTCAATTTTACATTAATAGCTCACAATTGAGGTGTTTCCTGGATCTGTAATTGAATTCACTGGATAAATATCTTCAAAAGAACCATTTTCAATTACTGCTTGAGGAGATGGTCTATCAAAGATGCATAATTCTGATTTTGCACTAATCATTACTGGAATATAGTTCCGTATCCTTTCATTCTTTTGTTTATATGTTTCTTGGTAATTTTTCGACGTTTAATTGTTCCAACTTTTTGTTCTTTATTAAATACATCAGAAACTTTGTTAATAACAGAAGGTAAGTGTTCCATTACAGAGGGTATAGAATCTTTAATTTCAGATATTACATTTGATTTTAGAGCAGGTAAGATTTGTGCATTATTATTTATTACGTCATTAGCAGTTTTCATACCAAAATTTCCAATGCGTTTAAGAATAGGTAGTGCGAGAATCGTCCAATTGTTTTTAACCAACCAGATCCATACTGTTTACCTAAAAAATAAGGTAAATCCCCCCCATTTTGATGAGTGCTATAAAAGTTTACAATGTCTGGATTACTCATTTATTTTACGGAAGTAAGTTTTGTCTTGTTTACCAAATATATATTTTCCACTGTCATCACGAATATTGATTTCTATATTGTTTATATACGAGGATGATACTGGTAAATACATTGGATTTTTCTCAATGAATTGAACAAAGGTCGTCTTGTTTATGTTTTTCTATTCAAACACATTTAAGAAGGGGAACACTTAATTCACCCACAAGAATTGGTTCAATAATATTTGTATAAATCATCATTTGTATATTTCTTTGCATTATAGTTGGTAAACTAGATCCAACAATGATCTTTTCACTATAAGATTCATCAATTAATCCCAAACTATGAGCCAACAGTTTACTAAATTTAACACTTTTAACATCTTCTTCCAATTCAATTTTAACAAGTTGATCTTGTTTAATTTCACAAGACTTGAAAGGATGGGGATAAGATGTCATTAACTGATCAGTGACTTGTGAAAGTTCAGTAATGAATAAATTTTCTTTAAATGTCTCAGTATACTCTACATCATAATAATAAGTTATAGTTAATCGTATAGTATCAAATTTTGATTTCTTATTTGGTATACGTATCTGATTCAATTCGTCATTAAAATCTACTTCTTTTTTATTAAATCCCAAGCAATTAGCTTCTTCAATACTATCAAATGTTACTTTGAATGGAAAATATTTACAATTAATGTTCAAAATTTTATTGTTTCCTTCAATATAATAAAAATATTCATAACTATTATGTAATGTACTCTTGGTATATTTGATACAAGAGTTGTTATAAAATGGAAAATTATTGTACACAAAAGTGAATTCAGTTAAAGCAACTTCCCATTCCCCATCCAAGTAAATCTGATTTGGAAATTCTACATTAAACTTTCCAGCTTCATTATTTGGAAATGTAAGTGGACAACTATTACTGGGTAAATTCACGTAAAAATCTCTTTTATTCATTTACTTTTCTAAAATGTAACGATAAATGTGTTTTGGTATCTTTGCTAAATTTTATTAATTTCCCACTATCATCTCGAATATTTATTTCAATGATGTTTATAGTTGAATACGATACTGGAAGGTACATTGGATTCTTCATTTCTAATTGTACAATTTCTCCTTGATCATATTTTTTAATCCAAATTGATTTTAATAGTGGAACTCTAACATCACCAACATTTATTGGTTCGATAATATTTGAATAAATGAACATTTGTTGATGATGATGTAATAATTTCGGAATTTTAGTGCCTAGTATAGTTCCTGTAAAGTTTGAATATTTTAATCCCAAAGATTTAGCTAAATTTGTGTCAAAAGATATATTTGTAATGTTATCTGCAAGTGTTATTTTGACCAATTCATTATCTTGAATTATTAATTCTTTAAAAGGAGAAGGATTAAATGACAACAAATGACCTTGTAATTCTGATAAAGTGTTTATGAATAAATTATCTTCAAAATATTTTTCAAATTTTGATTTTTCTTAGTAACTTATAATAATCCCAAATTGTTCCATAACACCATCATCAGTAAATTTTGGTAATTTTATTCGACAATGATCCACTGCACA
The DNA here is from genome assembly GCA_022537955.1 of Schmidtea mediterranea. Taxonomy (NCBI): domain Eukaryota; kingdom Metazoa; phylum Platyhelminthes; order Tricladida; family Dugesiidae; genus Schmidtea; species Schmidtea mediterranea. The sequence continues at coordinate 109,439,563 of CM039680.1, forward strand.
AATGATTGATGTAGATTTTAGTCCAAAACTAAACGCATGTTGAATATCAGGGAATGTTACTTTAAATGGAACATGTAGACAGACAATAACCAAATTCTCATATTTTTCAATAAATATGTCTACATCTGGAGTATAGTTTGGATTTATTAATTCATAAGTATGATTTTGATTATTTATTTTCAAATACTTTATTTCACTACCACTCTTTACTGATTCATAACGTATACAAGAATTACTATAATACGGAAAAGGATTATACACAAAAGTGAAATCAATCAATGCAACTTCCCATTCACCATCCAAGTAGACAGAATTTACTTGTACATTAAAATTACTAGCTTCGTTATTAGGATAAATAAGTGGACAACTATTACTAGGTAAAATCATATAAAACTGGTTTTCTTTTATAATTTTTATTTAATCAATTGAGATGAGGATATCCAAGTTGGAGTTTCGTATCCATGCCACTTAGCGTAGTATTGTTTATATTTACCAACATTTTTGGTTTTTAAAATCTTTTGAATTCTAAATATTGTTGGGATTGGAATGACTTGGAGTTCTTGTTCGTAGAATTTTCCACTAATTTCTTGATTCTCATGATCTTCTATTAAATACATTACTGGATTCTGTTTTGTATCTATTTTCTTTATTACATATACTTCATCGCTCCAATTGTTGTCAAAATTCTTGATGAACGGAGAAGTACTGATTTTACTAATTCTTACATAATCACCAACCTTGTATTTTGGCTTATCGATTTTTTCTTTCTTTAATGTTTGGTTTCTGTTGGTGTCTGTAATGTCAACAGGTCTGAGACCATTTAATCCTATATGTGGTGAATGATTTTAACTAAAAATAATTTTCGGTAAAACATGTATCCAAGTTTTATTACCCTGATGCACAAAGTATTTTTTCAATCTTTCTCTCAAAGTTCGATTAAATCTTTCCACATAACAAGCTTTGAATTGCGAGAATATAGAGTAATGATTGGCTTTGATAACTTCTTTGACTTTGCTATTATAAAATTCTTTACCTAAAATACATTAAAATAAATAATTTATTAAATTTATTACCCAAATCAGTCTGTAGATTGTGAGGTTGTCCATCTTTAAAGAATTTTTTAATTGCAACTGCCATTTCATTAGCTGATTTAGTTTTTGTTGGAATAGCATGGGCATATCTACTGAAAACATCAATACATGTTAAAATATATTTGTACCCCTTGTTGATTCTCGAATAAGGTATCATTTCCATCAAATCCATTTGCCACAAATCATTGATTCCTCTTGTTTTGTAAGGTCTTGTTGAGAATCTTTTCAACATCGGTTTATTTAAACTATATGCTAGTTGGTCCGATAACCATTTTTGAGTCTGTTTTTAGAATTAATCACTCTTTTTGTTAATTTTTCTACACCACCAAAACCATCTGGATCTTTTGGATTTGTCCAGATTGTTTTGAGTGGATTTTGGTTAATTGATCCTTCATTATTACAACAAGATGTTAAAATATGTACAACTTTATCTGGTTTAGAGTATTGTAAACCCATTAAGATTTTAGGGATGAAATTGCACTAATTGCCGATAAAACTATAGGAATTAATGTACCTAAGAACCCATCCTTTTGTTTATACATTATTCTTTTCATTAAACGTCTATTTTTAGTGTTTATCAATGATAAAAGGGATCTCTTATGTCTTTGTAATACCACTCTTTTAGCTTTACTAATATTGACATTATCTCGAACTATATTTACAATAACTTCAAGCAAATCGTCAATAACAAATGAAGGGAAAGCTTGTAAAATTGCTATTCTTTTATTATTTTGTGCCTTTACCAATGCATTGAAATATGGTAGACTACGTTCAAATTTCATGTTTACTAATTACAATTAATTATTATTGTTTATAATTTGATCCACTTCTTTTTTAAAATCTTCTTTTTTAGATTCTTCTTTACTTTTGATTTGGTTTTACGATTAACTTTTTTGGGTTGAATTTCGTTTTTGACAAGTACTTTTTTAAATGACATGATTGATAATCATTTATTTGTTTTCAATTTTGTTTATAAATCGTAACCCCTTTTTCATTAAAAATATCTGTTCGGATCCGTAAATCGTCACTACATTGTTGTGTAAAGTCAAAGAATAAATATCCATGGGGAGTAGGTAGATGTGTGCCATCTGGCGCACTTTTTGGTACCACCCCATTAACAAAAACAAAACAAACTAAAATATAATGTAAACACAAAAAAAATACAAAATAATGAATAAGAACAAGAACTTATATAGGTATACATTTATTAATTCAATGAACAGTTGGCTGAGCTGTTGGATGATCTGTTTGATAGGATGTTGGATGTTCTGTTGGATGTTCTGTTGGATGTGCTGTTGGATAATAATGTGGAAAATTATTATTTCTATTCATTGTCAGTCTCAATCATATAATGACCGTATGCCAGGCTTACATTCTTTTCTACCCAAACAATTTTATCTTCTTTGTTTGTTAGTGCAACCTTTGAAGTTTTAAAACTATAAAGTTGGTGATTTTTTGTACCAATACGAAATTGAGGTACAGAAAAAGTGGAGTTTTTCTCGTAACAGTCCTTATAAGATTTATGAGTTAACGTTGTGTCTTCAATGTGACTCCCTTAGCTTTTAGGCATTTTGATTTTCCTAGTAAACTATAGCATTTGGGTCTAAGGAATACCCATTCATCATAACCTTCTCCCTTGCTTTCATCCTTAAATTTTCCAATGACCGAATCAAGTTTTTTAGAATAAAGTGGATGAGTAGATGGATAATTAGATGTATCCAAAAGATTATCCGTAAACATTTCAGACAAAAGAATATCTAGTTTACAATTTTTAATCTCCAAGAAAAAAGAGTCTGTATCTCCAGCAACTATATTAATTTCACAATTAAATTGTCGTCGGTATTTTTCCAAGTCCTTATACTGTAGCTCGTACATTCGAAGTTTGGACAAATCAAGTACCGATTGTCCAATATAACTCGGTCGATCTAAGCATACCGAGTCTGGATTTAACAAAGCAGCAATTAGATCATCAGCAATTTTGATACTTCTTTGAAAAGTTGGTTTAGAAGCATATGTAATCATCTTCTTTTCTGTATTACATAATCTTAAATTCATTCTTTTTTTCAGGTTTTCGACAGTTTTACCATACAAACTATTATTTAGGAGCTTATAATAATTTTTATCTAGCGTGTTTGTACTTTTTGCTCTTAACTCTGTATTGGTATCAATGTAGTTTTTAAAAATAGGAGACTGTTTGAATCTTACAGCTCGATTCACATGAGTAACCTCAACACCAAGAGACAAGTATAATTTTAGTAAACGCCAATGAATCACATAATTCTTTTTTGGGTAATGAGTCAATAACAATTTTTCAACCTTTGAACCCTCAGGTTTCATTTTCTCAGCAGCAATAGGAAAGTCGTCTAACTTATCGTGAAGATCAGAAGGAATTTCAAGATTTACTTCAAGAGTATACCCATACGACAAAGATTCAAGATTCAAAGTCAAACAATCAGATAATATTGTATCAAATCCATCAAATATCCAATTAAATTCACCACAAGGTAATGGTTGACTTAAAGCCCAACCGTATAAATTATTAATATCAATATAAAGCAACTCAGTGGTTTTGTCAGTTTTTACAAAGTGTTTATTAACAAAAGTAAGACCTCCACGAATACCACCCTCATAGAAATTATAAATTTCCATGTCTTGCAATAGTTCAATGGGTTTATCTAAAGTTATTAACGCAGAACTCCAAGACATTCCAGGAATACCAAAATAATTTAAAGGCTCTAAACTATTATGAGCTATAGATTTCACCCGAAATTGTTGGAAAAAGTCAGCTAAAAGAAAGCAATCGAGTTTCAAGTATATCATCATATAGTCAAGTAAATTTACACATTTAGTTTCAGTCCAAATTAATTGAGCTTTCTCATATTCAACTTCACTCACTCCTTCCCAGATTGGAGGCAGTTCATAAGTATTTTCAAGGACCTCTAAACTAGTGGCAAAGTTGTACGGAAAAATACCTTTTTCATTAACAATGGTACCAGTAAAAACAGATTTTGTTAATGGTAAACTAGTCAAAGTTTTCACAGCCCTAGCTAATGAGTCATTAACAAACTGGTAAGAGTCGATAAAGCGTATTCTAAGCTTCCAATAAGGGATAAGAATTTTTCACTGCTAATTGGAATACATGATAAGTTCCAATTGGGAAATTTATTTATTCCATACTTAAGGATATGATGTAAGTCATACCCACGTAAATTATGAAACACTACAGGTAATAATTCTTTGATGCTCCTACTAACATTACAACTTTTACATGCTGGACCAATATACTTTCCTGTAAAATGGTCATGGTCTCTAACCTTATCTACTATGTTCTTATTACACAAATAACAATATTCACAATTATCAAATGAATATTCTTCGTCAAAAGTAAGTGGTAACATTAGCTTTTTCCCATTTTCTTTATAATATGATAGCACAATGTTTGTTCCTATATCTGAAACCTTCTTCAAAAATTCATAAACACATTTTTGACCAATGAAATGATGGTAACTTGTCATACCAGTGAAGTTGTTGATTAATAAGAGTCCAGCAGAAATTGGCAAATGTTTTTGAAAAAAAATATCATCTTTTGGTAAAATAGATTCAAAATCTGCATAGATAACGAAAGGAGGTGTTATCGTTTTTGACCAGTTTTTGAACTCCAAATATTTATCTTTATCTTTTGGTAATGTAAATAGCGTAGTACCCAACTGATTTTTTTTTACATAACTCTTGGTGTTTTTCAAAGGATTTTGGCTTACGAAATCCATTTAAACAATTTTCACACCATTTGCAACAAATTCGAACATTACGGATCATTGTTTTGATGACGATTCATCAAGGATTGTAAATTAGTTACTGCTGTATAATGATATTTTTCACCCTCCTTTATCAATAATAAATAAATTGGATCCACTCCAGTTACTTTTGTTCGGTGAATTATATTTAAATATGGATGCTTCATTATAAGTTCTTCTCTATCCTCAAAATTTTCGTTATTATAAATCATTACATTAATTGCTAAACCAGGATTTTTCTTCTCAAAAGTTGGAATATCACAGTTTCATTGGCATATCGTTAGGATCGTATACCAAGTCATTCATATACGGTAAATATTTTCTTGGTCTATCTCTATCTTTCTTGATTTTATCAGATTTCAATACAGCCAAAACACTATATATGAAACATAAATTATCGGTATTTTGTACGTTAACTATTGCCTTTTTTCCTATTAGAGGTTTAGGTGTTTGAATATAACTATGTCCAGATAACATAGATATATTAGAAACTTTGGTTACTTTGAAATTTACTTCTATTATTCGGTTTATTTTCCAACTACTTCCTAATTCTGTTCGTTCAACAATCTTTTCATTTATTTTCTTCATACCCTCATCAAGAAAAGTTGAAGTCACTGAAGCAGCACGATTTGATATACTAACTACTTTGAGTTCCCCATCTTTTTCAAATTCTACTTGGACTCCAAATTGAATTTTTGAATGTTTCATTTCATTTAATGTAATTTTTAATTTTTTCAAAAGAGAAAATGGAAGAACTATTTCCTTAACAATATATCTTCCGATGTTTACTTTTATAATTCGAAGTGAGCGTAGTAAATCATATTCAATTTCTGGTTCAACAATAATGTCACTTAACCCTACTCCAATTTGTAAATCATCTTTAATAAATATTTTTTCAAGTATTTCAGATTTTATGGTGCTTTTTCGTTTCAAACTGTGTTTAAACAATGATTTTTTATCTATATAAAATTGAGTCAAGCGATTTTTATGGTCATTATAAAATTTAAGGTACGGGTCAGAAGTTTGAGTCTGGCATACAGGACATATATAATAATTATTCACTTGATAATATCGATTCATTTTATTGTGGCAGTTGTTATCATGGCTTGTAGATTGACAATACTTCGGATAAAGATTACCTGAAACATGAAAAAAGTTAAATAATTCTGATTGTAATAACTAAAAACTCACATTTAACATTCACAGTAGAGATTTTTTCAAGTTCGTCATAATTTGTTTCATAAAATATTCTATCATCTATGTTTTCAATGTGAATATTTAAATCATATAAATTAAAATAATTAATAATTTAAATAAAAGTAAAAAATTACCATTTTTATATTCATTTCTTTCATTACTCGATCTTGAATCTTGAATATTAAAAATATCTAACAGTTAATAATTTAAAAATCATTAAAAATTATTAAAAGATTACTTTTATCATATTTATCAATATGCAAAGTGTATTGAAGGGTTGTCCTCTTTGACAATACTAAAAAAATGTTAATAGTTAGTTATATTATACATACACGTACTTTTGGGAACTATACTACTTTTTGATTCTCCGAATTGTCTGAGGTGATGCCCGTGTTGTTGTAAAAACATTGACCATCTACCAGATGTTAATGTGAGACATTCTGGACACACATAACCAGGGCAACCAGCATCATTTATCTTGAAATATGATGATGTAACAAGTTCACAGTAGTGAACATCTTCGTGACTGATAGCTACGCAAAATTTATATGTATAGCAATAATTCACTAAAAAAAAACAAAAAGTTAATTAAATATACATAAAAAGTAAACTTACTTATGATAATATTTTAATAATAATTTAATTAATAATTCATTGTTTATACCTCAATCTCATTCGTTTATACTAATTAAAATCGATTGTTTATACTAAAAAAAAAATTACATCCAAATTGAAATTTTTAATAAATTTAAATTGAATAAATTATAAATATGATGTTTGAAAATGATATTTAATAACATAGGTTGCTATAGTTTCATGAAAATCATTAATATCAAGAAAATTACAAAATGAAAAATACTTATTGATTTATATCACATCGATTAATTTTTCAAAAAAAATATATATATATATTTATGCAATAAATTATTAGTTAATTCCTCACAGAGAAATAAAATATAACTAATAGGTTTGAAAACCAAATTTTTAAAATCAAATTTAATAACACAGGTTGCTATAGTTACATGTAAAAGATTAATATCAAGATAAATCAATGATATATGATGGTCACATCAGGAAATTAACTTTTTAATAAATTATTTTGAGTAAAGTACAAAATGAAAATACTTATTGATTTATTTCTCATCGATTAATTTTTCAAAAATACATACTTATGCAATAAGTTATTTGTTAATTCCCTACAAAGAAATTAATTGAATAACACGTAACTAAGATATTTGAAAACTAAATTTTTAAAATCAAATTTAATAACATAGGTTGCTATAGTTACGTGGAAAAGATTCATATCAAGTTAAATCAATAAAATATGATAGTCACATCATAAAAGTTATTATTATTTTTCTTTTTAATAAATTAGTTTGAGTAAGTTACAAAATGAAAAATATAATTATTGTCTATTAATTTTGTGTAAAGAATTTATAATTTATATTTATTTAAGTATTATTTTAATAATTTGCGTCACCACTAAAAATTAATTGATAAAATTAATTGAAATTTTCTTTGAAAAATAATATTAATTAAAAATTGTGTTACAAAGAAGCTAAAAGTAAAATAAACAATTATCATTTTGAAGTTTAATTACTATATTATTATAAAAAGAATTAATAATTAAATCCTGTCAAATAAATATATTTGTTATTTCAATTTATAATGAAAATAATTTTGAATAATTACCTTATGTAAAAATAACCTTATTATTCACAGAATAAAATTCGAAAGTACAAGTACTAAAGTAAATATATTACTTACGTAATTGCTTATGAAATTTTTTTTAAAATTTCTTCATTGACAATAAAATAAGATGAATTCAACTGATTGAATTAAATAAATCACTTATGTACAACTACGAGAATTCAAATTTTCAATCATATACAATAATTATTTTAATTGTAAATTTTAGGTAATTTTATTAAGAATCTTAACAGAATTATTTAAGTTAAACACTGGTTCATTGTGTAGAATTATGTTTACATGAAAATGTCTATTTAATTTTAATCTGATACATTTTATTTTCACGATGTCAATAAAATATTTTTTAATTTTGCCCTATAATTCATGTATTTCTTCACTTAACGGCTTTAATAAATAATAATAATAATTTACGACTTAAGTAAATCAGATTTATATTACCTAATTTTTAATACTTAAAACTCTGATAAAAAAAAATCTTAAATTTAGAAGTCATTGATTTAATTTCATTTTCAAAAGTTATTATTTAATTGTCAAGACTTAAAAATCTACTTTAAAATAAAGTTTCCAGTGTTAAACGTCTGTCAAATTTTAATAAATCTGTTCTAAAAATAAATTATACGAAAAGCTAATTTTAATTTTAAAAATAAATCGTTATTTACAAATTATCAAAAATTGGCAGCTTAAAGCATTTAATTTATAGTTCACGAAATATTTCTCAATAAATTCTTAGAAATAAGTTCCAAAATTTTCTATTAAAAACAATGTTTAAATCAAATTGTTCGTTGGATTTTTACAAGAAATATTTAATTTTATAAAATCAAAAACTAATAATTTTAATACCAACGAAGAAATACTAGATTATTTATTAAGCATTGATTGTGTTTAAATAGATTCAATTCTGACGATTGTAAAAATTAAAAATGATCGATGAGCAAGAAGCATAAGTATTCGAAACAATTATGATGAAGATGGAAGAACTGTTTCCGAATATGAAAAACAAACTTTCCTATTGTGCTCCTGAATACTTGGCTACACGGATCTATCAAATGACAGGAATCAACATTGAAGAAATTGTACGGATGCACTACGAATCAGTTCAAGGATCTGGTTTGAAATGTTTAGATGACTGCTTGTTTGTGCAGATCCCTCAATGTTGACTTGTCCATTTAGATGCAGATGCTGTAGAGACTAAAAGAAGAAGGAGGTTGTACATATTTTGTTGGCAGAGCTAAGAAGAGCTTATTATAAGCAGATTTGTGATGATGTAAATAAATTTTGATCTTTTACGAGTTTATTTTATGTGTTTATTGTTTTTTATAAAGATTTTGATCTTTTACCAGTTTATTAAGATTTAAATTGGTTGAATTAATATTATTATTATTATTATTATTATTATTATTATTATTATTATTATATTAATATTATATTATTATTATTATTATTATTATTATTATTATTATTATTAATATTATTATTATTATTATTATTATTATTATTATTATTATTATTATTATTATTATGTTAAAGCTAAATTTCTTTGATCGTTATCAACATGTATAAAAATTTCATTGTAAAATTATCATAAAAATTATTCTTGAAAAATCGTATATAAAAAATTAATCGATAAAATTATACTGAAAACAAAAGTTGTATAAAAAATTTCAATATTTAATTATGTTAAAAATTTATTACTTTGAAAAATTATATTTTAAATTAAAATTAAAATCTTAAAAAATTGTATATAAAAAATTCATCGATAAATTTTAACTGAAAATTCAACTTAGAAATCGTATATAAATTAAACTTATATAAAAAATCATATTTTTAAATTCATTTATAAAAACTACATTGATAAAATTAAACTAAAAAAAATTTTAATTAGAAATTTTACTAAAAAATTTAATTAGAAATACTTAAAAAATTATATTTTAAATTTCAACTAATTGAAAATAAATTCGAAAATAAATTTAAAAAAAAAAATACACATACAAAATTTGGAAAAAATTCAAAAAAAAAACACACAAAAATTAATTAAAATACACACAAAATTAATTAACTTGATTACATCATTATGTAATCAAGATAATCCGAAATTAATCTGTAAATAAACCCCCCCCCCTATTTTTTTATGTTCCAGAGTTCCCCTAACTACCTACTATAAGGCATTCATATTGCACCTGAATTGTATAGCTATTGACAGGCATGTATGTGAGTGCATTATTGATGCGGACATTCAGATTATCTGTTGCATATATTAGTGCAAATCCGATCAATGTTTGCATAAATATTGCATCTCAATTGCATGTTACTATTTATAGATGAATCATGAGAAATATTGCATTTGCAGGCTCAGCAAATCTAGTATAACCAATAAGCCAGTGACAGGAGAGCACGAACACCAACAATTTACTATTAAATTATAAAAGTCTACTAAATAAAAATAATTAATCAAATAAATGAAATCAATCATAGAATGAATAAAACGAACTTATTTCACAGCATTCGCTCACTGCAGCCAATGGTATCAGAATTCCATGTTTATCCTCACAGGTAAATAATTTATCCTGTCCAAATGTTCCATTTGTTGCGAAATTGCATTGAAAGTTCTATCGGATGCCAATATCAAAAGCAAAACATAAAATATAATTGAACTCACAGCTACACAGCCCAAGCAATATTTCTGATCAATCAGGCCTTTCCATTTCAATTGGACAGAATGCCTTTGATTGTTGCACGTGAAAACTATAAATTTGGCTGGCTCCACCGCTACTCCTTCTATGATTCTGATAAATTCTGGGTCGATTACTGGAATGCCATTCACTGTTTCAGGCAGCTCTAAATGTCAGTCAGCTCAATTATCCCAGCTCAACAACTAACCCGATTTCCTTAATAAATTTGCCGGAATCAAAAATAAGAAATCATTTGCTGTGCCGGGTAAAATTTTAAACTCTAAATTCTTATTTAGTGTATATTGCGATAAGCTTCTATTAACTATTGGCTCTGAGGGGGCTGAATTCAAACAAACAAATGCATTAAATAAAACAAATATTGCAGCAATATAATTACCATTTGAACAACACAAGAAGGGATCGTTTTATTGGCTATTCCAGTGCTTTTGATTCTCCCATTGTAGGAGGATTTGCGGTCCATCGACATGAATTCAACACGATTTCCAATGCAGAAATCATTAATTTCACACTTTTCAAATGAACGAATCGATTTCGGGTCAATAAAAACTCCTTGAAAATATTTCATTTCCAATTCTGAATTATCAACTTTCATTGCCTCCGATTCCGGTAAATATTCCTCGGCCTCCCCCAGAATGGACTAGAATAATCATAAATTTCCATATTTACATTTCCCGTACCTCCATAACAGATAAACAGGAAATTCCGTTTATGATGAAACGGTTGTTAACAATGAAATATTTCACATTTCCAGTTTTTCCCGCTTTAATGAGATCTCCCGTTCGAAACGTTTCCATTGGACGTGGAATCCGATATTCGATGCATTCCTTGTTTATTAGTGAAGATTCATTGAAGAATTCGAGATTTTCTGAGCATTTGGCAATGGAATCTTTTAGTAAAATAACTGTCGAATAAATTGCGTTGCTAGCCGCTCGGTCAATTCTCTGATGAAATGGCAATCTCTGCAAATCGTTAAATATAAACAAATAATTATTTTATTGGATAAATCTAAATAATTTTACTTTGATTTGATCCTTGGTTAACTGAACTTGCACAAACATTTCCTCGTATACGACGTGAAAACATTCAATCTGGCCAAATAGGTCAAAAGGCAAAATTTTGACAAATTGGCCGACATGATAAATGTCACCAGTCCGAACAGAACCTCTAGAGAATTCTTTCTGATTTTTCTCCACAAATATATCCTTAATGAAATCAATTGGCATGCCTGAAATTATTGAAATTCATTTATAAATTTTCAAAGTTGAATAATTATTAATATTAATAATAAAATAAATAAAACGTTTATTAATAAACAACAGTTCCTTTCATTCCCTTGTCTAATTCAGCATCAGAGATGCGGAAAGCATCGGATAACACGGATTCCAGGTCTTCGTAATATACAATATTTTATTCAATACCTAAATAACTATAATCTCATACATATGTTTGGCCCGTTTGTGCAAATGTTCATAGGATTTACTTTTTTAGATTTAACTACGGCAAAATTATCAATAGCTTCATCAAAATTACACTTCCATTTGTTTAGTAGTGAAAGCTTACTAAGTCAATCTTGTCTCAATGAGCTTCGCAAATACGACAAAATCAGCTTCGGTTTGCTGAAAGAACGCTCAAAGCTAGCAATAGATACTGAAATATTTAGTAAGCTTTTCATATCCTGCATATTACTGAGTTATCCAATATATTCACAAGTTTATTCCGTATGTAGACAATGAAAAATATCACCTTAAAACGATGTAAAAAATAAACACTACAAAAATATAAAACTTTCAAACCAGAATTTGACACTCCTGATCTGTCCCACTGCCCCCGTAGCTATGCATCTTTATTTACATTTACAAAGAATTTTACAAAAATTAAAATTTTGAAACATTATTTTTTAGAATACAAAATTCTAAGAAATGTTTGCTATACGACTAAATGTTTGGGCGAATTGTTTTTTCTGTATAAATGAAAGCGCAAATCTATCGAATTTGTTCTTGTAGTGCAGACTCAAAGGAATGAAATTTTCTGAATTTTTGAAATGTTAAATAAAAGGAAAATATTTTATGAATTTTGGCTTTAAAATTTTGAAAAATGTTAAAATTAGCTGATTACATTGGTAAATAGTTCTAAATTCCAGTGCAAATCCGATGAGACAGCAAAGAATAAAATCGGATCACCATTTTAGAGTCCAAAAAATTATAAATCTTTAAAATAATTTAAACATGTGAAATTATTTTGACGTAAAAACAAACGAAGGGTGAAATTTAGATGAATAATGCAAAGAGGATGAGAAATCCATATTGCTTGGTGTAAATCAATGATATTTATCAAATTACAATTTCTCCTTTCTCCGTCCTATATTTTGATTGGTGTATTGGGATACGTATTGGGATCTCGAATTGGGATAACTCAATTATACAAAATGTCTAGGGCATTTTGCTGGTTGACATTTCCCCATAAATTATTACAAATCGTGCAACAAGTGCTCAATATTAATAAATATCGATTCTAAGCAGAAACAATATTTTCCAAATTTCAGAAATCGCATTTAATATTATTTAATTAATTATAAAATTATCCTTGATTTTCCAGAAAATTTTTATGAATTTTCCACAGTGAATTTATATCAATAATCGCATTAGACAAAATTCCGCACTTTAAGGCATCTTTTAGAGCAAATAAAAATGATAAAATAAAAATGAAATAAAATTTGAAGTGAAAAAATGAAATTTTATAAACGTGCTTGGAGATAAATTCTGTGTCAGAGTGGCAATTGCCAGTTTATCCCTGCATTCAAATAATCGCGTCCTCCAAAATCGGCCATTTGTTCCATTTTCATGCTCTTGCAACTGTAAATAAATTAATATTCAATGTTATTATTAATTGCCTAATTACCAATTGCACAGCACAGACTGGGACATTATTCATTAAGCCGTACCATTTTAATGTCCCTTTCAGATTTGCTTGTCCATTTAACAGTTTCACATTTACCATTCCATCTTTCTTTATTCGTTGCGCTTTTATGCATTCATCACCGAATGTCTCTTTGCATCTCAAATATTTATCCGGATTTATGATCCAGAGGTAACATATGAACATTATTGTCATATTTATCTGAACAAGTATTTCATAAACAATCCATTCAAAGAATTCTCTAACATAAATTGACATTAGACAAAACTGTGATCAATCCGTGTTTCTCCATGCAGTCAAATCGGTTATCCTGATTAATAATCCCGTCCATTGTAAACTCCATTTCATCTTCCTATTCATTGGAAATTGACATAAAGAGAAAAACTTACATGAATTACCATATCAAGGCCAACGCATTTCTCATTATTTATCTTTCCAATCCATTTCAATTCCCCGATAAATTGCTTGGATTTGCCATCCCTCGTAGTCAAATTAATTGCCCCAAAATTTCCTAGATAGTCTCTATCTTCTTCACAATCAACATAAAATATTTTGCCAGTGTCCACAATTTTGTCAAATATAAAATGCAGCTTTGCATTTTCAACACCTAAATAAAATATTAACTGAAGTCAGACTGGCAAGATAAATGATAATTGAGAAGCGCCTTTCACATTATTAACCAAACAAATTATTAATTTATTTGAGGAGTTTTGATAAATGAGGATTTCAGCCGGCATTATCCCAATTTAATATAGAATTTATCAAAAGCCTCAATTGGTCCCTTGCGTAAATCCCCTTTATCCATTCCATTTCCAATTATATTTCATAGAAATAATAATAATTTCTCAGTATCATATGATGATTTTATTGAGATAATCCACTGTTGAAATTCACCATTTATTATTTGATCGATTATATCACCTTCCGTCCATCACAAAAAGTTATATAAATCTTTATCCTAAATCTTATTCAGCTTGAATTATCCAGTTGTTTCTAGGAAATCTGAATTCATCCCTATTTTAACCCGGAAATCTCATTTCTGATTGGTGCAGAATATTAAATGTAAAATCATGTGCAAAAATATTTAAATTCGGTGACAAATAAAATTTAGCCATATAATATCACGCACATTCGAGTGGAATAAACCGGATTCGGCCTTCTATCTTTAATATTCTTGATAACTCATTGAATCTCTCGGCTCTACGATGCTGCAGAATAAGTTATGAAATTGAATGATTTATGGAATAATTTACAATTTCATCAAATTCTATCCCAACATAACCTTTCCCATTGATTAATCCCATCCATTTGCATTTCCCTCCGGCTTTTAATTGCTGACAAAATACCCGACTATTCACTTCAATATCATTAGATAACTTCTCCAAGGGTTCAAAGCAACAGATATTATTCTCTGTCAACTCATCATTATCAGTTAATGGCAAATCATTTGATTCATCAGCTGAATCAGTAATATACCAAATATTCAAACGCAAATGTTACCTGATTCGCATGATTTGACCGCATCATTTATCGGAATCAGAACGCCTCTACTGTATGAACAAGTAAACAATTTGTGCCTTCCGAAAGTTCCTTCAGTTCCCTCCCGCCAGTATTCAGGCTATATTAATATATAAAATAAACCACAAACCTGAATTAGCTAACCAGCTCGCATCCGAGGCAATTTATATTGTTGATTTTACCTTTCCAGAACAATTTGACAAATGATTTTGTTTTCCCTTGAATTGCAATATATTTATTCATTGAAGCACCTTTCGGTTTCCCAATCTGATCAATTGCGCCTGGTTTTATAACATCCATTCCGAGTTTATTACAATAAATTGTCGGCAAAACCGCTTAATAAAATCAGTTTTATAAATCGGTTATTGAGAAATTAAATACATGAGAAATATTTGACAGGAAATTTATACTGTAAGATTTAACTTTTTATAACAAATTCTCAGCTGATTTATTTACCCAAGTATGCATAAATGTAATTAAAAAAATCTTCATTTGATATTCCATGACGTCATAATCAGATGTATTTATAAGTAAGATATTAGAGACTGTTATCTAATTATGATTGTGAAATATAAATCTTGATTCATCAAAGCTCCGTACATGTGGAAGTGGAAAAACTCTGTAAATAACAACAATCGCAAATGTTTAAGTGAAAATTAAATAAAATATATTGACTTAGGTTTCCACACAGAATCAATTTTGTAAGTCAAAAATTAAAATTATAAAACGATTTGATAAAAACTGGCTATGAGTGTTAACGAAACAATAACATTTCTCCAAAGTGAAGTTTCCTATAGACCATATTCATAACGGTAATGCCAATGCAATATTTAATGAATGCTAAATAGTATTTTTCAAAAGTATTGTAGAATAGCAAATATTTTTAAAGAGCATTATTAAATAAAAAATTATTTCATATTGCATAAAATACTTTATACTTACAAAATTCCGTAATATTTGCAAAATTCACACCTATTTAAAAAAATTCTTTCTTACTTACAAAAGTCGCTCTCTTTTGTAAACTAAAAGTCCCTTATATGACACTCTTACATAAAAATGATATTAAAAAATACAATTAAATACACTTTTTCATTAGTGTAATTATTACACAGTAATATAATAATATATTATAACTGATAAATAATAATAACTATAATATAATATCTATTATAATTAAAATTATATAAAAAAATTCGTCCTGGTTTTCACGTCTGCAGAATTTTCGATTGCTGTCTCGAGAGTGGGGTTTGCTATAACTTTATTTTCAATTGAAGAATACCAAGTAATTCAACCTATATTATGCCATAGTCGATCCTTAATGAGATTTTTAATTTAAATTTACTAAAACTTCTTTCACAAATAGCTACTCTAACCGGAATTGTTACAAGAAGCCGTAAAGCCACCCACGCTTTTCAAGTTATTGTCATTCGTAAAGTTCAAACAATTTAAAGAGTCATTTGCATCATCTGGTATTAACTGCTCCAATGATTCGATTTCCTCGAACAATTCGATTCCATTTATATAATGAATCTTATGTGTAAGTGTTAGCAATTCTTCAGCAGCTCATTACGATTTGAATTATTTTTAATAATGAACAAAAAGCCCCACGACTCTTTGAAATCTTTCATTTATTGAAACCTTTCAAAAATAGACGCTAGAGCTTCTTCCAGCATAACATTAAAAACGAGATTTTTGTAAAATTTTTCTGGATCATCTCCACTAAGAACTTCATCATCACATTCATGTAAATTGTTTCTTTCGACGTCAGATCCTTATAGTTTTAAATTGTGAGTTGACATTCAACAGATTAGCAAGTTTTCTATCTGATTCTAAGGCCTCAGAATAATCCAAAATATATATTTCTCTAAATAAAATTACAATTTGGAAGAAATTGGATAGCGTTACTCATTTTGAAAGTAGGTTTTTACATAGATTTGCTAATAATATTAACTTTTGACAAAAGCCTGTACCGAACAGATAAAGTTGCCAAAAACTCAAAATCTTCGATTTTTTCAGCCAAAGAGCTTGCATCCTAAACAACTGCAGCATCTTATGTTTGATCTTCCAACTCCTTCAATGCATTTCTAATTTCAGTTATTTTAAACATTTTTGCTTTAATACATTCGACTCTACACTCCAAACCTTGTTTCACTTATTGGTTTTGAATTTAATCATTTAACATGATTTTTTAATTTACTACATCGACAAACAGATGCATCAAATAAAGTACAAATTCGTTGAATAATCCCGAAAATGTGATAAATATAATTGAAGAAATGCTATTCCTAATAAGTAAATTAATTGAATGACATATGCAGGGCATAAAAACACGTGTGGATTTTCTTCTAAAATCCTAGCTTGGACACCTTCATTTTTACCTTTCATATTAGTGCCGCTATCAAAGCCTTATCCTCTTCAATTTGCTATTTTCAAATTAAATAATTTTAAATGTTCCATAATATTATCATATAATCCTTTTCCAGTAGAATCGAAGCGATTTAAAATGATAACGAATAATCTTTTATCTCCATATCCTGAACATCAAAAAAAAGTTTTGGAAAGCTTTTCTATATGGCTTTATATATTTGACTCTTATTATTATTCCAGTGAGATCAGAAACGTCACACACAAAGATTGGATATTTTGTATACTATTTTTGATACGTATTATGAATTATTTTGAACAAAAAATCAAAATTATTATTCAAAAAATATGTAAAACTTAAATTTGGCGCCCTAGAACATAACATAGAAATTAAGTTAAAAACAATTAGTGCTGCCATCAAGATTAAAACACAGTGATTTAATTATTATTATTAATGATTTATATCAAGAAGTTAACTATGAAAAATATTAATAATTTATTTACGACAATAGTCCGATATCTAGGCGCAACTGTTGATTTTATATCAGAAAATCTATTTTATCAGGATCGCTAAGTCGCTAAATTTTAATTGAAACTTTTCAAGATGAACCCAAAATCGAGTATTTATTTCTGATGAAAATATTTTAATAGTTTTTTAATATAAAGAATTTTATTCGATGAAAAGATGAAAAATCAATATAGGAAAGTGTGACACACATACACATACAGTCACGCGTTATTGTCAATATTTTGGTGTATTTATTTGAGTGCTTTTTACAAGTTTCCAATTGATTGGGCTCACTAGACAACAACATCAGCTTACCCCGCAAGCAACAGGAAAGCCATTTATCTCACTAATTGTGAATATATCAAAGCTAAAGCAACAGTTCCATATTTATAATTTTAATATAAATTTTTAATTCCATTCAATTGCAAAAGTTAACAAAATAATTTACATTGGACTGGAATCATTCGTATTTGACCTTGAATCTTCAATATTTCTGATATGGAATTTTGTGTGGAATTTCCATCAGGAATCTGCAGAATAAGTTATGAAATTGAATGATTTATGGAATAATTTACAATTTCATCAAATTCTATCCCAACATAACCTTTCCCATTGATTAATCCCATCCAATTGCATTTCCCTCCGGCTTTTAATTGCTGACAAAATACCCGACTATTCACTTTAATATCCTTAGATAACTTGTCCAAGGGTTCAAAGCAACAGATATTATTCGCTGTCAACTCATCATTATCAGCCAATGGCAAATGATTTGATTCATCAGCTGAATCAGTAATATAGCAAATATTCAACGGCAAATGTTACCTGATTCGCATGATTTTACCGCATCATTTATCGGAATCAGAACGCCTTTATCGTATGAACAAGTAAACAATTTATACCTTCCGAAAGTTCCTTCAGTTCCCTCTGACCAGAATTCAGGCTATATTAATATATAAAATAAACCACAAACCTGAATTAGCTAACCAGCTCGCATCCGAGGCAATTTATATTGTTGATTTTACCTTTCCATTGCAATTTGACAAATGATTTTGTTTGCCCTTCAATTGCAATATATTTATTCATTGAAGCACCTTTCGGTTTCCCAATCTGATCAATTGCACCTGGTTTTACAACATCCAATCCGAGTTTATCACAATAAATTGTCGGCAAAACCGCTAAATAAAATCAGTTATATAAATCGGTTAATGTGAAAATATGGAAATTTGGTTTTTCAATGTTTGACGGGAAATTTCTACTGTAAAATTTACCTCAGAACAAATAAATTTATTTACTAGAACTCTATTAGATATCAAAACATGCAGCGTATGGAGAGCCAACTGCAGAGCTGCCGAAGCTCATTTGTTCTGGATAATGCAGACAGATATTGTCCAATGATGAATTTGGATTTTTTTATGCGGATTTTAATTATTTTATGCGTTTTTTAGATTTTCCTTTCAATAATTTACAATTAAAGTTTTATCTAAGCTCTATGTAAATTTTGTGAGATTGCAAACGTGTGAGCAAATCAATAATGAAAATCGCATTAAAAAGAAAACAACCAATCACAGTAGAAAAAAAGATATTTCGTATCAAAAATGAAACAAAATATTGATCTAATCTGAAAAATGAAGAGAAAGGAAATTGTAAATGGAGTTAAATAAATTCTGAAAATAAAGATTTACTGAAAATAATTGTGTTGATTTCAAAGAAATTATTTTTCAATTGAAATAAAAGTTCGGCTCGATTTGAATAATTTTAATAAACCAATCAAATAATTATCAATCGCAAATATTACATTTATTGGCCATGTAATCTCTGGAATCGTTTGATGTTCTACTAGTGGCGCTGTCTAAATGATATGTTAATGTTTCCTTTCATCAGATATCAACAAATACTTTGTCTGTCGATATTTGAAACCACTTTAATGCTATGATCTAAGAAAATATCAGATGAACAATATTGAAATATCAATCATACCTTCGGATTTATCTGAATGCATAAATATAATTATAATATTGGTAATATATTATATTTAAAAGTAAACATTTAGATTATGTAAAATTAAAACTGACAGAAATAAATTTATTGCACTAAATATGAATTCAATTGGCTCTTCGCATTCAAAAAGCGTTCAAATGAATTTTATCACCCAATCATTTTGCAGATTCAATGCGACAATTCATAAATTGCAATTTTATTTCTTTTTAATATGTGGATTTTTATAAAACTTAACAGAATTTTGATTTTTATAGTGAATTGGTGAATTCTGAAAAATTTCATTTGCTGAAATATTTCATGAATTTGTGAAATGTTTTCAATATGAAATTTTTACAAGGAAGTTTGCAACTTTATGTTGGATTTAATATGCTAAAGGTGTGAATTTTCTAATTTGGGAGGAAATGAAAGTGAAATTGTAAAATGTAAACAAATAATATGATGAGTTGATCATCAATTTCGGATTTATATTCAAAATCTGTTGTTTAATCCAAAATTATCGTTTATGTAGTAATAATAATAATTTAAATAAACCAATCAAATAATTATCAATCATAAATATTACATTTATTGGCCATGTAATCTCTGGAATCGTTTGATGTTCTGCTGGTGGCGCTGTCTAAATGATATTTTAATGTTTCCTTTCATCAGATATCAGCAAATACTTTGTCTGTCGAATTTTGAGGCTTTGTCAGTGCTCTTACTTTCGGATTTTTCTATACTTTTCGTTTTCTTAAACAACAAATTAAAACATTTTGAGACAATTTCATTTCACATTAACAATATGAAATCATTTCATTTATTTCAAGCACCCAAATGTCACCTTATATTACCAGATCTGCCTGAGGCCGAGGATAAATGTCAATTATTATATTAAAAATTAAAATGCCCACTAGTTAATAAAAGGATCAGTTTTACTAATTTGGTCATTTTGCATGATGATTTTACTCGAGAATTTGTCCCAAATTCATTTGATAATAAAGCAAGAAATTTATAATTATATTTCAAATGAATAAGTGTAATTTCTCAAAAAATATTTATTTCAAAACATTTTTACAAAAAGTTATTTTAATGTTTGCAACGGAAAATAAAATCTTGCAGAAAACGTTTGTTTCCAATGTATTTGTATGGCTTCGATAACAAAGCCTTTCCATATTTGGATGGGTCAGTTTGCCGTTTGCTGGTCGGATCTGGGAAAAATGTGTAACAAAACAATAGAAATAAATTTAAGCTATTTTTTGCTGTGCATTCTTTTAATAGAAAATTCCAATTTAAGGCTTTGTGAAAATTCTTATCCCCTTTGATGTCATTGTAACCTATCTAATCAACAAAACTTATTGTTTTAATAATGCATCAAAATATCAAGAAATATTACAATTATTCGACTGATTTTACATTGGCTTTCAATCATTCAGATAAATAAGACATATCTTTATTAGAATATGTTTTATAGTATATATCATTTCAAATGTCTCATAGGTTATCATAATTTCAGTACAGTAAATAAGTGCCTGAAATAGAGTCCAAATTCGCACAATATCTCAAGCATCTTTATAAAAGTATGCAGTAACTTTTGTTAAAGTAAGCAGTGTTTTTTTACGAATGTGTATATGTTAGTATAATTGGTGTCTGTAATTCGACGCTGTGACAATGAGTAATTTACTTTATTTCACAGTTCTCCACACACGGGATTCAAATGATTTACTACGCAAATGTCAACAGATTTGTCGTTGTATGATTGTATGTGTGACCTGGATTTGCATATGCATACTGATGTTCAAAGATTCATTTATATGCGTGAGTGCGTATACATATCAGGACTAATTGCATAAGTGGCTGTATGATCCAGTCGCTTGTAAAACAGTGTGTGTGGACACATGAATAGTGAATATTCTAAATGCAGAAAATAATGACCAATCAGAAACAAGACACCCCTCCGTACCCAACGTGTATTGTGTATGATTATTTAGCTGCTAATTTGCTGGACTATAGTATTACATTGCGTATTAGCGAGTGGAAAGCTATTGCTGCTCTTCTCAAGTGCTGTGCACAGTACATACTGTTTCTAACATACCAGTTGTAAATCCAAATATTTAATCATTCATTTGTATTATAACTTTTACATTGCTGAAAGCTAACATTGATTTTTGATGATATTCTTTGCAACTATTAATAGTATCTACAATGGATCTTGATACAAAATCTGCAAAGCGAAAACAGACAACTCTTTTATGAAGTCTTAGAGAAGCTTTAGTAAGTGCCAAGAAATACCTGATTTACCATGTGCAGAATTTATTATGGTTGACAATGATCATCAACAACAAGTCTTGATCCATAACAATACTGCAGAAAATGTGATATTGATTCTACTGATCACAGAAGAACGTCAAGAAGATGAACAAATATCATATGTTACAGTAGAACCTATTCAACCTGAGATTATATATAGTAGTAATATAACAGATGACTTTTATGACACTGAAAGTGAGTCTTTATTATATTCCACCTATCCATGAGTAAGAGAAGAAAAATGCAAATTATAATTTATTCAATAAAATTTCCATTTAAAATATTTATAGGAATCAGGAAAATAATATTAGATTACCGGAAATATGGAAAATGTGGAAGAAAAACATATAAAGACGTCATTTATAAGTGAAATATGAAATGTCACTTCTCAAAAATAAGTCAAAAATGACCGGAAATTTATTAAAAATATGAAAACTTAAATATAATAAAATATTATTTACATTAAAAAATCAAGAATATTATAAAAACCTTAAAAAATATGTAAACATAATTGAAAATATAACTTTTTCACATGATTATCCTGTATTTACTGAAGGGCCTGAAATAATGCAAAAATGTTATGATACCCTTTATAACTACTGAATTTATAACTAAGGTAAAGTATTTTATTGAAATAATTTTAGTAACTTTAGGTGTCCTTTAAACAAGACTGGTTCAACAATGGATCACGACTTTATGACTAGAGTTAACCTTATGTTACTGCTTGACACCTAAGTTAGTGATTTTTCTAGAACAATAACAATTTCGGTTAACAAAAATTAAGTAAATAGATGTGTCGGACACATTGTGTCCCACCTGGAGCACTTTTTGGTACCCCCCCCCTTTCCAAAAACAAATATTTCATTAAAAAAATTACAAAAATCATGAATAAGAACAAAATCATATCTAGGAAAATTTTTATTAACTTAATGAACAGTTAGATGAGCTGATGGATAAATGTGTGGGAATTATTCTCTTTATTCATTACTATTCTCTATCATATAATGACCATATGCCAGACTTACATTCTTTCCTACCCAAACCCTTTTATCATCTCTATTTGTGAGTGCAACCTTTGAAGTTTTAAAACTATAGAAAACTAATCATTACAAATTTCCAAAATTTCTTGTTTTAATTTTGCATTTATTAAAAAAATTTAGAATTGTAAATAGTTTTCTTAAATGTTTCATCATCTTTATCAAAATGTTTCGTCATCTTTATCAAAATGTTTAATCATTTTGTCAAAATGTTTAAACATTAAATTTAATAATTTAAAGATATAAATAAAATCAGAACATTTCAGAAGATTTACAAATAAATTACCGAACTTTTACCTCAATTATTAATATCTACAAAACTTCCGGATGAATATTATGCTTATGTTTTATCAATTTTTTAATGTATTTTTTGATTTTATAATTTTATTATTTGAAGGATTTCAAATTATTAAATTAAACGATTGAACATTTTGATAAAGATGATGAAACATTTAGAAAATGATAACTAACATTTTGTAAAATGATAATTTGCATCAAAATGGAAATGCTAACCTGAATCAATCTGATCTCAGAAGCGTCCACATCTCGGAATGATTTATTTCCTTCCTATGAAATGCATCAAATAAAATCGGATTTAAAATAAAACCTTTGGCTGTATAGAAAAATAAATTCCTTTTTCTGTAAAATTTTTAGCTGTAATTTTATATATATTTTCTCTGTCATTTTTGTAGCGGCATTCTTGTCCAATTTCCAAAGCTTTTATTTGCTCAAATGTTTCACATTTCCATTCATTAATGCTTTCATTGGCTGGAAATTTGGACAAATAAAATGCTTGATCTCGATCAATTTCATTTAATTGCTTGATTTGATAAGTTTTGCTAATCATTTTATCCGTATTCAGCATTTTAGTAGCCCTGTTGTGTATGAGAATTATCGATCCGATTTCCTCACAATTTGCATCAGTGATTATGTAATATCGTGGCTTCGTCACGAAATCCTGCAACTATTCAATAATTATTCAATTAATGTAATAAATTACATTTGCTTCATGTATTACAATGCTTGGCTTTCTCGCACCTTGATTATCAGCAGGTGGAAATGTCCTTGGCTAAATAATGAGGATTTTATTAAATTCAAATATTATAAATAGTCTAAATGATAAATATTTTAAAAGTTGAATAAACCTTCCTAAATTTGTTATCAAATTTAATTCAAGCCGCAGAGCATTTGCTGGAGATGCCCGATAGCCAATGCCTCTTCCCATGTGATGGCAGATAATTGGAAAGGTCCTAGACTGATATATTTATGCCAATAAAAAGGTCGTAAACTCTGAAATAATTGAAGGTCAGAATCCTTTTTGCTATGCTCTTTTTGCTGTTTTCACAATTATTTAGTGAGTTATTAGAAATATTTCCCAGTCAAAATTTAGTATCAATGATAACTCCACCGATCGGAATAGTAACCGATATTTCAGCATGACGTACTGAGAGAACTGATCCATTTACATAGTCAATCAATCCTTATTGACATTGAGTATTTATCTGATGCATTATAGATTTATTTGTGGCGGTTTTGGTCCCATTATTAGAATACATAAAAGCATATTTATATATAATGACGATTGCGTAATCAGCTTTAAGGTGCTGAGTGAGTTATCGACTAAACTAAAGACAAAACCCACATAATGTTGGCTAATGATTTGGTTTATTTATTACTGGATTATAGGCAAAATATTAAAGTAAATTTCTTTCTCAACTTTCAATGATCACCGGTTGTGGCTCCAACCTGGATAAGTCTGACTTGGGTTGTGTTTTAGGTCCAAATTGCAGAGTGTACTGGTTAAACGTTTTGGAAGGAAGCTTGCTATTCCATAATAAAAAGTAATAATAATATATAAAGTATATTTATATGCCCTTTCACAGATGAGGGAATGGCACACAAATATTTGTTGGGTAAAGTCTGAATAATAACTCATACATCTTACATGCATTCTTCATTTCGAAATTATTTTTATGTATGAAAAACTGGGGGCTCCCCCCCCCCGCCAGATTCGTATCTGATTGAAGCATTAACATCTCAGGATATCCCGTTATACAAATTGAGGCACCAAAAAATTAAAGCTCTCTTCAAACGCTTTAAAATATCAATACTATCAGAAACTGCAGCAAGAAAACAATTGGATGTGCTCGTAGAGGGAAAATTTAAATAAATTATAAGAAATATTTGAATATACTCGTGGGAAATGTTTTTGAAGCTGAACCTGTATATCTCGTTGATACTGCGCAATTATATTAAGCACCAAACGCAGATTTTATTGTTTACTATACCGAAAAGCTTAACATTATTTCATATTTGATTAGATCAGGGAAACTTTATAAAGTAAAAAACGAAAGACTTAACAACGTAACATGTCTTGCCCATCTGGTTTATTACTCCTCAATGATGTCAGGTCTCGATATGAGAATACCAATACATTAATATCGGCCGCTAAAATGATCATTGTTAAAAACAAATCCAGAATCAATCTTTCCAAGCAAATTGGAGGACCACCAGACGTAATGATAACACGATGGAGTCGTTGGATTCGTGCGGCAGCATTTTACAACTCCGATAATTTAGGCGAAGTAAAGAAAATTATTTTGCAAGAATTTCATGGCTATGAAATTTGCAAATAAGGCGATTCAATCAGAAAGCTTATATAACGAATTAGTCAATATCAACAAATAATTATAGCCTCCTTATTGACGTCTAGATAACTTTGAATGTGGCATTTACACGACTGAAACCGGATATTTTGCACTGTGGAATCTCGTATTTGTAATGATCCGTTAAATGTTTATCTTATATCGACTATTAAACAATGGGATTAACGGATTGATGAAATGAAAAATATATCGCCTTCTCTGGGTTAACAAAATGCCCGCCTAATTCCTTCATGGTGGAAAGCAGCTTTTCAATGCTTGTTTTGGATAGAAATTTTCTAGAGAATGTTTCCAAGTATTTTGCCTGTTGTTATAATTGATTAGCTGTTAATTATTGTCGAACAGATGTTATACCAGTTAAGTAAAACACTTTCACCCTCTCATGAGGCAGGTTGTAATCCTTCATAAAAACAATTAAGCATTTTGTTTTTTCTATTTTCAATTATTTTTATAAATAAATTCAACTTTTGGGGTTCCCTAGTGATGGCTTTATGCGTGCATCTATCCCCCTGTCAGCCCCCCAGGGAGCCTGATGTGATGAACAATCAATGCAAACTGACCAATTGGACATTTGACTCAATTCTCCCATATTTATACATGTTATGCAGTCCCACATTGAATGAATTAATCCAACTGTGGACATTTTAGTTGTTTATTGCTATCGGAATCATTCAAGTTTCCCGGTACCACAATTATTATCAATTTCAATAAATTATTACTTTTCTTGCTTTCTTTGGAATTTCTTTAAAGAATGAAGCCGGTTTGAAATTAATTCGTCCATCCTATTTTGATAAAATTCATAATATTATCAAAAGGTAAATTGAGAACCTCGGTGAGATACTTTATAAAAAGTTCACCCTTGTATTCGTATTTTTCTATAATCTTGATATAACTTTTCACTTTGTTAGATTTTAATTTATATATTTCATCAAGTTGAAGATCTGATATGTTTTGAAATAATTTATTGTGGTAAGCATTCACTCTATCTGCCATACTGAAATCCAAATAATATTTCGCTTCTACTTGACCCAATTTAGCAACGTGAGGTTTGTTATCACAATCATCAACAATATCTCCGTTTTGCAACAGTAATTTAAATTCATCTGCATTCGCCATCTGTCAGAATTAATATAAAATGTAAAACTAAAAAATTCATAGATGTGAATATTCAAAAAGAAAACTCTAATGAGTATTTTAAAGTTACATTGAATACAGTAAAATGAAATTTTAAACGATTTTATTTATAAATTTAAATAATAATTCTTACAATTTTCAATTATTAACAAACAAGATTATACAAACATGTAATTACTGTTCAATAATTTAATGAATGTTATTTAATTCAATATAAAATTATGAATACAGAAAAAACCGGATGATATTTAAAAGAATTTAAATTAAAAATGAATAAATTAGCATAATAAAACAAATTCTATCAAAATTTTATATTAGACGACACTCAATATTTAAACTATTTTTTAAATATTTAGAAAACTGGAAAAAGCAAATATTATTAATGTGCACAGCAAAATAAAAGTTATCATTGTCAATTGTGCTGGTTTTTTTGGTGATGCAACATCGCAACCTCACATAAATGTTCTCCTAACTGTTGTGCCAGGGCTGGATTTTGTTTAAATGAATTGGAAATAGCACACAAACATAGTAATGCAGATTTAAAATCAGACCCATATACATCAAATAAACAACCTTAAAAATAGGAGGAAAATGTAATTAAATATAAAATCAAAAACATAAAAATGTGGGGTTTTGGGTGTGTTGTCAATGTCCTTGACCCCATATAAAAATAATTATCTTGCCGCCAATGGTTACCCGTTGCCAAGCAACGTTTGTAATGTAACCACCGGTTATAGGATCGCCAAAGGTGAGCGCCATATAGGAACTGCTAAGGCCCGATCCCATAGTGGGCTCAATGCACCACCGATAGAAGGCATATGTGCGCTTTTCTGTTCTTGGTACTTTCATTTACATGTATAGTCCATGATCCCTCTCTTTCTCCGATTGAAATTTTATTATCTCACGGAACTTGTTTATCAATAATTAATAAATATAACAACGCATAGACAATTTAACAACACGAAATTTTATTTATCAGAAATCTTTTCAGTTTGATTTTCTCGATGATCTCATGGCTCGGCGCCTTGCGCGCTCAAATCTTCCTTGGCGTCTTTGAGGCGATTTTATTGCTGGTTTAGTTGCGCTAGTGGCATCACGATATGCCAACTGAGCCGGTGCGAAGACCAAAGGGTACGTGACGGATTGGCCTTCTTGACAAGCCGTTAATGCCACTTCTAATCCTCGAATCTGTGTCCTCATAGCTTGTACCAACTGCTTTTCTTCAGCCATCCACACTGAGCGGCGGTTACTCTTTGGTATAGAACCTTTGCCTTTGACGGTACTATCCATGTTGATTTGATGCGTTGAACTTCTCGGGTCATCTCCAACATCTGTCGATGGAGGTCTGTATTTTCTTTTCGTGTATCTTTCAGAGCCCTGCTTAGGATTATACTGGGGTCCATCTCTAAAAAAAGGAAAAATATAGTCATGAATACTTCAGTTCACATAATGAAGATGAATTATAATGAATTTGAGTATAATCACACAGTTTTAAGGCGTGTTGATCTAGAGTCGTAAAAGGAGTTGGTGTTAGGGTGAATGTTTTTATACTAATTTTAAGTACATGAATCCAATGAGACTAGCATTATTATATTTAAATCTACCACAACATAAATTAATAATGTTGAAAAATCAATTGTATCTTGAGGTGGACGACTGATCTCTTGGTTCCGTCTCGGTGACCAGCGGGTACAAGAATGATCCCATTCCGGTCGTTGGGTTCCATTTTGCGCTCACCTGATCTCTGAAAGGATCTGTTTTGGCACCGATACAGTTATTTGCGGAATTGGCTGGTTGACCCCCATATCATCGAGCTCGAATGAGATGCCGTATGGCGGGGCATACCCATCCGTTCTCGGAATTAAGCCAACCGCGATGTGTTTGTTGATTTGTTTGAAATGTCGACGGGCCCGATTCACTTCCTGATTAGTTTTCTTTTGGTGAGCTTCGAGTCGGGCCAGGATGTCTTCGGCCTGTCCTCGAAGTTCGCGGGCCGGATTTCGCCCAGGCTCCAGCTTGATGGCTATGTATGGTCGTTCAGCGTCCTCCATTTCACCCTGCCTCTCGAATCTGGATTTTCTTACCGGCGAGATAGAATACCTCTCATCCTACATCGCCTGTCGATATTTAGTGGCGGAGTGGGATGGGAATCTCATCGTCACACGAGATTCATCCACCCAAGAATATAATTGTATGAATAACAAAAATTTCATAAATAATCGAATAAGTTGAATGATTTGCAGAAGAACTAATATATATGTTAATTAAATTAGTAAATTTTAATATTCATCTACAAGGGAGGTTTTTGACTACTAATTAATGTCTATATAGCCTGGATTAATTAACCTATAATGCGTTTGTCTAGAAGGGTCGTAAAATATGAATTAACACATAATTAGCATATATTAATTTTATGCAATGTAAGCCAAATTCGAGATTCTATCGAGTTAATATTCCAGTCTAAGTTTGTGATAGGCAATTTGGGTAGTTCTTTGTAGTAAGATTAATAGAGTAGTTTTCTCGCCCTAAGGGATTTTCTTGATAATATAGCTGGGTCTCGATGCATTTAACTGTAAGTCCAGAAAATCGGTCCTTCGACTGAATAACGTTGGGATATTCATCATGCTCTTTCGACGTATCCAAATGTAAACCTGGCATTATTTAAGTCATTTCTACCTTGGGCCTTTGGCTAGTCGTTATTTTTCTTATACCAAGTAATTAGTATTTTGTCGACTAGGCAGCTTCCGGACTATCGACTGGTTACTGTGAGATTTTATAAAGGTTTCTCATTGCGAAATCCATAACAGTAAATTCATCATCACTGAAACTTGGCCTTTAGCATTTATTCAATAACTAGCGGAACAGCAAAAAAAACTTTTGGTCCTCTAAAGCATTCACGATGTCATTTTATCAGCGATATTCGGTCAACATTTCTTCACAGAGTCGGCGGATCGGGACATAAACATTTACAAATTAAAATTAGTTAGTTAAAAACAAATGTCTACCTCCTTGTGCGTTGATTCTTTGCTTCACTGTAATTTCACTGGTATCCGAGTGACGCGCGTGGTGATTCTTAGTCCATGGATTATTCTGTGAAAGATTGTTCATATCGTCTATAACTGAGAAATTTTCCGACTGCATGCCTATTTATATCGTATATCTTACTTCTAACGGGTATGTATGTCGTTCAATTCTCTCTTCCTGCTGCCTGCATGTATGTGCCTGAATACTACTCATTGGTGTGCCTCGCATGCTACTGTGGAGATCGACTTGCGCCAGATGTCTCCTGCCATGTGTATATTCTCTACCTCGTCAATTGATTTTCTTGTGAAATTCTCATGCACTTTGCCACGTCTACAGGTCAATCGTGATTGTCTGGGAATTATTTTATTTTATTTATATTCATTATTTGATCCAATCTTAAATTTTCTATTAATTGTTCGGCGTATTCAGTTTAAATTCTAGTTAGTTTAATATTTATTTTATCTTTAAATTTTAGTCGCATTAAAGTTTTAGCTCGCAATATCATCCAATTTATTGACCTTCATCGTCTCACTACGACATTCGTCTATTTATTATTCCACTGAATTTAAATAATGTTGGTTATTATTTTGGGGCTTGAATATTTCCTTATGGCGTTATACTCATGTGGTTCCTTATTCGAACATATTGATTGGATTCCAAAGTACCTCTTCCAATTTATTCCCTGGTTTGGTGGAATTGAAGTTAGCCGACCTTATTTTTAATGAATAAAGAAAATCTTTCGAGTTTATGAGTTGATTACAGTCTCGTGGTACCTTCGTTGATGATTGGGTGCGATTTTATTTTATTTTATTTTGGTATAAATTTCAGTTTGGTTATGTCATTTCTTCTCACTGATTAGAATTGTGTTAAAGTTTATTTGGGAATTGTTGTCTTGAAATGATGATGTATATGTGCTTAAGTTGGCTCATGATGGATTCGGGTGGACCATATATGTTGAATAGTTTTATTAATTAATGGGGCGAACAAATATTTGAGTCACGGGGATTTGAAATTTCTAATTTGCTAGTTATTTAATAATAATGAATCCTATTTGTTAATGCTATCTGTACGTTTGTTGATTGATGCTACCGGTTTGCGTTAAATAAATTGAACTCTATTTAGCCTGGTTTTCTAACTCGCAATTAACTTTATTCGTAGGTCTGATCCATGTTAATTAATTATTAGTCTTAACTGGGTATTATCGTTATTTAAAAATTTTTATTCGAGATATTTAAACATACAACGATTTCCGAATTTTTTTACTTGCCCCACTCCTTTCCTTCAATTTAATTCTAGGATAATTATGTTTATATTAAGATTTTAAGAGTGCTCACCGAGCTACTCAATGTTCATAATTTTGGTCGTAATGTAGAATTCAAATTTTAGGTCGAAATTATGGAAAAATGGGCGGTGGAGGAGTAGCTAAAAGATTACTTCCCTTCCTCCCAATATCCCTTATAACGGTTATGATTTGACGTTTGGGCCCTACGTTATTCCCGTCAGAACCTTCACTGGCACAGGCTATTGGCAGATGAACTGCTCTTACACAGCCTGATTTATATGTATATTTTAATAACTTGCGGTGCGTGAGTGGCTGTGGGCCGGAAAAAAATTACAAGATTGACGGAAAAATTTCAGTTCATGAATATTTATATTTTGCCATATAATACATTAGATATCATAAATTTTCTGAGTATAATACATTGAGTTTCATAAAGTCTCGAACATAATACAATAATACCCTCTCTCCACGCCGACACCCAAGCAGAGCTCAATTGAGGTTGCGAGGATGCGGCGTGGAGAGAGTTTCGGACGATTCTCTCACTCACATCGTAAGTTTGATTCTACTGGTTAGACGAAAATCGATTCAGATTAACACTGATTTCAGATTTGAAAAACTGATTTCAAGTTTATGAAAACAGATTAAAATTATGTAAAAATGAATCAGTATATATACCTATTGTACGACCCTAACCTTGCGTATTAGTTTTGATTTAGTAAATCAAAATTTGACCTTGTGATTTTCTAGTATATTCTATTCTTAATTTTTATTATTTTGAAATTTTATTTGACAATTTTTCTTTTTGAATTTTTATTTGAATTATTTCTAATTCCAATTATTTCATTTTTATTTCATTTTCATGAAATTTGACAATTTAAAAAAAAATGCCCAACAAAAATAAATCAAAATAATAACAGATATGTACCAAGATCAGCACGAAATTCACATAAAAATAACAAGACAACATAAAGATTTGACCGAAAAATGAACAATTCATAAAAATTAGCAAATAACGAATAAAATGGAATATTTGCAATAAGAAATATTCTGTTGGTCAAAAACAAATATTTTAATGTTGCTGTTTATCTGGCACGACATCCGATAAAATCAGGGCGCGCAAAATGCAAATGGACGAAAAATCAGCAAAAATAGCCTACTTAGCATTAAAATATATACGAAAAGTAGAAAAATACAATAAATATCTAAAAAATAAATAAAAACATTTAAAAAGAATCAAAAAACATTAAATTTTAGCAAAAATTACCCTACTTCATCACATTGGCTCCAAATTCAAAGAAAATGCTTATATTCTAGAAAATAACTAAAAGAATTAAGCTTAAAATGTAATTAGAAACTTTAACAAAAAAGAATCATGAAAATTTGACAACTAGGAGAAAAGTGATAAAATGTAGTAAAAACGTGTAGGCGTTTTTTTTACCGCATCAAAAACATGCATGTAAAAACTCCCTATATAAGTCGATGCCAGATAGACACAATTTAATGATAATGCTAGTTTTCAAAAAGAAAGTTTTAGAAAAATTTGTTTTTTGCAGAATCCTATCAACTTGAAATTATTAAAAATCTACATGCAATTTAATTTTAACTTTTTTTGTTAATTATATTTAATGTTAAACTTTAGTAGACGTAACTGAATTTTGGTTTTATTAATTTTATGCAGAAATTAAATAATTTTAGGAAATGCCACACCTTATGTTATTTTTGATTTATGAATAGATGTTAGGTGTATTGAATACAAATTTTCAAATAATATGATTCGTTTTCTTCATTGTCGAAATATAGTATTTTCTAAAACGTATAATATCGAAATAGTTCCCTCGCATCGATCAAGCTCCAAGAATGCTTCGATCCCATGGTGCTTGAGTTATGCGGGATGCCTCACGGCCGATCCCCATCATAATACGAAATCATTAAAACACATAATTAACCATTTATCATAATTATTATTTTAATTATCATTTCTGTTTACTATTATACATAAATTCCAAATTTTATTCATTATTATTAATTATTATCATATTCCAATTGTTAACAATCTGATCGTATGCATACATACAAGAGAATAAAATGATTTTTCACCAACTAGTCTAAGACTAGTACTTCGGTGTGGGAGGTACCTGCAGTGAATGGTTGTTCGCCGGGTCAGATCTCCTCTCCAAGAATCCCAACGCCAGACCCTCAGTGGAACGTGGTTGATCATGAGAAAGAATTTACTATAATACAAGTTCGAAGAATAAAAGGACTAGAAAAAATCAGAAAGAAGAAATATCATGCCAATTATTTTTCATGCAATAAAAATAAGGTCAAATTTAATGACTATGACTAGTAAAAGTTTGAAAGACGAAAATTTATTCTTAAAGAATTGGTTAAAAAAGGTATCCATTATGAAAAGGAAAAAATGTAAAGAAAAGAAAGAGATTCATAAAATAAGTAAACGAAAAATGCAAGCAGGTTATTCTGATTTCAATATAAGTAATGATAAAATTTAACATCTTAAAAATACGGTCATGAGATAATATGCTTGTCTATTGTAGATGATTTTCAAGCTTACGAGGAAAAGAGTTTGCTTTTGAATTCAAAAGAAATTATTATATTACATAATTTTTTAATTTTTAATTTTTGTCTTATGTTTATTTAATATTAATTATCATTATTAATATTCAGCATATTGCCTTAGAATTCAAAAGAAATTATTATACCCTCTAAATTTTTATTTTTATATATTTTTATTTTCATTCAATATTAATTATTATTATTAATATTCATTCTCTGGAGTATGATGCAAATAAACTTTTAAATAATTTATTAATGAAAAAGAATTTTGCTTTTATATTTTATTACTAATTATTCTAAAAAAGAATTCTAGGAAAAAATCAGGAGAATCACATTCTCATAAAAATTACCGTTCGGGAAATTTCATTTTTACCTATTTTTATTATATAAAGAACTTAATTAAATAAAAAAGAAATTAACAATTAGTAAAAACATATTTATTTACAAAATATAAACATCAACAACCTGATTTGATCGCAATCTGGGATACCTTCTCTAAAAATTCCAAACGAAATGGAAAAAAAATTCGAAAAATCTGGGAAATCCTGAAATTAAAAAACCAATAATCTACGTAAAGAAATTTATTTCAAATCACTCACCCCAAGAAAGTGTGCGGAATTGAGAAATTTCGTTCTAAAAATAGATCGAAATTTCTTGTTTAAATTATATTTTTAATAAGTTTGAATTCTGGGATTTTAAGAGTGAAGGGATGCGAATCTCCAGATTTCGACACATTTTTGGTTAAAAACCTATTATTAGGATCCTATAATTATTTCATTCAACCGATCTACTTATGAAATAAATAAATTAAACAAAAAACTCCCCGAAATTGTTCTCACAACACAATATATTCGGTCTTAACATATACATTCGCCTTGAGTAAATTTTCATCAACCTTATTTCTGTAAAATAATTTCAAACACGAGTTTCAATTCAATCTAAAATTTGCTCAGTTACTTTAGCGCAGCCAAATAATAATTAAACCCTGGACGTGGAAAGATTCAGACGGGACGTAACTAATTATCAAAACGAGGCCCTAAAACGGAGCCAGAGAGCTGGATTGATGATCCAAAGATGTCGTCGGATGGAGGAGACATGGACTCGGCCGGAGCAGGCGACTAAATTGAAACAACAAAATGAAGTACTAAGAAACCAACACACGGAGATGATGGCCGAACTAGACAAGTTAAAGAAGGAAAATTATCAACTAAAGTTGAAGAAAACGATCAGAGCAGAGATCGGACATCACCCAAGTACAGTTTCAAACGTTGATCCGAGTGTCGCCTGGTCCATTTCATGTTTCACTCCAACTAATACCCAAAGGAATCGTGATTCACAATCAAAACCAAATCACAAAAAATGTCACCCCAGCAAAGCGGAAAGGGAAAGAAGACTCAGATTGAAGACCGCTCGTCTACAGGGGCAAATAAAAAGAATTGAATCTTCATCTCCTGACAATCTCAAATAATTTTTATTATATTTTTATAATAATCAATTAAATGTTTTTGGATTTGAGTCGATGTTCGCTTTATAATCATCTAAAATATTCTATAAACAACACCTTTAAAACAAAATATAGTGATCAAGGGATCGATATTATTTCTATTAAATTAGTGACAGAGGGACCCATAATTAAAATGAGCGTGAATAATTTCTATGGTAGCTCGTGAACTCAAAGGTTTTCTAGAGTATTAACAGTCATGGTAATATGGCTCAGCTTTTACTAGAAACCGCCCATTGGAATACATTTCAAACGTCATTTTGACGGGTATCCAATGATTATATATATTGGTGGGAATATATATCTTGGGAATCCCTTGCCGGTGGCCGCGAAAATCCTATATCTTCTACCCATCAGGTGTCCAGTATTCCTATTAAAAAATTAATTAAAATAAATTGTTCATTTAATATAAAAAATTGACAGAATCAGAATTAGATATTACAATTAAATCAAGGTCAAATTTTATTTAAATACATCAAAAAGAATACGTAAGGTTAGGGTCACAAAACAGGTATATATACCAATTCATTATCACAGAATTTAATCACTTTGTGAGCAATCACTTTTTCTCATAAAAAGCTCTACTGTTTTTATCAGGAAAAATAGCATTGTGTAGCAAAACCCTCAGTCGACGAAACTACGAATTTCTACGAACACTATCGGACAACTCTTTCGAAGTGAGGACGAATGATGTGTGTGCAAACTTGATGTGAATATGAGACAATGAAATGGAACTACCAATTATATGAATTCAAGGAGACTGATTTCTTTCAATATGTTGAAATTTTTCCGGCCCACAGCCGAAACATACCGTAAGTTATTAAAATCCACATAACAATTCGAGATGTGTAAGTTCCGGTTCATCCGCCAATATCTTGTGACCGTGAAGATTCTGCCATGCGTAACGATGGAATTCAAACGTCAATTCTCACAATCTAATCAATAAGGTTAATCAATTGGGTTTTAAATAAATTTGTTACGTGTTAGAGTAAAATCTTTGATTAAATTTGATAATTATTTGAATGAATAAACCGAAGTTTCTTCAACAAGTTATTAAGATACTTATTGAAATATATTTAAATGTTAGTAAATGAATAAGTAATTAATGGTAGGATTCTCAATAAATTCTTTCAAACTTGAATTCAAATTCTAAATACTAATAAATTTTAAATCAATTGAAATATTTTAATAAAGATTAATTATATTAATAATTACTTCAATCGATTTTTTATATTGAACTCATTTTCTCAATTTTATTCAGATATCATAACAATTAGCAAAATATTTTACCTCTAAAATCCTCACAATTTCATTGTGGCAATAAATTCTAAGCAAAATAATAAACTCTTCAAAAATGACTGAAATTGAATAAAATTCAAGTTTTTCAACAAAAATAATTAGAGTGCATTATATGATTGTAAAATCATCAAAAAGATCATATTTTCTCATTAATTGTTTGCTCAAATAATAAATTAAGTATAAATTCATTAATCATTATTTAATAAACCCATAGTGATTTCTAATCATTAAATATATCAATAAACCCTTAAACATCGAGTAACCTATTAGAATTCTTTAAATAAATGCAATATTTCTAAAATTTTTGTTATCAATCAATAGTAACTTAAATGATAATTAATTGCTGTTCTTGATCTTAAAGAATCACTAAAAATATCAAATATTTCACTATAAAATCAAATACTTTCTAGGTTTTACTTAATTTATCCCTAAACAATTTAAAAAATTGACTGAAACCATTAAAAGTCTGATATAATCATTAAAATAAAATCTCAACACGTTTTCATGAAAATGATCTTAATTTACTGATATGTTAATATTAAAACTTTTGAAAACTTTTGATAAACTAAGTAATACAATTTTTAATAAAATATTTGAATTTTTAAATAAAACATAAAATTACATTAAACATATCAAAATATATAAGTTAAATTTGATCAAAATTAGTGAATAACTATCTTGAAATATGTTTCATTTTAATAATTATCAAATAACACATGCAATTAACACGTGTTCAACATAAAACTAAATTTATTAAATTTAATAAAAATGCCATAAGATACTTCATGAAAATTAACTTTATTCAAAATATTTCTAAAGTAATTCCATTTAATTATAAAAAATTTATGCCTTATGAAATTACTCACATTTTTTCTTTTGATTAGACTTTATTCTAGAAATATAATAAATCATTAAATATCCGATAAACATCAATCAAAAACATTAAGATTCTCCAAAATGAATAAAATCTACTAAAGTAAATATATTCAAAAAGTAACAATTATTTATTCCTTTAAAAACATATTTTTAACCAAACAAATCCATTCAAATACCTTAAAATACATCATTCGAATCAGGTAAACCATGTGTTCAATCCCTTAAAATAATCATGAAAATCATAATTTTACAAATACAATATTATAAAGTATTATAAAAATTATACACAAATTAAATATCAATCTAAATTACTGTAAAAATCTAATTGACATGAAATTAACTATGATTAAAAATAATTCAGTGATAAATCAATTAACCAGTAATTAATTACTTTTAAAAAATATGTTTCAACTTATGCAATTAACTTATTATTGATAATTATTGCCTTTTATAGAATCTAATTTAATTTGCCTTTATTTACTTGATTTTATTTTAATTTATTTTGAATACTTTGATTTACACTTGTTTTAAATTTAAAAAAGTATTCAAAGACAATATTTGCATATAGAAAATACCAATTTTTAAAAATATTTGCATGTATTTTTTAAAAAGAATCCTTATTTCTTATTCGAAATAAACATTATACAACTCATATTTAGAAAATATATTGAGAACCAATGTAATTTCATGTTTATCATTAAGAGTCTAAATTTCTATTTAAATTGATATTTAGGACTTCAATTCAAAAATATCTTAATTTTCATAGTAATTTTATCAAAAATAAAATTTGCTTTTTATTCGAGAATTTCTTTTTATCATTAAACATTGAAAAAATTATTCTTAAATTTCAATAAATGTTGAAATGTTTTTAAATCAATGTATGAATTTTTATTTAAAATTTTTATCGAGGATTAATTTTAATAAGTAATTAATTTTTATAAATTTTTACAATATAAATTAATTCTAAGACTTTTTCAAAAAAGTATTATTTTCTATGAAGAAAAATTCATTCAAATAAATATTAATAATAAAAATAATAATAATAATAATAATAATAAAAACATTATATTAATAATGAAAATAATAATAATATAAAAAAAATATTATTAATAATAATAATATTAAAAATAAAACAAAATAAAATAATAAATAATAAATAATTATTTAATTCATTTTATTAAAACAAACAATTAAATTAAATAAAAATATTATTAATAAATAAATAAATAAAATAATTGACTTGATTAAAACAAATAATTGAAGTAATTAAAAAATAATAATAATACTAATAATAATAATACTTAATCTTTTTAATCGAGAAAATGTATTTTAGACTTTTTAATCGGTAGGCGATTTGAGCCAATTTTAAATTTATGTGTTTTTAAGTATGAAAAAATACTTAGGCTTTATATTCGAGGAAATATTTTTAGGCTTTTTAATTAGTAGGCGATTTGAACAAATCTTATTCGGAAATACCCCCTCACTATAGTGCTACCAATCGTAGGCGATTAAAGCCAATTTTTATATTTTAGGCTTTTTAATCGAGAAAAAATACTTAAGCTTTTTTATCGTGATTTAAAAAATTTTTAAAAATTTTAAATTTGACAATTTAAACAAAAAATTAAATTAAAATATATTTCACTTCATTACAACAAATAATAAAAAAAATTCATTCATTAAAACAAATAATTTTATAAAATTAATTTTTAAACCCCCATTTGAAAAAAAACTTTCCTGGGATATTTGGTTTGAATAAAAAAATTTAAGGGGGTTTCAACTTTATTTTCAAGCCAAATATCCACGGACATAGTCCTCATTTTACATTACTGTCACAATTAAATAATAACATTTGAAAATGAAATTAAATCAATGACTTCTAAATTTAAGATTTAATCGGAGTTTTAAATTTTAGAAATTTGGGTACGACAAATATAAATCTGATTAACTTAAATAGTAAATTCTTATTTGATTGAAGCTATTAAGTGATCTAATACATGAATCATATGGTAAAATTTAGAAATTTGATCGATAAAGATAAAATAAATCTAAAATAAAATATCATGATAAATTGTATTAGATTATAATTAAACATGCATTTCATGTAAAAATACATCTTCATTGTGAACCAGTGTTTAACTTGATTGATTCTTAATAAAATTATTTAAATTTCACAATTAAAATAATTATTGTACATGATTAAAAATTAGAATTCATCTTATTTTATTGTCTATGAACCGATTTCTCAAATTATAAAATTTCATAAGCAATTACGTAAATAATATATTTATATTAGTGATTTTGAATTTTATTCTGCGAATAATAAGAATATTTTGAAATAAAGTAATTATTCAAAATTATTTTCATTATAAATTGAAATAATTATTTAACATGCTTAAATAATTAGTTCTTTTTATAATAATATAGTAATTAAACTTCAATATAATAATTTGTTATTAAATATAATAAATTTTTAATTATTATTATTTTCAAAGAAAATTTCAAATTATTTTATCAATTCATTTTTAGTGATGACACCAATTATTAATTTAATAATTAATTAAATATAAGATTAAAT
Source organism: Schmidtea mediterranea (assembly GCA_022537955.1). NCBI lineage: Eukaryota > Metazoa > Platyhelminthes > Tricladida > Dugesiidae > Schmidtea > Schmidtea mediterranea. Next base: position 109,479,597 of record CM039680.1, read on the forward strand.
ATATATAAATTATAGATTATTTACACAAAATTTATGTAAGACAATTTTATTTCGATCACAAACTTACACATTGTTACATGCTATTTTATAGATAGCTATATTACCGCAACGTAATATGTTGCGCTGAAAATTTAGTCAAAACTGTTGCATAATAATCTCAAGGTTCAATACTATTATGCAACAGTGTCAAAGTAGATACAAAATATTGCACAATTTATAGACAATAAATATATATATATATATATATATATATATATATATATATATATATATATATATATATATATATATATTTTCATTTTGTAATTAACTCAAATTAATTTATTTAAAAAGTAATTTTCTGATGTGACTATCATTTCATTGATTTAACTTGATACTCATATTTTACATGTAACTATTGCAACATATTTAATTAAATTTGATTTTAAAAATTTGGTTTTCAAAGATATTAGTTATTTTTTATTCAATTTATTTTTCTGTGAGGAATCAACTAATAATTGATTACATAAACATATATATTTGAACATTAATCGATGTGATATAAATCAATAAGTATTTTTCATTTTGTACTTTACTCAAACTAATTTATTAAAAAGTTAATTTTCTGATGTGATTATCATATTTTATTGATTTATCTTTATATTAATGATTTTCATGTAACCTTTGTTATTAAATTAGATTTTCAAATTATAATTTATTCAATTTAAATTGATTAAAAATTTCAATTTGGATTTAATTTTTAATATAAACAATCGATTTTATTTAGTATAAACCAGTGGTTCCCAAACTTTTCTGGACTGTCGCCCACTTTTAATACTTAGTTTGAGCCAAGGCACACCAATAATTCATCCAATTTGGAAACCCTTTTAAGTGCATAAAAGTTTTAACGCAAAACGTCTTAAAATAGGAATTTGAAAAATTAATATTACTTAATTCCAAAAAAATAAGACATTAAAAACTCCGTTTCAAGCATGTATTATACAACCATGAACGTGTTCTAGTAAAATTTTAGTGAGACTGTTGCCTCTGAATATTTTTTGATAATTGTAGCTCATAAGGAGAAAAAATAGTAAGTAAACGAAGATCACCTCTCTGTACAATGTCAAGACGATTTTTAATTGTTTTATCGACTCATGGATTGCTAACAATTCACGATCAAATGCAGAGTATCGTGTTTTTGTGCTTGTGAGTTTTCTTGAAAAGAAATTTAGTGGTCTAGAGACTTCTTTCTGTCCCTGAGACAGAAATGCGCCGATAGTAACGTCAGAAGCGTCTTTCGTAAGTGTGAGTTCGCCACTTGGGAGTGGGTAAGTTAAAGTCTAGATGTTAAGTATGGCCAGCTTAGTTTCTGTAAAAGCATGTCGTGATCTGTCATCTCAAATGATTTTGGCTGACTTGGGATGGTCGCATTGTGTGGATAGTGGAGCGAGTGTTACCGCTATACTTGGAATAAACTTGTGACAGAAGTTTATAGTTCCGAGAAAGCTTTTTGGGTTTTGGAAGATTCTTGATTATGTACAGACGTTCTGTTAATGGGCTTATGTATTTGTTTGAGACGATGTGACCAATAACCCTTACTCTATTTTTAAAGAAATTACATTTCTTGTGATTGGTTGCATGAGGAAGTTAACGCTCTACGTGTGTGCCGCCACATCTTATCGAGATTTATAATATACGGTGGTGGTTTGAAAGTTATACTGCTGACATACATTCAAGCGCAACATTTATGTTTTAAAGTTCTGTGATGGCTAAAACCTGTACATACATTCTCACAAGCAAATGATCTTCATTTTACTATCGCCCAGAAAAAAAATAGAACGCCCACCTAACGTCCATTTACATAAAACCCCACTGCAATTTTTCAAACGCCCATTAGTGGGCGTTATCGCCCAGGTTTGAAAACATTGATCTAGATTATCTGAACATAGTTATATTCGCACAACTAAAGGTCTAATAAGTAAAAAGAAATAGTTAACGTGCAAAATACCGATAATTTATGTTTCATATATAAGGTGAGATAATATTTTGAATTAAAAAAATTTATAATAAAAAATAAATAAATTAATAGTATGTTGTATGGAATAATTTTGGAATGTTGAAAATCTGCTGAGCGTATTTATATATCAGAAAATCTCCTTAAAAAGATATGTTTTATCTAACGTTGTTATTTTAAAAATATATTTTAGTTTTTGCGAAATATTTGAAGTTGTTGTTATCTAAATCTATGGGCGTTTTAAATACTAGGAGTTCCGATGAAACTGGTAACTCTAATATATAGTATTTTGACTGTATTGAAATCTGATAAAATCAAGAAAGATAGAGATATATAAAGAAAATATTTGCCGTATATGAATGACTTGGTATACGACCGTAATGATTTGTCAATGAAACTGTGTGATATTCCATCTTTTAAGAATAAAAATCCTGGTTTAGCAATTAATGTAATAATTTATAATAATTTCAAACTTGATATTTTCTTAAAACTTTGCCACTAGTTTTGAAATCCTAGATAATACTTATAAATTACCTCCGATTTAGGAAGAAGTCACTAAAGCTGAATATGAAAAAGGTCAAGACATTTGGGTTTAAACTAAATGTGTGAATTTGCTTGTATATACGATGATATACTTGAAACTCGATTGTTTTCTGTTGGCTGAATTTTTCAACAATTTCGGGCCAAATCTATAGCTCATAATAGGTTAAAGCCATTGAATTATTTTGGAATTTCAACAGTGTATTGGAGTTCTGTGTAAATAACCTTAGATAAACCAATTAAGTTATTGTAAGATATGGAAATTTATATTTTTTAATGAAGGTCGTATTTGTGGAAGTTTAACTTTTGTAAATAAGTATTTTGTAAAAACAGATGAAAGCACAGAGTTGCTATAAATAGATATTTATAATCTTTACATTTAGGCTTAAAGTTAACCATTACCTTGCGGTGAATTTATTTGGACACTAGATGGATTTGGAAATATTTTGACTAAATGTTTATCTTCTAATCTTGAGTCATTGTCTTATGGTTGCACACTTGAATTTGATCTTGAAATTCCTTCTGATCTTTATGATAAATTGAATGATTTCCTTATTGCTGCTGAAAAATAAAACCAGTCGGGTCTAAAGTAGAAAAGTTGTTGTTGACTCATTACTCAAAAAAGAATTTTTTTATTCATTAAAGGTTGTTGAAATTGTAATTGATTCTTGTGTTAAAGTCACACATGTAGACAGTCTCCTAAATAATAGCTTGTATGGTAAAACCGTAGAAAACTTGAAAAAAAGAATGAGCTTAAGATTATGTAATACAGAAAAGAAGTTGATTACATATGGTTCCAAACCAACCTTTCAAATAAAAATCAAAATTACTGAAGACTATTACTACTTTGTTAAATCCTGACTTTAAATGTTAAGATCGAACTAGTTATAATAGTTAAACCGTCTAGGATATATCTAAATTAAGAATGTATGTGCTTCAGTATAAGTATTTGGTAAAGTATCGTTGTTAGTTTAATTGTCAGATTATCATCGTAGCTAGAGATACTGACTATTTCTTTTTCGAAATAAAAAATTGTAAACTAGATATTCTTTTGATTGAAATGGTTAAGGACAATCCTTTGAACACATCTAATTATCCATCTAATCATTCACTTTAAAAACTAGACTGTCACAGATAAATGTTACAGTTTGGTAGGAAATTGAAATGTCTAAAAGCTAAGTAGGTGACATTGAATGACACAAGGTTAACCCATAAATCATATAAGGACTGCCAATAGAAAAACTCTACCATTTCTGTACTTCAATTTCGTATTGGTACAAACATTCACCAACTTTATTGTTTTAAAACTTCAAAGATTGCCTTTAAAAATAAAGATGATAAAAGGGTTTGGGTAGGAAAGAATTTAAGTCTGACATACGGTCATTATATGATAGAGAATAGTAATAAATAAACAGAATAATTTCCCACGTGCTCATCCAACAGCACAACCAACCACAAATCCAACAGTATATCCAAAAGCTTATCCAATCACACATTCAACAGTCTATCCAACAACTCATCCAACTGTTCATTGAATTAGTAAATGTATAACTCTATATGTTCTTGTTCTTATTAATTATTTTTATAATTGTTGTGTTTATGTAATATTTTTGTGTGTGTATGGGGGGTTACCAAAAAGTGCGCCAGGTAGAACACTTCTACCTACTTCAGTTATAATTCACACGTTGTTCATAATTTTTATTTTTTAATCAATTTACATTTTTTTCTAATTTTTGATTTTTTTTAATCATTTTTCGAGTTTTAATTAATTAAATTCTGTTTTAATTTTAATTATTTTATTTTTTTTTAAATTTTGATTTTTTGGTAATTTTTGGTGATTTTATACAAAATTTGTTTTTTTCTTGTTTGTTAATTTGTTTTTAATTTATTTTAGCCTATTTTTTAATTTTTATTATTCTTTTATATAATTTTTATTTGACTGATTTTTGGGATGCTCTTCTGTTATTTTTGCTGGGAACTGACAGGGTATATTTAATTTAATTTTAAGTCTAAGGTATATCAGATCTTTAATCAGTACGGACACAATAAGATGTAACCACAAGGCACCCGTCGAAAAATGATGTTGGTAATGTGTACTAGTGGGCGGAATGTTAGCAAAGGGTGAGTCTCTGCACAAACTGCCAATGTCCTAACATTCCATTTGGGTCAATGAGCTGTCATAGAAAACTTCGTGCTCAATTATGCCTGTCCCTGATCTCTGTCAACTAATCGTTTTATTCAACTATAATTTACTAAAAAGAAAATTGTAATGAACTAATATTATTAATTGAAATTTTTGAATATTCAAACAACTCGTACATGATCACAGTTAAACATTGTTTATCCTACAATCCGTTTAAAATCCATTAGATTGGAGTATATGACCCATCATTCGAGCTGCCTTCACTTTATTCTGGCGTTTGCGCTCACACTTGCCTGGGCAAGATTTTTACCGATTCCGGGCGGGTTTCGGTTCGATTTTGAGCGCACTTTCAGGCGTTGTAATTGATAGCTCTATATCTCTTCCTATTACATTGCGGATACATTGCATTCCATTCCGAATTATTGATTTAGGATCAGGCTTTACTTATCTCCATGACCAGATCCGGTCATTGCTCCTAAACGATTTGTATACCAACAAAAATCTGTGTGTTGCCTCGATATGATTTATCGATTTCTAGTTGGATATTCAGCGCAACGGTTTTATTCATAGCTCGTTTTCGATTTGGAATTTTTCGTTTATTTAGTAAGTAACCTTTTAATTTGTTTATAAATAAATTAAACTTTTCATAAAAGATCTTTCGTTTTGATTTATTTTATAATATAACTATTTTAATAGTAAAATAAATAAGAAAAATAATAATACTTTAAACATCGTCTGTAACGAATTTGTAATACAAATTTCTTGTAATAAAAGTAATTAAAAGGTAATTCCTTCGAATAAGATTTTTAATAATTTTATTACTAATGACTATTTCATATCATTCTACTCTTCTAAGAGTTCTAAATTTTTACCTTTTGTTGAATTCTTTGTTCTTCGTCATCTATTTAAGGATTTATGAGGAATTGCTATATCTACTTCAATCTCATTTAAATTTTCAATACCATTTTCTCTTTAATTCTCCGTCATTTTCTTCTCAAATTTCTGTTGATTTATATTCTTCTCTGTGTAATACTTTATATTTAAGTCTTTCCCCAGGGCCACCTAGCAGTCTTTTAAGGGTTGAACAATAGGATTTAAGAAGGGAAAATATTGGACAGTTTCAACAAACGCCTACACCGCGACTTTCTCGCTAATCACCAGTTTTATCTGTAGTAAAATAAAAATTAATTTAATTTTTGTGTGCATGTAAATTATAAGACTGTATAAATAATAAAAACCAGTTAAACGTTTACCCTTCTCGCGAAGGAGTTCTATCTTAAATAATACTATATCCTTCATTCAATGAAATATTCTAATTTTTTGACAATTTTGGAAATCCTAGAGTTTATTTAACTAAAACATTAAAAACAACGACAAGAATAATAATAATAATAATAATAATAATAATAATAATAATAATGATATAGCATAAATTAATTTTTTACATTCCAATATAATAATAAAGACAAAATCAACAAAAATTACTTATTTCGATTAATAATCACCCAAAGAATCTTCACAATTTACTCGGAAATAATAACATTCGATAAAAATAAGTTTTCTCTAGAAAATATTCATTTTTTAATAATTTAATGCAGAGTCGAATTACAATTGTTTAGAGTAAGTAAAAAATTTATAAAATGTACTGATTTTTGTTTTCCAGCACTGCCTTATATACCACGATTTTCGTGTGCTTTTTGATGCAGTAAAACAAAAATGTTTGAATTTTTAATTTGAAATATATTTTTTCTAATTATTTGACTTTAATTATTATTTTTCGAGTATTATATGATAAAATTCGATTTTATTTTTTACTTATTTTATTTTTTCTTCCTAAATTCGATATTTATTGTGACCGCTGTAGAGTATATCGACAATAACGTACTCAACAAACAAAAATTATGGCTCATCTTTTTCGCCTAACATAAAACAATCTGGGACCAGTTAAAATTGCGACCAGCAATTTCATAAATCAAGGTATGAAGATAAAATTTAATAAATACGTTTGAGCGCATTATCAACAGTGCTTTTACAATCTGTGCACGATTACAGTCGTGACTTATACACATGCAAACACAAAAATAAAGTAATAAAAATTATATAACTGTTGGCGAATAGGGTGGAATTTTAATTATTTTTTCTAGGGTTTTTGTGCATCTACCCCCTAAACGCCATCAAGATTATTATTCTATCCCTCCTATGTACCCATGGTGATTTCCATGTTGGTAATGTACATAAGGGTTGAAAGTTCATGAGCAGGTGAGCTCCATTTCTAGAACTACTCCTCATGATATTTTCACTTTCGGGTTCTGGAATGCCGATGGAAGGTCTTACGTCTTTCTCTTTCTATATCCTGGTCCTTACTCGTCTATTCCTACAATTTCCATACTTATTTATCATCTTTACCCATTATTTATAAAAATATCCTTCAAAAATTTGGGCAGCGTTCCTCCCTTATTTTTCGGTAAATTTCCTATTTCATTGGTTTAATCCCGGTATCGTTTACATTTGTCCTAGTTTACCTTTATCTTTACCTATATTAAAAATTTAATCAACAATTCCTTAATTCCCGGTACCTTTCCCATGATTTTAAGTAATTACAACCCTCTGCGGTCACTTTAAGAAACACTTCTCTTTTCTGTCAGATTATATCATTCAACTTTTGGAAAAGATACTTTCAAATTTACATTCCTACACTATCCTATCCTTTCTTACTTGGTTTTTCATTATTTTTCCGTAAATATTTTAAATTTCCCCTACAAAACTTCAATCCCACTTAACTACAGTCGCACTTCCCGAATTTTATTTTCTACTCGCTCCGGCCACTTTTCAGCAGCCGCTTCGAGTTGTACAACGGCGCCCTGCGTAGCGGTCCTGTGCGTATTGCCAGACCCGACTGCGGACTGCCGAGGTGTTCACGAGGCATGACCCGCGAACTCAACTAGAGGTTTTCACCCACCAGCCGGCACGAGATCCGTCCCATGAACTTCTATTCCAATACTTATTATAAATAAGATTTTAGGGGGATTTGTCAGTGGCACCAAAAGATTCTACGACCATCCAGAATAAAATCAAAATAATAGAACTTCAAAATATATATTTATACAAGAAAACAATACTTACAACCAGATTGGAAAAATTGGCATAAATTGGCATACAAAATTTTGTCTAAGAATGATTCACTGCTAGTCTAAAAACTTCTACAAATTTTCTAAAAATTTTCTGCCGGACTAAAATTGTCTAATTCTGTTAAAATTCGGTCAAAATTCTGTTAGAATTCTGTCTGAAATTATGAAAATGACTGCCGTATATATAGTGTTTTTGTGCCTGTGTGCGACCAATGGGCGATTTTTCACCATTTTTCGGGCTTTTTAATTATTTTATTTATTTCGAAATATTTTTGTAATTTTTTATAAATTTTTCTTTATTTTTTGATATATTAATATTTTATTGTTGGACTTTATTTTTATTATTACTTTATTACCATATTATTTTTTAACCCCAATATTTTGTTTTCTGGTCGCCTCTTCTGCTTGTGTTTTTTCTAAACCTTATTTTGCAAGGTTTTGGCCGTTTATTTTATTTTTCGTATGTTTCTTTTTGCATCTGTAGGCATTTTTCCGAATTTTAATTAATTATTTGTTTTATTTAATTTGTGCTATATTTTTAATTTGTTTTAATTAATATGTTTTATTTTATTTTTGGTCTCTTCTTGCGGTGCCTGTTTATGTAACGGCAGCCATATTGACAATTTCCAAACTACTTTAATCATTTTGTTCTAACTTATACAATTTTCACCTTTTTGTTTAAATTGGTTTTGTAATTTTTGTTTTAATTTTGGCTCTGAGCCCAAAATAACAATCTTGTTTGTTTAGCACGAAAAGGCCAATATTCTTTTGAGCGGTAAAATTAAAATATTAAACTGAGAAAAAAAATGTAAATTTTAAAAGAAAAATAAATAATTAATTTAAATCAAGTTTAATACATAAAAACTTGAAAAATTAATAATAAAATCGAAAAATTAAATTAAAAAATTAAAAATCCTTGTTTTACTGCATCAAAATACACACACGAACAATTGAGGTATATAAGGCAGTGCTGAACAAGCAAAACTCACACTCTCTCGAATTACGTTTTAAAAATGTTGTTTTCATTACGTTCTTAAAAAGTTTATTTTCGGTAAATCTTATTTTGTGGATACGCACTACCAAATTCAGTTTCGTTGTTTAACAAATTTTTATATTTTGGAAAAATTTCTGAACTATATCAACAAGTAATATATTTTTTTGCAATTGTATTTTATACGAAATTTGTTTTTATTTTGATTTTATGCATATTAACATTTTAATTAAATAATAATTTTAATCGTTTATTTTAGTTTTTTTAAAATTTTTTTAATTTAAATTTTATTTTATGCAACCTTTTTTTTATTGAAATAATTTATCGAAGACCATCCATGATCGAACTCCATCTCGACGGAGTGGTATCACATTTAAAATCATAATTCCAAATTAGCAAATCAGTAAAATAAAAATTCTTGACCGACTGCCAGTGGTGCTAAACCACTGACTGTAATGTCCAAGAGGTGAAGAAGCTGTGAGGACGGTTGTCAAAACAGCCCAGAGATCTCCCCGGAAACCTTATCGCCTGACCGTCGTAATGACTGAGAGTGACCATGAGGAAAGATTAAAATCTAATAACATAAAAGAAAAATAAAAAATGACTAGTTAGGAGAAAGAAATATGTAGAACTAGAAGAACGTTGATGATATCACGATAGACCTTATTAAACAACTACTGTTACGTTGACCTGAAATCACTAAGCGAACATTAGGCAAGTTTGAAAAGGGCTAAATTTAACGACACTTGGATGTAATCTTGGAAATAGTGTATCTTACAAAATCAAAATATAAAAATTCGAATCTTTTTATAGGTAAATAAAAGGCATTATCATCAACTACAACGGAATTTTAATCTATTTTGGTATTCTATAAAACCTTAATATCGGAAAACGTTTAGGGAATCATTTATGTTTACATTGTATAATCTTTAATGTTTTGACTATGTAAATTAGTAAATTGATACAGACCTAATAATATTTAATTTTATTATTAACCCTTGTTGGGCCATCACACAAATAGCCTTGAGAATTGTTTAAATGCATCAATAATGCAGCACGAAAACCCAGCACCAAGATAACTTAAAATACAATATACAACACCAACTAAACACTTTAAAATCTGAGAGAATATAAATAAATATAAAATCAAAAACATAAAAGTAAAATAAAATAAATACAAAATGCATCAAGAACAGCACGAAATTTACATAAAAATAACATAATAACAAGAAAATTTGACCGTAAAATGACCATTTATATAAAAGAAAAAATTAATGAATTTAATGAATAAAAATAAAATATTTTTAGCTGAATAAATTTATTTTAAAATGTTAAAAATAAATTACCAATTTAAATTAAGAAATAAATAAAAATTTAATTTAGATAACACAAATAATTTCAAGGTCGAATTTTGTTTAATCGCAGTAAAACTAACTCGCAAGGTTAAGGCCAAATTGTAGGTATAAATACTGATGTGTTTTCACAAATTTACAACTACTACTTTGCAGTATTGATTTCAACCAAAATTAAGTTGCACACTTTTTATCTTGTTTTACTGTGTGCTTTTCAACTATTGTGCAGCAATATTTTCAGCAATATTTTCAGGTTATTAATCTACAGTTATGTTTTATAGCAATATTTTCAGGTTATTAATCTACAGTTATGTTTTGTAGCAATATTTTCAGGTTATTAATCTACAGTTATGTTATTTTGGTTTATGTACATCGATGCCCGATTTAAAATTTGTTTATATGAATGCCAAATATACAGTTTATGCATCGAGACTTTTGCCTAATTCATGTGGTAATTTATTTTTTCTATTATTTTATTTTTGGTGGCCCACAGCCAAAACATAACGCAAGATAGAAAAATAAAACACACTATCGAACTGTGTAAGTGCGTGTAAAATCGCCAATAGTTCGTGCCCGTGAAGGCTCCGGCGTGCGGAACGCAGGAGCTGGAACGTCAATATTATCCGTACATAGGGGAAATTGAAGGGTAAATGAGTAGTCCTTTGGCTGCTCCTTCATCATCCGTTTCCTAAAAAATTGACATGAATTTTAACAACAATCGGCTCAAAATATCTAACACCGAGTAGTCCAGTGGGCACTCATTAAATATAATATGAACATACATAGATCTTAAGGACAAAGAGCGGGAACGGGTAGTATGGAAAATTGTGAAATCGTTGCAACAGTTAAAATGAATAGCCATCGGAAAAAGATTAATCCGAACGACCAAAATCATGAAAAATAATGTTTTTTAATAAGAATTAAATAAATTAATTTGAGTTGAGGCGGAAAATATGGGCGGGACGCTGCTCAAATTTTCCGAATTAATTCAAATACTTAACAAAATTAGTAACGTAAAAATGGAACGCGTAAAATAAGGGTGGAACGCTGCTCGAATTTTCCGAGTCAATGAAAATACTTTGTCGAAAACTGTAGAATAGGGATGAACCGTAAAATAAGGGCGGAACGCTGCTAAAATTTTCGAATTTACAAAAATACTTTATCGAAAACCGAAAAATACAGATGGATTACGGCTAATGTTGTATATCAATAAAAATATTTTAACACTGAGGAATAAGGACGGATCCCTACAAAATCTTAATAATAATAACGATAATGATAAGGATAATGGTAATAATAATAATAATAATAATAATAATAATAATAATAATAATAATAATAATAATGATAATAATAATAATAATAATAATAATAATAATAATAATAATAATAATAATAATAATCATGGTATTTGTAGTAATGATGATAATAATTATGATAATAATAATAATAGTAGTAATAATCATAGTAGTAATAACAATAAATATAATGGTAGTTATAGAATTAAAATAATAATAAAGGTAATAGTAGTAACAATTAAGAAAGGTAATATATATAATGGTAACAATGATGATGCTAGTAATAATAATAGGGAACATTGTAGTTATAATAGGGATAAGGGTAAGAGATGTACTGTGTTTACTTAACATAACCAAGGGTTTACAGACCATAAAAAATCATCAACATGGACAATAATAAGAAGGACCAAGCGAATGGACATAAAGATAGATGATATGAGAGTATAGGTTAACATTTGAAAGAGATAGGAGAATAATGGGACCTAAAAGTCGAAATCGAGCACAGGCCTTCTATCGGCAGCTGGTTGAACCCATGGATCGTTCGGTCAATTATAGCATTAGCAATAGCGCTCACTTTTTGCGGACGATCTACCCACTCGAACACAGTTCCAACGTTGCTTAGCAACGGGTGCCGAGTGGTAAGCGAAGAATATTTGTATGGGGTGGTCTGGGTAACAACCATATAGTTTCAAAATATCAACACCCAGAAACCCACCACCCTCGAGGAAACAATTTAGACCCCACTTACCTTAATTTATACTTATATTTTCCATTTATTAATTATATTTGCAAATTATGGTTTATTCGTAATTTTAAAAGAAAATTATTTAAGGAAAAAACTTTGTGTAAAATTCAGTCGATAGATTCTTATCAAAAAATTATTATTACTAGTATTATTATTATAATTATTATAATAATTATTACTATTATTATTATTATTATTATTATTATTATTATTATTATTATTAAATTTACTATTATTATGATTGTTATTATTATTATGATTATTAATATTAAAATTATTATTATAAATCTTATTATTATTGTTACTAGCATTATTGTTCTTATACTAATGCTGTTATTATAACTTTATTAAATTGAATTTCAACGATGAGATTTTTATACTTTACCTTTTAATATTAATATCATGAGCAGAACTTTTCTTACGTTACCTTAATGTTACATAATTCTATATAATTTTGCTTTGATTTTTTCAGTATATTCGTTTCGAATTTAACTACTAGTATCCTATAAATTTGTGGGGTTAGTGGACTTCGTGACCTTGGATTGGTTACCCGTTGCTAAGCAACATTGGAACTGTAACCATTGGTCACAGGACCGCCAAAGGTGAGTTCCGATGTCAGAACTGCTAAGGTTTAGCCCTATGTCGGGTTCAGCGGACTGCCGTTAGAAGGTCTCTGTCCGTCTTATCTTTCAGGTCCCTTAATTACTTATTCATCATTTTACTCGTATACTTTAATTATCCATAATAAATAACATATCAAAACAATTTTATTAAATTATCGTCAAATGAGTTTGTTATATTAAAACACAAATTTGATCATTTATTTGTGTTCTCCTTGGGCACGTTTCCGTAGTCGTTCAGTCCTGCCTGGCCTGGCATGTGGATGAGATCGTTTGTTGGGATGCTTTGACTGATCCTGGTCGCGATAGGCCAGCTGTGCCGGTGCAAATACTAGGGGGTAAGTCACCGCACTCCCCTCCTGACATGCTGATAGAGAGACTTCCAAACCCTTTATTTGCGTCCGCTGAGCTTGATTTAACGATTTTTCATCTTTCCAGCCTTGTTCGGCCGCAGTAAGGCGTTGATATACTTCTTTCATTTTGGCCGGTTCCGCCCAAGTGGCTTTATTGCTGGATTTCTCGGCTTTGCTGTAAGTGTCCGATGGAGATGCATATTCTCACATCGTCCCATTCCTAAATTGAAATTATTTGAGTATTTATCATTATCATCATTGGATTTGACACATTAATTAATTGCATCCGCCCTTGTCTTAAATATCTTTGTGAACAATATTAATTCTAGCGGGTTATTTCTATGAGTTTCTTGGCAGCTTATTTATTAATTTAATTCTTAATTATATGGTTGAAGTTTCGCGATTCTCTTTCCTGCGGTATTTGCATTCTATATCGTGAAGTTGCGTCTTCCTAAAATAGTTAGAGTTCGTTTTAATTGTTTATATTAGTGAAAATTATTTCTCTTAGTAAGAACAAAATCAAATAGTCAAATAAATCCTTAACATTTATTATATGATACAAAACTATTTAATTAATTTTCAAGTTCGTTTCGATCCTTGGAACGAACGTTTCGGCGAATGCGACTGGCGAATGCCCATCGGGGGTGTCGACTGGCATAGGTATGCTCTCCTGACTGTTTGGGTCCAAGTCGACTTCAAAGGGCTGACTGGACCAATTTCTCCGGCAGTCATTTGTAGGAGTCTTGGGTCATCTAGTTCAAATGAGACCCCATAGTCCGGAGGAAATTCATCGTTGCTAGGGATTAGCCCACTCGCGATGTCCTAGTTTATTTGTGCCAATCGCTGTCTGGTCAGGATCGCCTTCTTATGGAATTTCTTCTCCATTTCCTCCATTTTCATCGCCGTATACTCTGCTTGTTGGCAAGCCTCCCGTGCCCGGTTTCTACCGGGTTCTCGCTTGATGGCGATACTCGGTAATTCAATCTCATCTCCGCGATCATCGGGCTGTCGAGACCAACTGGGTTCTCCATATGTAGTCAAGGCGTATCCTTGGTCCCATAGCGCTTGTCTATATCGAGCGGCAGAAGCATATGGTATTTGAAGCGTTACTCGGGAGTCATTACTCCATCCCCATACGGGTCTCTGCGATTTAAACAATTTAATTAAATAATGATTATCCTAAAATTGGCTTTCTGTAATTTATTTGTTAAATAAGGCAGTCGTGAGTATATGGCCTAATGTCATCCATCAATTCGGGGCAAGAAGTCATAATTATTTTAGATGAGCCATCATTTCAATAAAGGTGCATTACCTTGTTGCAACTCATTAAAATTTTTCATCGTATCGATGTCGTTAAGTGACAGCCGGTTCCGGTGACCGTCTGCTGCCCGTTCCTTGGTATCGTATCTACCCTGTAAACGTCTTTGGCTGGACATAATTTTGGTTATAATTTCTGAAGTTTGAGTGCGTATTTATGTCGTACGGGTATCAGTCGTCGTTGCCTGATTAGTCAATTTGTTCTGGTTAATTCTAGTTCATTTAGTTATCTTAAATTATGGATATCATGGTATTTTATTCTTTCTCTTTTTAACTAGTTGAAAATCATTCTTAATTATTGTTTATTTATCCTATCTGGCTTAATTATTTCTCGGTTGATTTGAGAAAAATCAATGCTTAGATTTCTTGGCCTGACTCACTACCGTTTCGTAATCTGTATTACGGTGAGTGAGTTAATTTAGATCTCAGTTGATTATTTCATGTCATTACTTCTAGTTGGCTGACGTTCAAAATATAGTTTACCGATCGGAGATCTATTTCTCATTTAATTGTTCTATTACAAAATCCTGGTATTGCGGATTAGTTGCTCTAAATTTTGTTATGTCATCAATGGTTGTCAAAACAAAACTCTCGCTTGCTAGCTGCTCACCTCATGGTTCTCTCCTCCCTCAGTTGGTCTATGGATATCCGATTCCTCTTCATCACTCCGTGGCTCTGAACGTACGGAGTAGTCAATGCAATTATGTCAACTAGTTTCGGTCGGTCGCTGTTCCTACGCACGTTTCGCTAAGCGAATTCCACCTGTGCTATTATGATGAGTAAACAGATTCCACTACGATCGAACGCATGCTGACTCCTCCTCTGATGCGTGGCATTCTCTGTCTACGAAAACATCATGTCTAATTTAATAATCTGATATGTTCTTAGGTTCGGTCATGCTGTTATCATATTTGATGTAATTTTAATCAATATTTTTAATAAACTACAATTACCTTGTGTTAGTTTATCCTTTTTCGTTACTTCGAATCAGTGGTAATTATTTTTACCCATTTTTACATATTTTCGTTAATTTAACTACTTATACTAAACTATGATTGTCTTCGTCACTTTCAATAACCTATCTCTAATTTCGTTATTAACTGTAAATGCTCTTCGTTGTTTTAGTCATTTTAGTTGCTTCTGATCAATTGTCTTTATTTTTGTTAACTGAGATAAAGTAGAGTTATCTCCCTGTTACATCGATATGTTTAATTACATTTTCCTGTTGATTAAATTATACTTATGTTCATTACTTTTAATAAATTAGGATGGGTTTTGCCGTTTTCGAGGAGTTATCATTATGGTTGTTAGACTTACTAGGTTTGATTAATTTCGCTAGATTTAGTATATTTAACTGTTCTCGTTAAATTTAGCATCTCTAATTAATTTTGTTAGATTTAGTGTCTTTGATTATTTCGTTGGATTTAATATCTTTAGTTTTTACGTTAGATTTAATATCTTTAATTATTTTCGTTAACTTTAATATCTTTAATTATTTCGTTGGATTTAATATCTTTAGTTTTTACGTTAGATTTAATATCTTTAATTATTACGTTAGAGTTACTTTCGTCACATCGATATCGAGTTTCCACCTCCCGAGCCTCTCAATTTTGATCCTAAGGAGTTTGTGTTCATATTAGATTTTACGAGTGCCCACTGGACTACTCGGTGTGATTATTTTAGCCGATTTGTAAAGTTGAATTTAGGTCGATTTTTCAGGAGATGGGTGAAAGAGGGCCAGCCAAAAGACTAGTTCTCGATCTTCCCACCGACCCTATAAACGAATATAATATTTACGTTCGAGGCCGTCGTTACGCACGACGGAACTCTCACGGGCACACACCATAGGCACAGAAACGGCACTTACACAGTGTGACTGTTTAGTATGAGTTTATTGACTTGTGTATTATGTGGCTGTGGGCCAGAAAAATTTCGACATTGAAGACTCATTTATTATAAATATATATTTTCAAATCAACATATTATTCATAGATTCATCCTTGGTCATTCATACATATACACGACAAAAGTATTCCCACATGTACGATCAAGTAGGGCTTACATGTAAGGTGCTTGATTTCGTATCGTGGAAATTATTGCCGAGAGTTGCTCCTTGCGAATAAAAGTCGTCACTTGGTTCGAGTGGTTAAGTGTGTTAAAATTTTGTGAAAATGGATTGGTATATATACCTATTCTGTGACCCTAACCTTGTGTGTTAATTTTCATGCGATAAAACAAAATTTGACCTTGATATTACCTGTCTAATTTATTTCTAATTTTTATTATTTTCTCGATTTTGTTTGACAATTTATTCATTAACTTTTATTTTAATTATTTCTGACTAGAATTATTTTATTTTTATTCAATTTATTCATTAACTCTTTTCTTTTTCCGTAAATTGTCAATTTTTGGTTAAATCTTTTGTTATTATGCTATTTTTATGTCAATTCGTGTAGATCTTGGTGCATTTGTTAATATTTTAATTTACTTCTATGTTTTCCATTTTATATTTTTAATTATGTGTTTCTCGCATTTTGAGGTGGTTATTTCATGTTTATGGGTTCGATTTTAAATCTGCATGTTGTGTTTGCGTGCTATTTTCAATCCATTTAAACAAAACCCTGTACTAGCCCAACAAATTTAACTATGCGAAATAAATACGTATGTTAATAAAAATAATTTCACGAAATTATTTATTCAGAAAAATAAATTCATAAATTTTTATTAATTAAAGAATAAGAAAATAAAAGATCACCACATTGCATTCATAAAAATTCCAACGAAGTAAAAATCAAAGTTTATAATATACAAATATTTCCAATCGGTGCGAATTCTGTTTGGGAGTTGAATCTAGAAAATCTGTAAATTATAATCAATAAAACTGGTAATAAACTAATAAATATACTTTGTAGTAAGTGTCGGTGGTGAAAGATGGCATCGTGAGGATTCGATTCCTCGAAAATTTCATAAAATAGAGAAAAATTAGATAAAAAGTAGCTAAAAATCAATACCTACTTTTACTATAGAAAATGGAAATACTATAATAAGTTGCAATGGCAATAAATGGCAAGCAGGATGAATTAAAATTAGGCTCCCCTTGAATTAATGATAAAATATATAGTATAAATTGTAATATCTCTTAAACTCTTGATTTTTAAGGGTTATGGTGAAAAACCGTTGTATAAAATAAGAAGATATACATATACTAGTGTTAATTATACTAACTGATTAAAATTTTTATACTTTACTATATAGTTAATAAAATTTAATTAATCTTATTTTAAGGACTAACAACTCAATAATTTAGGGATCATAAAATTTTTTCTGTTAGGAACATTAGGTTCAAATCTTTAACTTCTTTAAAAACCGGATTATTAATATTATTATTATTACTGTACTTATAATTATTATTGATAATATTCGTTAGGTGATTTCTATTATACCTTTAGTGTTGTATTATAAAATTGAAATGATAACTTTTATGACCCATTAAAAATAAATAGCATTGTTACTAGTATATTAATATGATTATTATAATTACTTATACGATTTTTATTTTCCCCACCTAGGTTATCTGGATAATTGCTACAATTTCCACAACTCACTCTTTCCAGGTCATTAAAAGTAAAGATACGCCAGCAGGCCTGCACAATAGCGGCCTTGGAAACAAAATTACAAGTTCACACAGATCTCGCCCCGAAGCCCAACTATGCCGAAACAGAATTGTTCCCGGCCAATGATAATATCATGGTCGAGGCAAGGGCTTCCACTTCAGCACCTCCTCCGGAGCCGACCAATACAGTGGCCGCGCCGACCCGAAAACGACCGGGCAAACATGAAATGGCTTGCAATAGAAAATTAAAAGAAGCCCGTCTGTTGGGGCAAGTTACTCACATTTTTGATTTAAACTGACATCTTTGTGTTATGATTCAATAAACATGTGCACTTGTGATCGTTGTATTTACAAATTATAGTTTTAGTTATTCAATAAAATTTATGTATTCACATTGTTTCAAAATAACTGAAGGGATGGTGAAAAGGGGACCTTAACGAGTTGGACAATAGACCTTCTAAGTTAGTCCATGAATCCACG
Organism: Schmidtea mediterranea; assembly: GCA_022537955.1. Taxonomy (NCBI): domain Eukaryota; kingdom Metazoa; phylum Platyhelminthes; order Tricladida; family Dugesiidae; genus Schmidtea; species Schmidtea mediterranea. The sequence continues at coordinate 109,498,170 of CM039680.1, forward strand.
GAAGGTTAAGGCATTGGCAGTTCTTGTAGAGGAGCTCACCTTTTGTTAACCTTCCACCCATTAGTGCACCGTACCAACGTCATTTTTGACGGGTGCCTAGTGGTAATAATTGTTATGCGTGTACTGTATGGGATTCGCAGCCATTCTCTTGACACTTATGCAAAGTTCTTCCTTATCGGTTCTCAGCACTTGGTTTATAATTATTTACACAGTATTAGGATTCAATAATTTAATAATTGGGCAGACTATATTGAGCACTGTACTGGATTTTTCTTTGTTGCTATTGGGGGGGGGGGTCGGATCTAGGTTCATTACTATCGCTGGCCATTCGGATTCGATTTTTGGTTCCATTTTTACCTCGTGACCCATTATTGATCTTAAGATTCCGTTATCTCCTCTTTCTCCATGTAGATAATGGTTAGCAGTGTTTTACTTCACTGATTTCTGCTGTCTGTTGAGGATCTTCTTGGGTTTCAGGTTTTTATCTTCGCAGTTTTCGTTGAGGCTCTATAATTTTTTCTATTCTTTCTTTGATTGTAGGTTTTCCATTGGGTTTGTTGGAATAATTTACGGTCTTGTCGTCTGATTATTTTTCCCAATTTTCGGCTTTCTTTTCTCAGTGAACGTTTTTTCTGATGGTTTTTGGTCTCTAATTTAGCATTATAATCATGATATACTTAGCGCTGCATTGCTGGTCTTTTCATCTCATCATTGATTCCTGTTCGCTTGTGAGGGTCGTTTTTGTTACTGTGAGTTCTCGACTCAAAAATTTCATTTGTTTCTGGGTGTGATTACTTAGATAATTCAAACTTGCCATCTTTGACTCTTGTTGTTGAATTTATTGATGCAGTCTTTCTTCTTCTTGCTTCCATCGTCTGCTCACACAATATATATATATATATATATAAGTATTTGTCACGGAATTAATAATGTATTAATAATGTCAAGTAGGGCAAAATCAAAAAAACTTCAAAATATTGACCTGTTAGAAAAAAGTTGATCTGAAGCATATTTAATCATTTTGCTAAGTTACATTCAAATGTTAAAACAATTTCATAAAAAATTTTCCAGATGGCAAAATTCAATGATTTTGAAAGTATGTTATTGGATTCAGGCGATATTCTTAAAATTGAATTTTTCAACAAATTCCAACCTAAGGTGATTGGGAAACTGATTAAAATCGAAGAAAAATATTACTTAGCAATCAATAAAGAAGATAGAGTTAAAGCATATAATAATAAATCGTTTCAAAAAATATCAAACATTCAACTCAATGAATTATACGAAGTAAAAACCAGCAAAGAAAGATTCAGTGTCATAATATTAGAAAAACTACTAAATAATGATGAGCTGTATATTAAATATTCCACTGAGGTTCTCCTTCAAATACGATTATTTTATTACTTTTTTAAATAGGATAGCCTAAGTCATTACCGACCAGCTTCACTTTTTAAAGACATTTCAGAGCAACCTATAAAGGTTAAAATCAATAATTTATTTCTTATTTTAATAATTTAAATAATAAAAATCATTTGAAAATGGAGTATATTTATTTGTTTAAAATTTTAAAAATTCAAATGCAATTAATCAAATAAAGAAATTTGCATTGCATTGCTTAAGTAATGAGAAAATTATCCAGATTTTAGAAGCCCATTCTTATTAATTAAAATTATGTCAAAATAAAAATTAATTAATGAGGTTTATCTTTATTTCTTTTTGCGTTTAGGATCATGTGAATAAAGCTATATTTTAACTGTTACTAACCAGATTTTGCACCGTAAGACCAAAACAACGTAAAAAGTCCACCTCCATGAAAAGTAATCAAGTGTCGCACTCCTAAGATTATCTTTAAAATATTAACAATACTTAAATTCACATTAGACATTCGTATTATATCGCATTAAATATTGAAATCAATTTTAAATTTAAAAGATAACGCCAATAAAAAACCTTTCGTACGATATATTTCGATAGCACAGCTATCATCTTCAGGTACTCAAAACCAACTAAAAATATTATGAATTAACATTTAATTTAAACAAATTATTTTTTATTAATTTAATTTTTTAATAAATAAATATTTTTAAAAATATATTTTAAATTAATTTAAAATTTTAAAATTTTTTCACTTATATTCTAATTTTTAAAAATTAATGTAATTTAAAATTTTCAATTATTTTAATAATATTAAAAAAACAAACATGATTTAACATACGTAAACTATTTAAAAACATTCAAAACATTCGTAGTCACAGCAATCTGCACATTAATCTTTGGATCCAATGACCTTATCAGCAATGCTTCACATATCACTCGTTCCCAATAACTATTAAAACTTCTCAACAAAATTCTAAAATCAGACTGATTTATTAATAAACATATTGCGTACCTTACACGAATTAGAGATGATCTTATACTTTAAATTTCCTATCAATTCACCCAACTTCCTCTTATAATTTGTAAAGCCTTCAGAGTACGGCAATACTAACACATATTTAGGCTCAATTTTTTTATATCCATTTTTACCATGATCCAGACCAACACTCAATTCACACCCATCCGACAAATTACATTCAGACTTTCCACAACATGGATCCTTAGGATTTTTAATCAATTTATCAACAGTTTCTTTTATTATCAACAATAAAAATGATTGAAAATTTTAAATTACATTAATTTTTAAAAATTAGAATATAAGTGAAAAAATTTTAAATTAATTTAAAATATATTTTTAAAAATATTTATTTATTAAAAAATTAAATTAATAAAAAATAATTTGTTTAAATTAAATGTTAATTCATAATATTTTTAGTTGGTTTTGAGTACCTGAAGATGATAGCTGTGCTATCGAAATATATCGTACGAAAGGTTTTTTATTGGCGTTATCTTTTAATTAAATCGTTGCCAAATTTATTTAATTTTAAATTTATTAATCAAATATAATAATCACTAAAATTTCATCAAACTTAGTTTAAATTTAAATAAAAAAATTTCGGTTTTCAAATTTACATCCGTAATATTTCAAACTTTCTATAACACTCAAAAATTTTTTGAATTTAAATTTTTACACAAAAATTTGTCTGCCAGGAGAATGTCATCTTAAAAATTAAATTTAACTAAAAATCAATTTTATTAATCTATAACGCCACAAAAAATTAAGTTAAAAAATATAAATATTAAGTTGATTTTCTATTTCAGAATATTACATATTTATGGCAGCCCCTAATCAACTTATAACAGAAATCGACCAGGGACTCTCCCATTAAAGATAACAATTTTGAATCAAAAAATAAAAAACGTAGATGAATACAAATTTTTACAAAATTAATTAGTTAAAAAAAATCACACATGACAGCAGTTTTTGATTTTAATAGTTGAAGGTTTAACATAATTTCAAAAAATTAATATTATTCATATTCTCTGGCAAATGACCTGTGCTGTAACATTACAGTACACTAAAACACCGGAATAATTACACAAAGGTTCGGTAAGACAAGACCGTAGCATTGCATGCAAACTTTCAAAATGTAGAAATGTTCAGTTCAATAAAAACTCTATATAAAACTATTTTTAGTAACTTTTTAATCAAGTTTTTTTTAAATTAAAGCCGAAAATTTTTGAAAAAATGCTAATAACTCTACTTTGAGCTGTAGAGAAAATTAAGAAATAATTTCGTAAGATTTTTCATGAAATTCAATCAATTTAATATTTTTACAACTTTTCAGATATTTCAAAAATATCCATCGAAACTCTAGGTTTTTGAGGAGATGAAGAAATAACAATGTAACATTTAACTTGTACTTAAAATAAATTCATTTTTTATCTCATTTGCAATTTACCAGGAACAGTGGAACCAGAACCTTCAAATGAGGTGTTTAAAAAATACGGAAAACATAAGTTTTCCGATAACTTAAGTTTTAAAAAAATTTTTTATAAAGTATAAAAAATCCAAATCATTAATACCATTGAAAATGAGGAAGATTTTTATAAATTTGGGAAATTAACAGAAATTTCCAAAGCCTCATAAAATCAATAATTATCAAAAATTTGGATTTGTCAAAAGGTAAAAAATTTCCAAGGAACAGAGGAATAGTTTATTCGAATATAGAAACTTTTTATTAATAAATTTTATTTTAATAAATTTTAGTTTTCAATTAATTGGACTTGAATTTATTCGAAAATAATTCCATTAATTTACATAAATTGGCATAAATTCCTAAAAAAACCTAAAAAAAATTAATTAAAACTAAATTTATAATAAATGATGATTAAAAGTATTATTTAAGAGCTTGAATAATGATTTCATAAATATACGAGATCACAATCCAGGCCGTAACATATACTTTATTAAAAAATTTACCTGTCAGCCATTTTAAAAATGGCTAATTCATAAACTTAATCATAATTTTAATTGGTTGTTCATTAAAACTTCTATTATAGAAGTTTTTAATGAACTGAATCAGGTGTATATTATGGTATCACAATCGATAGTAAAGAACTGTCTGAAATTTACACATGTGTCCATGCTGTATTCTCTTATAAAGTAGTGAAGAACAAATGTACAATGACGGAGTGTATCGCTTTTTAGACTTTCAGAATAGTTTTATTTGTTTGAATTCATTCAAAATAAGTGGATGCAATATTAGGGCTTGCTTCGGAATGAATGATTATTATCTATAAAAATGAGTTACTCGATAAATAAATTACTAAAGGCCACCATTCCCATAATATGAATCTCGCCTAAGACAAACCGTGCTACGGACATAATATGTGATCATGTTGTGCCTCATAAAAATACCAAAAATCAAAATTAATTTTTTTCAAACTGTTAATGAAACACCTATCAGTTTATTTTTAAATGATTCTGGGTTAAATCTAAATTCGAATATATTAATTAATAATTACACCTCTGACATTTCAAACCTTCCTAATGAAGAAATTTAACAATTAGAAAAATTTAGATATAATTATATGACAACAATGGGAAAAATAGTGAGAAGTAGAACTACTAGACAAGGTCTCAACCTTCCAAGTACTAAATATTATATTTGTTTACCTATTACTTGTTATTATAATTCTAATAATTATTTTAATTATTTCTTGATAAATATAATATATATATATATTAATTATTGGTATTTTTACTAGACAACAATTTTATTAGGTACCACACATGATATGTCATTATATTATTTATTGAAAAGTTATTCAAATATTAATAAACATTAAACTTTTATATCTTACTGTTGTTATTTAAAACAAAATTCGTTTTATTTGATATTTTTATAATGTTGGAAATATTATGTGTAAGTTTGTGTATTATGTGTATTCTGAGGAGCTGTATAATTAATATTTGAATAAAAGTTGAATATAATTTCTGAGATTGAAAATCATGCCACTATCATGTTGTTAATATTTTATATTACAAAAAATATTACAAAAATGTTTTAATTAATTTTATTTCGATCAGAAAGTCGAGAAAAGTGACAATACATTTCATAGTATAATTTCGTATTTCTATATTATATAATTAGTTTCTTTCATAGTTTTCCGGAAGTCCATGTCGGGAAGTGTGAATAAAAAGAGTGCTTTTTAACTTGTAATCATGATACAATTTAAATTGTATATTTAGAATCTGTAAATTTTACTGGTGACACGAAAATAAAAAGTAATGTTTAGAATTGTTATTTTTGAAGTGTTATCATAATTGAAATATTTCAATATTTTAAAAGTTGTTTTATTTTAGGATATATTGTGGATATAAAATGGCAATAGATACTCGTGAGCTATATAATTCTTGAGCTATTTGTCTATGGAACAAAACCAAATAATATCTCCAGCACCTCATCATATTCTTTGCTTTAGACCAGTGTTTCATTATTGTCCTTCTAACTTCTAAGGTAGACATCGCTTCAGACAGTTGACTGTTTGATCTGAAAACAATAGCTATCACCTTTATTGTGTAAATCAATAAATATAACACAATTTTCGGTAAAAATATATATTTTATGAAACTTGATTCTAAAACCAAATCAATAAATAAAGGCCATGAGCTTTATGGTAACTGATAATCGAATATTGAATTTTTAATATTAAAAAAATAAAAATAGAGAATATTAGAAAGTTTCTTTGGCTACTCAAAAGCAGTTGCTTTATCTGAATCTGTTTGAAGAATCTCATGCTCTGCAGTTTAGAAGTGCAGCCCAAAATTTTAAAAATCATTCCTCAGTCTCTTAGGATATTGTTATTCAGATAAGACTACTTTTTATATTTGTTATAATTGTTTATAAATTTACAGATATTATTATTTAAAAAATTGATCTGTTTTTATTTTCTTTGATTACTTCATTTTTTATTTTGACTACAGATCACATATTTCCACACAAATTTTCAGCACTGGCTTTTCAAATGTTAATATGAAACAACATTTGTAATACACCTGTTCCAGGTCATTAACAACTTCTATAATAGAAGTTTTAAATGAACATCGGATTGCATTTATTATGCAGTTTATGTATTAGCCATTTTTAAAATGTCTGGTAAGCAAATTTCTAATAAAGTAAATTTTCGGCCTTGGATTGTGATCAGGTAAAGTTATGAGATCATTATTCAAGCTCTTAGATAATACTTTTTTTATCAAAATTTATTTTAAATTTATTTGTAATTATTTTTCTTTCGGTTTTTAGGAATTTTATTCAATTTATATCACTTATTGAATTTATTTTTAATGTAAGTCAAATTTATTAAAAGAAAATTCATTTATTACCAAAAAGTTTCCATATTCCAATAAATATTTCTCTGTTCCTCGGAAATTCATTTTGGTTGCCACTTCTTTTTCCTTTTGACATAAATCCAAATTTTGGATATTTGATTTTATAATTATTGATTATATTGAGGCTTTAAATGCCAATTAATTTCCCAAATTTATAAAAATCTTCGCCATTTTCAATGACATTGATGATTTGGATCTTGTATACTTATTTTTAAAATTTAGTTAACGGAAAACTTACGTTTTCGGTTTTCATAACTGGTGGGTTACAGGGTTTCATTGTTTGTTTGAACTAATCGGTGGTTGCCCTCGTAACGCCATACAAAATGATACTAATCGCCACTTGGCACCCGTTGCTAGGCAACGTTGGTAATGTGTTCAAGTGGTGGATTGCCCGCAAAAATTGAGTACCATGTGCTAGTACTATAGTTGCTCGGACAACCCTCGGGTTCACGAGCTGTCGATAGAAGACCTATGCTCGCTTTGCTCTGTCCCTCACTATCGTTCAAGATTAGGTTCTTATCTGCCTGCGGAGAGATGAAATCAAGGTTGAGTAACATGATGCGAATGTTTGGCATATAAATATATCAACGGAACAAATTAAATTAAGAACACGACTACTCTATTTATTTAGCAACGCGCGCAATGTTTACAGGTTAATGATTTTGAAGCTGGATTGCTCGACGTCGGGCCCGTTCCTTACGTCCCGGTCGACGATTGCTTACTGGAAGGGTAGATTGTTCCACTGGTCGGGTGTTCTTCTGCGACATCTGGGTTGGGGCGAAGACGAGCGGGTATGTTACCGCTTCCCCTTCCCGGCAGACTGCTAGGGCGACTTCGAGTCCCCGAATTTGCGTGCGCAGGCTCTAGTTGAGCTGCCGCTCCTCTGCCCAGCCTTTCTGTGCTGCGGTCAGGCGGTGGTACAGTGTTTTTACCTTTTCTGGTTCCCTCCAGGTGGCTTTAATCTGTTGTATTTCGCGGGTTAGTTGAATAATCTGAGTGTGTAATTCCGCGTTTGTCTGTCTCGCGTGGTTCAATTCAGATTGTAAGATTTGTAAGGAAGACATTACTACAATCAAATAGATGATGTTAATTTATTATTGATCAAGTTATATAATTGTTTATTTCGTTAAACAAAACACGAATAACTCTAGCTATAAGAAAAGAAATAACACGTAAATTTCTAATATTTTAAATCAATTACTACATAAAGTCTATCAGTGTTGGTTTACTCGTCCGGACAATATCTCTTCAGGCTTCGTTTGAGAGCCTCAACGGTATAGGGTCTTCTGATGTCTCGAACTGGGTGAGGTGGATAGGCGACTGCAATCCGCCCGGCAAGGATGTCTTCTCCCACGTTCGCAAGATACATCCTTGCCTTAACCACCTGTAAATCTACCTGCTCCTGCACCCTTTCCCATTGGGCGAGGAGGTCCTGTGCGTGCAGGTAGGTCTCCGCAGCTGGATACTGCCGTTCCGAGAGACATGGTCGTTGCAACTGGTCGAGTATTCTCAGGGTCGGCGGGACTCCTGTCTGTTCCTGTTTGGCGGTTTCTCGACGGGTAATTCGTTTGGGCGACATGTCTAAACATTACTGTTATTAGGTTCGCTTGATTTATCATTCTAAGTTATTAGCAAGCAGATAGTGTCCATGTTACTAGCAAGGGTGTCATACGCGTGACCATTGCCTTCCTTTACGCGATGGAACATTAATAAGCAGGTTGGGTTACTTTGTGGGTCTGGTTCTTTAAGGTGCACGCCTTTATAGGGAAACTATATAATTAATCGTATGGATGAGATAACCTGATGTTTAACTTATTCGATATATGCGTATTAACATTTAAATTTTTCATGTAGGCGGATACTCGTACATTGACTTAAGGGAATTTGTACATTGATTTAAAGTTTGTTTACTAACTTTAATTACAGTTGTTCGAACTTTAAGATTTAGGCCGGATGTTGATCCGCGATAACTTAGTCGCGTGTAGGTGTATCCTGGTGGGCGAATGATTTCCGGCGGATTTTACCATTACCACTTAAGCGGTTGACGGAAGGTGATTTACGTTGTTTACATCCGGTGATTGCATTATTCATGTCATGTTTTCAGAATTACTGGTCAAATGTTCGCCTACACTCGATTATCTCAATTTCCGGTAAGTTATTTCGTTGACTAGTTTGAATGTACTTTACTAACAAATTTTAGGAACGCTCCTACGCTTACCGAGATTTCCAAGTCGATGCGATACCCTTCTGTTGGAATAACTTCGCTATGTGGAATTTCATTTGTTCAATAATGTGATATTAATACAAATTTTCGCTTATCCTAAACTTTGGTTTTTTCAATTATATTAATTTAATTTACGTAAATATTCATTCACTTTACCTCTAATCAATTTGCTGTAAATCCTGAATTTACGATAATTGAAGAAACCTATTTTATAGATTTATGAATTATTCTAATTCTAGTTAAGAGATTATATTATCAGTAATTAATATCGACATCTGTTATTCCGACTTCTAATAGTCTTCCCTAAGGCTATTTGGATCAACTATTACTTTAGCCCACAAAGTTATTTTAATGCTAATGGTTTTAAATCCGTGAATTCAGTTTTACTTTAATTCACATCTTTACGGTTATTCAATTCATCTCTAATCTTAATCTATGAATTACTTTAATCCACTAATCATAGTTCATTAAGGAGCTTATGTTATTCATTCTTATTCAATACTTTACCTTACCAAAACTAGATTATTTGGGTTTTACTCAATAGTTGTTTGCACTAATTTAATCATCTCAAATGTCGCTAATAAATTGATTCAATTTAATAAACGATATATTTATTTGTATTCGTTTTATTTTTAATCAATAATTTAATCTAAATACTTGATTTGCTCAATCACTTCTTCAATTTTATCGAAATGAATTAACGGTGGATTATGTGGGGTGACATTAACTTTTAATCAACAATTTAATTAAGGGGTTTCATACTGTTATTCGAAAATCGTTTTACCTTTAATTGATACGTTTCTTTATTTGAAATCAATGAATTCGATTCTTAATTGCTTTCATTTTTATCGGGGGTTGATTTTTGATTAGATCAATACATTACTCGTTCTGACTCAAAGATCAGATTGCTTTTATTGAAATGAATTATAATAATTTAACTGATGAAATAATTTGCCAATACCCTAATCAATAATTTACGAGCATTTAAATTATCTTTACCCAATATTTACTTTAATTTTTAGCCATAAAACACTTTACTTCTACAATCAATGGTTATTTTAATTTTTATCAATAATTTCAATTTAATCGAATTCAATGATTCCCAATAAATTTTATTTATTTCAAATTGTTAATCCAAAATAGTTATAACAACGATTCCAGTTAATTTAACCCAAGTACCCTTTCCCTTTAATAGGCCTTAATCGCATATTGTGTTTACATTATATTTATTGAGTGCCCACTGGACTACTCGGTGTGATAATTTTAAGCCGTGTGTAATATAATTTTAGGTCGATTTTACAGAATTGAGAAACGAGGAAGCAGCCAGAGACTTCTTCCTTATTTCTCGCTTCAGCTATAGGGATAATATTGACGTTACGACCGCTGCGTTGCGCATGCTGAGTCTTCACGGGTACATATCATTGGCGATTTTCCACGCACTTACATGCCTCTGTACTATGTCGATTTTATTTACTTGCGTTATGTGTCGGCTGTGGGCCGGAAAAATTTCGACATTTTAATTTAGTTTATAAAAAAAAAATATATATCAAACAATTTATGTATATTAATAATATTTATTAGTTAGGACAAAATAACAGAATTACCCTTCATAACCATTCCAAAAATTTTCATACAATAGCATAAAATATCATAACAGAAAGCATAAATGCCTCTCTCCCCACGTCGCCGTCAAGCAGAGCTCTACAGAGATGCTATGAACGTGACGTGGAAAGAGTGCTCCAACCAAAATATTTCTCACCTAAAAATTCGGATTTTCACAATAATTTCAAATCGAAAATATAGTTTGTGTCGAACAACAGTTTAGATTTTCAAAACAATTTTCAAAGTGGTTCTAAAAATAGTTAAGTTTCGAAAACGGTTAAAATGGTTAAGTTAAATGTGAAAATGGATCAGTATTTATACCTATTTTTCTCGCGTGTGAAATTTGATGCAGTAAAACAAAATTCGACCTTGTTATTTTCTAGTAAATTCTATTCTTTAATTTTTATTATTTTTTGATTTATTTTTATAATTTTTGATTTCGAATTTTTATTGAATTATTACTAATTCAAAATTTTTGATTTAAATTTCATTTTAATGAAATTTAATTGATTTTTTCAATTTCGTCGAATTTGTTGTGTTTTCTTGTTATATTTGTGTAGGTATCGTGCGAATCTTGGTGCATTTTGTTAATATTTTAATTTATTTTTATGTTTATTATTTTATATTTAATTCTCTTATTTCTCAGATTTTATCGGGGTTTACTTGATGTTTCAGAGGGTTTATTTAAATTGCGTGTTATTTTTGCGTGTGTGTTTCTGATCCATTAAAACATTTCTCAAGGCCGTTTACGTTGTGGCCCAACATAACTCAACATTTGAAGTTCCTGGTTCCATTACTCCTGGTAAATTACAAATGCTGTAAAAAATAAATTTATTTTAACTACATTGTTATTTTTTCATCTCCGCAAAAATCTAGAGGATATTTCGATCGATATTTATGGAATATCTAAAATGTTGTGAAAATATTAAATTGATTGAATTTCATTAAAAATCTTACGAAATTATTTCATAATTTTCTCGACAACTCAAAGTAGAGTTATCGGATTTTTTTTAAAAAATTGAAAGTTTGTATGCATTATTTACTGCTTTATGTCTGTGTTAAAAAACATTTCTTAAAATTCCTTCCTTCATATAATATAAGTTGTTATTCATTCGAATAAATTACATACTCACATTATCTATGTCTCTATAACATAATGTTATTGATTTTTTCATTTTATTATAGGAGTTACTATTCAGTTGAAATTGGTGTAAAATTATGAAATAACACTTGAAAATAGTAGTGCCAAAATTTTATATAGCGTTTCATCTGTATATATAGTGAAAATAAATGAAATGTTAAAAATGTATTATATAGAATATTTTTTTCAGAAGTTTGTGTGGGTTCGCTTTCATTGATTTGACGTGATATTTAAATTAATATGAATTTTCTTTGTTATGAGATTTATTAACTTTAATCCAAAAACATGATGGCCGTACAATGTTTGAATTTCAGGTTTACATTAATTAGTTATTCTATCTTATCAAGTTAATAAAAATAATATTAATTAATAATTATAAATTTGCAGCAAGGACTTGTTTTATTACTTTCTGATATTGTAATTTATGCTAATATTTTTATCTGATATTTTTAATTCACCGTTTAATAATAATAATTATTATTATTATAACTATTTTTATTATTTAAACATAAATTTAATAAATAAATGTGCTAGCAATTTCCTCAAATTTATTCATAAAATATGAAATGTTTCGATCTTAACAAGATCTTGATCACTCATAATACAAAATTCACAAAGTCTTTCTCTTTCTGCTATTTTTTTCTGTTTGATCTTCCTTTCCCACGAATGTTTTTTAATAAATGACCAAATTTAAACAAATTTTTCAAAACACTTTACTTAAATTTTAAGATCGAAATATTTCATATTTTATGAATAAATTTGCGGAAATTACTTATAGTTATTTATTAAATTTATGTTTACGTAAATGATTTCACCATCGACAAAATAAGTATTTTTAAGTATTTTTTATTTATAAGTATTTTTTAAATACTTTTTGTACTTATTGTTATAAAAAACTTTTTTATTTATACTAATTTAGATTGTTACATGTCCAATTTTATTATCATTATTATTTATATTTATCTATTTATTATTATAAGTAACTTATTTATTACTATCATTACAAACATTACCATAATTCACGAATACAGACGTTATCGTCAGAATCATGTAATTAGATTCTATCCTTGGTAACTCAATTTTCATAATTTATCCAATTAAAATATTTTTATTATTAACTCTAATTTTCTTTAGGTATATTGTCTTTAACTTATTGTGACATTCTTGGGGCCAGTGTCATAGAACCAGATGAAATTGGACAGATTGAGATATCAGATTTTGTTTTATTAAATAAATTTATTGCTTTGAAAGGTAAACGAAAATCATTTGTCAAGTTGTTGTGGAAAGGTAAAATTAACAATTTAAATTGGATTGGATGCGTGTTGGTTAGAAAATTTGGATTCGTTGTTTATTTTTTGGATTTTAATATAGCCTACATATTGGATCGACGGAACAAAAGGTTGTTTTGGAGGATTTCAGTTGTTTTCTTGTTTACGTAATCGGGCCGTTTTAGTGCCAATGAATGATAATATCAGTTCATGCGAATCAGGTAACATTTGCCGTGGAATATTTGCTATATTACTGATTCAGCTGATGAATCAAATCATTTGTCATTTGTTGCTAATGATGAGTTGACAGCGAATAAAATCTGTTGCTTTGAACCCCTTGGAAAAATTATCTAAGGATATTGAAGTGAATAGTCGGGTATTTTGTTATTTATTAAAAGATGGTGGGACGTGCGAATGGCTGGGATTAATCAATGGAAAAGAATATGTTGGGATATTATTTGATGAAATTGTAAATTATTCCATAATTTATTTATGCATCAATTTTTTCCATAGACTCACAGACGCACCAGGAGTGATCAAATATCAGAAATATTGCAGATAGATTATAGAATCCAAATGATCCCCATTCAATGTATTTATTTATATTTATAAGTGATATGCATAGCAGCATTTTTTATAAATTTACCAGGAATTTTTTTTCATATTTAGTTTTTAAGTTTGAAAAGATAATCTCATAATAATATGTTTACAATATATTAGAGTTTTTTCCAGACTATGAATTGTGACGGTAAAAATAAAAATATAAGGAGAAATTTCAGATTGAAGAAATGCATGTAGTATTTTGCGATTCTTATTTATTTACTAAAATCGGGTTTTGTTCTATTAGGTAGTTTTAATATTAAATTTATTGATTTTTTTAATTTTAGAAATTATTATTCAGCGGTACTAGGTGCAATAATACTATAACAATACCAACTTTACTAAGCTCTATTAAAATGAAATATTGAATTAATATGGAGTAGTTATTTTATAAAGGGCGTAGCCTTCTTATCGGTAGCTCATTGGACCTATAGTTCGCCAGGTCATAAACAGTTCTAATAACTGAACTCAATTTTACTGGCTTGGTGTTAATCTAAATGTTGTCAATAGCTGAAAACAACGATTTCAAAAACATCTTCACTCAATTTATGAAAGGACCAATCAAAATATCCTTTATGATTATTTCCTAATTAATTAATTAATCATCTAGTTGTCATTTCTCTTTCCATCTTCTCGGGTTTTTTTTCTCTAAGTTTTTCTCTATGTTATAGTTAAATTATTTCACTAATTTTCAATTAATTTTTTTGTTCTATAAAAAATTAAGAATAATGAGGAGTATAATAAATGAGGATTAATGTTAATCTATAAGACATTCTTTGAATTCTATGATGATAGGGTCGACAATACTATCGAATGGTTTCAGCTCCCATTCCAGGATGTCGGTTTTTTCATTCAGTCCTATTTCAATATATTATTTTTCATTTATAATTGTCATATACTTGAAATTATAATTGCTTTTATAAATTATAAAATTTACAATAATACTTCTACTAATAAACTATCATTATTAAATAATAATAATATAATTTATTTTTTATTTTTTTTCAGGTGTTTCAATTTCCATATTTGAGGCAAGAAATAAAAAATTCACCCAATCCGATTCTATTTTCTTGGATGATACTTATAAAATTGGTCAATTTATCAAAATTTTACACTACAACTTATTTGGTCTCATTGAAAGCTTTTATTTGAAAAACAGTGTAAAATTATTTAAAGTCCAATTAAACAAAGATCAAGTCAATGTAAAATTATTTTTAGTCTACATAATTTAATAGAATTTTTTCTAAGTAGTTATATTTTAGCTTTATATAATCAAATTCATCGAGCGCCAACTTTTTGGACATAATAGTCCTGGACATAATAATCCACAAAGAATCCGTGAGTGATTGCAAGTGCTGTTGAACAATGGTCACCATCTGTCGGTTGACATCCTTCTCTCTCATGTATTCATCAAAATTTGGTAACATTTGCAAATCTTCTTCAGTCAAACGCGTTTGTCATAATTATAACTTTTGAAAAATATTCATCTTACTTCGTAATCTGAACACGTCTTTCAATTGTCAAACAACGAAATGTTTAGTATGTTCACTATTGAAAAATTTACTATTTAAAATGTTCACTATTGAACGAAAATGTTCAATAGTGAAAAAAGCATCTGCCATATCCGTAAAATTTGGAATATTTTGCTACTGGCAAAATAAATAAATTCTTATTGACAACTGATCTAAGTGGTTCTTTAGAAACCCCTTTGACAAAGAATTAACAGATTTTGCATTTTTTAATCGTTTAGTCATAAAATTTAAACAAATTTTGTGAAGCCATAAATGTCTATTTAAAAAAATAATGTTTTAAAAAAATAAATAAAATTCCAAGATTTTCTGTGAACTGTAATATGTGAATAATTTGTTAATATATTTTTATTTTCAGAATTTTCCTTTTCTATCAAAATTCGATCGTTCCCATGACAATCCATTTTATTTGACAATTGTTGTGAAAAAGGATTTTGTAGAAAAATGTCGAGAAAAACTTGAATTCCTCAGTGAATTTCCAATAATAAACCAAGAATGTATTGAGTATAAGATTCCAAATCTAGTGAAAAGGTTTCGAAAGAATGAGCTCATTAAAGTTGTGAAAGAAAACAATGTGAAATATTTCAATGTTATAGACTGTGTCTTCATACATGGATTTTCCTGTTTATCTGTTACTGAAGTATGTGAGACGTAAATAAACAATATTTATTTTGTCAAGTAGCCTATTCTTGGATCTTCCTTGGAGTTTGTGGAAGAAGTTCATGCTTCAAAAGTGGATGATTATGAATTGGAATTGAAATATTTTCAAGTTTTTATTGACCCTAAATCAATTTTATCATTTGAAAAATATGAGAAAGTCGATTTAAGTATTGGAAATCATGTGGAATTCAAGTCGAATGATTGCAATGTTCCCTTCAGAGGAATAGTTCAATATATTGGAATTGCCAACAAAATTCTGCCTTCGTGCATTGTTCAACTGGTACCTATTTTTTGCTGAAATGACTATCAAATTAAATATTTTATTAGGTGAGCGTAAAGTTTCTGCCGTAATCTAAGTTCTCTCAAAAATTTAATTCCCTTTAAATGGTATATTTTAACAAACAAAACTATTTCAATATATTTAAACAATTAAGTTTCTTCCGTCAGCTTTATACCATACTTTCTATCTTATTATAATATCATCAGTAAGTGTTTGGACTATTAAGCGGTCATCAAGGTGGTATATAAGTTTATTAAATTTACAGATGCGCTTAAAACAGAGCTCTGTTTTGCTGACATATCTTTATTTTTATTGCTTAAATTAGCTATTCCAAATATTGTTAACCGCGCATTAACTTCGCTAACTGTTTCTTCATAAAAAAACTAAAAATAACGGTAAATATATTTCCTGTGAATATTATCTTTCATCACAAAATGTTAAATTTAATGTCGAGTGTAATTTTCTTATGTTTTATTTCCCTATTTTTATTGCATTTCATTGAGTTTATTATTTTCCAACTATAATTGATGTAATCAGTTAAAAATATATCAGTAAGCATCACCAGTACTCTGCGTTAAGTTCGATATGCGGTAATTATTATAAATCTACATGCTAGCTGTTATGTTTGTATTTAGTGTTTATATAATAATTGTGATTAAAGAGATCTTGTCAGAACCCAGCCGAATCACCAGTAAAAGTGTATCAGGACGGTCTGGGGTGTATGTTTAGTTCACTTAATTTTATAAAACAGTCTAAAAAAATAATAGAATATTAGTCAAGAAAATATGATAACTGTAAAATTTTTTAAACGACAACTTTACTAATAAGGGAAAAACTGTCTTGCCTTTTTGAAGGATTTATTGGCTTTGTTCAAAATATAAAAAACCTTTATATGGAATAATTAGCAGCTTTTTTAATACTTTCTGGTTTTTTTGTTTTTGCTTAAAATATCGATATTTAACAATCTTTGGGATTTTATAAATCTTTTCTTCTCAATTCTTTCAAATGAACCTCTAACAACGACAAGGATTTGGTTGAATTATTGTCCAACGGGGTTTGTGATCATTGGATTTGACTGAATTCTGAATATGATTTGGCCTATGAAAGATAAAAGGTTGTTCCTTGTCACATTTTTCCATACTCAATAATATAACTCAAGCCTCTCAATCAACTATGTTCTTGAACCCGTATGCGAAAATGACGAAAAGTCTATCTAATTTATGTGGCATTGCACCCATTAAATGAAAATTTATATACTAAATCAGAAACTGAACCTATTAGGGTTTGAGATTTATTACTACACTATTTGAAATATATTAGAAATGCCTAATGATTTTGTGACAGACAGTTTAAAATTTTTGAAACCTTCCGAACACAGAATTACTAAAGCATGAGATGTTATGGTATTATAATTTCCATTGTTTTCATTTCTTTCTACAAAATACCCATTCGAATACTCATGTTTATTCAAAAGATAAAAGTCCTTGTGTGAACTTTTGTTATATTTTTTAAACGTAGAAGATAATGACCAAGATCTAAAAATCAAACTCTTGATCATATTTCTATTATATTTAAAGTCACAAAAGCTATTTGAAGTATTGTCTAGGCCTGTATCTGTTGGCTTTCTATATAATTCTGTGTCAAAGCCCTTATCCATTCTTTCTACTAATAAATCTAAAAATGTAAGAAATGAATTAACTTTTTCCACTGTGAATTTAATATTAGAACGAAACCCATTCATGTAATTTTAAAAAAGAACAACATCATCAGAATTAGAAAATTATTATTTTTTATTAAATATTTTAATTTATTTTTCGTTTTAAAAATTTTGACATTAATTTTAAAATTAATATAAATAAATTTTTATATACGATAATTTTAAAGCCTTTATAAAAAAACAAGTGGTCCTTGATAATTAGTTTCATCTAGATATTTGAATATAAAAATGTTAAACATAAAAAAAAAATGTTTAAGTTTTATGTTAAAAATTTAGTTAAATTATAATCACTCTGAATATTAATTTTTCAGTAAAAAAATCAAAAAATAATAAAACCTCTGCATTGGCGCAATTGACTTACCCTTAATTTATCAGATGCTTTTTGGTGTACACCTGTTTCTACTGAATAGCAACTCCTATAATAAAATGAAAAATCAATAACCTTATATTATAGAGACATACTTGTGTGGTGATATAATTTATTCTAATGAATAACAACTTGTATTATAGAAAGTAAGAAGCTAGTAAAAAGGTTTTTAACACAAACAAATTTTTTAGCCAATAGTACATACAAACTTTCAAAATATAGAATGATTGTATTTATATTGCTATTTTATAATTTATTTACACAATTTTTTAAAAAATGGCAGCAAATATTTTGAGAAAATGATGAAACAATGAATTTTAATTATTTTTTAAATTTAAATTAAACCATCTTTTATATTATGAATTTTAGATCATTTATGATGAAATTTCAAAAAACAGTATCATTTATTAAATTTTTATTTAAATGTTTCTAAAATATTTTCATCTGCGAAAATTATTTTATGTGATTTCAGTTTCGATTTTGAATACTTAAAAATAATTAACTTTAAATATTATATTTGAATTTTAAATTACGTTTTTTTCTACATATTCCATAATTTACGGTAATGTTGAATTCTATCTCTGTCGTAAAGATCCATTCTGTAAATTGCATGAGACATCCATAACTTTCATCAATTTACATAAAATGTGTTTCACCATTTCCATAATCCAGAACGATCAAGCCCAGACTCATATAAAGAAAGAACTGCTTGAATTGTATCTTTGACTGTATCGAAGAGCATTTCTTCACCATAAGCTATTGAAGCTGCGTTTGTTGCATCAATAGATTTAAATTGAACAAAAATTTCTCTATCGTTGCGTTAATTGTTAATACTAATGAATCCATAACAATTCTTTGAGTTAAACCATTTAACGTGTCCCATAACTTGATATTTACCCATTAATTAATTCCAGGAAAACAAAACAAAGTTTTTGATAGAAAAATATATTCCAAATAAAAATACAATCCAATTCGACAAAAATTCAAAAATACTTCAAAACCCGAACGCTTTTAAACAAACGTAGACCAGGAAAAAATTACAAAATTCAACTAATTTAATCCAACACAGAAAATCTCGATTTATACTTAATAACAAAAATCTCTTCGAAAATCGAAAGGCGAACAATTACAAGCTAAAAGTGAGCGCACTAGTGTTTTTGATTTGGAAAAACCTGTCTAACTTTTGAAAAATGGAAATAAGAAATAAATTCTGGAGAAAATCACATTATAACAAGAAACCTGACAAAACGTCTAAGCATCTAAAATGATATGTAGAATAAATTAGGTATCAGGAAACTGTGTTCACGATTTGTTCCATGATTTCTTATGGGTAACATGCAACAAAGGTAATTTGAGTGTTTCAAAAATATTTGATTATTTTTGTTAAATTTGATGAGGTCTTTCTATACATTCCTTAAACTAAAAGTTAACGTGCTAAACGAATGATGCCAGCAGAGAAACCATCACTGAAAGTGATAACTGGCACATCTTACAAGAAATTTCTAGTGTTCATAGTCGCCTGAGACATGAAAGTTTTTAGCAAAACAGATTTCACTGCATTTGATGTTAAAATCAAAATAGAATATTTTGTACAACTTATAAAAGAAGTAAGAAGAAATTCGCAGAGAAGAGGACATAATGAACCCTGACTATTGCATGATAACACATCTCACCTGATAACAACTACATTTGACTTATGTGAACTGCAACTGGAGCCTTGAAAACCACACAGTCCCGACATCGCTCACAGTAATTGGCAGCAGTATGTTACGAGTTTGGATAAAACTTTCTACGAAAGATTATTTTGAACTTGGTGTCACGATAGCGAAAATGCTTGAAAGTTGAAAAATAAATATTTATATTTTTCTAGTTTGTTACTGAAAGTTTGAATAAAATCAGTTGCTTATTTCTTGTTGAGTTTAAGTACTTATTAAGTGCCCAACATAGCCTTTCACGATATAGATATCGATTAAAAATACGAAAAAAATAAATATATTTTATTTTGTATATATATATATATATATATATATATATATATACAGTGGCCGCCGCTTATTATAATCACGGTTAATGTTATCATTTGGCTAATGTCATCACTTTCACTAAGTCCCAGCCGCATATTCCTTTTTATACTGAAAATAATCTGCTTATTGTTATCAGAATATATTAAAAAATTCACTTATTGTTATCACTTTTTTAATTTAAAATATCAATTAAAACCTCATTAAAATCTTTAAATTTAATGTTTCATTAAAAAAATTAATTAACAAATCAAATCCTTATCTGATGTGAAGCTAAAACCCAAATGTCCGAGAAACAGAAAAAAAAGACAATACTGAATGAAAAAGTTCAAATTATTGAGAACTATGACATGTTACCAAAGATGGGTGAACGCAATGCAATTAAAAATTTCTCAGCCTTTACTTTGTAAAATTCTAAAAAATCGAGATGAAATTTTGAAGGGAGCAAAACTAAATGAAAATTTAAGATACATGCGAAAACGAGTTGGAAAGGATGCTCAGATTGAATCTGCTCTAAAACTTTGGTTTACTTATGTTCGAGAAAATGATCCACGTGTTGATGGGCCTCTGATGAGACAGAAAGCTGAAGAGCTTGCCACCAGAATTGGAAAAGATGATTTTGTTGCTACAGATGGGTGGTTTAATCGGTGGAAAAAAGGGAAAACATTGTTTACAAACGCGCTCATGGTGAGCAAAAAGATTTTGATTTTTCAGCAGCTGAAGCATGGCTCATTGAGGAGTGGCCAAAGATTATTGCAGAGTATTCACCGGGAAATGTTTACAATGTAGATGAAATTGGCCTATGCTATCGTGCCTTGCCTGAGCACACTTTTATGCCCAAAAATGAGAGTTCCAAAGGCTGCCAAACTTCAAAAGAACATTAGACAGCACTTTGTTGTAGAAGCATGTCAGGCAGCAAAGAAAAACTGTTGGTTATTGGAAAATCCGCAAACCCAAAATGCTTTGAAGGTGTAAAACAACTTCCAGTTGATTACTATGGTAACAAAAATTCTTGGACGACAACTCTGATTTTTAATGAATCGCTTCTGAGATGGGATAGCAAACTGAATAACAAAATTGTGTTGTTTGTTGACAACTGCACCGCACATATTATTAATGTCAATTTAAAACAGATCAAGGTGATCTTCTTACCAGCAATAACGAAAGCTTTGATTCAGCCCTGTGATGAAGGAATCATTCGAACACTGAAGGTATATTATCGAAGGGAAATGCGATCAAGTCTTGGAAAATATGGAGGATAGTCAAAAACTGACTGCAAATGAGTTAGCCAAAAAAAAAATATTCTTGATGCTCTTCATCTTTTAGCAATGTCGTGGAAAAGTGTCTCTGAAAAGGCAATAAAAAATTGCTTCACTCATGGCGGGTTCACAGCAGAAGACTTGGAATCAGAGGAAATTGTTGAAAACCCAACTGATCTGACTGATGAAGCTTTTGATGAATGGATGTTAATTAATCAAAACATACCAATTTCAGAAAACTGACAGATTCAGAAATCTGTGACACAGTAACTCAAACTGGCCCAGCATCAATTGAGGATGAAGAAGAAGATGAAGATGAAAGCCAAACAAATAACAAACCACCGAATGCTTGTGAAATCAGAAATGCTCTTCAAATTTTAAGACTGGGTATACAGCACAGATCTTCAGAATTTCACAAACAGTATGAATATGAGTCTTTTATTAACAGTTTACTGAGAAAAAATACCAGGCAATCGTCTTTACATGATTTTTTCTTAGCTTTTTATGCATGTTGAGATTTCTGAATATATATATATATACTCACTGATATTCTATTTCTAATTTGAATATTTAATTGTTCGTGTGATTTTAGAAAAATTCTTCCGAGGAAATTACTGAAAAAATATCCGGATATTCATTAAATGAAAACCTTGCGTTCCAAAGCTTATGTACCACTGAGGATGGCCCTACTTATATAATTTCCTCTTATTTACTAACTAGGCTAGGTTTGTTTGTTGTATTTTTTTTTAAGTGATTGATGTTTAGATTTGTCCGAGACGGTAAATGGCATTCAAGTAATAAATCCAAAATTTATCAAAAATATAAAAGGAAACAAAATACAAGAGAAATTTATAATTTTCAAGAGTAATAATAAAAAAGAATTTTTCAAATTGAAATGGAGGGGTCTTGTTGATAAGCGATATTGTTTAGGCTGTGAAATTGTTAGTTAAATCGTTTTTTATAATTTGTGTTTGACAAACGCGTAAAATAGAACTTTCAAACAGATTTCGGGACTAATGGTACATTTGGACAGGAACATCTGTTTGATTGTAAAGAAAATCAAGGTGTTTTGATTCCGTTGGATTACGTGGACGATTGCTGTGAATTAGGTAAATTTTCTAATTTTCATTATTACTTTTTTAAATTGAAATATTCACCGAGTCATTTATTATTTTTAAATTATGTTTTATTTGGATTTATGGAAAAATAAGAAATCCACAATGCTCTAAACCAGCGGTTCTCAAACCTTTTCAGTTGCAGAGCCCTTGAAAGACATATAGATTTTTACGGAACCCTAGGTGTTTACTATTTTTAAAAAAATATTTAAATTGTATTTATGTACATTTCTTTATTTTTAACAAAAAAAACCAAAAATGAAACATATTTTGCTCATTAGAAACAAAGACTACAAAAACAAAACTAAAAATAATTTTTTTTAATGCGATGAATGCACTTGTTTGTTATTTTGGCAGATTTTTTTAATGTCTGGTTGTATGGATGATAGTTAGGGATTCGGCTTGATTAAGCTTGAGCTTGAAAGCTTGGTGTTTTTGGCCAAGCTCGAAGGCTCGGGCTTGACAGGTAAAGCTTGACAAGCTTCGAGCTTAATATATTGCTTACGTACTGTTGCAGATAAGTGATAAAAAAATAAATTTTAGTTTAATTTCTTCAACTTCAATCAAAATTTTTAAAAACTTAAAAAGATAAATTTAACATACAAAAATAATTTGAACTATCCCAAAGTTTCTTGTGATGGAACTGTTGG
Organism: Schmidtea mediterranea; assembly: GCA_022537955.1. Taxonomy (NCBI): domain Eukaryota; kingdom Metazoa; phylum Platyhelminthes; order Tricladida; family Dugesiidae; genus Schmidtea; species Schmidtea mediterranea. Next base: position 109,521,375 of record CM039680.1, read on the forward strand.
AATTCTCCTTTTTCAGTTCAATTTCTAGTTTTAATCCGTGTTGTCATAACGTATATTTCATATTTAAATACAATTATGTAAATAGTAGTTGTAAGGCCTCAATAGAAAATAAATAGTTACTTTCTGGAAGTCGACAAGAAAGGTCATCTTCATTACTTACAAGCCGTATGGCATTTCCTGTGTCTATATTACTATATAAAACGTTTGGAGTTTAAATGCGTGAAATTATTAAAGCCGGCGGCATTTGAGTGATTTCATTACTATTTAAAAGTGAGTAAACATTAGGAAATTGTAAAATAAAGAAGAAATAAAGAAAAAACTTAACCTCATCAGAGTACAAAATTAACTAGAAAAAGTGTATTTGGTATATTTTTTATTCATATAATTGCTAATGAAATATATACATATTTTATTATTTAGACAACATAATGGCATCAAATGAGAAGGAATTGTGGGTTTGGAAATACTTTATCAAACGAATTGTTAACAGAAATACTATCGGTGCAAAATGTACAATTTGTAAAAATTAAAAGGATTTAGTTGCTAACACTTCTACTTTGGCTCGACATCTTACTTCTATTCACAACATTAACATCAAATCGGCTTATCTAGACAGCACAATTATAGCTACGCAGAGAGTTCAAACAAATGTTATTTCGTTTTTGCAGCGAAAAACATTAGAATATCTTATCGCCGAGCTAGCAGCTGTTGATGGTTTTTCAATTCGAGGCATAACAAGTTCAAAATTTATTCACGAAAGCATTACTGCGAAAGGTTATCACTTGCCAAGATGCGAAACTCAAGTCATGGGTCTTGTGCACAAATTTTATGATCAAGTAAAGGAAGCTGCAATACAACAGATTATTGACGATAAATCAGAAAATTTAAAGTTTTCCATTACTCTCGATGAATGGGTTGATGCCACAGCACGGAAAATTTTCAATGTCACATTAAATAGATCACGCAACGGTGTAATTAATCTAGGACTAGTGAGAATAATTGGAAGCTGTACAGCTGAAAAATTATTTGAAGCTGTTAATAATCATTTATTGAGTTTTGGGATCGACTTCACACGCGACATTGTAGCTGCAACTGGTGATGGAGCAAGTACGATGTTGAAATTTGGCAGATTAAGTCCCGTCATATATCAAATCTATCTTAATCATGCTTTTCATCTGGGCGTCATCAAAACTTTCTATCATAAAAAAGAAAGATTACTTGATATAAATCAAGCAATTAAAACTGAAGTTCTTGAGGATAACTTTAATGAAGATGAATATCCTATGGAAGGTGACGAAGACGAAGAATTTTATCTCAACGAAGATATTGAATCAATGTTAGCTTCTGTCCGTAGAATTGTAGTGTTATTCAGACGATCTTCACTCAAAACTGATCTTTTACATAAGAAAATACAAGAACTGAATGTCGTCACTGAAAATGATATCAGTGCAGAAGATGAACTTTAAAAAAACCAACTTGATGAAAAAGTTAAGCTCCAACTTGATGTGAAGATAAGATGGAATACAATCGTCCACATGATAAGAATTTTCATAAAATATTATGAACCAATTAAAGATGCATTGATTGAGCTGGATGAAGAAAGAATGTTGTATGGTATTAATAAAGAAAACCTTCAAATGCTTATCAACATCCTTAATCCTATTGAATTAGCAGTATTGGAATTAGGAAAGCGAGATGCAACTCTTCGAAAAGCAATGGTTTCTATTGAATTTGTTCGAGATAAAATATCACAAAACACTTCGGCTATTATTTTGAAATTATTGCAAAATATAAATGAATATATTGATGATAGAATGGATCCAAACCTTTTTCATCTCATCGAATGCCTTGACACTGCTGCTGTACCACCGAATTCTGTTCTAAAATTTGCTACAGAGATAATGAAACGACTTTTTGGCACGGATGAGACAAATGATGAAAATGAATCTGATAATATTCTGGCAACAGTTTCACGCGAGGATAATAATTTTTCCAGTCTGGCTCAAGAGTTAACACAACGTATTAATTCGTCTTCGATTCCAAAAACATTACAGTTGAAATTTGATAAGTTAAAACAAGAATTCCAAATTTTTAAATCGACTGGAAATAGAACAGAAAATCTAGAAAGACTACGAAATGCCCTGGACACAATTCAACCGACATCAACTGAATCAGAAAGAACATTTTCAGTAGCAGGAAATTTTTTATCAAAGTTGCGTTGTAAATTATCAGATAAATCGTTGAATGCTTTGATCTTCCTCAAATATTACTTTAAAAATCCTTGGTGTTAAATAAAATAAAAATTTTTAGTTATAAAAAATAAATAGTGTGTATGTTGTTTTAATTTTTTTTCTTAAGTTCTGAAGCTTGAAAGCTTGACAAATATGACCAAGCTCAAGCCGAGCCAAGCCCAAGCCTGAAACACCAAGCTTTCCGAAACTCTGATGATAGTTGAATCCGCATATCAGCTTCTGCGTTTAGTTTATTGTGGTATTTGGTTTTCATCGACGCGTAAGATGAAAATCCAGACTCACACATATAGGTAGTAGCGTAGGGCATAAGTATATTAACTGCTTTCTTTGATAAGTTTGGATATTCTTCTTTAATAGAGCACCAGAAATCCGACAAAGGTAGTTTTCAAATTTTGACTGCAGTGAGAAATCCGAAATCATATCAATAAAAGCTTCATATTTCTCAACTGTGAATTCTATCGGTTTTTGATTGATTTCAAAAGGTTTTCTGACCCATTCATTTATTTTTAATTTTTTATTATGCTCATCTGGGAAATATTGGTTGACACAATTTAACATACCCACCAAACGTTCACAAATTTCACCACACAATCCCGACATGTCAAAAAACAGGCCCAAAAGTGTATTTTTTTAAAAAAAGCTTTAATTTTATCGTTGGCTGTAAATAAAGTCACTTGTTTTGCTTGAAGTGAGAGATTCACTTCGTTTGTTTTTGAAAAAATGTCAGCCAAGTACGAAAGTCGAAACAACCATTGTTTATCTGTTAACCTTTGTTGTAAATTCATCTCGTTTTCATTAAAAAAAAGATGTCAATTCACAACGCAACTCGAACAGTCTTAAAAGTACCTTGCCAAGGGATAGCCATCGCACCTTGGTATGTAAGAGTAGATTTTTATGAATAATGCTCTTATCATCGCAAAGAATTTTGAAAAGTCCTGTTTTCAAAGATCGCGATTTAACTAAATTGATTATTTTTATTGCCTTATCAAGGGCATTTTTCAATAAAATTGGTATTTTTTTTACTGCAAGAGCTTGAAGGTGAAGAATGCAGTGGCCATTGGTGCTGTTTGGTGCTAATTTTTTTATTCTTGAGACATCCCCAGGAGTCTTAGCTACCATTGCCTTAGCACCATCAGTACATATATAAATGCAGTTTTTCCAACATAATCCATTGTTCTCAACAAAATTATGCACGATGTTGATAATTTCTTCGCCTGTAGTATAGCTTTGCAATGTTTCACATAATAAAAGATCTTCAATGGAATTAAGATACTGATATCTTGCAAATACCAGTAATACTGCAAGTCCAGCCAAATCTGTAGACTCATCCATTTGAAGAGCGAAATTACATTACTTTAAGCGAGATATTAATTCATATTTGTCGTTGGCTACTAAATCTATAATACGACGTGTTACTGTGTCATTGGATAGCTGTACTGCAGAAACTGCTTTTGCTGATTTTTCATCAAAGAGGCATTTAGCAATATCAATTGCACAAGGTTTTATTTATCTCTCACCTATTGTATAGGCTTCGCCTGCTGAAGCAAAACGATAACTGACAAGATAAGATGCTTCAGTAGCTTTTTCATTCTCAGTTTTGAAAGTTGAAACAATTAAGTTTTGACCTCGTAAGAAATCATCTCGTTTACACATGAAATATTCAGTTTTTTTATCTTTATATTCTGCATGTACAGTTTCCAAATGACGGCGCATCTTTGCAGGCACCATAGAACTATTTGGAAATATTTTTGCACATAAACCACATTGAGGCATATTATTAGCATCTACAAATCCAAGAGATAAATAACTTTCGTCATATTTTGGTTTCTTAGTCATGGTTTGAGTAGTAGAGGAATCAGTTTTCAGTAAAATATCTGTTGTTGTTTTCTCAATATTAATGGACGCACGTAATCCAGATGATTGTTCTTTTTTTTGCTGTCTCTTTAATTACCAAGGATCCATGGTTAATGATTTATTTCTATTTAAAAATGATTAAATTGCAAATTATAAATAGATAGGTACATATTTCAGTACACTTTACTTTCTATATGTTGTATGTACACCAGCAGAAGCATACTAAACAAGCATAGAATATTTCAAGTACCGTCCATATAAATTTTATTAAATTTTTGTTCTCTTTCCTTTTGCTTTCATTCTTAATTTTTTGTTTTTGTTTTTCGTATAAAACCATTCAAATTATACTCAAAAAAATGCAAATTTCTCAGAGTGTGTTTTTTATAAAATAGACAAAATTTTCAATTGAGTGATTTTTGATTTCTAGATTGGATTTTAAAAATTAATTATTTTTGCAAAGAGGAAAGGTACAAATAATTTTCGATTTTTTTCGCAGAACCCTTGGAGGAGCTTCGCGGAGCCCTTGGGCTCCACGGATCACACTTTGAGAACCGCTGCTCTAAACAAAATAAAAATCTCACAAAAATATGAAATGTATAAAATTAGCGAAATTGAAAAGGTTAATAGTTTATAAACCATATGCCCATTTCCATATCAAATAGATTTAAAACTAATAATTTATAATTTATTTAATAATAAGGGGTCATGGTTGTCCGTTGAGTCGAATAAGAATGAAAAAATAAACTTGGGTAACGAACGTTTTATTAATTTAGATCAAATGTAATTGTATTTATTTGTGTTAGTTAATTAGATTTATTTGTTTGAAAATGCATCTTTTTGCAAATTACGCTGGTTCAAGATTTGATATACTTTGTTTATTAGAAGGGCATAGACCAATCAAATTGCATCAAAACAGCGCAATAGACGAAAACAGTATTTGTTGTGTCATGGCTAATAAAATTTCAAGCATTCAAATTGAAAATCTAATAGAAAAAATTAATGACAATCAGAATGCCATTTGTTTATGGAGTGGCCTTGTGAATGATGTTGAAGTTGTTGGAGTCGAAATGGTGTTGATCTTTATTATTTAACTTATTCTTCATCTTTATAATAGAAAGAGCCAATCGATAATGGGGTAAATGGAGTATTTCGTGGACTAAAGTTATTCAATTGTGAACAGCGGCGTGGAGCATTGTTTAGAGCTGAAGAATTCATACAAAGTATTATTTACAATTTTTTTTAATATTTATTTTTGTTATAAATATAAAATAAAAGAAAATCATATTTATTCATTCAATTTCTTAAAAAAATTGCTTAAATAATAATACTTTATATTTTTATTTAATAACTCTTAAATGTTTACGGTATCCTAAAAAACAACCAATTTTTCTGCTTTATTTGTTTGGTTTGCATAAAAAGTATAAATTAAACCTCAAATTTTAAATTCAGAGCAAAACTAATTAAGAAATTAATTAAAATCAATATTTTCCTGGGAAATTATGAGTGGGTAGCAAATAAAAAGTTTAAAACTAATTAAAAATTGGTGTTGTGTCCCTCAGGTATTACAAAAAATTAAAAATAAGAGAACACCATTTTTTACATATATTTTTGCAATTTATTTCGACAGGTCAGCTGAAAGCGCCAGGCACTAAATAATTTCAATAAAACGATTATACATATAAGTTTATTTGTAATTACATAATTATATTTGCTTAATCCAATAAATGTTTTTGGTTAAATGATTTTGTCATATATTTATATATTATTTTATATTACATTTTTTCTGTTGAAATAACTTCTTTTTACCAATGATTATCATATTCATGTTTGATACGGTTATTTTTTATCCGAAGTATTAAAATCGCTGCTATATATCCAAAATTTTTTATCTAGACTTATGGATATGTAATGGTCATTTATTTTTTTTGTATAGTTCCAACTGAGTTCTTTGAAACTAAACCGATTCCTGAAGTGTTTTGCATATTTAAAGAAATTGTCATAAATTCATCTGTTAAATATTATTTCAAAACTGGTGATAAAATTAAAGATCTATATGGTACTGTTAAATGGACTGGGGCGGATAACGAAAATCGGTATTACTTTGGATTAGAATTGGTATTCATTTCATAAAACTGTTATTCTCATTTTTCTATTATTAGGACAAAAGAATTAGTATTGGGACAAATGGATTATTTAATGGTCAACAGTTATTTATTTGCCCTAATGGTTATGGGGTATTGGCACCAATAGATCGTGTTGCTATAGATATCCGATTTATCGAAAGAAGTGAGGATTAATTTTTTGTCATGATAAATATTAAATATTTATTTATCTTCATTTCTTTTCAGGCTATAGATCAATATTTGTATAAATCAATATTTAACTAGAATATTGATTTATATAGTCTGAGAAGCGATTAAGGTCAAAGAAATTGAACTTGAAAATAGATTAATTTTTACCATTTACAAAAATTAGAAAATTATAGAGTATATTTTTAACGAAGTAAACTGGAATTTTAATTTAAATGTTTTATATTGTAGAGTTATAAAAATAAAAAATCGAATTTTAAACTCCTATATTCCAAGTGATCTATCTGACGGAAAAGTGAATGTATCTGTTGTAGTAAATGTGCATTAAATAAATTTTGTGTAATGGGGTTTTCTAGAAGGCACAAACTCAAAAAATCAAATTAATTAATTTAAAAATTGTTTACTTCCTTAATCGGTGAGATTTGAAAAACAAAAAAAAATTTCAAAATCTTTTTGACACATTTATCATCACATAAAAACAATATTATTTCTTTAATATCAAATCAGTTTCACATCCTCACTGGATTCTTTTGAACTCTTTTTATGTTACCTAAGTGTCACAGCATACCATATCCTTTACTTCTTGCTTGATAATGAACTATAACTTTCAATATTAAAGATTTCGTCCATAAAGATCGTCAGTAGAATGTTTTGATTCGTTTATAATTATAGTTGTTACATAAAAATTGGAAATTCAATTATCTATTTTGAAAATGAGAGTCGGTTTTGTAATCATTTTCCTATTTAAAATTTCATAACTTATTTGAGTAAACCAAATTCGAAACTCTTTCCAAAAATGGCTAATTCTTGCAAGAATGGCTATCCCAGCCGTGTGTTTGATCGTTTTTGCGACATGAGGGTGGGGGCATTGTCATGCAGTAAAAGAATATTGTGCTGTTGATTAGGTCTCTTTTCCTGAATAGCAATTTTGAGTCTTTCCATCTGTTGAGCATTGACTGTTTGGTTTTTTTCCAGCAATTAGTAATGAATAATCCCCTCCCAGTCCCACCATACACACAACATCGTTTTACGCGGATGAAGATATTGTTTCACGCGCGGTATTGCCTTTTTGGACTACGCCATTCCTTACGCTGTTTCATATTGACATACGACACCATTTTTCATCGCCAGTGACTATTGCAAAAAAAAACTTATCACATTTTTCATCAAAATTAAAACGATATTATTCCTATTTCGAAATTATTTCTTATAACATTTCCAAAGATTTTCAGTTTTCTCTACTTCATTTTAGATAAAGCTTCAAGAAATTTAGTACAAAAATATTTAGTTTGATTAATTTACTATAAATACATTTTATTTTCAATTTTTTCGTAAATAATGCATGATATTAACGCACGAATAAATAATATAAGAAAATTATGTCCAATAATATGTTAAGAGCTTTTTAAAATTTCCATTTGTACATGCCCCTTATTCTAATAAAACATACCTGGCCACTTCAATATTATATCATTCATAGACATCATATTTTATATTTAATAACATTTGTCAACTCGATAAGAAAGAAATAGAATTTGAACAAATCATTGGAAATTTATATTGAAAAGAATTGCTAAATTTATTTGTTTGTAATAATAGGTCGCAAAAATGAGAAGAAATTTTGTGTGAAACAAAACAGAGTAGGATAAAAGCCATATCTATCAAACTGATATCACATAAAGGTAATCTCTTTTAATCTCTACACAGAGGTGTAACTGGGTTTTCGGTGATCTTGAGAAATTTCAGCTTTGCAACTTTTTTAATCGTTACAAAAAATTAAATGAATTTCTCTTATATATGACAATAATTACATGGTCTGGTAGTCAAATTTTATGGTTGGATTTATCTTATTATTGGAATTTCAAAATGAATGAAGAAATTGAATGCTATTCTGTCGCAACTGACATTTCTGGTACACTTTTATAAAAATCGCATTTTCTCTCGCTGAGCTATTATATAATTATTTTTATGTTTATTCATTCAATAAAATATATTTATTTTAAATTTGAATTTAGTTGTTTCACCAGAAAATGTCAAAAAGAGTGAAACTAGTGATCAAATTGTTTGCGGATTAAATTCTAGTGTAATTGCGGGGGATAATAAAGGCATTCAGGGCAATGCAAACTCTTGCTATTTTGATTCAGCATTATTTGCATTATTTGTCAAATCAGATGTTCTCGATTATTTAATTTCACCAATCATTAATGAGCATGAAGCGAATCCAATCACGAAAGAATTTAGAGAGATTATAGCTTGGAGAATAGTTTATCCATTAAGGAAGTATATTTGTTTTGGATGTTTTTCTTAAAATAGTTTTCACAGAAATGGATTTGTCAGCTTTCATCACACTCAAAAAATGAGAAATGTCATTCAGAAATATGGAGCTAAGTTTGCTGAAATGATGAAGCAAGAGACTGGTTGGTTGAATGTCGGTTAGATTTCAATTAACATAATTTAGATATGGAAAATGTGTTTACCTTGCTGTCTAAATTATGTCCAAAAGAACAATTATTAAGGTAAGTTATTAAGCACTATTTGAGTGTTTTTTAATCTTTTTTCGTGTTTTCAAATTTAATTCATTTTACGACAAATTTTGAAGGTTTTGAAGCCATTTTTCTCCGCAACTTTGAGTTGATTTGAAAGCGGATTTTTCGTTCTTTTTTGCTAAACTAGATTTTTTACTTAATAACTTTTTTGAATTTTTTTTAGTCATAAGGTTGATTTCGTATAAAATATTATCTTTTTATTTGTAAAGTTAATTATTTTGTTGATGAATACACCGAATTCGTCTGTGAGAGCACAGTTTCGTTTTTGTCCGTTACAAGATTTTATTAGGATTTCCTCACTGCATTTTTCAACAATGATAAATTTAAAATATTTAAATCTTTTCTTTTCACAAAATAAAATATTTATATTTTAGTAAACTAAATGTGGTCTTTCCATAATTTTATTAGCGTTAATTAATTTTAAGTATTTTAAATGTAATTATCACTAAATAATATAAATACTAATCTTGTTATTAATATTAAGTATAATTTCACATAATGGTTGCCAAATAAATTCTATGTTTATGCAATTATTTCTGACAGTTGACAAAAAAGTGCCCTTCATGACCAGTGAGGAAATGCTCAAGATATCAATGGTACAGAATGATATCATGTTCAATGAGGTAATTTCATTATTATAATCTTTATCATGATTGAAAGGCATGTGACCGAACTCAAAACCTATTTAAAACATCGAAAACCTTCTGGATCTGCATGATCAAATAAATATTCTGAATTAGTCATTGGTATTCAAAACTAGAATAATTTGCTTCTTGTACTAAGGAATTTGTATTAAGGAATATTTATTCATGTATATTTCCCACAGCTGACATTTTGATCAGATCATGCGGAAGACATCCCGAATGACAGATTATTGCTATTTTAATATTCTGGTTTAAGCACTCCATGTACAACTCCATTACCTAATAAAATAGATTTTACTTGTAATTGAATTCTTGCTTTTGTTTTTTGGTAACATTGGAGCGTAAAAGAGTAATTAATAGGAAGTTCGAAAATAAAATTAGTTCATATTCATTTGAAGAGTCTGCCTCAAGAATGTTTAATCTTGGTAATTCCAAATTTTGCGCATCCCTCATATTTTAACTACTTATAATTAATTAGTAATATTTTTTATTATTTAAAATATTAAGTTTGAAGAATTTTATATTATATTAATTATTTATGGAAAATGTATAATTTTATATAATCATTTGAAGTTGCCGACATGTTTAATAATGCAAGCTCCAAGAGATGCCAAAGGAACGAATTCCTATGAATATGCTTTGCCTTTGAATGAAATTGAAATTTCTCAAATTTGCTCCAACTGTAATATTTTAAAATGATTATTTTATTTTGTTTTTTTAGATTTAAAAAATTGCTCCAAATGTAATGGCGAAGCCGAATTTCAATGCAAAAAGTGCTTGAATAATGAATTAGATATAACTTGCACCTTCCTATGTTCACAACATAAAGTTAGCAATTCTTTTCATTTGGGTAAATGAATATTTTCTGCAGTGCCAACATCCTGCATGCACCAAACTTCGTCCAGACATGGTGAAATCCAACGAATGAGCAGGTTGAAAGCTAAGAGCAAAGCAAATGGATATAAAAAATGAAATTAATTGGTTTTTCTTTGATAGTATGAGTTCTCAGTCAATATCCAGTAAGCTTCTTTGTTTGAGTTTTAATAAATAACTAATGATGTGATAATATCGTAAGTCGCTTTTACTCCTTGTGATAATATAATAAAGTTATTGTCAAGCTACACTTTGTTTATCCAAAAACAAGTCTCTTTACATATAAGAATCACAAATCAATGTTATTGTTTTGTGATTCTTATAACATATAAAGCGACTTGTTTTTGGATAAACAAAGTGTCAATTTTTCTTCAGTCAATAGTGATCAATAACTTGAGAATGAAGGTGATGGGTAGTCGTCCTAATGTATGTGTCATTTCACCCATGAGATATATATATATTTATAATTAGGATCCTAACAAAATTTAAATATGACTTGAAATCCTAGAAACAACAGGAATTTTAAATAATCTTAGAACATCCCCGTATTTCTTGTATTTAATATAAATGATTTCTTATATCTAATTCATATAAATTTAGAATAATCGATTTATTTTAACCCTTTCAGTCCTGTCGGTGGCCATTGGCACCTGCTTACTAAGTCTATCCGTACATTTGTTATTCATCTGAAGAGGTCGCTTTTTCAAGGTGTTTAAGGAGATAAATGCTTAGTTTCGACAACCATAGAATTTGACGTCTATGAATGATGATAATTTTAAAGTTGTCTAAGATGAATTCAGATAAATCCAGGACTGAAAGAATTAAAACGAAAATAAATATTTTTTAAATTTCACTAGAATAATTCCAGTGTATCACAGTTTAAGAATCTTTGATGTAAAATGTAATTTAGAAATATTAACTTTACAAAATAAAGAACTATTTGGCAAAATGGACAAATTATACATTATATGATAGAGAAAATTTGATTTATTGATTATTATAATCATTAACAAAAATCCCAATAATAAAAAAATAATTTAGTATATTTAATGATGCTTAAAAGTAATTAAGCTTTTATATACAATAAAGTTATCTGAATGAGGTTTAAAACTCGTTGTTTATTTAAGCCAGGGATTCCCAGTCTGGGCGCTATCCCCCGCTTGAGGCGAAAGCTACTGAAAGGGGAGTGAGTGCTTGTCTAAATTTAGTTTTTAGGGTGATTTTGAAAAAAAAGTGGTGGCTGGCTTTTATAAAATCAGTCAAGATACTATTTAATATTTTCGATAAAAATTGGGAATGAAATCAAATTTTAGATTTTCCAACTTCATATTTGGTTGAGATAGGTTTAGTGTTGTATGTCAATAGCTTTAAAAACAAAGAAATCGACAAATGGGTGAAAGAGGCGATTTAAGATTGATCCTTTGTGATATAATACCTTTTACCAGTATTTTAAATCATATTTTTATGAATATTTATGGAAGAAATATTTTAGGTAGCTATGCTATTCCAAGGGTTTCACGGTGTGAATGTGTATCAAAATTCCTTAGCCTATCCGAAGACCAAATGAAACAATACATCGGCTTCAATGATCTCAAAGAATTAAAAATGATTTTAGAAGATTCGTGCGTTTATATTTATCACAATAAGTCTAAAACTTGTTACTGATTATCCGTGTCACAGGATATTTTATAAATCTTTGGTAATGAACTATTTAATTTGTATTTATTTTAATTCCAAAGGTATAATTAAACAAATATTTTTAACCAGGTAAACTATAAATTTCAAAAACTATTCGAATTATATTTTATAATTTTTCGCATGAAATTAATATTAATAAAATTATTTTTGATGTAAACTTTTACAATTGATTACCTGTTTACAACAACAAAAAATGATTCGATATTGCAACAATGACTCGGTGAGCTTATTGCAACCCGACTTGATTACTGTTTCTGGTTTTGATATATTCGCTCTAGTGACTTTTTTCGGTTTAACTTTAATTTATTTATGTCACTTTTCTGATCTAATAATGTTTTCTCCAATTATTTTGTAATTCACATTTCGTTTCGTTTTAATTCGTTTTTTCTCCTGTAATTTTCGTATTCAAATTATCTCCTTCCTTTCTTTTACCACTTCTCAAGTTGTGTTTTCTTTTTATGGGCTGTAATCTAATGACAATTACAGATAATTATTTCAATATTTTATTCATTTCTCCAACGTATTCCCTTGTACCATACAGGTTCTTTTATTATCTCTGACCGCCGTCGAAATATACAAGTTAAAAACATTTTATTTTCTTGAATTCCTGCTAATCCATTTTTCTTTCTTCTTCTTTTTTCCTTTTTCACTTTGTATTTGTTAATTGAGAATAAAGCGTTTGTGTTTTATTGCTTGATTCTATGAATTATTAGTCATTTTGTTAATTTTTTTCATTTTTTCTTGTTTCTGCCTTTCAAAATTCTCCAGCAACTTATATATATATATATATAATGATTGATATAATTAAATAATAAAAACTGTATGCTTATGTTTCGGTTTTAACTTTAATTTATTAATGAAAATGCTCTTTTCAAAGTAGGCAGGACAACATAATCTGAATAACTTTACCAGTAAGAAGAATCTTTTTGACTTTTGGAACCAGCTAAGGATCTAAAATCGGGTTCTTTCTTAATTGTAAATATCATAAAGAGGGATTCAAAATTTCAATCAGGTTGAGAACTTAATTTAGAATTAATATACTTCATGATGAAAAACACGTGTTCACATATTAAGATGATCCAAAATGTAAAAGTAAATTTTGAAAAAATCGCATCAAATTTGGATACGTTTGATTATTGAATGAAGCATAAGATTGATAAATTCGACAATTTTTTGAAGGATTCTAATGAATGACAAGTTAGATCAATTCAGGTTGAAGATCAAGTAAAGCTTTTTCGACATTGTAATTGAACAGGTAAACTCACAAACAAAAGTTACCAGGCTTCAAAGGATCTTGTCCGTTTAGTTTGTGTCGCCAGTATGTTAAAAAAATATAACCCTTGACAAAAGTTCATTTTGATAATTCTTCCGAGATCTTCCATATCACCTATGAATTTTCATTGAAAATCGTGATTAATTTTTTTTCCTGTCCCTCCTTTGAACCTCTGATCTATTTAAAATTACTTTATATGTCAAACATTGAAACCACCTGAATAAAGATTAAATTTTACTTCATAGAAACAAAAGTTAAATTTTTTGAATAAATTAAAAATAAATAAAAAATATAAAGGTAATGTTCCACTAAAAGAAATGTATCACAGTTCTTGTTCAGGTGAGAATTTCAAGTCGAAAATAAAATTATATTTTTATTTTAATGAAGACAAATTTTTAAATTTTCAATGATTAAATCTTTCCAAAAGTTATGTCACTGACACGATTATACAATGTAAAATTGTAAATAATTTAATTTGCCAATTAAAAGATGTAAAAATTTATTCATAGCTTCAAGTAGGGCTGTATATTTTCAACCCTAAAACTGGGACAAAGAAATATTTTACAAAAAGTAATTATTAAAAACGGACTAAAAAATAATAATGCAAATAAGGAACATAAAATTGTTGGGCTAATAGACAAAATTTAAACAAAATTAATTTTTTTACTTAATTTAAACAAATGAGCAAATTATCAAGATGGCTACTGTATACATACACATGCACCGCAGACTGATCCTTAAAATAAAAATAAAACAAAATAATATACAAGAATTTAAATAAAACAATATTAATAAAATAAAAGTAAAGCCTACAGCTGCACACAGAAACATAATCGATACATAAAACCGCCGAAACCTTGCAAAAGAAGGTTTAAAAAACCTAGGTGGAAGCGGTGACGAAAACATAATTATTTTAAGGGATAAAAAGAAAAATGAACGAAAAATAACAATAAAAATAAATTCGTAAAAAGTAATATATCAAAAATAAGACAAAAATGAGAAAAAATAAATAAAAATATTAAAATCTAAGTAAAATTAATAAAAATTAATAAAATCCCTCAAAATGGACAAAAGAGGCCTATTGGTCGAACACACACAAATCAATTATAAATGCAATAGCCAAATTCGTAATTTTTAACTTCAGTTTTAACTTTCAAATTGTTGTGTCATTTATTTTGTGAAATGATTTTGAGTAAGGATTTTCATTTATTGTAATGTGATATCAATATATTGGCATATACTAATATTTTCTGTTTTTATTAAGTAGTCAAATCTATTCTGGATGGTCGTGGCATCTTTTGGTGCCACCGACGAGTCCCCTTAATATATTATTTATACTGTGTATAGAAATAGACTTTTGGAAGAGTCGACTGGAAGCTCGACTTTCTAGTTAATTTTCGCTGGTTGCAGTAGCGAGTCGTATTACTTCCAATTCCCTTTCATCTCTCAACTCTTATGATTAATTAGTCAACCAAAAATGATGGATGTCGATTTTACCAAGCTATTAATTGAAATAAGTCAACTATCTTGGTGAATAAGAAAACAAATAATTTAAATTCCAATTTTAAAAAACGGGAAGCTAGAGTATTTAAACAATGAGTTGAATTGAAGAAATTTAAAACTAAGGGAAGAACCTCTATAGAATTTTCTCAAAGTTTAAAAAACTCAATTTAGCTAAATTTAGCACTTAAATTTTTGTTCGCTGTTTGAAATAGCAAAGGTGTTACATTATGACTCATCAATCGGAGTGAGACCTACGGATATAACTGATGAGGGACCAGTCAAGTTTGCAAACAATCTTGTCGACGTAAACCTTTCTAGCGGCAGTCGGGAACTTGGAACAAGGATTTTTCAGGAAGTTGTATTAGAAACCGTGTTCGCCTGCCTGGCTGTTATGTACAGTACCAACTTGGAGTCGCTCAGGGGTACATGACAGTAAGGTGGGGTAAAAATAGAAACTTAGTAATACAGAGAGATTGGGATAGTAAGAGCAGGTCACCTTTTTGATACACACCTTTGATGAATTCTTCCCGTACGCCCAAAAAATGAATTTATTCATTTAACAATAAAGAAACAAAACAAAAGATAAGCAAAAATAAATTCATTTAATATAAAAAATATAAAAATGATATACCACAAAAATTGATAAATTAAAACTATTCATATTTGTGGTTTGATTTTGACTCTGATTCGCTGTAACAAAATTTAAAATTACGGTCTCGACTGTTTACAACAATAATATCTAAACAAAAATATGCGCGCCTTATTCGCATTCTGGGGCGGCATTAAAAATAAATATTCAGATATTTTAAAGAGGTCAATATAATATTTGGAAAACTCGGTTTCATTTTGGAAAAAAATGAATGTCCATTTCATAGAGATCAACTTATGATCCCAGTTATTATCTTGTTTATATTTTTCTTTGAGGATTATTCCTGAAACTGTAATAATTTGACCTAACAGGAAAATATTATTTAAAATTATTTTTTCGCTAAGGTAGTTATAAGTTTCTTCTATTTCTTCTCATTTCATCTTTACTTTTAGACTTCTTCTTTAGATTTCTTCTTTCTTTCACAAGTTCGGAATGTACTTCGAAAATATTTAAAGCTTCGATGACCAATTTGGTCTATATGTCAATTTAAAAAATTTGATAATGGATTGCACAAACTTAGCTAAGCCCAAACCAAAGATCTATCTCACTGAAGGAATAATTTTAAAAAATACAGTAATATTATGCTGTTGTGTCCTCAGGTAGGAAAATTATATTATCATTATTAATCATTATATAATCTTTTTTACTTTTTAATAATCTTTAAATAACAAATAATATTTGTAATCAGTAAATTAGAATAAACAAAAACAATTCTTTCTAGTGAACTTGATTTGTTTTTGTCTATTTTGCATTTACGAATTTTGGCACATGTCTATGAAAATGACAAATTCTCTATGGAATAATTAATGGATTTTGTGATTCCATAGTAAAAAAAAAATATTGTAATTTGTTGTTTTTGTTTTTAATTTGTAATTAACAATACTTTTAAATAATTCTAAATCAGGGATGAGCAACCCACGGCCCACGAAATTTTTTTTTGCGGCCCGCCAAGCATTTTTTTTGTATTTTTATATTATAATGTTTATTAGTATATATAAAGCTTTGTAAATTATTAATGAGTGCGGCCCGCCACAAAATTTTAAAATTTAAATTGCCCGTGGGTTAAAAAGGTTGCTCACGCCTGCTCTATATATATATATATATATATATATTATATATATATATATATCGATTTAAAAAAAACTATCTAATAAATTAAAAGACACTTAAATAGATTAAATTTTTTAAACAAAAATACTTGTAAAAATAAATCGCAAATTTTGGTAGCAACAAATAAACAAATTTCAAATATAAATTAATTCTATTCATTACTAAACGATATTAAAAAAATATTAAAAAATTATTTATCTTAAAACTTTTAATTTTTTCCCATTTTAATGTTAATTATTAATGTCCAATGAGGATATTTATTTTACTGGGAATAATTTTTTTCAGCGATTTCGATACACTTCCAAAAATTATGTGCTTTCCAATATAAAATTTTCATAACAAAAATATTATTATCCCAACTGTACGCAATTAAATTATTCAGATCAAATAAATATCTAAATTAAAAGAAAATAATTGTTTAATTAAACTTCGTCAAAACCCCTTAAAGCAGGGCTTCTTAAACTTTTTCATATAACGACCCCCTTCAAGCCTAGGATATTTTATACGACCCCCTCCTTTATATAATCAAATTTATATTCACCGTAGATGTAGGGGTAATATCGCGACATTGTAGATAATATTGTGTAATTATACACTATAGATTTTACAATGTCAATAAAGTAAGAATTAAAAATACATACCCATTCATTTAAATACACAATTGCTATAGTAAAGGAAAAATATGATATATAAAAAAACTCTAACATAGCTATAAACAAATTATATTATATAATATTTTTTTTTTTTTTATTATATTTATTTATATTGAGATTATATATTAAAAAAAAAAAAAAAATATTAATCAATTTGTTATGTCCTCAGTTTATATATTTATTATAAATATATTTTTATTTTTTATTTATATTTATATTTGTATGTAGTGTGTATACTAATTCTAAAAATTCATTTATAATGACTCAAAAGTAGCAGATCTTTGCAACTGCCTTTCAGTATCCGGGGAGTCACGACCCACAGTTTAAGAATCCCTACCTTAAAGGAACAAAAATGATTAAACACCCCTTTAAAACAATTTAATTTGCTTAATTTTTATGTTGAAGGTGAAATTCGATTGATAATAACAGGTGTTCAGGCAACATCTAGACAAATTCTAAACTATATTGCTAAGAAAATGACTGAAGACCATTCGTAGTTATCGTTAATAATTATATTGATCTTGCAAATTAAATGTACAAAAAATAATAGGAAAACCAAATCGAAATCTTGTTATCCTGAATTTATACATAAAGAATTATTTATTATTCAAATTAAAAATTGAAAATGATTTGGAAATCGAAAAAATAAGGATAAATGTTTTCCATGAATAATTTAATGGAGATTTTTAAATTTTTTTTGTAAAATATGGAGGTTTTAAGACCATGATTCTTTAATATTTTCATTGGATGGTAGTCAAAAATAGCAAAATGATTTTTTGAGTTATACATTCGTTACACTGGTAACAGGAGATTCTTTGAGAATTTTGAAGATGTTCCTTTGGAAAAAGATAAAGATTTTCGAGATACACATTGTTGCTTTACTTGACCTATTCGAATAACATCGAGAATGAGGTTTAAATTACGTTTCGAGTTTCCCCAAAATTTGTGAGCGCCCTAAAAGCCTTCAAAAGTATAAAGCTTGTAAATTTTTGAAAATGTTTTTTACTCAATAAGACAAATTATTTTGATAACCACATCTGTACTAACGTTTTATATAACTCAAATTTGAATATTTTATTAATATTGTCGGCACAATATTTCGACTCATTTTATATAGTTTACCCACGCCAACTCTTAAGAATGAAATTTATTATTTTATCAATTATGTCCCGGTAGGTTAATTTAAAAATTATGGCCTCTAAATTTAAGAAAAATTCTAAAATAACAATATCTAAAAATAATCTTTTTCCAAGATAACACTTAAATACTTTTAACATGTTAAATATTTCGAGATTTTCTATTGGTTAATTATCCAAAAAATTGATGCCGTAATAATATTTCATGGACCATGACAGTCATGGTTGGTTATTTGTGGTCATAAATAATTGTTCCAAAAAGTGGGATCGTGACAAGAAATTTGCCAAATAATCATAGCAAATGATTATATAATTATTTTGTATTTATGAAGATCATACATTTATTAATCCAACAGAAAATGATAACCCAACGTGTATTTTAACATTTTCAACATATTTTATTTCTATGAAAACAATAGAATTTTTTTAAATTTTTCAAAAAATAATCAGTTTTTGTAGACATTTTTTTTCGAATTATCTGTAAAATAATCAATCATAAATAAATTGACAGAAAAAATATTTCAATAACATTATCTCACTGTGCAGAAATAATGCAATTCCTTTCTTATCAATATCAGCGATTTTATTAATGGAACATGTAACCAATCCGTGTCCGATAAAATTATATTATATATAAATTTTATTTCTATTGAAAAAATTCCGGGCATTTTTATAAAATTTTTATAATCCACTTGATAATGTAAGTAGAAATCTATGTCTTATTTCATAATAATATTTTTATTATGTAATTTTAAAAATATTTTTAAATTATATTTTTAATCATTTGAATTTGAATAATTATTTTATTTATTTTTAATAATTTCTTTAATTATAAATTGATTTAATGAGCCTTCGAAAATTTATGATATATAAATATAAATAAATTTATTATTTATAACATAATGTTGGAAATATTTTCAGACAAGTAAGCATTATTTGTTTATTTTGACTTGTCTACTTTAGGAAATATTAAAGCATTTTTAATGTTTCTTTCAATTTTTCACTGATAATTTTAGATATTTTTATTATATTCGATTTTTTTAGACTATCGATCTATATTTTGTTTTATATTTAACACAACCTTTCGGGAATGTCTTTTTCAAGAGATAGTAGTGCAGAAAATTCTTGGTAAATATGTAAAATAAAATGTTGATAGATAGTCTAAAAATTAATTGAAAACAAATAAAATCGAAAAAAACCTCACTGGTGGAAAGGACAAAAAAATTAAATTTTAGAATAAATAATCTCTTAAATAAGTTGTCCAAGTAGTGAACAGAAAGATAGAACAATACTTAATCAATTTCTGCATTGTTTATTCATAAAATGAAATATGAAATATTTCGATCGAAAATCGGTCCTGATCTCCCATAACCAAAATTTAACTAGACTTTCGCTTTCTCTTCTTCTTCTCTGATTGATATTTTCTTTCACTCAACTGTGTTCAACAAATATATATGTTTAAAAAAATTTCCAAAATATTTTTCAAATTATTATTATTATTATTTGTGATAATTCAATTAAGAAATTTTATTTTTTTGAATATCCTTATTTTTTCACAAGCTATCGAAGTTTAATGGATATCTAGAAATTTTTAAAGTTCTATGATTAATAGGTGAGTTTTCTACTTCACTGGAGAAATTAAAGTTTGAGGCAAAGCCTCAAAAGATGGAGAGTTTATCCACTGTTCTCCGGATGTTATTGGATGGTCAGATTTCCTCATTTATGACTACTTAGCGAAGAAAGACAAAGAAAGCTTCGATGTCAAATAACAAGATTTAACAGATGTTTTTTCAATAGATGGCTTCCAAGCTTATGATAAGTTTTGAAATCGATCATGGATTTTGAGAACCAGATGATGGTTTCCTTGCTGACCTGCAGTGACTAAATGGTATCAATGATGATGGGCTTCTCAAGAGAGCTTTTATACTTGGGTTGTTATGAATAGGTTTTCACAAGCTATCAGGATCGGCTAAGATTTTTGAAATGCATCTTTCAGAAATAGCGAGACAAGCTCGAGCATTACTATCCGATTCTTATGGTTTTTATAGAAATACAAGAAAACAAGCGAAAAGTTTGATCTGTTCTTGATTTCAGAAACGTTAATGACCACATGAAGAGTCGAACTGGTGACAGTGATGTGTGTGAAAAGGCCTAAAAAGATGGATACAAATGGCAGAAAAACTATCAATGATTGATCTCAAAAATGCTTATTTGAAGATGCATGTCAGGGAAACGATTTCGAAATTCCAAAAGATTCGTTTCAAAAAGAACTTACATTAGGATTTGGTCTTAGTTGTGCTCCTAAAATAATGTCCTCAGTGGTGATATAGGTATTGACTTTCAATATGCAAATCCCGAATGTGACTGATAACTTCATTGACAACGTTACTGACAATACGAGTTTGGTCAGTTTTGATGAGGTAGTGAACCTAAATTTGGATTTGTAGCGAAGCGAGCAAAATCGTTAGACGAATCAAAGGTTCTTGTTCTGAAAATTGAACGCAATTAATGTGGTAAATTAACATGCTCAAGAGGTAATGCAGGTGATCCACTTGGGTGTAAAGTTACTTGAAATAAATTATTTTCTACCTGTGGAAAGCTTATCGGGCATTTTCTGGCCGTGGGTTGGCTCAAAGTTAGTTACAGTTATGGCAGGAGAAATGCAGATGGTACAAACTAGGACGATTGGCTGAGGTGATGAAACGCGTCAAAATGAATGATAATATTTATTAATTATTACAAAACAAAAAATAAATTAATAATTATAATAACTGCAAAAAAAATTTTTAATTGACATCAAACTTTTACTCTTAGAAAAATTGTTCATTTAAATATTTATAGAACAAGAATTTCCATTGCTTTAGTTTATCTGTAATTATAGCATCCCGCTGAATACCGGAAATATTTTTTCCACTACTCTTAAAATAAATGATTTTTTGAAATCAAATGTAATCAATTCCACAAAAAATTGCTTGCTTTCTCAAAATATTTCTTTCATCTTTTATTTACAATGCAATCAAAATTAGATTTTTATGAATTTGTTAAAAAAAGCAGTAAATGTTTAATGGCAAATGTTTTTGTCAATGAGTTGTTTGGCACTATGATAGAATTATTGATAAAATTATTAAACGCAGAGACTTAGTGAAAAATTTTAATAAATTTTTTAAATTTTAAATTAAAAATCTATAGGATAATTCTTAGAATTCTAGTAATTAAATGCATAAAAATTTAAATGGTTATTATTTTAAAAATTGAATTAGAAATTGGATTATATATATGCCATAATTATAAATCTCCTGGGATAAATATTTTTAATTTTGATTAATTTAGAATGTTGAATTATTATTATTTATTTATTATTATTATTATTATTATTATTATTATTATTATTATTATTATATTATTATTATTATTATTATTATTATTATTATTATTATTATTATTATTATTATTATTATTATTATTATTATTATTATTATTATTATTATTATTATTATTATATTTATTATTATTATTATTATTTTTATTTTTATTATTTAATATATTATTATATACTCTGTTTTCTCTTAGAGTTTAATTTACTGATCTTGGAATTCTACAAAATCTACTAGTGCAATCCAATGTCTAAAATAAATAAGAACTGTTATTCAAAAAAGTCAATTTTCAAGATAAAATAATCTAGATATTTTAAATATTAATAAAAGTAACAATAAGTTGTATTTTCGTTTGTACAACACAAAGGGAAACAAAACTGATGCCTTTACATTTAAAGCTACAATCCATGAATGCTAACTTTACATTTTATTTTTATTTTTTTGTACAAAACTCTTCTAAAAGCATGTCTAGACAGTTTTATGTCGCCCAAAGTTGCAAATCAAAGTTACTTCAAAATGTTTCCCTTAATCTTCAATCGCAACATAAAAAACACTGATTAAAATCAATAATTCTTAAAAAATAAAATAAATTGACTTTCTATATTTATTATTATTATAATAATTATTATTATTATTTGTTTAATGTTGTAAAATTATTTCAATTACATTAGAAAAGGTCAACAATTGAAATGTGAATTTCTCTAAAAAAATGTATTCAAAGCAACAAATAAATTCAATTGATGTAGGAGATAAATTGCTTTTTAGTTGGTTATTTCCGACTGCTAACTCTTGTTGTCAAAAGTAGATATTTAAGAGAAAATAAAAAATCAGAGAATCATAATTTGACACAAATATCGCAAAGTAAAAAATTTGCAACGAAACATAGACTAAATTAAAATCTAAGACAGAAATAATTGAAGATTTTATAAAATGATGTTTAAAAATAATTTATTGCTACTAAAGAAAATGAAGTGTATGGAAGTGTAATAGTCTATTGTACAGCCAAGTAATCAAACTCCGTTTTTTAACCCATCAGATTATAACAAGTTTTAAATTGCGTTTGGTTTGTGGTGCAATTTATTGCAATTTATGAAATATTGTAGTTTTGATATCGATAAACTAATATATAGTTTATAGTTTTCATAGGGTCTAGTGTCGTATAATATAAGGCTATGAAATCTAGAAAAGTCCCTTTTATATCTAAAAAGAATAAAATAGCTAAATTAGTATTTGCCAAAAAAATTATTGTGATGCCTAAAAGATATTGGAGAAAGATTATCTGGTCGGATGAATGAAAAATAAACTTGTTTAATAGTGATGGAATTACTTATATATGGCGTATAGCTGGAGAAAGATTGAAAAATAAATTTACTAGAAAAACTGTTAAACACAAAGTTGGAAGTATTATAGTTTGGGGCTGTATAGGTGAAAATGGAGTTGGAAATTTATGTAAAATTGAATGAAAAGTGGATTCACTTAAATATATTAAAATTTTACAAGAAAATCTTTTACCTTCTGTGAAGAAATTGAACCTTAGTGATTTTGTTTTTCAACAATACAACGACCTGGAACATACAAGTAAGATTGCAACAAAGTTTTTTGAAGAAAACCGAATTAAAAAGATCCAATGGCCGGCACAGTCTCCAGATATAAACATAATTGAACATTGCTGGGCATTTGTTAAAAAATATATGGTGAAGCTCCGACTACTAATTAAGATGAGGCATTCATAAAAATTAAACAAATATAGGAAAATATACCGCAGGCATTTATACAAAAACTTTTAGATTCAATATATGAACGTCGATCTGAGGTTATTCGAAACAAAGAAAAATAAAATAATTACATTTATTTTGTCCTATGTTTTTACCAATTAAAAAAACTTCATATTGTGTATTAATAAAAATAAAAATAAATGTTTTTGAAATCAAGCATGTGTATATAATATTCGATTTGTATTATTTGATAACTTTTTTTCTTTTTTGTTAAAGAAACATAGATAAAAATTAAAAATTAAATACACATATGTTAGTAAGTAGTATATTTAATTATGTTAATAAATGAAATATTTAATTCGTAAATATAAATTTAGTTTAAAACAGTAATTTAATAATAATAATTTTAGTATATGAAATATATATTTCATAAAACAACCACTTCGAAATGTTCAGCTGCTTAACGGAGCAAATGATTGGAGCTAAAATTAGAAACCAATATTACAATTACAATAAATTATTTATAATTATAGTTAATCATTTAAAAACTTTATCAAAGAAATTTGAGGAATATTTGCCAGTATATATATATATATGTAATTAAATATGTATGTATTGTATATATAAGCATTTAAATATATTTTTGGTATAACGAAGACTGAATTACAGAGCAGGGAGAAAGAAAATTCTGACTAACTTGGAGATAATGCAGCAGCGAAAGAATTTATTTTGTTGCTATTAGAAAAGAAAAAATAGTTACATTGTATGTATATTATTTATTCTCGTGGAAATTTTTTAGCATTTTTCTTAAGATTCATTCGAATAGGTTTATGCACTCCCCAGTTTATTTATCTAAAAAGTATAATTTAATTTCGTTTATATCAATCGCAATTTATTAGTCGTTTTTCTGTGTAATCTTGTCGTTAAAAGCTACTCATTTTTAAAAACACAGTTTTTTCGGGCTGTGGATACATTTAAGGTCAGCCTTAGTGATTAGAAAGAATCTCCAGCGCCGTTTTATATAACTGATCTCTAACTTGAAAAACACTGCAACACATATAAGCACGTTTTGTATTATCAACTTCTGTGAACATAAAATAAATTTCTAATTAATTTTAAGGTTAAAGATACTCTCGAATAATATGTTCTTGATTTTAAATAATATTAACATTTTTGAAATACATAAATCTTCAAAATTGATCTAGGCAATGCGGAAATTATGATCATAAAGTATAAATTTCAACAAAGTTTTTTTTGTAATCTTTGATCTGTATTTTGATGGTTTTTCATTTATTTTCATTTTTATCAAAGATCAAAAATTTAATTATACTCAACTAATTTTCGAATCTTTTATCAAATAAGGATCTGTTCTTATTTCTCGAGTTTGATGAAGTATTTAATTATCTATTATCCATTCAGACATATTAACAGTCTGATCGAGCTAACCGTTCGGTACTCAATCATACTATGAATGAATTTGATTTTAGAGAGGAAAAGTAATGGAGAAATTCCTATTAGACGCTGCATTAAGACCTGTTAACGATCTGAACTACCAACTTTTTGTATTCCCACATCATGCTATTTTATTTTAGTGACATAAGAGCATTAGATAACCCTATCAAAAATAAATGGACTAACAAAAATTTGTATTACATATAACAATGAAAAATTACATTATAGAAAAATAAACTAAAACTACCTCACTAATACAAATTTAGCTTACAGCGACCGCAAGTCAAAGCTGTGAAGAATACTCTCAACTGAAAATAATGATAATAATGTATTTAGAATGAAACTTACGCGTTTTCGTGTTGGTGTGTTTACTTTTATCTTATGTATTGTGTAAATGCTCATGTCTTTCCGTTGCTGAATGTAAATTTTTTACTCTCACAGTAATTTTTTATATCTATTTTAGTAAAAGTACTTATATTATTTAATTATTTTTTTATTATGAAAAATTCAAATTTTTATTTTTTATTTATAATTTATTATTTCCCATCAATTATTAGATATCCAACATGGCGGATTTAATTATGGCTCTTTTGGTTAATAATTCAAACTAAAATTAATTCAATTATTGCATAATTATGGTCTTTCGCTTGTCAATACAATCATAGTTTAAGCTCTTCTGTATTTTATCATTTGTAAAATTATGGTATTTTGTTTGTAAATGCAACCTTAATTTAACCTCTTCATTATTTTAATACTTTGGATTTCCGATTCAAATGTTGATGTTTATGCACTATAAGGTTTTATTAATTTCATTTTATTTTAAATAAATGTTGTGTATTTCCTTGCGTTTCTTTATTTTATTTAAATGTGTATTATTTATTTTGTGTTACTTTGTTTTATTTGGTGTGAGATAATGTATTTTCAATGAACTTTATGAGGTTTTCTTGCTATGTATTTTGACGCCTTTAAAATGAATTATGATTAAAGGATTAATTATTTAATTAAAAATTTTTGCGCTAACCGAACATATAAATTTTTGTTGCAAAATTCATTTTTATTTGACTATTACAAATTAAAATATTTTATTTTATTTAAAAATTTTAAGCCAATTTAAACGTATTAAAATGTGAAACAACATTTAATTTTAATTATGCTTCCGATCCAAACATTTATCTAATTTTCAAAGATTTTCTAAATCTAGTTAAACATTTATGGTTTTAATTGATAATTATTCAATAACAAACAAAAATGTATGCATATTAACTTTTATTTTAAAAATTCATTTTGGTTAATTCATTGCATAAAATAATAATAATAAATAATTCAATAAATTTGGCAACCATTTAATTAAAATATAAAGCCAATAAAAAACTCTTCGTACGATATATTTCGACAGCATAACTGTCATTTTCAGGTACAAAAAACCAACTAAAATATCATGAATTAACTTATAATTTAAACAAATTATTCTTTTAATATTAATTTAATTTTCTAATAAATAAATACTTGAAACAAAATATTTAAATACTTGAAACAAAATATTTAAATACTTGAAACAAAATATTTAAATACTTTTAACTAATTTTAAAATGTTATTCATATAAATATTATAATTTTTATCTATATTATAATTTTAAAAATAATTTAACAGTTTATAAATTAAATTATTTTAATAATATTAAAATATAAAAATTTTTTTTAAAAAACAATACACAAACATAATTTACATACTTAAGCTATTTAAAAACATTCAAAACTTTCGTAGTCATAGCACTTTGTACATTAATCTTTGGATACAATGACCTTATCAGCAATGCTTCGCATATCACGCATTCCCAATAATTAATGTTATACTGTCGAAATATATCGTACGAAGAGTTTATCATTGGCGTTATCTTTTAATAATAATAATAATAATAATAATAATAATAATAATAATAATAATAATAATAATAATAATAATAATAATAATAATAATAATAATAATAATAATAATAATAATAATAATAATAATAATAATAATAATAATAATAATAATAATAATAATAATAATAATAATAATAATAATAATAATAATAATAATAATAATAATAATAATAATAATAATAATAATAATAATAATAATAATAATAATAATAATAATAATAATAATAATAATAATAATAATAATAATAATAATAATAATAATAATTAATAATAATAAATTACTGTAGAGAGATTGAATTGTGTCAAGAAATTAAAGCAAAACTTAACACAAAACTCAAAACTAATATGGAAGTTAAAAATATAATTGATCAAAATTAATTGATGTAACTAATGATTTTAATTGAAAAAACTAAATCCAGAGCTCAAAATGCATGTTGCTAGCTAAACAAAATACTTTTAATTGTTGGCTCTTATTGAACAAATTTTATTTGTGACTGAGTGGGGTGTGGTGAGCCCTATAAAAGAAGCGCAAAACAGTACTGAGTTATTATAAAAGTGGGAGAGAAAACACTCAAAAATTTAGCCAAAAGCAAAATTCATCGGTAATGAGAGACGAATTTCCTTAATAAACTAAATCAGACTTAATGCGGTTTCTCTTAAAACCACTTTCTCTAAGGATCAACTAAAAATTTGAACAATTTTGATTTGTGATACAAATTTTTCTGATCGAGAATGATAAATTGGATCATAAACTATGTCCTATCGAGTAGCAATAATAACTCAATAATGATAATAATAATAATAAATAATAGAATAAATTTGGCAACGATTTAATTAAAAAATAACGCCAATGAAAAACTCTTCGTACGATATATTTCGACAGCATAACTGTCATTTTCAGGTACGCAAAACCAACTAAAAATATTATGAATTAACTTATAATTTAAGCAAATTATTTTTTTATATTAATTTAATTTTGTAATAAATAAACATTTAAAAAATATATTCAAATACTTTTAACTAATTTAAAATGCTATTTATATAAATATTATAATTTTTATCTATATTATAATTTTTTAAAAAATAATTTAATTTAAAAATTCAATTATTTTTAATAATATTAAAACAAGTTTTTTTTATTTAAAAAACAATACATAAACATGATTTAACATATTTTTAAAAAAATTATAATATTTATATAAATAACATTTTATATTAGTTAAAAGTATTTGAATATATTTTTTAAATGTTTATTTATTACAAAATTAAATTAATATAAAAAAATAATTTGTTTAAATTAAAAGTTAATTCATAATATTTTTAGTTGTTTTAGTGTACCTGAAGATGACAGTTATGCTGTCGAAATATATCGTACGAAGAGTTTTTTATTGGCGTTATCTTTTAATAATAATAATAATAATAATAATAATAATAGTCAATTATTTTCAAATTGATTTTTTTTTCCTTTTTATAACTTAAGAAATCAATAAATTGGATTTATTATATATTTATTGATCTATAGTTCAATGAAAATTAATAAAACAATGAATATTTTTAATATTTTTATTAAATTACTTTATCATTTATAAAATTAATTAATTTAATAATTTTTTTCTCTAATAATAAATTATTCTTCAAAATCCAGTTGTCGGACAAATTTTCCGGATTATTTTATCGTATAATATCGGTTATAATTTTATTATAAATATTTATTTTTTTAAGATAAAAATTCCTATGAATAACTCAACTATCCATGTGATAAATTACATCAAAACGAGTTGCTTTTTTGCGGGTAATGTGACAAATATCCTATTATTGTGGATGATACGCAACCACCTGAAACGATGTCCATATCGTTACAGTGCTTACTGCAACACTATCATTCCCGCCTTGATATTTAGTGATTTGTTTCTTTGCACCTTTGGGTTCTTTGATTCACTTGCAGCTTTTTCCAGATTAGGCTCTTTATTTACCAGATTTCTATGTTCGATTGGACAGTTCTTTCAGTTTTGCACTGGATTTCTTGTCGCTTGGTATTTGACTATTGTGTCGAGTGGAATCAAAAACTTCAATACTCCGGTATTGGTTTATCAATGCAAAGTAGTCAGCTTAGTGTCCGGATTAGCAATTCTCAGTTTTCTCTCGTATTTTCATTATGTTTGGATCATGGGAGTTCACAAAAACGAATGCATGGTTTTGACAGATTTTAGAAATCTTTTCCAGATTTGGAAGAAGGTGGATTTTATTTTTGCTGACTTTATGCCATATAATTTGACATTGATTTTTGGAATAAAATGTGCTGTGAAAACTTTTCACAATTGGATTATAACGGGTAGTGACAATCGGTCTGGTCAAGCTCGGCTGCAATCGACTAATATAAAAATTAGCACTTTTGTCCATAAACTCCGCGATAAATATTTTGAGCAAAACTCCTGTTTTTATGAAGCAACAAAAAACTGTTGGTTTTCTTCAACTCATATCAAATGGACACTGCCGATCACTTGTGGACTTTTACAATTACCAATGTCTTTCTTTGTATTTTATCACCATTTCGTTAATTCTGGCAACGTTGAACACCATTTGGGTTTACAATATTATCTCACAATTTCAGCAATTGCTGGGCATTCGATGAAAATTTTAATATTTATAAGTTTTAGTACTTCTTTCCGTCGGGATCTTATTTTCTTTATCAAAGACATTTTTACAAGTTATCGAGCCGACTATTTTACTTCAAACGAACAAAATATCATTTTGTATACCAGTTCAATAATTCCCTTGGAGAATTCTCCTGACCAAAGTAGGCGACAAACCGAATCTTCAATGGTATGATACGCTTGAAAAGGGTTTGTTAAGTAATTAATTTAAAGGCTGAAACTTTCCTCAAATGATATTTATTTCTAATTCTTTTAATTTGTTTTTAGATTAATAAATATAATTTATAATTAGTTTTTGTTTTTTAATATAATTCAATAAATTTTAAATAGACATTTAATTGAATTAATTATTACTTTTCTGTTCTTTCAACAATTTCACTAATTTCAGTTTCTTTTGTCCTCGTTCTTTGTCACAGCACTTAAAAGAAATGCTTTATAGCTCAATGTAGTGAGCCTTTAAAAGGTCTTCAAAGCGTTTCACATAAAATGGAATGAAAAATGAAATCACCAATTGATAATACTCGAATATCCGGTATAAAGTGTGAGAAACTGGCATTAAAAAAATTTAAAAACTGAAATAGACAATTTATTTTTCGAACTCTATTGAACTGTATAATTTCCAAAGTTTTGATATGAATATGAGCTTTTATTGAGCTAAACAAAATCATTGAAAAGAAAAGGACGATTATAAATTACAAGTCAACCATTTAAACGAAGAAAACATATGGCTAAGAAAAGAATTAAAAATTTACTGAAGATGAAAAATAAAAATTTCAATTTTCTTATCGAATTACATAATAACAGAAACATTGAAAATAATCGGAATACACGGACAATCCCCAAATAAAGCTTCATACAGATGAATATGACTGTTTGCCAAAAGGAGAAACAACCACATAATGCTATTCCAGCTTTATCATGAATCGAATTGCATTTCTATGTTATCATTTTTTTCTTTTTTTGATGCGTTCATTCATATCTAATGTATTATATCATCGAATGCTACAATGGTTATGATATCTTACGTGTAATTTTTCTATTTGGTATGCATTATCTGTCGGTTTAATATTATGTTTCTTAGTGGCAGATCCAGACCATCTAGTAAGGGGGGGAGATTTAGGTAATGATGTCATATATAGGTATCCAAATATCCGATTTAAAATTCGCACCAGATAATTTTATTAAACTTCATATCACTTTTAAACAGTCTACTTAGAAAATCATTTGAAAACAGCTAGAGCGTCAGTAACATACATTAGCATACATATGCCGTTTGGTGTACATGTTAAAATCATGCTTTAAATTTAACTTTATCAAAAGGTTCGATCGTACAAGCAATAAGAAATAGTTTGGGTGTTCTTAGCGAAGTTATTGCTTTTTTCTAATGCTTCTGCAAAAGAAATTTCATAATAAAGAATATGCTAAATTCACAATTGGTTTCACTTTCCGAAACACGATGGTTTGAGAGACACCATGCGTTGTTGACGTTTAGTGTTGAACTTCCACTAATAATTGACACACTGTATAATATATATAACTTCATCGAACAACTTCATCGAAAGCAAGAACTTTATTATCATCAATTAGAGAAAGTGATTGTATTGTGTCTTTAGGCTGTGCTGTGTATGTTCTCTCTAACAAGTGGTATCAGTCAAATGTTTCAAAAGAAAAGTTTAGATTTACATAAAGCAAACAATTGAATTAAAGTCCTGTTGATTGTTCTAAAACAAAAAAGAGAAAACTGTGAAGAAATGTTGGTGAAATTTTTAGATCAGCAGAAATAACAATAATTGAAAAAGATGGTAGTTTTACCTACAAAAGAATAGTTCAACGACAGACATGCCGGGAGAATATACCTTCGGATACACTGGAAGAATATTACAGGCGATCAATTTACATTCCTCTACTTGATATACTGATATTGGACATAAATACACGTGTTTCCAAAGAAAAGTTTTAATGTCTTCAAATCTATTCTTTGATGCCAGAAAATATTAATAAACTGAATCATAAAGGTGTTGCCGAAACTGTTTCTGCAATCACTAATGTCTATAGCGTCATTCTTGGACTTAATATCCAAAACTTACATGTACCTGAATTTAGATTGGAAGTTGAACTACGGCAGTGCAAATGCATGAGGATGAAGGAAGAGGACGGAATAAAATCACTGCCTACTGATCTTTCTGCTGTTTTTGATTTATGTGACGAGGTGCAATATCCAATCACTCACAAGTTGTTCCAAATTATTAAAACATGTCCTGTAAGTGTTGTCAGTGCTGAACGTAGCTTCTCAACCCTACGAAGAATTAAATCCTGGCTGAGAACCCAAATGACAGAAAACAGATTAATCGGATTGGTCCAACTTAATGTACATAGTAAATGTTGAAAACGTAATTGATTGTTTTGTGAATTCGAGAAGTCGTGAACGAGATTTTTTGTTATAAATTGTTAAAATAATAAACAAATCAAGGTTTTAAATACTTTATTTGTCAAACAACTAAACTTTCTAGTTTCCATCAAATAATTGTATTTCAATAATTTTAAATCACATCGAAATATAATTTACAACATTATATTTCTGCATTAAATATGAACATATTTTTCGCATTGCATGCTTTCTTAATAAAGGGCTGCAAACACAAAGTAAAAGTCGCAAAAATATTTCTTTCAAAATAATCTAAGGGGGGGGGCTACTATGATATTTTTGTAATTTTT
The DNA here is from genome assembly GCA_022537955.1 of Schmidtea mediterranea. NCBI lineage: Eukaryota > Metazoa > Platyhelminthes > Tricladida > Dugesiidae > Schmidtea > Schmidtea mediterranea. The sequence goes on from CM039680.1 coordinate 109,553,711, forward strand.
ATATTGAGTGAGTATAAGCCTAGATGCAGACCTGTTTTTATCGATGGGAAATTTGTGATTTAATAGAGGAATTTATGCAGGATATTAGAGTATGATTTCATTTTACATTGAACTTTACATGAAACGTTTGTAAAACCTTTTAAAGACTCACCACAGTTAATTATTTTTTCACCTCAAAAGCTATTGGTTGTTCAGACTTCAAAATGTTTTTTGCTATCGAATAGAAATTAACCAATAATAATATAGTGAAAGATTAAACCGCCACATACAATAATAAGCCAGCTTTTAAATAACAATGGTGAAATCTAAATAAATCTCCATTTGTAGTAGTTATATAAATATTTAGGAATTTTATTATAAATTTAATAATTTAAAGATAACGTTTGTTTCAAGTTGAAATTTTCAAAGAATTATTTATTAAACTTTTTTAAGTCAAACAAAATTTTCAAAAATAATAAATGAAAAAAGTGAAAGGGGATAAAAATTTATTGGCCCTTTGCAACTGAATCAATTTTCAAAGACGAATAGTCCATGTGGCTTTGAAGCATGGACTTTTGTAATAGTTTGAATCTTTTAAAATAATGCATATTGAAATATTCAAAACAAAAAACTACAAGAATGAGAAAATGGTAAACCTAAAAATCTTTGCAAAACGTGAAAATTAATTGGTATTTTATGGTTCTCTAGTCCACAGTGACGATAAAAATAAATATCGAAATATCGATAAATATTATCACATACTCTACTTTTAGCAAAATTTTAAGGAAACTAACTAACTTAACTAATTTTGGTAAATAAATTTTACTTAATTTCATTTAAAAGCACCTAATAAATAAAGAGTTGAAAAAAACCAAAAATAACTTTATATAAATTATGAATTGGCAATATGAAATCCCTTAAGAAATCTCAAATTGGAGGAGAATATTGTGTTTCTAAGTTTTGCAAAAAGAAAATAAAGTGAAAAGAACTTTTACTCTCTCTACATGATTTGCCTTGACAATTATATCTCTCGTTGATTTAGTCTTTTCCCACTTCAAATGCCAAATTTTACATTTTACATAAAAATATTTGTTTTTGAAAACAATTTTAAAAACGGCTACAATTTCGACTAAAAATAGCTCTCTGTTTCTCATTAGATTAAATCAGGAGGACATTTAAGTATTTTAATTTTTAATCAATTTTAATTAATAAATAAATTTATTGTTAGCTTTATGAAAATATTTTTGGAATTAAAAGGACAATGAAGGATCTTTGCTTCGTATCACTTTATGTCAGTGTTTTTCAAACTATGTGGCACACCTCCCTGGAGGGTGTCGCTAGAATATTTCAAAGGAGGACGCCAGGGCGCCTCAAGAAACGATTTTATCTTCTTTCCAGTTTCGTGTTAAATACAAATCCACTGTAAGCGAAATGTATAATAAAAGTTTAATAAGTCAATATAATATACTGCACTATAAACATTTAGTATATATAACTTTAAAATTAATAAAACATTTAACACTAGATTTACGGATGTTGATTATATACCTATTTTTACTGAAGTGAGCCAATTTGACTAATACAAGAAAATTGAAGTTTTTTGCAAAGAAAATAGTTCCAAATCAATTTAAATGAAATGTTTATTATCAAAAAATTCATGAAAAACATTTTTTACATATAAACTCGGTTTTTGAAACACATTTTCCGCAGACATTTCTATTACATTTAGCACAATGGTTTGTACATCTGTTTCTTTTGAATGATTGTTGAACTTGACAATTCTTCCGTGCGTCAGTAGGATGAATTTCTGTCATTGGAATGGAAATGTTCTCGACTTCTTCTCTATATTTACTTCTTAGCTCTTCAGCCAACTGGAAAATAAAATCTTTTCGTGAAATATTTACTTGAGTCGTCTCTTTATACAGAATCCAAGCATTGATAGCTGCTAAATCTAAAATGTTGTAGAAAACTTGTAGAGGCCATCTGCGTGAACTTGCTTTAACGCTATATTTTCGGGCCATTTGGTCAAGTACATCAACGCCATACTTGGTGCTATTATAATAGGTTACTGTTTCTGGAACAAGTTTTTTATTTTTTCAATTGTTATATTTTTATGTTTTGTACTTAGTAGTGAAACTTTTTTATTAGGCTTGCTTTTATAAATGGTCAGGGTACAATTCTCAGATCTATACAGTTTTGTAGAAAACTGTGTCATTTTATCTTTCTTGGCTTTCGCAATTTTATGTAATTCATTTCGGTTTGCACGTATAGTGCCAACCAAAGTAGTTTTCTTTGCAATTAATTTTTTTGCAAGTGAAATGCTAGTAAAAAATTATCTGTGCTAATATTTCGTCCACAGCCTAAATATTGCTCTGCAGCTTAGTTACTTCAAATTCGCTCAAGGGAATGTTTGATCCTCGGGTTTCTTCCTTGCCCAAGTACGGAAAACCGTTTACAAGATATTTGCTTCTAACATCGGATGCCAGTCAAAATTTGATGCCGAATTTATTCGGCTTATTCGGCATGTACTGCGTAATTCGGCATCTAGCTTTAGTAGGGAATAATTTATCATGGATCGTTATGTTTGCGCCAGGTTTGTAAGAAGCCTGACTATTCCCTATTAATTTTTCCCATATTTTTGAAATCAAGGAAAATTTGTCTGTCTTCAGTCTTTCACTGCGTTCGTTTTTCTTATCAAAACGTATGAACCGAGGTATGTCTATAAATTTATCTCTAGACATTGTCTGGGCGAATAAAGCAGAACCCCGCTTCGCAGACCAAAAATATGAACACTTCAAATTTTTTGCCTCATATGCTCCTCTAGCAAATAAAATTGCTACAAAGGCTCACAATTGTGATTTTGTAACCGTCCATTCCTTATTATTCAAAACTTGACGAGCTTCGAGTTCGGTACATGATTTTATATACGCCATCATACCTTCATCAATTATCAAATTGAATGCACTACTTGCCGAACCAAGCATAATGTACCTTTTAGCATAGGCAGTTGGACCAGAAACGTCTTTGAATATGGTATAAATTGGTGATCTACCTACGTTTCTGCCTTCGTTCAATGTTTCCCATAAAGTCCCATCAGAAGCTTTTCAACTGAAATTTCTTTATCAGAAGATGTATCGATAGCGTCTAAATCATTTTCGGTATCAGAATCAGAAATAACTCTAGGTCTTTTTTTACTAGGAGCTGTGTAACGAAAAACTTCATCTTTGCTGTCAGTTTCAGAATCAGAAATAACCCTGGATCTTTTTTTGTTAGGAGCTATATAACAAAGATCTTCATCTTCACTGCTTGAAGATTCAATTTTATTGACTTCCTCCTCTAATTCAATTTCGTTATCACATTGGTCTATATCAATTGCATCCGATTCATTATCTGATTGGTCTTTCTTTATTTTGATTAGTTTTTTCAACAAAAGACAATTTTTCTGAATTTTTCCCATAATAGAAACTCTAGATAACCAGATAATATAAATATCAATTGTAATACCTTTTACAAATAAATTACAAAATTATCTTTGTGGATCAAATTTTTCTGTCAAAAAATGAATTTTATAAAATTATAAATTATATACTACTTCACTGCACTGCTCACACGCGATGTATAAATCGAAATGATGACAGAAGAGGAGTAGCGAAAACAAGTGACAATGGCTCCCACATACACACAAATATTGTATGTAAGGAATGCCAAATGAGAAGCGAAACAAATCACGTGCGACTTGACTGTTGACCAGGCCTTATAGAACCAATAAATTTCATGTTATGCGATTAACTGTTTAACCATTCTATGTGTCAAATTGGCTCACAACCGTGAAAATAGGTATACCACATTCGATAATGCGAAATGAAGGGGTCTGCGGGGAGGAGGAATGAACGTTTACATATATTTCATTACTTAACTAAAAACCAACGTATGTTTTTAAAAATTAATATTAAAGTTTTATATATATATATAGTGATCAAATTTTTAATGAGTGAAATTGGCTCGGTTCGTAAATCTAGTGTTAATAAAAAGAATTTTCAACCAAAAATCGGTCCCATTTTTAAATTTCGTTTTCAACATAAATGGAAAGAAGAGAAATTGACAAGTTCTTTTAGATTATATTTTGTAAATTATGATTTAATTTGATTGGTTTATTCTCGTTTAATTTTTAGTTTGATATTTTTGAATTGTGAAAACTATATTTTTATTACAAATTATTTTGGGTGTGAATTGATTTTGTGAGTTCATTTGGTCTATTCACATTTGAAATAAACATTAATTACATTGTTTCAAATAAAAACTTGAGTAAACATATTTTCATTATTCATTTTTAATTTATAATATGTGATAATATCTATTTTAGATGGATAAATATCTACCAGGGTTGAAGCAGAGAAAGCCTGTATGAATAAAAATAATGTAAAAAGCGAGAATATATCTACGTAAAATAGTAAATCCAAACATAGAAAATATGATCCAAATTATTTGGTATTTGCATTTACATGTAAGATTATTAATGATCAAGAAAGACCATTGTGTTTGCTCTGTATAAATATTTTGGCTACGTATAGCATGAAGCAGAATAAATTAAAACGACATCTTGAAAAAGTACATGCAGATCACGATGGTAAGACAAGAGAATTTTTCCAAAGAAAATTAGAGATTTTAAATAAACAACAAGAAACATTTACAAAAACCATATCTGTAACATTAAAAGCATTACTTGTATCGTACAAGGTCTCTTATAGAATCGGTAAATGCAAAATACCTCATTCAATAGGAGAAACTTTGGTGTTACCAGCGGCTATTGACATGGTAGCAACGATGCCCGGCAAAGCGTTGAAATAGAAGAAAGTAAAGTTATTATTAATAATCACTTGACTAGTCTGCGGAAGCAATTCTTATTTTATTTTCAAGATCTTGACATAACGAAATACGAATGGATAGAAAACCCGTTTTGATTGAAAAATTTGACGATTTTGATCTTTCGACAGCAGAGCAAGATATGATAATTGACTTATCTTGTCACAGCACATTAATAAAGGTTTTTCAACAAGAAAATAATATTATTACGTTTTGGCTACGAGTAAAAAAAAATTTCCCTACTTTAACAAACAAAACTCTAGAAATTTTACTACCACTTGTAACATCATACTTATCTGAAACCAGTTTTTCCCCATTAGCTGTTTTGAAGACGAAGTATCGATCACGTTTAGTGATTGAAAAGGAACCGAGAACAGTGATATCTACAATGATACCTAGGTTTGAGAAAATATGTGCTGAAAAATAAGCTCATCCTTCACATCATTAAAATAAATTTTATGGCGTGTTCCAGTTATTTTGAAGTTTTCTTACAAAGTATCAGTATATTTAGAAAATAATAATAATCTTTGAAATCTGGTGAAATTTTTTATATGAAGTTGTTTTTTACATTGTTTTATTGCATTGTTGTCCAGAATTAATAGTTTGAATGTATGTCAATACTCTTATTTTCAAAACAGTACCTCAATCTCTGACCAAAGTGTAGAGGTATATATTAAACTTAAAAATTACAGGTAAATAGATCTGGGGTTCTTTTAAACGGAACTGTCTCAATATGCAGAAACTAAACTCTCAATTGTTATAAAAATTAAAGTTTTCAATCAATGCCAGATTTCACATTAAACTAAATAAACTAAAGCCTGGAACCTCAGTTTTAGGAGGGCTTCTAGATTTTAAGAAAATAATTAAACAGAGAAGCACTTCTATGGTAACCTTTCAAAAAGGAGATTTAAACTCACTTCTGGAAGTCAAAGCTTGGTGACACTAGCTACTGATTGATACTTTATTTCCAAACTCTCAGCAATTTATTTTATTGATATATCTTTTAATTGTTTTTGTTTCATTTTTTCGGGTAACTTTGATTGATGATGGGTTTCCTTCTACCATTGTCGTTTGAAACATTTAAAAACGTTGGTATTTAATTAAAACTATCAAAATGTTTTAATTTACAGTACATTATATTGAAAGAATCTGGAAAACATCCTGTAATATTTGCTCAACTATTGTGCTATCACACAATATTTTGCATTTGAAATTCTGACATTCAACAACAATATACGATTATATTAATTATTTTTAATATTTAAAAATATATTCTTCTTTTAATCAACTAAAATTATCCATTTATTTTATTTCCGAGAACAAACCTGAAATTATAATAGAACTTTCTTTTTGATCTGTTTTAATTACTATTAAAATATGGAATCTTCTACTTTTAATTCTTGATTTATGTTTAGGTAAGCTCAATATTTATTAAAATTAATTTGATTTCTTTTTTTATAATTAAAGATTTAAATAAAGTTTTTAAATACTAAAAAATATTTGAAAATAAATATTAAATTTTATTGAAATCTTTTTTAATGAAATTATAAATAAATTTATCAAAATTTAAAAATAATAACTTAAAAAACTAAAAATATTTAAAATAATAGATAAAGTTAGACAAATAAAATAAATGATAAAGTAAGCCTTTATCATAATTTTCTCACTCAAATTAATACATTTTTGCAGCAAAGGCTTATTTTGTTATTTACTTATCTGACTATAAAAATATTTGCTAAGCAATTAATAATAAAATAAATTGGAAATGGATCTTAAATGGTAAAATGACTAAAATACGTAAGAAAGAAGTGAAATATGGATCGAGCTCCGTGTGAAAGACACAGAAAACTTGATTTATTGAAATGAAACAAATAAAATTATTAATTACCAATGGAAGGACGGCAAATTAAAATACCTTGAACTTTAAGGCTTAAATGAAAGAACTTCAGAAAATATGTCAGTGGTAGATTATGAGTTGTTTCGACTGAATGTCGAATATAATCCGAATGGTTCAATTTTTTTATATCTTTCTTTGAATATAATGTTAACATTTTGTCCATAGTTATATCTTTTTGTGAACTTTATACCTTTACATTATCATTATTTTCCATGTATTTTGTTTGACAGCAAACTCACATCTTATTGACAATATTGATACGTCAAACCAATCCTTTCGGCGTTTTTTTTGTAAGGACACAAAATTAGGATATAATTGGTACATTCTCGTGTTTTCAAACGGAAGTTATGAGATTGTGATTAACCAGACGTATTCTATAAATAAAGAGTGATTGTCAATGATTCTTCTTTCTTGAGGTGCGTATGGGAGTAGGTAACATATATGGAAATGACCCTGTTAAATGAATACGGACGGACGATGAAACTTAGATCTTAATCAAAACTTTGAAATGTGTGATGGTCGATCCAAACCAAATGTAAAGCAAGGAATCGACGGTTATTTTTGATTTTTTCATGTGAAAAATATTTGTATAAGCGTGAGGTGAAATTTAATTTATTTTATTTTAACTTAATATATTAATAACCATAAAAATATATTTAAAAAAATGTAGGGTGCAAGAATCAAAATACTAAGTCAACAAAATTGCCATTATCTCATACTAATAAAAAGAAAATGTCATCAATTGCAAGATAAAGCCCTAAACGCTTTATCCGTACTTAATGATTTGAGTTAAATAACTAATCGTCTTAATTTTTTAAGTTTATTTTAATTAAATTTAAAGAATGTTGAAAGAAGCTTGAATCATTTGGAAGTGAAGGAATAACCAAGAGACCGGTGAATTTTCATAGCACCGGGTTGTTAAATAAAATTTACGTTTATTCATATTGTCATAACTATATTTATATTTAATGTAGTTGAACCTGGATTACTACCTCATTCTAATTTCAGTGGAGAAATCGTTGGCATGTTTCCAAGGCGATGTAAGCAGCTAATCAAAGTAATCTACGAAGCAAATCAATGAACTGAGCGGTTGAAAACGAAATTTAGGGTGATGGAAGCCACTTAATTCAATCCCGGCCAGATAAAGTATATCCTCCAAACTAACTTCCTATTCAAAAGCAAATTAGGGAGAGATCCGGCCGTTGAAGGTAAAGATAAGAAACATCGAGATCAAAGCACATCAACAAGAAGTGGAACTACTAGCGAACTACTACCAATGTAGAATTCTATCCACCGGATCAGAAGACTGGTAAAATCAGCCTAATAAGTCGAATTAGTACGCTTTGACATAACAAAAGATGCAAGCCGGGAAAGGTTGATGGGAATTGTTTGGAAAAACATGAAAATAGACAAAAAAGGAAATAAATCTATACTTCTAGGCCATTGACATTAATATTTATCGGTATAAAAGAATCGTTTATTTATTCCAACACTTATTAATTTATTCCTAGGCGAATAATTTGAAATTTAGGACTCGTGAGCAGACAATGCAATTTGAGTGTTTATTTTAGTAAAGAAACAGATGATAGTTGTCACTAAGCAAACTAAGCTCAGGCTTTTTATCAGCAGTCAATTATTCGCAGGTACGCCAAAGCCTTGGCAGTACGCATTAGTTGTGCTCACTTTTGTCTGACATCCACTCATTTCGTACATTACCAAAGTGTCTCTACAATGGAGCCAAGTGGTAAAGTGGGAGAGTATTTCTTTCTCGTCCAAGTAAATTCTTTAAAATGATAAAATTCCTTTGTAAAAGTTTGCGGTCAAAATTGAACGCTGCTTCTTTATAGAGAAAATTAATCAATTTTGATTATTCAATTACAAGATTAAAATGAATAATAGTTTGAAATGAATGTGAGCTGGAATATATACGACGAATGGAAGAAATTTTCAAGTACAGAAATCGGTACTTTGCTATTTATGGAAAACAATGGTTAAATACAGAAAATAAATAAAAGATTTTGAAAAACTTTATATTAACATCATTTATCAATGGAATCAGCTGGGGAAAAGCTGTCACTAATTGAGGAAGTATTGAATAAAGAAATTACTTTGTTTTTTAAAATATTTGTTTTAATGTGTAAAATAAAGTTCGTATAACAGTTTATTTGTTTTCTATCTGATAATAACAGTAAATACGTCGAATTATAAAACATATGTAAACGACGCTTTCTTGTAATTAAATAGGGGTTTATTTGATTTTAAATGTTGAAAACTAATTATTTTTAATTACACAAATAATACATTAATGAGAAATGCATTGAAGCAAATTGTTAAATTATCTTAAATATTAATTTTAGGTATATTTTTATTTATAAAGTTTAAAAGTAAGTATTTTAATTGATTTTTACTGAGTTTTTAAATAAATTTTAAGTAATAAACTTTAGACAAATTAAATTTAAAAATCATATTTACTATTATTAGAGCTTGATCGATTGCATTATTCTCCGATTGTGCCGATTGTGAAAAGTACCGATTGTAATTACGATACCGATTGTGTATAAATTTTAATTTTTGTTAACTATTAGACTTTTTAAAAGCGAATTGTCATAATTGGATTTTTTTACTTGGTTCTTCTAAATACGCTTAATGTTTGCATTGGGTATTATAATACAATTAAGTGATGCACGTCTCGTTTCGTCACTAATCTATATTTATCCAGAAAAGTTTTTTGTCTTTTGACTTTTGTTTTTTTTTGTAAGTCAGTGTAATTCCTCGTTATCTGTGAATTAATTATATAGCTTAAACAATCGGCTCTGGATGAGCAACCGATTTCCGATTGCGACATTTTGCTCCTATAATCGGCCCGATTATGAATGTTACTGATTAATCGGTCGACCTCTAACTGTCATTTTAGATAAATCTAGCGATAATGCTAAAGAACAGTCAGAGAATGGAGGAAGAATAAACAAACAATTAATGAACTTACTACTTTTTGATGTAAGAACATGATGCAGAGTATAATTATTCATGTAGCATAAAACAGTTTAAATGACATCATGTTTGATTATGTAGGTATTGCAATGTTTCGATGAAAATTATGATTATATCCGACACTTTGACTCTACGTTTAGATGGTACAGTCGATATATCTAACGAATAAAGTTCAACTCTGCTCACCGCTTATTGGGTCTGGTAATAAATAAATTTCATGCACCATACTTTCTTCATAGGAATTTTATTAATGTTAATAACAATGTGATATAATCATGGGGGATTAGAGGGATAAATCCCCTTTAAAATTTCAAAAGGAACTAAAATTAAAAACTTTTAAATAAAATTAAAACATACTGTAAACTGTAATTTTATTTCACTCTATGAAGGTAAATTTTTGTAATTTTCCGGTTATTTTAATTTGGTTAAATAATTTGGTAAATAAAAATACTAAATTCGAGTTTATAAGCTTCTTGGGTTTGAGTGTTGTTGTACATCGTACGGAAAGAGCCAGTTACCGCACGTATGTGATTTATGCTCTGTAGTTTATTGAAATTTTTAATATTATAAAATCATTGAAACATTCATTCTTTACCGCAAACCGGTAATTCCATTTTTATATACCGAATTACCTGTAAAAGAAAAAGTCGGTAAATTTAGCAATATTATTATAGTTTCCAGTTTATAAGCGTGGTTTTCAAATAAATTTCAATACATTGCTTGAATATTTGAAACAGTCAATTATATCCTACGATTCACAATATATTGAAGTGGTCTGCAACTTTACATGTTACTACAATCACAGCTGTATGATCTTTTTCTACGTTGTGTAGAATTAAGACTTACTTACGGAGCACGACATCAGAACAGAGGTTGAATGGCTCAGCTAATAATGAACATTCACCAGGAATTGTGTACTTCCTTAGACGCTGAGAAAGTTTTAGACGCTTTGACAAAGAGACTAAGAAGATTGGCACTTTTATAATTACTCTATAAATGTGTGACATTTTATTTCTGACAAATAATAATAAAATGAGATAATTTTGTGGTATTTAAATTTTTAAATTCTAAACGTAAATAAAATTTAAAATATCCAATTCAATTCGTGTTAAAAGTTTAAAATGAAAATGCTAATTTTTCTTTTGTTTGCTGAGTTTTAATTAGCATTGTTTATAAAATAATTTATTACCTAAGGTTTTATATTAGAAAACAATAAAGTATTTCGGGTATTACTGAAATTTATCAAGTACCACTAATTATTTTTGTTTAGAAACAAGCCTTATAAGATTTTTATAGTTTATAATTTATGTGCAATAAATATATATAAAAAATCAATAAAACCGTTTAATGAAAATTTATTTTATAAATCCCTTCAAATTTGTTTTCTGCATATGCCCATGGATATAATTAATGAGTTGAATGTTCATTAGTTATATTTTACTAACTTTAAAAAAGCATGAATTAATTAATTTCATATTTTTAATTCATGCGATTAAGTTTGTAATTTGTCAATTAATAAAATTTTAAAAAGTAATTTCTTTGATTCATATTAAATAGATATTATAGATTATAACAAATAATAATAATAATAATAATAATACTTATTGCAATAAAAGTTTGTGGGTTTCTATCAACTAATTCATTATTTACTCTGAAATACTTATTCGACCATTCTTAACTTTTTTTCATCAAACATATTCCCCAACTCTTTTTCAACCACTCATATTCACAAACTCTATTTACCTTGAATAGGAAACGGTAAATTAAACTAAATTGAACTTTACTTAATGGTGTTAAATCTACAATAATCAATCAAATTTTAGACCATATCACTATTTTCCTAAATTTTCAACTAAAAAAATAAAAATAAAATAATTTTTCTTCCACCAACCAAGTCTTTAGGATTCTCTTTTCCCACTAAAATGTTTAATGTTGCCAATAAGATTTGAATTAATTTAATTGTTTATATTTTTTAATAACTGTACCCATGGATTCCCATAGATTTATAATTATTACATTTGTATTTATTTTTTTCTTTGACTTTTCTTTAACTTTCTTCACGAAGCTTTTCTACGGAAAATATTGATTTTTAGATTTTCAAAACTTTATTTAACTATTGTGTATTTATTTTATTTTAATTTTATTTAAATTTTAAAGTTTAATTGCTTTGTACACGAGACTTTTTATACGAATTTCAATATTATCAGAAGCATTTGAACTAAAGAAATCTACTTAATGTTCAAGATATTATTAATTATCACACTTATGTACAATTCTTTAGACTGGGCCAAAAATTGGTTTGCAGCTAAGTTTTTTAAGTTATAATGAATATGTAGATAAATAGACTTATATTAGAATCAAACATCAAGTCAAAATTACTCTAATTTGATAATGTAATTCTATAATAACAATATGTCACCTACAATTCAAAAAGCTCTGTAAAATTCTTCTTTGCAACACAAAAAAGAGACAAACCTTATTTTGATTATTTATTTTATTTTTATTTGGTTTAAATTTAACTTCTTTGACCTGTTTTAGACATGATTTCCTGTTTCTTCAGTTAGTATATTTATATTATTTATGAAAGAAAAGTAATGTAAAATTATTCTTTATATATATATACATTTAACTATATATTAAAAAATTTTTATTTAAGTATATGATTGACAAAATATGTTTTTTTGATACTGTAGGTAAAACAATTATTTACTATCAAAAATATTTTATCACAAAATTAATTTAAATTTCTATGATATTATTCTAAAATTTTAAAATATCTACTTTGTTTTAATATTTAAATTTTGAAAATAAAATCTTGATCTTTCATCCTTGCAAGAAATTAAAATGTTTTAATTATTGGTATTTCATTTTTATCAATAAAAAGATTCTTAAGTTTTAAAAACTAAAAAAAATTATACAAAATTACTGGAAAATAAATTGCTTTAGAATATATTCAACATTTCAGAACACGAATGAATTATCGACTCCATCTTTGATAAATATTATTTTGTATATTAATACATTCTTTAAAAATTATTTGATTTCACTTCTTTGTTTTAATTGTTTATTTGAACTTCATTAATGCTTTATGTTTTTATAAAATATTCCAAAAATATTTATAAAATATATTTCAATTTTCTAGTTTTTACTTTAGTCATACTTTGATAAATGTAAATTAAAATGTAACAATTTAAATTATAATCATTTCAAATCATTTTATTTATTGGTAAAGCACTTTAAAATAATGAAAAATCATTATATTCTGGGAGAGTATGAACAGGGGTAACGGAAAAATTTAAGACAAATATGATAATTGAAAATTGACGGCAGTCTTCAGAAAATACGATTGCACAATGAGAAATAGTTAATTAAATAATTAATTAATTTGAAAGTTTGTAGACAAAAATGATTATCTCAGTAAATAAACCAAATCCCGGATTTGTACTAACATGTCAATGTAATAATTTTTACTAATATCAACATGTCAAATGGAGGCACAATTTTTTGAATGTATTACGTTGATTCAAATAGAAGATATGAAATATCGTTGATACGACTGGTAGATTGATATTAATCATTTCATATGATTAACGTCGAAGTAAAATTATTTAAAAAAGAAAAATTAACTCAACTTGTCAAATGTTATCAAAAATTGTCAATAATTTCTTAAAATATGATTTAGAGACAACGTCGAGTGATTCAAATCAATGATGTCTATCAGATTTACAAGTGATTTATATTCAAATATAGTTTGATGCCTTGCTATTTATAGAATCAAACTATTATTGTTAAAGTGAACAAATAAATAACGCTGTTGATTGTTAAATTGAAAACTGAATCTGATTTATGAAAACTTATTTTAAAAGAAAATCTAGTTATGTTGGTCTTGTTTAAATAATGACACGTGAAGCAATTAAATTTCATCAAAAACTGTTGACCCCAACAAAAACATGGTTTTAGGGACTTTAATGAAGTAAATCAAAATTAATAAAATTATTAAGATTAATAGCGATAAAATAATTTTTTTTATTAAAATTAAAATTTTTAGCTTTAATAATTTTGTTGGATAAATAGAGTACTAATAAACAATGTATTTGAAAAGTTTTTGCCATTTTAAGGTTGAATATTGCTAAAATTTAAATAATTAATTTAACTATCAAATTATAAATTTAATTGATTAACATTAAAAATAAATGTGTTAAATTTATATGATTTTAAAGATTTATCCAATGAAATTCAAACACACTAAAATAATAAGATAACAAAGTATGAATAATATGACTGTAAGAAGATTGAAATAACGATATGAAGGAAGAATTTATTAATGAAAGGCAGATAATATAAATATAATTCACGTGTGTTTACAGCACATGAATCATTTGGATAAATAATAACCAATGATATAATCTCAGGACCCAGACAATCAAAATAATCAATCAAACATGAAGGCAATAATTAACATTAATTATGCGGGTTTACATATAGCGGTCAGGAAATCAATTATCCAAATACAATTATATCAATAGGACAACAAATGAGAAGATTTGAAATTAGATTAACACAGTTTTAAATTTTGCATTAATTCATCGTAATCAATAAACTATTTAAACTTAATCTTTATTATTTAAAAGTTAAAATAAAATCTTTATGTCAGATATTCTGAATTTAATTTCACTAATTTTAAATGATAAATATTATTTTTTTATTAATATATGAAATTATTTTTTTAATCTTGTGTTTCAGAAAAATAATTATTTGAGAAATCTAATTAATTCAGCTTTAGTGAAAATTCAATTAGAAAGGATAAGAGAATAACTTTTAAAAATATTATAAAATAAATTTTAACGATAACATTTCAATATTATTTTGTCTTAAATTAATATATATATATATATATATATATATAATATATATATATATATATATATATATATAATCTTTAAATTTATATTAAAAATCTAAAATTTAAAAACTAACAAAACGAAAAAAAAGAAATAATAAATTACATTTTAACAACATTTTAATTTTAAATTAGACGATAATCAATATAATTCATTAACCATATTTAACAAATTTTAGAAGAATTTTGATTGTTTTGATTGGCATTCATTTCTTGAATAAGCAGTTTTTTACTTTTTTTTAAGTACTTTTTTTCCTTGGATGTGTTTTCATGTTAATTTATGTTGTACATAATTAGGAATGAAAACATATACTTTCAGAACAAAACCAAGATCTCCGTTAAACTCGTATAAACTCACAAATATTTATAATACTACCCATTTCAGTCATCTTCTAACCACCCGAATTCACTGACGAGACGTTTTGGAGATCCAAACTGTATCATGCCTTATTTATTGCAATTTTAAATTCATTAAATTATAGTGAAATTGCTATAAATAATTTGTTTGTATAATGGAATTTAGACAGAATTAGAAATTTGAAATTTAATAAATTATTGAATTATTTTATTTCTAATTCTAAATATTGAAGAAAATTAATACTTCAACCATAAAAATTATTAACATTATTTTTGTGAAATTTGAGTTGACTCATTTACTCTGATGTTTTTGGATAAATGTAATTTCATTTCTAATATCTGCTTTAAATAAGCCAAAAGAGTCTGAATCTTTATTAATTCCAACTGGTTAGACACAAAGGATAGAATTTCTAGCCCTTCTTCAACATAAGTTTTTCTCTTAAAGTTTCATAAATAATATCCAACAGGAAAAGATCTAACTTAAGATATACTAGCATGTAATCTAACATTATTTTACAGTTGTATTATTACCATATTTCAAAGCTTTGTAAATTTTGTGTTTGCTTGGGGGTGATTCGGTTGTTGTTTATAATACTTTCATTGATCTAGAAAGATCATAAAGGAGTATACATTTTTCTGTTATTAGCTATGAATTAAAAATGGTTCAAGTCAGTGGAAAACTTGGTAAATATTTTGATAAATTTGCCAAGATGATATTTAAAAATTGCTAGAAATTAATGAATATAATTCGTCTTCTTTTAGTGAAAGGGCATCTCTAAAAAATTATTTATCTGGACAGCTGTCAGTGATTATAGAGGTCCAAAGGGAATTAGCGTTAAAAGATATCAGAAATTCTATTTGACATCAGTAAACATTATTGGATGATGGAGTATAAAAAGGAAGCGCAATTGGAATCAAAGAAACAAAAATTGCAAAATGACAAAAAGAAAAATAAGAAAATTTGAAAAAGAAATTAAGCAAGGTCAAAGCAAAGCAAAGCAACTAAATCAGAGTTACCGATCTCAGAAACCCGTCACAGTAGTCAAGTGATTGTGAAATTTAATTAATCTGAAAAGTGCTATTCTTACCGAAGGGTCGTAATAAGCACCAAATTGTGATTGATAGATAATTGATTGTGTCATTTTAAAGTGGAGATAAAGTGTTTTAATCAATAAAGTTTATATCGTTTGGAGTTCATTACTGTTGTTTAAAAACACGCTTGGAGTCAGATTGACAATAAATCCTATTCGAATTCACCGACAAAACCCCAACAAATGTCTACGGAGGATGTGATTTTATAAACTTATTAATTTAGTTACTTATTTTAAATTTACTGATTCAATTTTTTAAAAACATTTATAATTATTTAATTATGTTTATTAATAAAATTTTGATAAAAAATAATTTTCAATAAACTCTTACCGTATTTCAGTGCATAAAACGCGCAGAATGTGTATAACCAGCACCTCACATAAACAGAAAATTTTAATTAAATCAGTAAAATGAATTGATGTACTGTAAGATGTACTGTAAATTTGACATACATATTGCGTATATGATGATTGATGGAAAAACATGCGGATGCAACCTGTGCATTATATTCGTTAAAATAAAGTATTTTACCATTGATATTTTATCAATTTCTTTTATCTTAATTTTCTCCAATCTATATTTTCCCCAATTTGTTATTTGTCGACTTTTTAAATTTATAATTATATGCGTTTCTATTCATATTTTAGATGTATAGGTCAATGACATTATCCTGAGAAACTGTGATATTACTGCAATAGAACTATTGGAATATTCTATAAAATTGAGTTTGAAAACTTTCCATAAATTAACAATCCAAAATTGAAATCTTAACTTTTTCATAAAATAATAAATTTTAATAAATAATATAAAATTGTTGGTGCTGGGTTATTTTAAAATTAAATCAGTAAAATCCACAATAATTATCCATAATTCGAACGAACAAATTTACGGATGAATTATCAGATTTTGTTTTAATTTGATAAATTTATCGATCTCACTTTTTCAGATTTCTGAAAAATGAAAATATTCGTAGAAAAATTTCCAATATTTCACAGCATAGAAATATTTAATTAAATTTAAAATTAGCAATGTCTTTGAAGTTGAAATAATTAATTGGCAAATATTGCAATTATCATTCATTCTTCTATAAAAAATTTTGTGAGCCATTAATAAGTTTAAAATAATATAAATTTTTTTTTGATAATTAATGCAAAATAAATTGTTTTACTCATAAAGTAAAAAAGATATTATTTAAATCTGTTTTTTGTTTATGGAAAAATACAAACAAAATAATGATTTTTATGATAATAAAACAACTATATTGTTGGACAAATAAACATTAAAAGTTACTTCAATTTATATTAATGGTACCGGGTATATTTTATAAACCATTGGAAGTACCAATATTAAAATTTGTTAAGTCTTAAATTAAATTTAACGAATATAATTTTGTTTAAATATATATTGCGCTCTATTTAATTATTTCCAGAGAAAATGTTTTCCAAGTTTCATTCTGCTTGCTAGTCATATTTTGGTTTATTTTAAAAAGTTTTCTCTTTCTTTGTACACTGGTGAAAATTGTGCAAAAATTAAGAAAAAAATGATTTTGCAACATTTTAATGATTTGAATTAAATATATAGCAAGCCAGATGTGTTTAAAGGACCGTCCCTATAGCTCCAGATTTTCGTAACATACAAAATTTTAATTTAAATATATTATCTAAATATATTATTAAATATTAATGACAGTTACTTTTGTGTATAATAAAAAGTAACATCCATATTTCAATGTATGAATTATTACAATTTTCTGCCGCATTATTCATACAATTTGTTAAGTTTTTCTAATTTACAAAAGAAAATTTGTTCTTACATTGTAAAAATAGGAACAAATGTCTAAGATTTATAATACTTTTTTTGTTTTAAAAGGTAAATAGAAAATTAAATAATAATGTATAAATTAATATGAAAATTTCCTGAAGGAAATATTTTCTTTATTTAGATTATTATAATTTGATGATATGCGAGATTTATTTCTCATTTAAATAATTTTAATTTAAAAGGGCATTAATATTACATTTTTAACATTATTTTGCTGTAACATTTCCATTAATATCCATTGCAATAAATATTCAAAATTTATATTTAATAACAACAATAGAATATTTAAACAAATATCAACATTGTAAATATTGATACTTATGCAATTATCGTTTCTCTCCCCTTCTTCGAGAACTGTGATATCCCTTCAGCCATTCGATTCTTCTGTATTTTTTTCCATCTGGGTATTCTAGCTCAACTTCGTGTTCTGTCGGAAAACCAATGATCTTGACAGAGCCCTCGAACTAATTACCATTCTTTGATTTCTCTTGTGGGTCAACTTTTACTAGAACTTCCTGACCTACCTTGAAATGCCGATGTACCTTCTTGTCTGCATCTCTTGATCTTATTTATCTGCAGCTATTATGAGGTTACTCCGTGCTTTCAACAATCCTTGTTCTTAATTCATTCATCCCATGTATGTTAACCTTTCTTCCGAATAGTATTTCCATTGGCGAAAATTCTTTAGAATTCTGCGTTGAGTTTAATGAATATTCAATCTTCGGCATGATATCGTCTCAACAACCTCTAGTTAGCCCATCATTCTAAAATGTCACGATAATATCGCGAACTGTTCTTATGACCCGTTCTGCCAAACCGTTAGACTTGTTATCGTATGGAGAAGTAAATATCCATTCAATATTATACGTATCAAATAAGCTTCTGATCTGACTTCTATCGAAGTCCTTACATCTATCTGAAACTATGTAATTTGGTCTACCGAATTTGAATATTCAGTTGTGTAAGAGAACTCGATATATGGTCTTCTCATCTTGATTTTGAGTAGGTGTTAAACTAACCATCTTACTGAACTGATCAATTATTACGACCGAATAGCAGTTGCGATTTCTGGATTCCTTTATATGATAATATTAATTACAATCTGTTCCATCAAATTTATTATCATTCTGAAAATTGGAAACTCTGATGTCTAATTTGTTATAACTTTCATTTTCATACACAAATCACATTTCCTTATAATATCCCGGATATAAGTTACCATGCGTATCCAGAAAAAATGATCTGACATATAACTTGTTGTTTTCTTAACTCCTAGATAACAGAGTTCTTTTTGCATATGCTGCTCAACTTGTGCCACTACGTTTTGCGGAACTATTATTTTTTTCTCACCAAATTCTGGAACAAACTTACGGTAATAATTAGCTAGCCACAAAAATGAACGTAATTGTCTAATGCATTTCGGTATTTCAGCTTCCATAATTCTCTTTATCATACTGTTATTTGTAGATATTACATCTGCTGAAGTTTTATGACCTAAGAATAATAATTCAGTCTTGTAAAAACTGCACTTCTTAGAGTTGATCCTTAACCCTGCTTGTTTAATTCGTTTGAAAACTTCTCACAAATTTTTATTATGTTCTTCCGTAGTTTTTCGTAAATTAGCACATCATCTAGATATGATGCAAACACGTTATACAAAATATCATCAAATAATGTATGCATAAGCCTCTGGAAGGTCGCTGGAGTTGTGGACAACCCAAAGGCATTCGGTTATAGCAAAACTGTCCTTTCTTTGTAGAAAATGCGGTTTTTAACTGAGACGACTCATCAATATATATTTGATAATATGCTTCCCAAATCTAGTGAAGAAAAGACTGAAGATCCTGATAAAGAATCAAATATTGCTTGAGGATCCGCTATTGGAAAATTGAATTTTTCAGTAACATCATTGGCTTTTCTAAAATTCTGACACATCCTGATTGACATGTATTCTTACTTACAACAACTGTAGGAGAGTTCCATGGGGTTTGACATCTCCTGATAATGCCTAATTTCAACAATTACAGAATTATTTTATCCACCTTTGATTCCATCTGCATCGCCATACACCTATGATTCTGAGTTATAGGATTTCCTGCCGTTTTTATTTCATGAGTCAATAAATTAGTACAATCCAAATACAAATATGACACCATGAATATAGTGCTATATTTGGTAACCAACTCTACTAGTTTTGGATCTGGACTTGGTCCAAAAATTCAAGTGCTTATGGACATCGTTCGGTATCACTGAAATGAGCACTAACAATATCTGAATCTCTTAACGCAATTGAGACATCTGGAACAACTTTTATTTTAAAAGCTAAAATTAAATTCATACCACACACAAAACTTGAATTCAAATCTTTAACTACAATATTGTTCCAACGAATCACACTTGTAAACTCCCCTAAACATGATATCGGGTTAGCTCTGAACGCACCTCTGAGTAAAATATTTAATTGTTTTAACACTAAACTGCCAAACTTCTTATAATTGACCTCTGACATTATCGTAACGGAAGCACGTGTATCCCACAACATCTTTATCCTTATTCCGCAATATTGAACTAAACTCCACCATCTTCCATCACTTTTCTTGAACATCTAGTGTTTTTCGCATTTAATTCAACGACTAAATAGACGAAATGTTTGCTATGGAGCGTATTTCGTTTATAGGATGGTTTTCTATATGACCACATGTAATTGATCCTACTTCAAGTGCTTCATATTCTGACATGACATCATTTTCAAGGTTTTCATAAGAATAAGTCAGATTACCCAAATTATTTTTTGCTTTAATACAATGAATTCTTTTTGTATTTTGATTTCTAAATAATGGACAGTTATTAAAAAAATGCCCATTCTTATCACATATTAAACAGCAGTTATTTAAAGGACTATTCCGAATATATCCTGATTCACCACAAAAGTAGCATTGACCATGTTGTAAAGGTTTATATTCTGGTTCCGGTAATCCTTGTGCCCTGTCAAAGACCTACCTTGCTATATGCTTTAAGCAAACCATGGGTATATTAGGTCTCTCGTTATTTAAAATTCTTTGAGTATCTTCTTGTCTTTCGGAGCCACGTTGTTTCCTAATATAATTCTCAAAATTTCTTTGCGGACGAGTATACCTGTTAGTCTCTTAAACGGGTGATCTAATCACTGAAGGAACGTTTTGTCTCATTAATACTTTGTTTTTGTTACTGATGCATTTGATGGCTGTTTCTTTCCCGTTTTCAGTATCCATAATATTTTCGAAATTCTAGTTTAATTTCTCAATTTCTGCCAAAGAGATATCTGGATTCATTGCTATTGACTCTTTCACATTATCAGAGTACATACGTATGATAATTATATCTTTGACAATCATGACTTCAGTTTGATTCGCTGATAAAACTTCACGCACAAGCGTTCTTACTCTGATCACAAAATTGCCAAATCTTTCGTCAGATCTCAGCTTAATTTGACTCATATCATCGATAGTTTTCAAGAAGCTTTTACATTTGATAAACTTAAAAATAAACCAACTTTTTACATCTTCATCTTCACCACCCATAACTCTTTTGCGTCTCCATACAATAATAAATCGAAAACTGCTTCTAAGTTTAGAGAATTTATTGTTACAAATTCTTCAATGGTTAATAACCACTTCTTTGTATCTTCATCTTTTCCTCCAGAAAACTTTTTTATCACTGGGCAGATTGATTCTTGAATGTTCTTTGCAAGAGATTCCACAATTTTCTGCCTTTACCGTGATCTTGTTAGTGCTGCGATTTCGGCGTAGTCGCCAGTTGCATTTTCATTAATATCCATTGCAATAAATATTCAAAATTTATATTTAATAATAACAATAGAATATTTAAACAAATATCAATACAGGCATACCTCGGTTAACGCTACCTCTTTTATAGCGCTGCTTCGATACAACGCTCATTTTTTCGAAAAAAATTATTTTAATTTTAAAATATTTTCAAAAAGGCTTTCCTTTTCAAATTTTGCAGAAAAATTAATTTATAATTGTGGAAATCCTTCTTTATGAAAAAATGTCAAAAATAACTATAATTAGGCGAATCCCAATTGTGAAAATTTGCATTAAATTGTTGATTCGAAATAATGTATGGTTTGATATAGCACCAGTAATTTTATTAAAAAAATTAAATTGATTAATAAAAAAAAATCAATTGTTAATAAGAATTGGGCTGAAAAAAGAACGGAAGAACCACATGCCCACAATGGTAAACAAAGTAGAAAAAGCTTGACTTTGGAGATGAAAATGGATGTTATTAGGCGGATTGAGAACGGTGAACGACAATCCGAAGTGTCTTCCAGACTAGGTTTGGCCGGATCAACCATTAGAAACATTCTTAAAAATACCGATAATATTAAAAAATCCATTTGTACAACAAATTCATTATCTGCCAAGAAAGTAACAAGTAAAAGAAATGCTCAAGTGGAAGAAATGGAGAAATTATTAACATTTTGGATTGATGATCAAACTCAGAGAAATATGCCGCTCAGCCAGGGCATTATAATGGAAAAGACTAAGATATTATATTTGGAACTTGAATTGAAGAATGCTCCACAGCCGAGAGTTTTTTTGCAAGCCGAGGCTGGTTCGAAAAGTTTAAACTACGTGCAAACTTACACAGCATTAGTCTTTCCGGAGAATCTGCTTATAAAGAACCTGCAAAGGTATTTAAGAAGAGTTTGGATGATATTATAAAACAAAAAAATTATCCTCGGCAGCTTATTTTCAATTTTGATGAGACCGGTTTATTTTGGAAGGAAATACCATCAAAACATTCATCTCCAAAGAATAAAATTTTGCATCAGGTTACAAAGCCGCGAAAGATCGGTTAACCTTATTATTAAGAGGTAATTCAACTGGTGACTTCAGGATGAAACCACTGCTAATTTATTATTCTGAAAATCCCAGGACGATGAAAGGGATTTCTAAACAATCACTGCCTGTCATTTGGATGGCAAACCGAAAATCATGGATGACAGCAATTTTATTTAAAAAATGGTATCAAGAGCATTTCTGTCTCGCTATAAAATCGTATTGCGAAAGAGATGGATTGGAAAAAAAACGTTGCTGATTCCCGGCAATGCTCCTTTCCTGGACACCTTCAAAATTTATCAGAACAGAAATTTATAGAAAACCAACTGATACTGGTCTTTATACTTCTCCAGAAAGCTTTTGTGAATTTAAGTATAAGAGAAATATGGTGAAAGGATTGATTTGGCGTTCATGGTCTTTATCTACTACTTTTGCTAATTCGGTAAAAAGTGTTGATAAATTGGTTGAGTTGTTGATAAAGAATGGATATTCTAAATCATTTTTACTGTTGAGGATAAAAGAGACTGTTGATAAATGGATTAAAAATCCTAAGGATCCATGTTTTGGAAAGTCTGAGTGTAATTTGTCAAATGGGTGTGAATTGAGTGTTGATCTAAATAATAGTAAAAATGGATATAAAAAAATTGAGCCTAAATATGTGTTAGTATTGTCGTACTCTGAAGGCTTTACAAATTATAAAGGAAGTTAAGTAAACAGATGGGAAATTTAGAATATAAGATCGTCTCTAATTCGTGTAAGGTACGCAATATGTTTATTAATAAATCAAAAACTCCGGTTGGATTGTGTTCTGATCTCGTTTATCAATTTACATGTAATGGGTGTAATGCCACATACATTGGAGAGGCTTCCCGTCATCTCTGTACTCGAGTTCTAGAGCATTGTCGATTGAAGGGTTTGACCAATATTAGTGAGCACAATAGAGGCTGTAAAAGTAAAATAGGAATGTCTGATTTTAGAATTTTGTTGAGAAGTTTTAATAATTATTGGGAACGCGTGATATGTGAAGCATTGCTGATAAGGTCACTGGATCCAAACATTAATGTGCAAAGTGCTGTGACTATGAATGTTTTGAATGTCTTTAAATAGTTTACGTATGTTAAATCATGTTTGTTTTTTTTAATATTATTAAAATAATTGAAAATTTTAAATTACATTAATTTTTTAAAAATTATAATATTTAGTGAAAATTTTAAATTAATTAAAAGTGAATTGAATATATTTTATAAATATTTATTTATTACAAAATTAAATTAATAAAAAATAATTTGTTTAAATTAAATTGTTAATTAATAATATTTTTAGTTGGTTTTGAGTACCTGAAGATGATAGCTATGCTATCGAAATATATCGTACGAAAAGTTTTTTATTGGCGTTATCTTTTAAATTAATTTTTGTTATTCCATTCTAAAAATGTTATCTTGTAGATCAACTGAAAGATCCGACATTCATACCAAATTTGTCTAGTACTACGCACCAAATAAATTATTTTTTCTTAATTATTGCATTCTATATTTTCACCATTAAAATATATACAAATTATAGAAAAAATTAATAAAATTTCAAATTTACCTCGCTGGTCATGCGTTAACGAAGTCAATTGTTGAATTTTACGAAAGTAGCTTTAGAAGCTCAATTAAAAAGAATGGGTTGAAAGAAAAACAACAAACACTAATAAAAATGAAATATAAATATTTAGCTTAGATCTTTAAGTCACTGTTACTGCTAGTGATTAATGTCATTTTTTTATTATTACTTAGATCAGGGTGCGCAAGTTATTCTTACACGCCCCTTCTTTTCTTTCAGATAAAAACTTATCAAAACATGATTTTTATCAAAATTTTGTATTTTTAAGAGTATGACATGCCGATGATAATATATAAAAATAATTACAAAATAATGTATATTGTTTTTAAAAAAATACTATAATAAATTACAAAAAATTAAATATTGCCTTCTAATATATACAAGATAATATGACTGTATAAATTATCATATTTATTAGATAACAAAGAAAAAAACATAAAAAATCAAATAATTGGAGTGATTACATGACTCTATATCAGTGTTTCTCAAACTATGTTCCGCGAGAAATTCCATTCGAATGTAAATTTTTATGTAAAAACATTGGAGAAAAACTATAGATTTTTTTTCTGAGAGTGTCAGTAAGATTTCCATACACTTTTAAACATTAGAAAAATTCGGTGAATTTTTTTTAAATTTCGGTTTAAAAATGTAGAAAAAATATTTGTAAACTTTTCATCGCCTAATTTACATATATACAAGTTATGGTAAGTAAAAATATATCTATGAGCATTAATATCTTATTTTAGTGTAAAGTTAAAAATAAATACTTTTATTTTATTAAATTACAATAGACTTTGTGAGAAATTAAAGAAATAACGGTTCCGTTTACTCTCAGAAAAAAAATCTAATTTATGTTGTTTAGTCATGGTGGTATTTATTTAAATTAATAAATAATAGTTTAAACTTTTAACTATTGTTTATTGATTTAAATAAATAAAATTATGAGTTCACAAGGTAAATTAGATTTTTTTTAAAAATACTGTTGAGAATGCTGAGGAAAGCTATCCGTCAACAAATGCTGAAAACAATACTACTCAAAGTGCTGAACAAGGTATAGAATTAACAAGTGATTTAAATATAAACGTTTCTATTTCTAAAACCTTCTTACTTACCATTTGGATTTACAAATATTGACGATTGTCCATAATGTGTTGCTTGTTCAGAGGTTTTAGCTTATAGTGATATGGCTCCGGCAAAACTTAAAAGACATTTGGAAACAAATCATCCGCAATATTAAAATAAACCAGATTTTTTTAAAAGAAAACGAACTGAATTCTCTAAAACAGTTATGAAATATACATTACTTAACTGAAAATGAGTTAGCTCTCAAAATTTCTTTTTATATATCATTTCAAATGTTTAAATCGAAAAAAAAATTTGAAGCTTGTCAAATAATGTTTGGTGATAAATTTGAAAGCAAAATAAAAACAATACCTCTTTTAAACGACACATTTACGAGACGCATAAACATGATGAGCGAAGATGTTGAACAGCAACTAATCAAAAATTTTAAAAAATCAAAAATATATGCTTTTCAATTTGACTGGTAAAAATTTAGGGTTAGCCGCGAAAATTTAATGGGTACACAAGGTACACAATGTTTGATACACCGAGACATGCAAGCGAGTAGAAATATTTGTGCTGATTTAACTCAGATATTAACAACAGCTGTAAAACGGTAAATTATATAATATCAAGTGCACTGAATTCAAGATTATTTGAAAGGTTGTGCGAGGAAATGGGATCATTTTCATAAAAAATTATTATTACAAGCGGAAGTTTGCTGTTTATCCAGGAGCCGGATATTAAAAAGAATATATGAACTGAGAGAAGAAATAACTGCCTTTCTATCAAGCAAAAATAGTGATCTAGTCCAGTCCTTCAAGGAAATAGAGTGGAACATGAAATTATTTTATCTTACAGATATTTTTCAACTTCTGAACGAACTGAACTTATCACTACAAGGAAAATACAAAACAATGTTTGATAGTTATAATAAAATAGAAGTACAAAAGAAAAATATTAAATTATGGATTCAGAGAGTTGAAAACAACCATTTCGATATGTTCAGCTGCTTAACGGAGCAAATGATTGGAGCTAAAATTAGAAAACAATATTACAATTCCAATAAATTATTTATAATTATAGTTAATCATTCAAAAACTTTATCAAAGAAATTTGAGGAATATTTGCCAGTATATATATATATATATATATATATCATAGATGGCAAAGACTACGACCGCGTAGCTATTGGAAGTCGCCCGCAAATAAAAGGTTTTGTGTTATTTGCAGGTATATAAATTTATATTTATTAATTTTGTTTGTTTTTAAATAAAATAAATAGATTACAGTTGAAAGCCCTCTTTGATATTTAAAATAATTTCTCTTGAAAGTTTTCAATATTAATATAGATTTTTTTATGAATTAATTAAAAAATCTCATTAAATTTGTTGATGATTGAATTTTAATTGTAAGGGATTGCAATTTAATCAAAATTTTTATCCACAAATTCAAAATTATTGTACTTTTATAATTTTTCTGTACTCTAAATTATTATTCAAAATTTTCAATTGACTATTTTGCTAAATTCATGTTAAAAAAGCGATTATAAATAAATATATATATTAATATATAATGCATTTACCCTTTGAAAAATTTCGAAATTTTTTTAGTTATTCTACTTTAAAATTTGAAAATCTGCAAGAAAATACAAATTGCTTTGATGTAGACAAAATAGTGACATCGAAAACAGATACTAATTACCACATCTACATTTATCCAGATAATTATTATACATACTGATCTGCAAATCTCGAGCATAGCTTTGACAAAAACTTCGTTTTACTTATATTTTAATTACTCAATTTGAGAACAAAAATTTTTAATTTGGAAAAATAAATTTTTAGCAAAAAATTAATATTTCTCTATATTTGAGAGTAAATCAAGTTTTAATTCATATATATATATATATATATATATATATAATGTTTCTTTTTATATGTAGTGGTTTGTTTTGCATTTATAATTTAAGCGCATTTAAAAATTTTATATTTTTAAGTTTTTTTATTGACAAAAAGGTTACCGTACCCTAATTTCAGGTATCCCTTCTAATTATGAACCTCTGTTTTTAGCTAAAAACATTTAATGGTTTTCGTTTCACACAATAACTTAATTTAATCAAATAATTTGTGGAAATTTTTTCTGAACACTGTGAACCCATAAAAATAATGCAGAAAAATGTTAAAACTTTTAAAAGCAAAGATTCAAAGCGGTATTTTAATTTAGCCTGGTACAAAACGTCTGGTTGGGAGTCAGAAATTTTGAAATATGACAGTAGAATTTTGCGTATGGATAGCATTAAAAATGCGTGGAAACTATTTTAGGTAGATTTCAGTTGATTGAGTAGAAAGGAAACCACACTCTCTTTATTGATGTGAATAATTAAATAAACATGAGTTACTTAATTACAAGAAAGCGCCGTTCAAACACGTGGTTTACGATATATTTTTGACAAATTCTAGATCATTTTGAGGTAAGAGACAAATCACAAAATAATATGGAACTTAATTTATATATTAACACAAATCATTAATTTTTAATTATCATTTATTATCTTTAAAAAAATTTAATTCATTAAAATAACTTTTAAAATTATATTTTGTGTTAAATAAATTTTATATACTTTCTCATTATAGTTAAACATTGTTTCCATTAAACCACCACCACAATCATAGTAGATGATTATGTCATCGCTGGAGCAGTAACCCAACTGGGGTAAAAATTTTTCTAAGCCTAAAAGTACAAATTTTTTGTAAGACTCATTCAAGGTCACTTAAACAAAGACCATGACTCATAAAAATTTTCTCTAGGTTATTCAAATGTTCCCAAAGTCATTGGATGAGTCATCATAATTTCCAAGGTCATAAAAAAATTTTTCAAGTACATATTATTTGTCAGAACTTTTTAAAATACAATTTACTACTTAATGTTATAAGTAGTGTTATAATTATTATTATTTATTATTATTATTATTTTAATATTATTTCTATTATTATTATTACAAGTTATTATTTCTATATAATAAAAAAAAGTCATTTACTACAAAACTTTTATTGCATAGGAAAAATTCTACTATAGTAATATTGTTGAACAGCTTTAATCAAAGACCATTCCACATACTTCCGATATCGGGCAGCGCAGCATTTGCATTCATCACCACATGGATATTCGGGTTCTATGTCCTTTACCGTCTTGTTTGATTGTATGTTCCATAAACATTCATGGATTTGATCGTATATCCATATTCCAGCATGATTAACGACCGAGTCTGGAATCAATGTTTGTAGGTTCGACCTTCAATATTTCACGTAACGTAGGATAATAGAACTCGACACGTTCTTTGATAACTGCAAAATACTTTTCTACAAAACAAATAAAATAATAATAATAACAAATATTTACCGCGGTGTTCAATTGCGTTCTTATGTATAATAATATCCATTATAATGATTAAATTGGAAATATCAATGAGTGTTATACTAACTTTAACCAATGAGAAGTTAAACACACACACTTTTAGCTATAAAGAATAAATAGTAATTTATATAGATTTTAAAATGATTAAAGAAATTTTAATAACGATATTAGTTGTTAGTTATTGTAAATTAACTAACTCAATTGTTGTAACTGTTGAAGGTAAAAATTCAACAAGATGTGTAAGTACTAATACGCCTGATGGATATATTATATATGATATATAGGCCGAGATATTTGCAAACTCCAGTGAAAAAATTATCTGAAAGAATGAGTGATTTAGAAATCCAATTTGAATTGACATATGAGACTTTAAAAAGAGCTCGAAACGAATTATATGATGATATTCTATATCTAAATAAGACCGTTGGTATTATCAAAAATTAATTAAGAAAACCAAAATTTAAATTGAATGAAAATCGAAAACTCAATCAAAAAATGATGAATCAAGTTCAATATAGTATAATAGCTTATTCCAATAATACAAATGATCAGTTCAATCGTATAATGAAAGAAGTCCAACAACCGATAATTCAAAACAAATCTTCAATATTTCCATTTTTTATTCTAAACTATTTTTCTTAAATAAACAAAGGCGTTGCAACATAAATGCAATATCCAGACATGATTATGATTGTTTAAATATAGTGTAAATAAGCCTACATCTCAAAACATAAAATTCCAGAAACTAGATTTTTATAATTTTGATGAATGAGCTGGTTGCTAATAATGGAGATGATGATGGTATCATTAAAAATATAAAACTCATGGTCAACCGTACCGAAAAAAACGTAGAAGATATTCCATTCGATCCCATTTTCAATTTACCAACATTGGAGAGAAAGAAAAATTCATTCAAATCGATATTTAATTATATGTTTGATGAAAATAATAAATGGATGCGAATAATAGTAGGATTAATGTACAAGAAAAATATGATTTTAAAATCCGACTCCGACTATGAAAATTATTTCCAATTGTCCATAGAGGTATATTACTATTTATTATTATTACTTTTATAATTCTTTAGTTAATAGAAGCAAAAACTGATCCATGGGTATAGGCAAACGGTGGATGGGTATCAATATTTCATAATAATTTTAAATGACTTCTGTTTTGTTGATTTATTTAAAAAGATTAATGAAATTATGTTCGATTGAATAGTATGATTTTCTATCGACTAATCAATGCCGTACCAATAATTTTTAGAAAATAATTTGAAGTCATAAAGTATTGTTTTAGAACATTAAAATTTGAATTTGAATTAATTTGAGTCGTTGTCATTGGTAATAAATAGAATTAACCAATTAAAATCAAGTATTCTATAATTTCATTTTCAATTTATTATTATTTTCATGAAAAACTGTAATTATTTTAATTGATAAATTTATTAGTATTTTCAACAGCCGGATTTAGTTAAATAATAAGTTTATTGAAAAATTCAATATGGTTTGTACGTTTTCAAATTATTTTCAAGAAAAATTACAATAAATATATCAATAAATCTATTCAACTTTTCATCTATTTTTAGTTTAATAATAGTTTTATTGAAAAATATTTTGTACGTTTTCAAATTATTTTCAAGAAAACTGTAATAATTTTAATATATTGATAAATTTATTAGTATTTTGAACATGAGTTTAGCGATTAAATTTATCGAAAAATAGTGTCGTTGTCAATAGTAATATGTAAATAGTAACAGCCAATCAAAATCAAGTATTTGGTTTCTACTTTTTCAAAATTAATTTAAAGAAAAGTTATTGAAATATGATTTTTATGTTGTTTCAAGAATAACTTTCTATTGAAGAATAAGTTAAGTCAATAATATTCCAATTAATATTTCTAATTAAAAATTGCATTTAATCAATCAATAATTTTACGAGTTTATTTAAATCGACGATTAACAAATTGTTGGTCGTACGGGGAATCTATTCTTAGCACATCCGTACATGAGTGTCATACATATCCTCTCTGGGGCTCAAGGGTGGTTTCTTCCCCATACGACGCACGATTTGGATAAACTGCTGCGTACCCATGACCGAAATCATGTTGGTTCTGTACGCAACAGCCGAATGCCATTCGAGCAGGTGAGCGCTAGCACTACTCCTCGAAGGACCTTCGTTCCCAGCCACTTGCTGCCGATAGAAGGTCTTACGCACTTTATTCTAAAGTCGTAGTATCAATGAAGCCTAGCCT
This sequence comes from Schmidtea mediterranea, assembly GCA_022537955.1. Classification (NCBI taxonomy): domain Eukaryota; kingdom Metazoa; phylum Platyhelminthes; order Tricladida; family Dugesiidae; genus Schmidtea; species Schmidtea mediterranea. The sequence goes on from CM039680.1 coordinate 109,584,792, forward strand.
TACACCTTTCCTGAGTCGACAATCGTGAGAGTTCCTCTCAGTAGTTATTATTATTATTTGCACTAACCCTTTCTTTGTAATCCCCTTCCATGGGTTAGTACCCGTGTTTTATTAATACTAATTGAATAAATTTATATTTAAAATTAATATTACAAAATTTCAAATTCAAAGATTTTATTCATATACATAAAGAAATATATAAGAGGAGTGATACACAGAACTATACAGAAATCAAGACGGACTATATACTCATTGTCAAAGCCTTCGAAGATAAATTTATCATCACTATGATAAAGTTTGTGCAAATTGAACAGAGATGAAAACTGATTGACTTGTACACATATTTCATTCATCTGCATCTATATCGGTGGGGAAACATCGACGTTTCGCCGGGCGGTATGGTGGCGGGTTCATATGGATGTCGAAGTCTACTCGAGTGGAGGGTCCTGGCTCGTCAGGGAGAGGTAGGTGCCTGGGTACAATGCCCGTTAGGATAGCAATTTCGCCAGTGTCCAGACCCAGCCGCTCTAGAGTACGACTTGCTTCCGGTATTTCATTCTCATCGTCCACCAAGTTGATGTGGATAGATCTGGCCGGAGAATGGAATGTGATTGTTGGTGCGTATAATACGTCCGAATCTACATCAGGGAATTCAAACTCCTGATACGGGGGCGGAAGATCGTGGATGTTATAGGTGGTACCGATCGGTTCCGTTGAACTGAGGAGATTTGTGGCCCTACGACGTTGTTCGCGACGGCGACGGTTGCGATTCGGTCGACGTCTGGCGGCTCCTGAGCGTGGTTCGGCCACGGGAGTTTGAAAAGATTCGGCGATTACTGGTGTCGGGATTGAGAGGGTGACAGGAGGTGCCTCCAGGGAAAGATGCTGTGCCGGAATAATGTTCAGGTTCCGGGCCAGGACACTTCCGGGAAGGCGAGCACGGAGTTCAGCGTCCGTGAAAATCTGTCGGAGCGTTGTTCCTTGCTCCTTTATTAGAATTCGCTGTCCGCGGGACTCGATAATCAAATCGTCTCTCGCCCGAAACAGACGAGAGATTTTTTGGTACAATTTCTTGGCTGCATCCGGCGAAAGCCAAGTTCCTTTTACTTTCTGGTATTTTTTCTGAAGAGCTGAGTGTTCTTCTTCCAGTTGCTCTAATCGCTGTCGAGTAGCGATAATCGATGGGGACAACTGTGGGATCCTGGGTAGATTTGTAGGGCTGGTCATCTAAATGTGAAGAGTGACTAAAGATAGAATCATTTTCCTTCTCGGAGGAGCTTCTATACCTATCGGGTGAAAATAATTGGTCACGTGATCTCTAATCTTCGGGTCGATACTTCTACTATTCGGGAGATCGAATGCGACAAGATAGGCATTGTTGCCTTCAGAGCTTAACGATTCAATGAAAACATCTCCATCTACTTTTCAAATTCGCGGATAAGAGTATTTGAATGTCTATAAAGATGAAGTTAAAAATCCGTTATCGCGTACTATATCGATCGTTTCTCATCTATGAACCTAAATATGCGGATGAGTATCCATACGGTTATATGCATGTGTAGCTATTAATGGTAGTTAATATTTCTATTCTAGAATTTGATAAATAAAAGTTCCGACACTTCCGTTGTTGTTAAATTTTTTACTGTTATTAATTGTTAGATTACTTTTCACTCGTACCTATCCCTTCTACCCGGTTATACTCATCATATTTTTCGAGGCAACCATAAAAATTTGTCCTATGAGATCGCTAAGCGATCTGTCCTAATTCCCCTACCTGTGGTCGAACTTCCATAATTTAAAAATCTGCTCGTTCCGGCCACTTTTCAGTAGCCGCTACGAGGCGTTCAACGATGCACTGCGTGGAGGTCCTGTGCACATGGCCAGACCCTACTGCGTACGACCGAGGTTTCAATGGAACACAACCCACGAGCGCAACTAGGGAACTTAATCCACCAGCCGGCACGCGATCCGTCCCATTGATAGCTATTGATATACATATAGTAAATAAAGATTTTAAGGGGCCTCGTATATTATGAATATGATAAAACATCTAAAGTTAAAAATCGTAAGCAAGGCATTTAAACTTTTACTAAAGCATATAAAATTACATAAACGAAAATGTTTATACAACAAAAAGGTCCTTACTCAAAGGTTTGTTGCGAATAGTTTGAATAAACGTGAAATTATAAAAAGCATAAGTTAAAAATAATGAAATTTGCCACTGTATTTATACTATTTTTGTGCGTGTGTGCGACCAATGAGCGATTTTTCGCCATTTTTAGGGCTTTTTAATTATTTTATTAATTTTAAACTATTTTTATTATTTTTTGTGCATTTTTCTCTATTTTTTGATATATAATTTATGTTATAGTTAAATTTTATTTCTATTATTATTTAATTATAATATTATTTTTAGCCCTCGTTATTTGTTTTTCTGGTCGCCACTTCTGCCTGTGTTTTTTCTAACCTTATTTTGCAAGGTTTTGGCAGTTTATTTTATTTTTCCTATGTCTCTCTCTGCAGCTGTAGGCTTTTTAGTGATTTTAATTAATTAATTGTTTTATTTTATTTTTGTTATATTTTTATTTTGTTTTATTTAATATGTTTTACATTAATTTTTGATATCTTCTTGCGGTGCGTGCTTATATTCAGTGACTCGTTCCATTACTTTTATTTTTTGTTTTAATTTTAGTTTTTTATTTTTGTTTAAGTTGTGGCTCTGAGCCCAACAAAATTTATATACTTTTTTATATAATTATCAATAGAGATTTTCAATTTAATATTCTTAAATTAAAATATTTATTCATATTTTCAAACCAATAAAATCATTAACAGGTACTTAAAAATTTTCAACGATTTTTAAATATATGTATGTTTTTTACCAATTAAGCAACTACCTTTTATTAAAGACATGTGTTATAATATAATTGGTATTTAGTAATTATTGGTTTACATAAGGTTATAAATTTTAATCACATAGGATTAAAATTATTACATCTTTTATCCTTTAGAGTTAAAATTATTAAATATTTCATTACTTTGGGTATAAATTGTTACTTCTTCCATTACTTAGGGTTAAAGTTATTACCTATTTCTTCACATAGGGTTAAAATTCTTAACCTTTTAGATAACTTTATAACAAATCATGTAATAATTTATCCATAAATTTATAGAAAAGTATTATAATATACCTAATTTGAATCATAAATTATTGAAATATTTAATATGTATCACATAAGACCTGATGAATTTTTAATGGTTATTTAATCAATTTTTGGTTAAATAAAGCTTTAATGTCCGAAATTATCGGTTAATCAGCATGTTGTTAATAAATGTAAATCTAATTTTACACGTTTTGGTATCAACACTAAAAATGATGAGTTTTAATTAGTATTTAGATATTTTCAAAGATCTTATTAGAAACAAGTTTTTTAGATATCATTAGTATCCACTTGACTGATATTGACGATGTTTACCAAATACGTGTTTGTAATAAATTTACGTTTGAAAAATTGTTTGTCTTTTTTATTATTGTGAAAGTTAAATTATTATTATCAATAGCATTATTATTACCATAATTGTGTGAATTTTGTTAGCATTAATTAATCCAGTATGCGTGAATTTTTAAAAAATATTGATATAAAACTCATGGATCGATTATTCGTTATCAATTTATATAGTGAATTCAGTGACTTTCATTTGTAAACCAAGTGACTTTTTTTCATAAAAACACTAAATTTAAAGTAGTTGATACAAAGAATTTAGTTGATGGTATCGCTAATAATTTATATAGTCGGATGAACTTGAATGAATTTGTAAGTTAAGTACTCTTTTACCTAAAATGGTTTCGGATAATCTTTTGGACACTTCGAATTATGATCCTAGTCATCATTTGTATTCAAGAAAACTTGACTCAGTAATAAGTAAATTCAAAGATGAGAGTAAGGGACTAGAATATAAGGAATGGGTTTTCTTAAGACCAAAATGCTATAGTCTTTTAGATGAAACTGAAAGTAATAAAGCAAAGGGAATTACTTTGGAAGGAACTGAAACAAAGCATCTTTCTTATCTTGATTGTTATAGAAACGATACAATTTTTTCTGTTCCTCAAACGAGAATAACGACGAGGAATCATCAGTTGTTTACCTTTAAAAATTGTAAAATTGCTTTAAGTAACAACGATTATAAACGTCAATGGGTAGGTAAAAACGGAAGTTTTGCATTCGGACATTATTTAGGTATCAATGCCACTGATGTGGAAGATATTGAAGCTTTTATTTAAATAAATGTTGTCATAAAAAATGTGTTTGTCTTTTTATTCTATTATTTTGTAATTATTATTATTATTATTATTATTATTATTATTATTATTATTATTATTATTATTATTACTAGAAATTTGGATAATAAAATGAGTCTGGTGTCGGTAATAATTCGTTGAGTCAGGGGTTAAAATCCTATCTTGGACGAATTATTTTTTATTTTCAAAATTAAATTTTTTAATAGAATATAAATCTGTATATTTTATTTGCTGTAAATTTCAAATTTTATAGAAATTGGTAAAGTAAATCTTGTAAAATTTAATTTTTTACATTTAGTTAATTTGAAATTTTAAACTTTGTGAATTATTTTTTAAAAATATTGAATGTTGTAAATCCAGTGTTCAAATTTAAGTTTTGAGTGACTTATTTTTAATTAAATAAACTATCAATATACTATACTTGTTGTAAACTTAAATTTTCATGAAAATAATTAAAGATTTATGATTATTTTTATAGAATTATTACGTAATATACTGCTAACAAAGTAGCCAGTAAGCTAAATAATTTAGGATTGAATATTTATTTTAAGACGAGTTTGATGTTAATTTATTATGTTTAATGATTATTTTATAATTTTTTATGTAATAATATAATTAACAATTGAAAATTTTATGTAATTATAATTTTGCATTATAAATGGCATTATCATGTCACTGGCGTTCTAAAAAGCCAATAAATTGATTTTTAATTTCATTAAAAATTATTTTTATAGTATTCTCAATTAAAGTTTTATTATAAATAATTTCAAATTCAAAATAAAACAATAGAATAGTTTTATGTTGTTTTAAAAATATTATATTTAAAATAAAATGAAAAACCAAAAAATTTCAAATGATGCTCTTTCGAGCCAATTAGATCCGCTGGAGAAACATTTCGATTTTCAGCAATCGAGTTGTAAAAGATTGATGGATCTTCTCAAATCCCAAGTTGTCTCATCTGAAGCAATTATGGATTTTATTTCAAATATCTGCAAATCTGCTCTTTATGTCAAACCCTCGAATATGACTTATAGCGCAAAGCCGGATCAGATAACCGATGAAAATCAGTAAAGCCATAGAAATTTCGAGGAGTGGAACTCTATTGAGACAAAATTTTTCTCAAAATTAAATGATAATAAACCGAAAATTTTATCTCGATTGTTCAACCTCCTCGATTGGCTGATTCCAAGCAGAATCATTTCAATTCATATGAATCAAGAACTTGTTGTATTAATAAAATTTTAAATAGTACTAGTGAGCGATTTTGTTAAGTCTTTGTAATCGGTATGTATGGTGTAATAAGTGTGTCTCCAGGTAGTGATTTACCAATGGACACATGACATAATCGTGAGGTCGTCTGACAACAGTGGACAAAGGTCAATTACTAGGTAGTAACAGTATAGACAGAGGTCAGATATTATGCACTATTACGTAAGCCAAGGGGGTTGTATCTGACGGGCTCACATCCTACTACTACTAAATTTTCAGTAGAGATTTCTTCATCATTAACGATTTCCGTATCTTAATCAATAACAATTTCCGTATCAATTTCATCATTAACAATTTCTTCATTGTCATTCGGAAATATTAACATTTATTAACATACACAAAACATTAAAATAATTGTGAAAGTCTAGCAGTTGCGGTTTTCCAGATTGGAGAAAGCACATCATTTTGATCAGCTTTATATCTTTGAATTGTTATTAAATACCAGTTTTCCTGTTCTTTGAAACCTATTTCTGCAAATGCATCATAATATCTAGTATATTGACAGGTGAAGAATGCATTTTGATTGCATTTTAAATTCGAATTCATCTTATTTAAAATAGTATCAATATCTTTAATATCTATCATTGAGAGTGTATTTTCGGATCACAAAAATTAATACTAAACAGAGTCTTGTAATGTATGCCAACAAGACAGTAATAACAATGTAATACAGGGAAAATTATAAGAATAGGAATTACAAGTTATTTCCAAACCTACAGTGTTTAGAATTCAGAAAATGTTGAAAACTAAAAAGGTGGGTAAGGATAAACAATACTATGTCAAATGGCACGGATATCAAAAACCTTCATGGATCTCACCAAAAGACCTAGTAAAGCGAGTTTCTATACTATTTTACCGAGCAATAGTTGCCCACTAATCCATCCGGAAAATCAAGCAAGCAAATTCATGGTTGATCTTCAAAATCCCATTTATTTACATGGAGATTGGGAAGTTGCTTTGCAATACTTTATATTTGTGTACAATACATTCCCATTTAATAGTCAATGCAAAATCAAGAGGAATGTCCCAAAACATGTTGCGGTATTTACTCAATCAATAATATTGAACAATATTATCATATTCCGAATTAAATTTTAGATGAAAATTGTAACATGTTTTACAAAGATGGATCAAGTATTAGTTGTGATTTTAGTCCATTTACAATAAAATTTGAAAATATTAGTGATGCCAAGCAAATGGGAATTAAAAAGCTTAACATTGTTGTTCCTGGTAATGTTCCTGGTAATCTATTACGTTTCAAATCATTTATTGAAATCGGACTGGTGAATGAAAACATCAAAATATATGTTTCATATATTAATGAGGTTGAAAATTTGTTTACGTTTACTAATGATTTATATATTGAAACTCTTGAAGAGTTACACAAATATATTTCATTATATTTTTTACATATATTTAAAAGATCTTATTATTATTATTTAACACCATTGACAATGGATTAAATAAAAACAAATATTAATAATAGATTACTTATAATAATATTTGATGAAAAACTTATAATATTTGATGAATATAAATAATCATTTAATATTTATAATTTATCGATATTTAGTTTCAAGTATTAAATTTTAATAAATTATAAATATAAAAGATTTAAATTTTAAGTAATTTACATATAATTTACATATAAATTATTTTATTAGGCCGATTATATCCGAAGTATTGCACCTCTTCAACATGCCACACAGTAAAATGTCAAGATGAAATGGAGCGTTTCTACGGTCGTAAATTCTTTTGCATCGATTTTTTCATATGCCCCAAATGTGAGACTGCCCAAGATATAAATTATTTAGTGTTTTATAAGGGGCACTCTGCCCACTTAAATAAATTTATTTTTAATAAAAAAGCTCTTTTTAGGAAAATAAATAAACGAAATAACTCAAGACATAATAATAATAATAATATTAATAATAATAATAAAAATAATACCATAACACAATAATAATAATACAGCTAATAATAATAATAAACGACCTGCTGTAAATATTCAGTGTATTCCCTCTAAAATTAAAAGGGTTGAAATCATAATTAATAATCAGATAGTGTGTTTAATTAATAATGATGATGAACCGGAAATACGGTTGGATTTAAATGGAACCCATAAAAGTATTAGATTTGATGTTAATACAAATCTCCCTAACTAATAAAATAATTAATAAATTAAAATCAGAAATAAAGAAAATGGGGTCAGTTAAGATACAATTCACCATTCTTATCCAATTTGAAAAAGATGGTGAAATTAAAGATAACTTTTTAGTAACTAAGCAGGACCTTTTTTGATAATTTTCTGCTCTATGGTATAACTAAATTAAATAATAAAATGGAGCGTTTTACATATTAAGGAAGTGGATGGCGAGTTGTTAATATCAAAGAAATCAATTTTGTATTAACTGAATATTCGATTTTATATCCTATAAATAGATTAGCCGGCCATAGTTATATCCCCACACCAAGATCTTTATTTGGAAAATAGACTATAGTTAATGTCCTAAATAATGACCATAAATGTTTCATATATAGTATATTAGCTCTTTTAAAACGAGATGTAGTTAGTACCAGAGAAACAGAGTTACTTCTTATGAGAATTATTTGGACGAATTGAATTTTGACCCCATTGACTATTGCCCATGAGACTGTAATATTCCCAAGTTCGAGAGAAAAAATAAGGACTTAAACCTTGCCTTTAACTGACTCTGCTTTTGATGGTGCAATTGTTAGAGCCAAGGCTATTTTAGGGGTTCTGTATAAATAGGGGGTTCTGCCTCCTATTTTGGGTTCTGTATCTGCTGATGAATGGCTACAGCACAACAAATTTGGACACAGCAAAATGGCGAGACAATGTTAGATTATATGTTAACCTACTTAAAATTAGATATATTTTTCCTTGCGGAATTTTTTCAGCAATTTCGCGCAAAACCAAGTGCTTATAATAGTCTAGAACCTCTTAATTTTTATGGAATTCCTGGTATGTCATGGGTGTCAGCTCTCATGAAATTGCAGGAACCCATAGAACTTCTACAGGACATGGAAATGTTTAATTTCTAGGAGGGAGGAATACAGAGTGGGTTAACATGCATTATGTCGCAAGTTCTGAGGATACAGAACCCTTTTATATAAACATAAATAATTTGTACGGTTGGGCTTTTAGCCAAAATCTTCAGTATGTAGATTTTGTTTGGGTATATGAGGGTTTCGATCATATTTTATACGAATGTATCAATGATGATATCGAAATACTTCGGTATGGTTATACAATGGAGATTGGTATCGAGATTCCTCATTGTGTGAATGATTTTTTGAACGCTATGGGCCGGAAAATATGTATCCACCGAACTCTGAAGTTGATAAGTTGATGCTCACGCATGGGACTAAGAAGAACCATGTTCTTCATTAGCGGCTTCTCAAGCTTTTATCTTTCACTTGGTGTGAAGGTTGTGAAAATTTATCGTTCGATTAAATTTAAGCAAGCCCGCACTAAATTAATAGCACAAAGCACTAGTGAGTTATATAGAGACTTCTTTAAACACTTTAATAAAATCTGTCGGAAATCTCAAAAACGGATGAATTTGAGTCTATTCAATTCTGATGAAAAGATTATAGTATAAGCCTCAAAAATGACTTTCAGAAAATCTATCGTAATTGATGATAATCTGATTGCTGCTCATCTGAATAAGGATTCGATATTTTTAGACTAGCCTAATTTCATCGGACAAACAGTTCTAGACCTGTCTAAACTTAGAATGTATGACCTACAATCTAATGAATTAGCAAAATACCGTACTTCCAATTATGACCCGGCACATCCCTTGTACTCAAGAAAGCTTGACTCGGTAATAGGAAAATTTAAGGGTCTTGGATATAAGGAATGGGTTTTCTTAAGACCCAAGTACTATAGTCTGTTAGGTACTAAAGATAAGATGAGGGCTAAGGGGGTGAAGTTGTTGGGAACAGAGATTGAGCATCAGTCATATTTAGGTTGTTTTAATAATGACGCAATATTCACGGTGCCTCAAACTAGGATAGGAGCGTGTAACCATCAGTTGTTTACATTTAAGAACTTTAAAATTCCTCTAACCAATAAAGGCGATAAGCGTAATTTGGTTGGTAGAAATTCCAGTCTCGCATTTGGCCATTATTTAGGAGTCGATGTCATTGTTGATGATGACCAAGTAATGCTTCTATTTGGCGACAATCCAAGCTATCAGAGCACGCATAGCCCCAGTTATGAGAGTTCATATGTTGATATTGATGAAGTACTATTATCAGACTAATGTAGAAAACCTTGTGATTTATTTTAATACAATGTATATGATGTATTTTGTTGAATTTATTTTGAGGTTTTATTTGAATTAGTTATTTGTGTTTTATTAACTTTTTATTGTAATATTAGTATAATATTATTTAAAAATAATAATAAAAATTAATAAAGTATTAATGATAATAACATTGTTAAAAATAATAAAAGTAATAATAACTTTCATAAAAATATTAATAATTGTAATAAAGATTTCGAATAATAGTAATATTAACTTGTAATAATAATATAAATGTATATGATGTATTTTGATGAATTGATTTTGGTGGAGGTTTTATTTTAAATACTTGTCAATTTGTGTTTTATGGTATTATTTGTATTAAAATAGTTAAAAATAAAAATTATAATAACTTTTAATAATAATAATAAAAATAATAACTTGTAATAATAATAAAAATAATAATTATTAGTAGTAGTAAATTATATTTAAAAATTTTTGAAAAATAATATGATCTCGAGAAATCTTGAATGCCCTTGAGAAATTTTCGAATGACCTTGAAACCCATTATGACTTATCCAATAACCTTGAATAAGTCATTGTCTTTGTTTAAATTACCTTGAAATTTTTTTGATAACCTTGAAAATTATGATGACTCATATACTGACCTTGAACGAGTCATGGTTTTTGGTTTAAATGACCGTGAAAATTTTTTGAATGACCATGAAAAACATTATGACTCAGCCAGTGACTTTGAATGACTCATGATCTTTGATTAAATGACTTAGAATGAATCATGGTCTTTAGCTTACAAAAATTTGTACTTTTAGACTTAAATTTTTTTTACTTCTGGAGGGGGCTACTGCTCCAGCGGTGGCATGGTCTAGCCTTGACATAATTACTAATCATGAATCGCTATCAAGGCCGTGCGGATCCCCGAATAAAGGTAGACATTAGTTTGCTTGTTCTTGATTTTTAAATGCATTTAAATAACATTAGAGTTTCTATTTTTTATTTTTTTCAAATGTTTATTATTTAGTGAATATATGTAAAACAAATTGATAATAATTTGAAAGTGTCAGAGGAAAATGGAATTTCGATTCCTAATATGGAGACCTTTTAAAATTTTTCAGATAATCATGATAAAAGTAATATTATTGAAAAAGTCGTGGTGTAGTTAAAATAATGAAACTACAGCAGATTTGGATTAAAATAAATGTTATCTTTAACTCATATATATATATAAACAGATTTGGATTTTTAAATATTTTTGGGTTCTTGGTGATACATTCAAACAAAAACGCACCTATATAATGTACATGTACTTTTTTGTCCAAAAAAATTGCCTTATGAAAATCAAAAAATCCGACTTATTTTAATATTTAGTATCAAATATTTCATCTTAAATATAAATACTTTACATTCTACTTTCCATATGGTTTGTTCGAAAATAAATTTTGGTATTTTTGTATCATTATTTTAACCCTCCTTTTCTCAATAAACCATTTTCGCAAATGACAAGTATTCCAATATTTTTAACTAGCAGTTTTACTATTAGATTTAATAAACGATTAAAATTTAAAAATTTAAACAATTCTGTTTTGAGTGTTTATCAAAATATGATTTAATTTAAATATTTTAGTTTCAAATATTTTGATAAAAGACTAGAAAAAATTTTGTTTATATTTTGTTAATGTTTCTAGTTTTTTACTCATTTAATTACAGAATTTGTTATTTAAAGAAATATAAAATGAAAATTTTTAAAATTTTAAATGTCCATAAAAATTGGAAAATTAATTTTAATCAAATTCTAATGAAATATTCATATAAAATACATTGATAGACTAATTTCCCTCCGAGATTGATTGAAATTCATTAATAATCCAGCTTTGAAAATGAAAAATTTCATTCATTTTAATTTATCTTTTCAATTAAAATTTTACATTAAAATTTGATCAAAAGTTTATCTGATATTATCTGTCAAAATTATTATTGATGGTTTAATATAAATGGATTAAGTTGATTTTATTTTTGACTTTTTGGTAATATTTCTGTTCATATTCTTCCTATCATCTTGAAAAAGACCGCGCTGAAAATTTTTGTTAAATAGAATTAAACAGTGACCTATAGTTGAAATAAAAATAAATGAAATTCTAAAGAAAAAAAGTTAAATGTGAACAAAATTAAATAATTGATTTTACCAATAATCTCTCAATTTATCTAATCAATCTCTGCTTCTCTCATTTTCAAATCTTGTTCACTGGTTTCACATACTAATAGACAACTTTAGCAACGACTGTTTGGGGAGTGTGGTGACACTGTCAGATGATTATTGATGTAAAACAATGATAAATAATGTAATTCATTACTATAAAAAATGTATTAAGAGAAACGACCAAAGAAAATGTACAAATGTTTAATATTCCACGCAGATGGAAAATGAGTAATATATGTCTGGTCATAGATTAAAAATTGTTTCTTTAATCTACGCACAAATAATATACACACTAATAGTTTAACATGCAAACATACATATTTTCAAGTAATCATCCCTTCCAAAAAAATACTGAATCCGTTCCTGTGTAAGGAGTGCGTATGAGCTAGTAGCAAACAAAAGTTAATGCTGAAAGTAATAATTATAAATTGATAATAGATTCAGAGGTACAGCAACTGCAAAATTGCTAATTAATTAATTAGAATATAATTGACAATAAATATTATTTTAGTAAGGAAAGAAAATTAACAAGTTTGATAAGCGTAACAATAAATAAAATTGATAAAAATAAAGTTTACTAATAATTCAACAAATGGCTTTTTAAAAGTTTTTGCCATTTAAGTCTACTGTTATTGATTGGTTTGAAATGTTCTTTCTTATGATTACCTACTTATAGAATTCAATTATTATTCATGAAATTTGTTATGTGAATATTTAGATTAAATTGCGTTGAATGATGTAACTCAATTTTTTGGCAAACAGTTGTGTAGTAAATAAGATTTAATTGTGTTGAGTCTTGTTGCTTAGGTAAGAGTACTAGGAACATAAAACTTCAGTTGGTTTTTTACTGTATTTAGTGAATTGTCATAATCTAAAATCCAAAAAAGCTTTTATTATTTGGGTATTCTATTAGGCTGTTTTATTTTCGAGCTAGACGATTATCTTCCTCACTAGTGTCGTAGTGATTTTTATTTTAGGAATTTTGTGGTGAAAAGAAGCGTTTCTGTGAACAAGTTGGAATCATATAGTAAAAGTGTTATAATAGGTAACAAGATTTTTTTAAAAAAGTGCAAGTTGATGTGTAACATATTATAAAATTTATTGATTTATTTTAATTATAATGAAACCAGGTGAAATTACTTCTAAGATTGATATAAAAGCAACAGTTTTCCTTACACAGGTCTCACAGTACGTTAAGTTTAACAAGCCTAAATAGTAAAATTTTTGTTCATTTATATTATACTACAGACTCACTGTCATCGTCAGGTAGAGTTAGGAAGATATACATCCTAGACATCAAATGTCCCTTTGACGATAGCAATGCCATTGAACTGGCCAGAAATCAAATTGGCGGCTGAAATACAAGATTATTACGTTCATTAGGCTAATGGGATAAAAGAAACGGAAAAATATTACGAAAACTAGGATTGAAATACCAGGAATACTCAGAAATGAAGCGAAAATGATCGAAAACGTGATACAGGGACCAAGAAAAACCTTCGAGAACCATATATAATAACAAAGATGGGATGATTCGAATCTATCTGACTATGCCAGTGAGTCCTTCGAAATATATTGTAGTATAATATTTATGTTGGATTAGCGCTTTCTTTTATTTAATTCAATGTTAATGTTTTGTAATTCTTTAAATTCATTTATTAACCTTTCTCAGTCAAACTTTTTCTTGGCTAAAGCTTACATCTAAATTTTTGCAAACTAAAATGCGATGTCAAACATGAAACTATATGCAAAAAACTTAATTTAGTGTTTTAGTGTAATAAAGAGGTTACCAACCATTCTGGAGCAATGACCAATTGACAAAGTTTATTAATGAGTGTCTACCTCAATAATAAAATCATGCATATTGCTCCTCCTTCAATGCATTTTTGTAGCTAAAATAATTGATAATTTATAGACACCATGTTTTAGTTACAAATTTTATATAATTGAATTATAAAAATTTATGAACAGAACAATTTGTAAAGTATTTTATGGTCTATATTTTTAAAAATAAACTTGCAAAGGAATGAAATGTTTACAATTTAGGCGCATATTATGCACTGTCCATTGTACAATTAAGTGTCAAACACAATCGAAGATTTATAATAATTTTTATTTAAAAAACTAATTTTCATTATGTTTTAGTCAATCCATTTTTGGGTCTCGACCCAGAAGTAGCGAACGCTTAGTGTAATATATTGTTAGTGTGCTTAAGAGATATTTTAAGTACCCTACACGTCAGAGCTTTGGAGAAGTACTTTGATTGTAGAGTTATATATAATATAATATTAATTAATTTTTGTTATAGCATTTGTTATAACATAATTTTTGAACTATTTTAATTCAAATAATATTAATATTAATGCATTTAATTAAATCAAATGAATAATTTTAATGAAATTTAAATAATTTTTACTATCTATAACAAATTAAGAACGGATTCGTTAATAAAGAAAAGTTACTTTTCAATTTCAGAACCATCATACATTTTTGTCATTAGCGAACATTTAATAATTAGCTTTTGTTGTTTTAATGGAAACGCTATTATTTTAATCCGTCGTCTAATATAAATAAATTTATCTAATTTTTCTAGTTGAATTTAATTTAATAAGATGGGTTTTATATTGATTGTTAAATATGTTATAAAACACATAAAATTTTGAAATTCCAAGCAATAGTCTGAACAAATTTTATATGGCATTATATTTTTAATAAATATAATGTCATTTGAAAATTAACAAAAATCAGTGGTGAAAATTAAAACTAAAACTCACCTAAAAATAGTTACGTATATATAAATGGTTGGTTGAAAGAATACAACGGAATACAAAGGAGTGATACTCATTTTGGCAGTGTGGCAAGTCAACAAGGGAAAAGTTCGACCAGTCAAGGATTTCCTAGAGATGGCTATGTCTACTCAGAAATGGTTTAGCCAATGGAGAAGTATTTAAAAGTAAGTACTTTGTCTGATTTGAGTAACGGATATTTTCAGATTCATATAGAAAAGAACACTACCAAGTAATCCAATACGCAAGAAAGACTTGGTAAGAATTCGGTCTTAATTGCGGTCCAAGAATAATGTCAAAGATTCTGCTCAAGAAATTTTCCTTTGACGCTGCGCGAAGCTATGTTTAGTTACATTGTTGAAATTACAGTTGATAATTCATGGTTCGATTTGTTTGATTTGGGTACTAAACATCTCGTTTCTATTGTAAAAAGACCACAATGAACTGTGACGGTCAAGAGGAAACCAAGTGAAGGAGTTTGATTTATGTACTTCTTGTTTTAATTGAAAGTTATTTTCTATTTGTGGACACTTATCCTATGATAAAATGGTATAAATTGTAAACCTACAGCTTTATTAAGGACAACTGAAATTTGTGGGACCTTTAGAATGGTTGTAACACTATGAGTTTTATCCGAAGATCAAGGGGCGGGTAATAAATTTGACATCATTATGTAACAGACATTTTACAGCGTCACACATTTTACGTTGAAGTGCTTTCAGCTGCTACTTATAATTATTATTAAAATAAAGCATTTTTTCCAAGTTAATTTGATTTCATTCCAATAAAATCTAGAATGGAAACACATAATAAATTCAACATATGGGAGGTGATGTGAGGTGGCTAGGAAAAATGTCAGAATCTTTTGTAAGATTATTTTATTTTTCGTAATTATTTGTTTATTCACTTACATTTTTAATTATTACAATCGTTTTAACAGTTTTTATAACCTTTAAAATATGTATAGATTTAAATGAATATTAAAACGAAGGTTGGATAGCACTCATATATTTCTAAATTTTGTTTTTGAATGGCTTATTAACCAAGGTTTTGTGCGATGTTTTGTCAAAATTATTAGATTTGTTAAGGATAACTAAGTAATAAAATTAAATAATTATTAAAACGATCAAAATGAACAGGGAAAAGGTATAAAATAAAGAATACGTCTTAGAATTCTGAGAAGTAGCCAGAAAAAATAGGAAAAGGAAATGGCAAAGAATCCATAAAATCAAACACTGAAATAATACCAAGTCGTTCTAAATTAACGTATGATGCAAAAATTTTATAAAATGATTATGTCCATTTGTTGCATTGTGAATATTGTCACTTAATAATGCAAAAAAGCGAATCAGAGGGGCCAATTAGCCTTCTAGGTTTGAGCATCTCCTGTCTCCTTCACTGACAGCATATTGCGCTTTTAGGGCTTAATTTTTTTTAAAAAAATTTCAAATTTATCCTATAACAAACTATTTGAAAAATTATTATAAGAATTATTTGAATAGTCAAGACTTAATAATTGTTTAATTTTTTGTAAAATTTTTATTCTTTTTTAATCATTCTTAACAGAACAAATCCCATTTGTTTTATCAACCTTTATTTGAATGGTTAATACATTTTATTTAGAACTATGAAAGGAGAAAATGTCAGCGGAAATATTTCAGTAATCATTTTAATTAAATTTATTTTATAATATTAATTGTAATGTAATTATAAAAATATTGTAAACTTTTAGATAACTAACTACTGTTAGTTTTAAGTAGTATGAAATTTACAAATTTTTTATTATTGAATATTCATTTTTATCGATTTTTTGGTTATTGATGCGTCTAAAAAATAAAGCTAAATTCTTATCCAACTAAAATCTAGGAAACACCTAAAAGTATTTGTTAAAAGTAAAATCTTATTTTTTGGTCACATGTGATCTGTTTTCTTTTAATATTTCATTTAAAATTTATATTTAACATGAAAACTCAATCTTATTTAAACAACCACTATTTTGTACAAAAATTATTTTGAAAATATTTATACAATCATGAGTTAACAATTTAGAATTGGAAATAATGCTTCAATAAGTATTTTATCTTTATAAAATTCAAACATGAATTTTTCAATCAATTTTTCATTATCCCATATATTAATTTTAAATAGAAAATTAAATATTTTTCTATTAAATTATCCACACATCACACTGTTTTAAAAACCACCTTCTATTATCTAATTATACTTTATAGTTCCTATCGTGTACAGTGCACTTTCGATGATCCTAGCTAATGCTTGGGAGGATGGTCACGGATAATTGAAAAATAAGGATAATCAGAATTTATTTTCTTTTCGAATATGATATCATATACACAACACAAATTTTTAACACACTATTGTTGGGGTTAAGTGATTTTCAAAAATTATTATAATAAATAAAAAATTTTGAGAAAATAAAATAATTAATTAAAAATAATCAAAAAATTAAAATCAATATTTTCCGGGGAATGGGTATGTGCCAATGCCAATTGATGAGACGAGTACGAAAATAATAATATAGAATTAATTTGGGACCCCTAGAAAAGGTTATTTTAAAAATACAAATTAATTAATTAATTAAAATGATGAAAACAAATATATTAAATTATGGAGAAATTCTCCGAATTGGATAAATTTAATTACAAAGGGAACTGATTATTCCCTAATGTGATTTATTTCGCAGTCTGGGGAACGGCCGAAGCGGGCAAAAGATGAAAGTAAATTGTTTAACTAGTTCCCCGGAAGTCCAATGTAAATTGCCGTAAATCAGATTAGTTGTTTGAGGAGAGATTACCTATATAAGGGAGTCTCAAATCAGCAACAGGGACACAAATAATTTTGAAAAATTGTGAGTAACAGAAAAGTTAAAAAGATTCGTGAGATTGAAAAAGAACTAGTCAGACTTGTCAAGAATATTTTAGTAGTTAATTGAAAAGGCGGCTTCCCATGGGGATTCCTGCCATTATTGTAAAAGTAACATTCGAATCTTTGTGAAATTGTTGGTATCAAATAAAGGTTTTCATGTGTTGAGTTATTCCAGTATCATTTAAAGAGCACGTGGAGTCAGAGCAAATAGTTCTACCGAACCAAATAAAGTTATAACTCAACATTTTGGAAAGCCCGACGTAATAGAGAAGTCGGTGCGAAAATGATAAAAAGCGTGATAAAAATGTGATTTAAAAGTCGGTGGAAAATTGTCAGAAAATTGATTTATTGGGATTGTGACACGAGTGAAACGTGAATAAAAAATTTGAAATAAATTGTGACAAAGAGAATTGATAATAAAAGTTGTGGAAATTTGGAAAAGGTGACATTGTGAATTATTATAAAGAATTATTGGAATATTGAAAAAAATTAGTGGGTGATTATTAAGAAAGTGGAAAGTGAAATTGAATCAAAAAGCTAAATTTTATAATTGTAAAAATTTGAAATTTAGGCGAGAGAAGCTGATACCCAAGAAACGATTTTATAATTTGAGAAGCCAGAACCAGAGCCGAAACCATGAGCAATAGTTCAAATCATAGCAGAGACTTACCAGTGTCAACATCTAATAATACGAAAAGCAACGACTACGCCAGTTGTCAGAAGCTACCAGTCGCCCAGTATGGAGGTGACCCGGTCGAGTTTGTCGATTTCATGGCTGATTATTTTATGTACGCCACTGAAAATGGATGGAGCCAAGCGATAATGGCGCAAAGATTGCCGTTATATCTGAAAGGAGCCGCAAAAGAAGCATTGCAGCAAATAGATAAGAAAGTGGTTAAGAATGACTGGAAAAAGCTTAAAGATGGCCTTGCGCTCAAGCTGATAGGAAGGGATGTAAAGCACGTTATGCAACAAAAGGTTAATAATCTTATTCAAAAGCCGGATGAATACTCTTGAAAAAAAGGTGTTTGAGTTAAAACCAGACCAAGCTGATGTTGCAAAGCAAGTAAAAGAATAATTACAAGATTAATTCTTAGTCGGTGTCAACAAGGAGATCAAAAAAACATTATGCTATGTGGATTTCAACAACTTCGACGAGTTAATTAAAAAAGCCATGAGAATTGAGTTGAACCTCAAGGGAACTACATCTAAATCTGAATCATTTGCAGTAATTAATGAGCCAAATGACCAATGAAAACCAACTCCTTTCAAAGATACAATAGTCCTTCACCAAAGTTCAAAAGCAAATTGGAATCGGAAAAGCCAGTGAATATTAAAACTTACACCCAAAAAACACTAATTCAATGTGAACAATGCAAGAAAATCGGACATCATATTAGTCAATATTGGTTTAGAAACAATATACAAAGAAGCCCCAAACAAATGCGCTCAGAATGGTTTAGAGGAAGTGGTGATAGAATTCCAAGACCAATGAAATTCAATATACAGTGCTATAATTGTGGAAAAAGAGACATTTGTCGAGAAATTGTTTTTCCAGATCAAGATCATCATCAAAATCACCATCATCAAAAGAGAGAAAAAGTGAATCTGAGGCCAAGTGAAATGTCATTCTTGCCGAGGATATGAACATATGACCAGATCATGCCCAAGAAATTGGGACAAATTTCAGAAACCAATATTGAAAAAATCAATTCGTATTCCAAGATGATAGTTCACCTACCAATGTTGCTTTTGTTCAGTCAGACGACTTTAGAGGTCGGATGAGAAAAAAATGAAAGATATGAACCGACGATTGGAAAAATTAATGTCTAAATTTGAATCAGACGAAGAATCAGAAATCCATATGATATATGATTCTCCATTGGAAACATCGGAGGAAGAATCGAGTGAAAATATATTAACCAAAGACTTGAATAGTGAGAAAACAACAATGATCATGACTAGACTTAGAAAGTTGCTGGAAGAAAGAAAAACAGATTCATCCCAAATAATAAAATCGTTCAATTAGTTAAGCCAGATATCAATGAATTCAAAAAAATTGGAAAGTGTAATTAAATTATGTGCTGATTATTACGAAAATGGAACAAATAATAATGATGAAATAAAAATATTAATGAGATTATTTGGAAAAATGTTAAGAGAAACTGAAAGGTTAGATTTTATTTTTGTAAATGTTGTAGTTGAAGTTAATAATTGTGAATTATGTTGTCGTTGTGGGCATATGCGAGTGTTAAGCAATTGAAAAATGAAATGAAACAAAAGTATGGATAAATAATTGAATTTAAATTTAGAAATAGAAGTTTTGAAGATAATGAATTCTTAGTTGATTGTGGTTTTATTCCTGAAAGTAAAAATTATATACGGATAACGAGGATGACTGAAATTTATGAAACATTAAATACTAATTTAAAGGAAATTTTGAACTGTTTAGCTGATGCTTTGTTCATAGGAGATGAAACTGAAATTGATAATGTATTGAAAATAGTTTTGATGACATAATTCGATGAAGATAGTCAATTAGAAATTAGTAAAATAGTTAGGTGTCATTTGCATGGTAATATGAGTTATAGGCAAAAGTTGAAAGAGATAGCGCAGAGGTGTGGAAAGGCTCTCAGAAGAGCAGGAGTTGAAATTAATCCAATAGTATTAGAATTAGACTATGAAGGATTTAACAAAGTAGAATATATTCAGGAACATTGGTGTACGAAAGTTCAAAAAATAAGAAAACGAGCTGCGGAAATAATGGGAAGAGATGGAATTATTGTGTTATTATATAAAGGAGATGAACTTGAT
The DNA here is from genome assembly GCA_022537955.1 of Schmidtea mediterranea. Classification (NCBI taxonomy): domain Eukaryota; kingdom Metazoa; phylum Platyhelminthes; order Tricladida; family Dugesiidae; genus Schmidtea; species Schmidtea mediterranea. The sequence goes on from CM039680.1 coordinate 109,605,333, forward strand.
GATGATGAATATTTATTTGATTTTGGATTTATACCACAAGAGTTAGACGAAAATGGATATTTAAGGAATAATGAAAATTTTGTGAATTATGTAATTGCAGTTAAGGAGATAAATCGAACAATATTTAAAAAATTTAATCAATTTGAGGGTACAGATGAGGATACGAATGTTAATGAGAATATAGAAAAGATAGAAAACGAGAATGTTTTATAAGTTAATTCAAAAGAAATTGATAACTGTGAAGAAAGTGTTGAAAAAAGTAGTGAGCAGCATGCCGATGAACCGATAACAGAAACTAGAAGTGCATTAAAATCAAGTAAAATAAAGATAGATGATAATGAGTGTGTAAAAATTTGGTAATACAGAAGTTTATATGAGATTAAAAAGGAACTAGTACAATTAGTAACAACCAAAACCCATCCGATGGAAATATCAATCGCAAATTGATTATTATTTTGTTTTTTTAAATAAGCCAAATACAGTAACCTTTTACGTCTTAATTAATTTAAATGAGCGATTGGAAAGAAGATAATGAAAAGTATTGTGGAAATAGTGGTCTTACCAAATTTCCAGTAACATCAAATCGTCGCCAACATGCGAACTATTTTTGCGGCACAGTAAATGTTATTTCGGAAAAGGACTTAATATCACCTGCCTTGAATTGCACTTCTTGTCGAAATATCATTACTGATATTGAATCAATGAAATTCGAAGGAAATAACGTTTTCACCAATGAACTTTGCTGGAGACTTTGGATTAAAAAAATGGTTGATTCTGACAAATTTAAAATTAGGGATTTAGTATCACAGGCAGCAAAACGATATTTACTCGATCGTGTTTGCGCCACTTGAAATTGTCGATTGATCATTCATGCTCGAAGGAACTACGGGTGAATTTGAAATCGGAATGCCCACAACCATTAAACAATGCTAGAATAAGATGTAGAAAAGACGAAACGAATATTACAAGGCATAATAACGATTTTATACCCGATGTTTAAAATTGAAGTAGATGTGAAAGATTATGTGAAGAGAATAGTGGGAGAATTGAAAGCTAAACTTCTTGAAGTTGCGCAGATGTTTGGCTGAGAAGATGTATTTTGTGATAGAAGGGTAATTGAAACGTTAACGGGTAAAGAAACTAATAGAAATTTAGTTTTGACAAGTTTGACGTACATTATTTTGGAAGTTGGCACTCATGCCATTGTAAAGACAGATGAAATAGAAAATTTGGTTGAAATTGCAGAAAAGATTTTTAATGAAAACTTTATAAAATGGGTGAAAGAAAACGGGGGTTGGAAGGCTTTGAGTTCACGTCCCCAAGGTATTAAAAGAGAAAAAGTAAATGAAGTGCAAATTGAGCAGCATGAAAATTTAAATTGGAGTGTGAATTCAGAAATGAGAAAAACTATGATATTTCCGTGGGCAATGTTTATGATAATAATTTTATGTACCGTGATTACTCAAACAACCTCGTTAGTAGCTTATGATTGTTCCCAAACTGAAATCGGAAAATTTATTCATTGGTAGACCTGGCAGAATGTCCTGATGCGTACCCCATGGAGCTAAAAATTGAAAATGATGTAAAATATCATGTATATCAAGAGTCAGATTTGAGGAGATCGACAGTTAGAGAGTGTATCGTTAAAAGAACAACTTTTGTATTTTATTGCGGAAAATGGAGCCATACCTCTTTAATAAAAATGCATACCATCCCCAGGCCGGTCAAGGTGACTCCAGAAAATTGTTTATTTGCATTTCAAACTGAAAAATAAAAAATTAGCTCAGAAATTAAATTGAAAGCTAAATTGAATCGCAGAATTAGAGAAACTATAGTACTAAAAGGGATAATAAAAGCTAATGGCGATAGCGAAGGTGAAGCGCATAAAATGAACGGTCAAATAGTTGAAAAGACCGTAATAATGTAGGAGTACGTAACAGAATTGCAAAAATTTGAAGGATCCTTTGATGACGATACAGGAAAATTACAGACGCATCCATTTTGTAACATGAAACAGACAAGTTGTCAAACGGGAGAATCGAACCTAGTATATGAAGTCAAATTGAATGTATGCAATTTAGTACTTTTAAAGACGATGAATTTTAAAGAATTATTTGGAAAACAGTTCAGAGAACGACCAGACAGTTTTCATACGAATTATAGAACAAATAATACTATTAAAATATCTCCTGTCTGGACAAGACAAACGACATTACCAAAGGACGGTATGCGATTTATTAAAAAGGATAGTATCAATAAATGTGGGCATATGGTGTATACAACAAATTACAAAGGAATCTATGTTTCCAAAAATTTCATTGATGATGCAAAAGGTTTGCATAAAAATGATATTAAATTAATCCATTATTTCAATAATAAAATTGATTATTTATATCATTATCGCCAAAACGTTCTGAAAAACATGTATCGAGAGATGATTTTAAATGATTGTAAATTAAATAAAGAAATATTACGTAATAGAATGACCATGGCTGTTACAAATCCATATCTGGCGGCCTTTATATTAATATCAGAAAACAGAGTATTTGCTAGAAATTTCGGCGAAGCGCTGTATAGCTATAAATGCAAAGAAGTGATGGTAAAAATTACAAAATATGATAAGTGTACAAATGAGTTGCCAGTGAGTGTCGGCGAAAAATTGAGGTTTATGGAACCCATTACTAGAATATTACTATATGAAGAAACAAAACCCAAGATTTTGGAATGTAACCGATTGCTATTCCCATTATATTGTTTAGCGCCAGATTCCTGGATAGCACTACCAGAATATCGTGAACTTAAAAGTCCAGATAAATTAGAGTTAACAAAATTAAAATATTTAGTAAATTTTACGTCATTAAATAAAATGTTGCAAATGGGCTTGTATTCCAGCAAAGATATTGAAGATGCACAACGGAACTTGTTGTTTCCGTCGAAAAAGGAGCGTATAATTTCTGAAATAATGGATACAATATTATCTCATGGTGAAATCAAAGCAAATTACGAATACCTTTTAACACCAGATAACTATGGAAAAGGTATGGGGAAAATCTATGTTTTTGGGACAAGCATGTGCTCGATTAATAGGTATTTACGTAATCGCATTAACAATTAAAGTAATACTTTCTCAGATTTTGTCAGCACACCAAATCTATAAACTTTCAGTTTGGTCTAGGAAAATGATTATTGGATGTATACTACTGTTAGCTCGGTTTTTTATTACAAGTCATCAGTATCAAGAGATGGCTGAAGTGAAAGACCGGTTGAAATATAACCAGAATAGTGAAGAATCAATATTCGAATCTAATAACGAAAACAAAGGTAGTAACAGTAATAATGGTGAAAATAAATCCCCATGTCGTCAAAAAGGAATAATAAATTGCAAAATAGAACCGAAATCAAACTTCTTGCTAGAACCAATGCCAAAATTTAGTGGAATCGATACGCTCACTCGGTGGTGCACACCAATAATGTTTGTACCAACAGCACCATTTTATCCCGGAGAGAGATTAAGAGAAATGAAACCATTAAACGATATTAAATTAGAACTCGAAAAATTTAAACCAACAAGAGCCGAAATTGAACGGAAAAACAGATTGGGTTTACCTGGTAATTATGTATTGATGACGATATCAGATGGAAGTAAGCAATCTCAAATAGACATACAGTTTAATGACTGAATAATTAAAGCTGTATTAGATTCAGGTTCAAGCCATACGATTGTATCAGAAAAACTCTTAACTAAGCAAGAAAAGGCAAAAATAAAACGCTCAAAGAAACATATAAAGTCAATATCTGGAAATCGTTTGAATATAAAAGGAGAAGTAATAGCAAATTTATTTATTGGTAATACAAAAAACGTTTATCCAGTGTTGGTAATGCGAAAGAGTCCTGTCAAATATTTAATTGGTATGGATGTAAAGGAGCGGCTACAAGGAGTATCTTTTGATTTGAAAACTGGAAACTTAGTGGAAGTTGAAACAGTTGACATCATACACAATGCATTTGATGTGTTCTTGAATCAATCCTTGCTTATACCATCGAAAAGTGAAATGATTTTTTATGCTAACGTCATGATTGTAACCGATGAAGAATGTATATTTGAACCAAGTCAAACATTAATTGAAAAATATGATATTCCAATGTGTGACGAAGTGGTGAAAGTTAAAAGTAAATTGGTCCCAGTGAGAATAGCAAATACCAGTACCAAACCTATAGAATTACAACTGAAAACCAGGTTGGGGAAACTAACAAGAATTAAATCAGAGGAAGCTTGGAAACTTCCAAGAAACATTAAAATTTACAAGGATAAAAAGTCGCAAGTGATGATTTAAATGATGAACAAAAACAAAGGTTTACGGCGTTACTGATGTATAAAGCCATATTTGCGAAACATGAGTATGATCTAGGACTCACTCAGATAATTGCTCAGATACCGTTGCTCAACGAAACTCCAATTAAATTGAGACCATATAGAATTCCTTACATTCATCAAGAAGAAAGTGATAGACAAATAAAAGCTATGAAAGAATTTGGATTAATCACAGACAACTATTCTTCACCATTTTCTTCATCAATTGTGGTCGTTAAAAAGAAAGATGGAGACCTACGATTTTGTGTAGATTACATAAAGTTAAATCAAGTAACAAGGAAAGACACCTATCTTATTCCTGTACCATAGGAACTTTTTACCAAATGGGAGAAGCAAAGTTCATCTCAGTGATCGATCTCAATAAAGGATATAATCAGTTTAATGTAAAAGAAGAAGAAAGACAAAAAACTGCGTTTTCAGATGGCTAAGGATTATACGAGTTCAAAGTTTTGCCATTTGGTTTAACCGGCGCTTCTGCAACTTTTCAGAGATGTATGAATTTTGTACTTCGTGACATACCACACCACTAGTGTATATAGACGACATCATAATATTTTCAAACGGTTTTGAAGAACATAAGATTGAGAAACGCAAATCTAAAAATAAAACCCTCAAAATGCGAATGGAATAAAATCGAAAGTTGTGTATGTTGGTCATTTAATTTCGCGTAAAGGTTTACAACCAAATCCAGAAAATGTTAATAAAATAAAAACTTATCCATTTCCAAATGACGTGGATCAAGTTCGTCAATTTCTGGAATTAGCGAGCTACTATAGAATGTTTATTAGAAATTTTGAGCACATAGCACAACCTTTAAACGCACTATTAGAAAAGCTGATAAAATTCAAATGGGAAACGGCACAACAAAAAGCTTTTGATGCATTGAGAGAAACTCTAACCAATCAGCCGATATTGAGATGTACAAACTTTTCACTACCCTTTATTGTGATGACAGATGTCAGTAATTTTGCACTAGGTACAGTACTAGTACAACAAGTTGAGGGCGAAAAAGATCATGTGATAGCTTATGCAAGTAGATCACTGAGATCCCATGAGAAAAATTATTCTACAATTGAGAAGGAAATATTAACATTAGTATATGGGATAACTACGTTTAGACAATTCTTAGTCGGTCGAAAATTCGTGGTATTCACGGATCATAATCCACTACAAGGGTTGATGAAACATGGAGATTCAGCCAGTAAGTTAATTAGGTGGTCAATATCGTTACAGGAAAATGACTTCGAAATTAAATATCGAATTGGCAAATCAAATGCCAATTCGGACGCTATGGTGAGAATTCCGGAGAATGATCAAGCCTAATCAAAAGAAATAAATAATACTGATACGATATTTTTGGCAATTAAAGCAGCAAATGATATGGAAAATTTACAAATTGAACAAGAAGATGATGAAGAAATAAACCAGTTACGTATACATGCAGTTGAGATTAAAAAGGAAAATGACTGGAAGCATATTGTTGATGTAAAGCACAAATATGTTATTCATAATGGATTATTAAAATGTGTAAAAAATGATAACTTACTAATTGTAATACCAGCAAAACATCGCAGAGCATTATTGAGGTTATATCATGATGGTGCATTATGTGGACTTTTATCCGCTCGAAAAACATTATCACGTATAAAGTTGAAATATTACTGGGAATCTCTGGAGCAAGATGTCAGACAGTGGTGCAACACTTGTGAGATATGCCTTACTAGACGTAATATCGGTCGTAAAATTAGAGTTTTATTGAAACCGATGCCAGTACCAACAGCATCTATGGAAATGACAGCAATGGATATGCAATGCCAAATCAAAAAGCAGATACGGTGGCAAAGATATTCGTAGAAAATATTGTTTTCAGATATGGAGCACCTAAGACGTTACTAACGGACCAAGGAACAAATTTTCAAAGTGATCTATTTAACCCTTTTGCAGCTGCTGGGACATATGTGTCCCAGCAGAAGTTTAAAAACGGCTGAATTTAAAAGTTTCCATATAATATGAGATATATGTATCCCAAATCGTCTTCTGTACTCTTATCTAACGGTATTTAACTTTGTGTGCGTCTCTTTAAAGTTATTCATATTTAATCTTGCATTTGAAATTGTGAACTGCAGTTGTAATTTATGATAAATGCTTGTTTTAGCAAAATAAATATTAAATTTTTAAAAATAAAGGTGTTTTATAATACAATTAGTGAACAACGTAATTATTGGGAGTATTTTATGTAAGGTAAGTACTATATTTATTTATATTTTACAGATTTTTTAAAAGTTTTAGGTCGCGGGACATATTTGTCCCAATAGTCTTGTAAAGTTTTTAATTTTTAATTTGGTTTTTTTATATATAGTATAATAAATGAATGCAAAAGAAATTGAAGAAAATTTGTTGGACTAATCAGATAGCTCAGCCAGTATTGATCTTTTTTTTAAAAAATCTTTTAAAACCTAAGAAGGAAAGCCGCTGCGAAATGGTTAAATCAATTACTGAATTGTTTGGAATAATAAAATTATGTACATCTTCATATCATCCACAAACAGATGGACTAGTGGAAAAATTCAATCGAACCTTAATTAACATGATATCGTCTTACGTGAATAGAAAACAAAAAGATTGGAACGTATTCATTAAACCGTGTTTGTTTGCTTATCGGAATGCAGTAAATGAAAGTACTGGAGAAACACCTTTCTACCTGATGTACTTAATGCGCAATAAGATGCCGATTGATTTGAAATTTCAAGAATCGATATCACAATATATGGATGTAACAGACTATAAAGTAATTATGCAAGAGAGATTGCAGTCCGCATGAATGCAAGCAGGACTTAAAATACGGCACGGCCAAGAAATTTATAAAGAGTCCTTTGATAAACATGCACATGCACATGATATTAAAATTGGAGATTTAGTGTATCTCAACAAACCAGAACCAGAAAAAGGACCGCCAAAATTGTCGCCAAAATTGAAAAGACCGTTTTAAAGACCTTATTTTGTATGTGATGCTACAGAAACGAATCTAAGATTACGTCCTTTAAATAATAAGGAAGCGGGAACAATAATAGTTTATGCAAATCGATGTAAAAAAGTACCTGTTGAAGAAATTCCAAAACAGTACGATGGGAAAAATAAATTAAATTTTTTAAGGGGTATAAAAGCAAATTTTAAATAAAATAATTTCATAATATTAAAAAAAATTTATACCAATTATTCAAAAGTTTTCAAAATTTTCCAACTGGTAATTTATTATTATTATTATTATTATTATTATTATTATTATTATTATTATTATTATTATTATTATTATTATTATTATTTATTATTATTATTATTATTATTATTATTATTATTATTATTATTATTATTATTATTATTATTATTATTATTATTATTATTATTATTATTATTATTATTATTATTTATAGTTGCTGATTAAGGCGGTGCTCTTCGGGTGCTTTATCTCAATCAGTAGCATTTTCAAAATAATGTAAATAAATTTTAATTATGAATAATTTTAGAAGAATGAATAAAATAGCTGCATTCAGATCAACATATGATGGGTACATCAAGATCCAGAGGAATCAAATTGGTCAATCCAAAATAATAATGAACAACAACGAGCAAATACCAAATTACTTCAGAATTGATGACAGAAAAATGAAGGTATACATTTTCAAATTAACCAGATCTAGAATTAGGTTGAAGAGGACATTTCCATGAAAAACGATGAAGAATATCATCTCCACATAGTGAAAGGGAAATTGGAAATGCTGGACATTTATGGAAATGTATGGAAAGAAATTGACAAATTACCCTCGTAGAAAATTGGAAAAGAAATAATGGCCAAAGGATTAAGAGCATCCAAAGATGATGTATTAATTGCCGTAAAAGCGAGATCAAACTCGGAAGGAGAAGTCCCATGTGCATATTCAGTGGAAAATTATGATCCAAGACTACTTCAAATTTCTGAAGAAATGTTCAAGAAGAAAATATTGTTTATGGACGCAGAATATGGGATCACAAAAGCACATGGGATGACCCCATTGTCTGTAGCAATAATTGATTATTATGGAAGAGTAATTAAGGATGTTTATATTACACCAAGAATCAAACTACAGTATTTTTATGCAAGTATACACGGCATTACTGAGCGCAACAGCCGGAATCAACAAGATCAATATGAGGAAATGAAAAGTATTCAAAATCTTACCAGAGGGAAAATATGTATTGGACACGGTTTACAAGCTAAAAGAAAATATCTAAAAATCTTGGTTAACATCTCTATGGGATAAGGGATTTTGCTGTTGCTCAGGTGTTTAAATCATTTGGGATAACACGCAATGGAGAGTGGTACAAACTAAAAACGTTTGTACAAGAAATATATGGCGAAGAAATGCAGCAAGGTATCCACTCAGCCTTAGAAGATGTTAAAGGAATCCGAAAAGTTTATCTGAAACTGGAACAGCAGTGGATCAATGATGTAGAGTGGAAAACAATAAACCCATCAAGGAAATACTCGTTAAGTGAGTATAAAACAATGAGAGTCTCAACGAGCAAGGACCCAGAGAGCGAGGGAGAATGTGAAATCATGGAAATGCCAATAGAAATGAATCAAACAATGCCTGAATTAAAATGGGCAACAGAAGAAACAATCTAAATACCAGAAGAAGGCTTTGGTAAAATTGAAGATGCTAAAATTGTTAAACTACAAATAACGTTAGAATATGGGCCTAGATCGAGGGAAAACCTATTAGAAAAAGGAAAATTATATCAGAGATTGGAGAAGACACAATGGTCATAAATGGGAAAATATTAGAAAAAGAAGAAACCGTGCATCGATACAAATGTGGAAATGAACGGTTCGAGATAAAGCAACTCGATTAAAAAAATATGATTATTTATAAATACATAAATTAAAATTAAAAAAAAATTTTACTTGTTTTTTGAATAATAATAAAATATGTATTGATGTCTATTATTTTGAAGTAGTGCGATACCCGTTAAGTACCCCGAATGAAATATTTTATATTATTATTATTATTATTATTATTATTATTATTATTATTATTATTATTATTATTATTATTATTATTATTATTATTATTATTATTATTATTATTATTATTATTATTATTTTTTTTTTTTTTTTTTTTTTTTTTTTTTTTTTTTTTTTTTTTTTTTTTTTTTTTTTTTTTATTATTATTATTATTATTATTATTATTATTATTATTATTATTATTATTATTATTATTATTATTATTATTATTATTATTATTATTATTATTATTATTATTATTATTATTATTATTATTATTATTATTATTATTATTATTATTATTATTATTATTATTATTATTATTATTATTATTATTATTATTATTATTATTATTATTATTATTATTATTATTATTATTATTATTATTATTATTATTATTATTATTATTATTATTATTATTATTATTATTATTATTATTATTATTATTATTATTATTATTATTATTATTATTATTATTATTATTATTTTTTTTTTTTTTTTTTTTTTTTTTTTTTTTTTTATTATTATTATTATTATTATTATTATTATTATTATTATTATTATTATTATTATTATTATTATTATTATTATTATTATTATTATTATTATTATTATGAATAAGAAATGCAAGAAATTTAAATGAACAATAAATGCAAGCTGCAGGTTCTTCATCGTCACTTGAAAAGAACCATGAGCTTCTAGATGAAATTAAACAATTATTATTATTATTATCTTCACATAGTTTTGACGTAACCTCTTCTTGTTTTTAATTTCATATTCACATTTCTGTACATTACTCTAATGTAACTTTATTATTTTTAATGACTTGTTTTAAAAAGTAGACCTTCGGCAAAACAGCCTCATAAATCTTGAATACAGGTAAAAATATTTACATAATGAACTTCAAATAACTTTAAAATAAAGCTAAATTCTTTAATTTAAAATTAATTCATTTTTTTGATAATTTTGAAACATTTAATCAAACAAATATACACAAACAGGAAATGGGAAAACAGAAAATTACTCAACAGATAAGGTGAAATCATTTCATTTTTAAAGTCTAATACATCCGTTAATTGGCATTAGTTCCTTCCATTAAATGAGTTAGCATAATCTGAATCAATATTAATTTCATTAATCGAGAAAATTAATTATTAAATAATATATAATTATTCATTGTTTAATTTATCAATGCTCTCACAATCTTGGATTCTCTATTGTTTGTTTTGTATATTTTTATAAAAAATTTTGCATTAATATAAACAAAATCCAAGAGCTGGTATGGCGAACCTATGGCACAAGTGCCAAAAGTATCACGCAAAAAATGTTCATTGTATATATAATTTTGTTTGTCACACGGTAAAAAAAAGTTCATCATCCCTGGCTTATAGAATCTTAGTGCATACAATTATATTCTAAAATAATTTAACCAGCAAATTAATTAAATTAACTTAAAATTAAAGTTCTAGCTGAAATTTTATTTTTTCACTGTCAAATAAAAAAATATTTACCAATTTATTACAACTTCATAAATGGACAGTAAAACATGATATATAAAAGTTAATTATGTATATCTAAATATCGTTGGGCTTATGTGAAAATCTACAAAAGTTAATTAAAAATTAATTAAGAATTTATAAATCGGAAAATCAATATTTTTCTCAGATGAAAATGGAAACCGGTAGCATATAAAAAGATATGAATAAATATAATAATTTCAATTACATATGAGAGCACATAAGGTTCACAATTTCAAAAATAACTAATTAATTTATTTATTAACAAAATTGCTTGACACATAATTTTGACATATTAGACGAAATGAAATTGAATACCATAAATGTTAAAAAGAGACTTAAGCTCACATTTTTTATTTCACGACAAATATTCAACACACTCTGTTATAGCTATTCATTTCGTAACATCTAAAAGGGATTATATTGGTTTTCTTTTTATTCATACAAAATGCACAAACATATCAACATTCAAACACAATCGTCAAACATCATAACCAACCTTTGATCTTCAAACTACAATTTGACATATTTTTTCATAACAGGTAAATTTAATTTATTATAAAATATTCTTTAATTATCCTTCCTTACAATAATAATTAGTGATAACCAGAAGTATAAAAACACGTAAAAAGTCAATAAAACCGCCAGATTTTATCGAAGAAATGACAAAGGATATTTGTGGTTATCCACTGATCATGTAAGAATTACCCTAATCTCTGAAATTGTGAAATTTAATATTTTTTATGAGAATAATTGTGATCAGTGACTAGAATTGGAATTGTATTGTGTTGTTCAAGTAAATTTCAATATTGTTGGGTATCGTGATTTTATATAATGACACAAGGAATCAGATTGAGTGTTTTCTCCAGCCAAAACTATTATAAAATCAACAATACATATAAATCAAAGGTTTGTTAGCTTTATACCAAATTGTTTTGATAATCTTCATGATAAAATGATAGAAATGTTGGATTATAAAAGTTTCCAACATTTATTTTCTATCTCATCTCTCAACCAACACTCCAAATGAGACAAACAATACGATTTATTGCATATTTCTAACATCTTATTTAAATGACTTGATTTTTAGTGAAATTAATTTATTGGGTGGTTACAGAGAAATTAAGCTTTAAATTCGTTTTCAATACCTATAGGCTCTTTATTTCCCAGTAAAGAAGAAATGACACTATTTATATAAAAAGTCTTGTCTTTTGATGATAAATCTAATTTAATGCTAAATTCGCGATTTTTTATTAAAAATTTATACTAATTAAAATTTATTAATAATAATTATGCAAATTAAAATATTAAATTCGATATTTGTAATTATCATAATTAGAAGAATGAACAGATGAATATTAGTAATTAATTAGATTCAGTTACACATTTCTTCCTGATAATAATAATAATAATAATAATAATAATAATAATAATAATAATAATAATAATAATAATAATAATAATAATAATAAAAATAATAATAATAACAATAATGATAATAATAATAATAGTAATTTTTGCTGAACGTATTGGAGCTGGAACAATAGTTTATTTAGCAGCAGTTTTGAATACTTAGCTGTGAGTTACTTGAATTGGCTGGTAATGCTCCAAGAGATAACAAAAGTCGTATTATTCCCCGACATTGGCAATTTGCTATCCGCAATGATGAAGAACTGAACAAATTATTGGATGATGTTTTGGGGCGAATTAATATCCGTCAGACCAATATAAAGGATACATTTAGTGAAGAGCTGCTCAATGCCGTCAGTCTCAATCGTTTGGCTTCTACAAAGTAACTTGTGGATGCTGATTTGAACCAAATTGCTACCCGTCAAAACAAATGGCCTGCCATTTCTAGGTCCTGTTTAATTAATAGATCAACTTAACCGCCATATTGAACAAAAGTTTTGCTTCACTAATGAATTGCGAATTGTCATCATTACAATTTTTGTCTGTCGAGGTTTAATAAGATAAAACTTCATTAATTCAAATTAATTCGTATTGATGAATTGTTTCTTATATGAGCTAAATTGAATTAAATTAATAAAATGTTGGTTGTTTAAATCCTTAAAATCTATATTATGGGTACTCTTATATGTATGTCAAAAAGGTGGCTCGTTTATTGAGCTAGCGGAAATACATTTTCATTATTGACAGTATTTTGCGTCTCAAAATACATATTGTAGTGCACTGGAATTTTTCTTTTTTTCTCATTTGTTGTACAATTTATACTCTGCTCTTGCCTTATTTGACTATATTTTAAATAATTATCAAATTTGAATCATGTTTATTGTATATTGTATATTGTATATTGAAATTAGTTCATTATCCAACTTTTATTGTCGATTTTATTGAAACATTTAATTATTATTTCATTTTTGAAAATATTTTACATACAACTATTTTGACTATAAAATTATAATTTTTAACTTAATAAAATCTATTCGAATTATCTTATTTTGAAAATTTAATTTTTATTTAATTTTTATCTCATTAAATTCGAATCATGAAATCTTACTTGCTCTTTTAAAAAAAACAGAAGAACTTTACTTTATTGTTTAACGTTTAGTCCCATTAAAATTATTATTCTATTCAAAACCATCTTTGTTGATTATTCAGACTTTATTTATGATCCATGCTTTATTCATTCAATGTTGAAATTTTTCCAATGAAATTATATTAAATATATTTTTTTAAACAACATTTTATTAAATAATTTTTGAGATTAGAATTTTTTTAACTACATAAATTTATTTATTTAAATATTTTAATTTCTCTATTCATAAATTTCAGTGATCAAAATTTCGGATCATTTTCAAAAACTCCTCGGTCAAAATTTTTTATTAATTTTAAGGATAAAATGAAAATGAAATTGTGATTATTATTTAAATATAATAAATGATTGGTATTTAACAATCTAAATTAAAAAAAAAGGATAAAATGAATATAAAACGACTTACTGATTAAGGCAGAAAAATATATTAAAAAAATTTATGCTTTTGAATCTTTTTAAGAATGATTCATTTCCAAAATTTGCAGTTTATTAACAGTTCAATTACAATACATTATTGTATAGTTTATTTATTTTATTTAAAAAAATCTACATGTTCGAAAAAATCCCCCAAAGTTTTTTATTGAAACTCATACAAACAAAAATCTTTGTATATAAATGACTGAGACCACAAATTTAAGTGTTTTTAAAATATATTTTTTGAGGGGAACTTTTAAAGAAGAATACTTCTTAGACTTTTGGTTATTGGAAAATTGTTAAAAAAATTAAAGAATTATTTAAAATATAAAATTTTATAACATATTTTAATTAAAACAATATTTAAATTAAATTTATTGATTAAATTCAATTAAAATCACTTGTTTTAAACAAATAATTAAAAATATTAAAAACAGTAAAATTAATTAACCTCTTTAAAAGCTTGAATGTATGGATTCATACTTACTGCTCATGCTTATCAACTGTTTATATAACCGTAAAACCCTGATGAAGACTGGAGTAAAATTGAAAGAAATTAGCATTGTTGCAGAAAGTATTTGTAATTTGAGTTCACAAAACTATAAACTTTACAAAAATCCAAGTGATATCAAAATTATTAAATAAAATTTAACTAATTTGTCTCTTATTTATATAAATCTATGTTACCAAATATATTTGGTTTTAATTTTCTCAATTGAAAAATCAAGAAAATCTAATTAAATTTATCGAAAGAATAAGGATTCAATGAAACAAAGCTCCGAATGAATAAATATTTATTAATTTGTTAATGCCAAAGTTATAATGCCTGCTTTGATTATATAAATAAAAGCTTTCATCTTATTTATGAAGCTTCATCAATGTAGATTTAAAAATAGATTTCAGTTATAAAAAATAAATAAAAACTACAATGTAAATAAAATAAAATAAAACTCGATATGAAAATAGATTTATAAATAAAATAATATTGGCAAAATATATTCTTTAGTCATCTCTTCAAAATCAATTTATACCAACATATCAAAACAATTGATGCCAAAATAATTATAGAAATTACAGATAATAATAATATAAATATATTTTTCCGTCTTCGAATGTGCTTGAAAGGTTGGAATGAATTTTTTGTAATATTTTCAGATAAATCATTATTTAAATCAATGACTTGAAATTTCACAGTTTTTTTGTTAGATTTCCCACTGATATCCGTCTGACTTCGGGTAAATTGACCTTGGATTTCCACTGCCCATGGGCAATGACTGACCTCATTCTGATATAATAATAATAATAATAATAATAATAATAATAATAATAATAATAATAATAATAATAATAATAATAATAATAATAATTATAATAATAATAATAATAATTATAATAATAATAATAATAATAATAATAATAATAATAATAACAATAATAATAATAACAATAATAATAATAACAATAATAATAATAACAATAATAATAATAATAGATAATATTTTGACCGAAAATAGGATTGTGTTGATAATAATAATTGTGAAAATAGAATTTAACATAGAATAACAAAAATATGACGAATTGTAATTGTAAAAATTTTAAAACAGCATAAATTTATTTAAATTATAATTTTGAAAAGTAAATTTTTATTTTGAGTTTATTTATATAAGAATTTTTTGAGTAAATTTCATATTAGTGTTGAAATATTTTAGGATTATATGTTGCATTTAATAAACATTGAGGAAATGTGTTATCAATTTTATTATTTGCATTATATTATAATTATTATTATTATTATTATTAGTATTATTACTATCGTTATTATTATTATTATAATTTTATTATTATTATTATTATTATTATTATTATTATTATTATTATTATTATTATTATTATTATTATTATTATTTTGATTATTATTTACAAGATTTAAAAACTAAAATAAAAATGAATACTCCAACATATGGATATTTAAAGATAATAAGTGTCAAAAAATAGGATAGTCAATCAATGTCCATATAGAAATCGATATAACAATATGGACTTTGAAATAATGAATTCAAAAAAGACGTTGTGACAAAAATAAATATTTTGATTTATATATTTAATTCATCAATAATCAAATTGACTTTCGGGTTTTTAAAGCATTTAACCACATTGATCTTCCAATTTGTATTGCCGAAAAGACTTGGACACTGATACAAGCTATGACAGGTAGCACAGAAAATGAGAAGATTTGCACAAAAACTAACTGTCAGATATAAAAAAAACAATGCCTCCATAAAAATGTGTTCTACGTGTAATATTTTCAAAGAAATATACATTGGAAGTAAACTCATTAATGCTACTTAGAAAATCTTTAATGTCAACCAAGGAAAAAAAGAAAATATTTAAAATAAGATCTTAGCCAGCGGCAAGATTTACAAAACTCCGATTTAAAGACCCAAATGTTATCATAGATAAGTATAAAACAATTAATACTTAAGAAAAATCCAGTGAAAGTGCTGGTTTGATTTTTTGTTGTCTTTGGTGTAAAATTTGTGAAGTTTATTTTAAAAATTCTTGAAACAACTAAATTCTGAGAGATTGAAACGAATTACTTTTTTATCGAAACTTTTATCATTTAATTTAATAGTATTAAATTAATACATTACTTGCAGCAAATGCTTATCTTGTCATTTATGTACTTGTTTAACTATAATCTATGTTGCTAACACGAAACTATCATTTTATAATATTATTATTATTATTATTATTATTTATTATTATTATTATTATTATTATTATTATTATTATTATTTTTATAATTATTATTATTATTATCATTATTAGTTTTCAATTTTAGCCAAACAAATTTTATCGATTTATCCTTATGAAAGTTTCTAGATTTGTAAATTATTAAAATTATTAGACTTAATAAATTATGAATATTTGACATTCAAACAACGGAACTAATTTTTAAGACTGCCGCTACTAGAAATATATAAAGTCACTATTATCAATAAATAATTTTCTTCTCAGTTTATTAGAGTATTTTGTTTGAACAATTTATAATGTTTGAATGCATAAAATTTATTGATTAGTCTATAATTTCAAGCAAAATATTGTACACAAATTTTCCTCTAATTAAATGTTTTTAGAATTATTAATTGTTAATATATTCAAAGAAAATTTCTGTAAAACAAATTAAACGGTAAATAAGATTTTTAAAAAATAAATTTAATTAGGTTATCCTCTAAATTTCTACTTGAAAACTAAATTTTCAAGGAATATAAAATTTTTCTTTGTTTTAATTTGATAATTGAAATTATTTTATTTCTTCATAACAATTTATTAACAATTTAGTAAACCTATTCAGATTTTTTTTGTTAAATAAATATATTTTTTAAAAAATTTGAAACTTAACAGATAAGTTATTATTTCTTAATGTAATTTTTAAGTTATTATATTTAAAAATATTGATTTTTACTTTATTGAATTTTTTATTTAATTTTTAATTATTCTTTAATTTACTTTTTGATTTCAAATAATTTGTATATCCACAAGAAATCTTGAAAAAAACATGTTCCATGTTTTAAAAATTCAACAACCGTTATATTTTACCATACTTCTTGTGTAAGTCGTTCATAATCTGATTTGTATTCATTATTCATTATAGAACCTTTATTTGCATGATCCGAATAATTCTGTTATTATGCCAAAATTGGTATTTTTTATGTATTTTTTTCTAGAACCCATAAAAACGGTTACATTACATCAAAAATGTTTCAACTTTAGCATATTTCCTCTCACTTGAACATTACTACTTTCATATATCTAGTAATGTTCATATATCTATATATCTATATATCTATATGTTAACATATCTACTTTCTTTAAACAACGTGTAACGAAATAAAAAAAATTAAAGCTGGCCACATTTTGGGCATCCCTGCATTAAGGTTTCTTTTTTGTAAGTAAAATAAATTTCAAGGAAGAAATGTAATTTTTTCTTTGAATATATCAAATAATGTTCTTTGTAGTTTATGTCGACTTGATTTTTACAAAATGTTTTTACTATTACTTAAAGTAATATTTTATCACCTTTAAAAATGCCTAGATTCATGGGTCAATAAGATTCACGCTTCTTCCTGTAAAGCTTACCTTTATAGTAAAGCATTATTTGATGCAGAAGAGTGTATTAAATTGGAGCCTTTTAGGTCTAAAAGATATTCAAGAAAGGTGGTTGGTCTTGAACTTTTAAATGGATATGATGAAGCTATTGGAGCATACAAAAAAGTATTATCCTTTGAATTTGATAATGAATCCTTTCTCGGGAATCTTCAAGAATTACGCAATAGAGTTATTCGGAATGATGATCAAAGTCGAATGTCATTACCTTCAATATTTAGTGATCCTTATTTCCTAAAAAATGTTAGAAAATCATCCTAAAATTTATTTAAAATGAAGATGGAAATGATGAAAAAAAATTCAAAAAATTTACATATGATGCTGCAAGATAAGCAAATATTAGGTGTTAGTGAAGTTGGTATAGATACAGAGTCAGATAATTTCGAGATTAAACCACAGGATGAAAATGATGAAAATAACAGCTCAATCATGAAACAAAAGCAAGTAAGGAATTTGGAATTTCAGAACACAGAATATCCAGAAGTTATTTAGAATTTTACTGAGGCAATTAAAAGAAAGCTGGATAATCCAAAGTTATACCAAAGTTATATACCATGTTTTACTAAATTAAAAAGGTTAGCATATCTTTAAAAGATGGTGACAAATGTATTCAATTAGATCCCGAATTTGTCAAAGTGTATCTTTGTGGGGTAGTTTGCTTTACCAACTGAGCCAATTGGAAAGAAGTGCGTCAAGATTTAATTTCTGAATCAAATTTTTTTCAAAGCAACTATATATCCATTACAACACTTTCTGTGTTCACCAGAGAAATACTCCCGAGGAAATTA
This sequence comes from Schmidtea mediterranea, assembly GCA_022537955.1. NCBI lineage: Eukaryota > Metazoa > Platyhelminthes > Tricladida > Dugesiidae > Schmidtea > Schmidtea mediterranea. The sequence continues at coordinate 109,624,186 of CM039680.1, forward strand.
AGAGGAATAACACCAGCTGAAATTATGTTATTAAAATTTTATAATCTATTAATCAGCAGGATATCTAAATTTTTGCAAACTTAAATAGTGAAGTTTTAAGACTGAAGTGTGTCAAGATTGAAGAATGTAAAGATAGTTTTGATTTTCCTTGTTTCATAACAAAACTGGATGATTGGCAATGATGAGTTTATGATCTTATCGAATGTAGTCAGTTTTTAACAGACGTTTCAATATACAGAGTAATATGCGAGTGATAAGCACTTCGTTTCAGTCTAACCTGAGTAGCCGATTTTTCTAGGCTTTTTTATTTCTAATAATCAGTGATATCAACAGGTTGATGATGCTGCTAACGCTTATCATCGATGTTGAGTTGTGTTTTAATAGAAGAAAGCATGTTGATCTCTCTATAAAGTACACCATTCCTATAATAAAGAAACTGTTTCTTATACCAGTGTACCATATAATGAACGAAAAGATAAAAGATTTTGACTTAGTAAAAACTTATTGTAGTATATTTGAATAAATCGTACCTATATCGTGCGTACCTTGTATAAGGTGTACCATATATGGAGATTCTACTGTACATGAATAACATGCATAGAAACATGATATTACTTTGAAGGAGGAAATACTCTCGACAGTTTTGTTTTTTAATTTATTAATTGAAAAGAAAGATAAGTATTTTGAAATTCAGATTTATTTGTTTAAATTAGTTTTAGTATAAAATTAACATGATAAGAGAATTAGTTTATAATTGTTGAATTTGATGTCAAATTATGATAAATCTACTAATTGCACAAATAAATTGTTTAAATTACTTCATAATACTGTATATTCCAAATCTTGCAATGAATGCAGGGCCGGCTTTACATACAGGCAGAGCAGGCAGCCGCCTGTAGCGGCCGTTTTATGAGGGTGGCTAAATGCCTCCCTCGTAATTTTAATAGTTGTATGTAAAAATTGTAAAACAATATTCGAATTTTTTAAAAAATATCGTGTGAAAAAATAATAAAAAGAATAATCTCGGAACATCAAAGAAGACTAGAGAAGGCTTTTTCGTGCTTATTTTGTGTGGACGGGAAAAAGGGATTTGCTTAAACGCTCACAGTACGATATAGCTAATTGATAAACTATACTGGATAACTGTAGTATTTATGAATGTCCCGGTCACATGGATGCAAATGTACATTGATTTTGTACTTGTACCGCAGACAGAGACGATTTGATTTTCTAATTAAAGTTTGTTTTTTAAATGAGCCTTAATGGTCTGTAAAGTTTTTACATTTAATTAATTATTTTCTACTTGAGTGTTGTTTTAAACTAAGAACAGATAAAATTTAATGACGATTAGACTACCTATAGCTTATGGTTATATAGGCCTAGATATGTATTCAGCTGAATGGCCAGCGGCGATAATAAATTATTTATCGTGTGTACTATAATTAGAAATTTAACTGTTAAGTTCATCTCATTGACTAATTCTGCTCACACTAATTTGAAAAGGAAGGTAACTGAATTTTTCTCTCTGTGTATTTAAATTTTGTTTGTTTTAAAAATCACATGCAAATTTGTGTTTTTTGTTATTTTACTTAATTCTACTCGTGTTAGGGGCGGCCAAAAAAAATCTTGCCTGTAGCAGCAAAAAGTCTAGGGCCGGCCCTGAATGAATGGTTTGTAAAATTGATGATAAATGTAAAAATTATTTGAATACAATGGATAACATTATTTTACATAGTTTTATTATTTATATTATATTTTTACATGTAATTGGTGAGGCCACATTCACTGACTGTATAAAGAAGGTTCAAAAGGAAATCCGATTAAGTGATGTTATCGAATGTTATATGATATGTAAGTTAAAAATATATATTTTCAATTATAAAATGTTACCTAGTGATTTTTAAAACTATCATCATAATTATTAAAATTTTTATTATTAATTAATATTATTATTATTATGTTTATATAAATGATTCCGCCATTGACAAAAAAATATATTTTTAAAGTTTATTATTATTGATCACTATGTCTGATTATATTCAAAGAATATGCGATACATTAAGTGATACCCGGTACATTTCTTAATATTATACTAGTTTCGAGCTAATGGCTCGCACCAGTACTATGCAGAGAGGCATTCAGAATTCTACAGAGGTATGATGGTATCTACCATGGTTTCAAGTGAAAGGAAGTTCAAGATAAAGGTTCGTCTTATTGTGTTGCCTTAAAACCAAACTTTGCAAACTTATTTGATGTCCAGTGCATCAGGATAAGTGTATAAGAGTGTTAATTTAACACGTTTTTACACTTACCTGGCGCTCAGATTTCTCTGAGTGCCTCCCGGCATAGTACTGATGAGAGTTATTAGATCGAAACTAGTATACTATTGGGAAATGTAATGGGTATCACTTAATGCATCGTATATTTTTTTATTATTATTATTATTATTATTATTATTATTATTATTATTTATTATTATTATTATTATTATTATTATTATTATTATTATTTATTATTATTATTATTATTATTATTATTTTATTAATTTAAAATTAAATTTAAATTTTTTAAAAAAGGAAAACATTTAAAAAGCAGTTTAATAGTATTTTTTTCAAAATAAGATTCTTAAAATTAAAAAAATTTGGAATTATCTCATTTTTAACTTTTATTTTGAAATCATTTCCGGTTAAACTACATATAATTTATTTTAGAAAATTATTCTTTCATAAATAACATATAAAATTATAAAAATAAATTTTGAATTTGAAATTTTTATTTTTTGTTAGTTTGAACAAATATACTGTTTTAATGCACCATGTCTTGTTTATAAAGCAACTTACTACAATTTCAACTCAAACTGTCATAATTTAAATATGTTTATGAGATTGTAATTATTATATTATTATAATAATTATCTTATACTGAATGACTTGATTTTTAATTATTACAATTAAAGTATTTTATTTCTTTTATTCTTATTTTAATTATTTTGAATTTTAATAAAATTTCTTTATATTATTATTCATTAATGAGCTTATCATACTATTTTTAATATTATTATTAATTATTATTAAAAATTCGTTGGATAAAATTAGTTTTTTGATTCTTTATCAAAATGAAAATAAATAAAATATAAGGTAAAAAATATAGAATAAAAATTTTTAAAATATAATAAATTTTAGATATTAATTTTTAATTAATTTTTTATTTTATTAAATGACTTTTTTAACAAACAAATGCAATACATAACTAATAATTTTTAACATAGTGATCAGAAACTGAATTTTTAAAAAAATTCAGGTGTTTTAATATTTTGAATTTAAAGTTTTGTTTTGAGTTTTATATATATTTTAAGGAAAAAGAATTATATGTGGTTAGAACTTACCGATTTGGCTCTTTAAAATTTATTTGTAAAGCTTTTAATTTTAAAATAAATAGCATTTTAAAATATCTTTAATGTTATTCACCTAAACCTTTAATTAGGCTGTTAATTTTACTTTGTTAACTGAAAAAAAATAATTCAAAAACTATTTTGGACGAATCCTTATTTTAGTGAAAATAAATTCTTAAGATTTCCGAAAATACAGTCAAGCAAAAAATTTCGGTGAATTGGTTCTTATTTAATTTATTTTTAATTATTTTTAATTATTTTTAATTATTTTTAATTAAAAAAGAATTTTTTAGAAATTATAGAATTTTTAATTAATTAGAGTCACTTGAAATATAATTTAATAAAATAGGGAATTATTACGGAAGCCTGCATAACGGAGGATTAATTAATGGATGAATAATTTTTCAAATTATATGGCTCTCCAAATTCTTTAATCCATCTTTTGAGAACGTCATTCAACGGTGATGCATATTTTTCACTTGACTCAACTTATTGTTTTAGTTTATCATCAATTTTTATTATTCTATTATTTCAATTTTATTAAATTCAAATAATAATTTTCTAATACATTGTTTTTCTGTATAAACATAGGAAATGAAATCAAAAAAGAAATATCAAATTTTAATGAGATATTTAAAATTTTCCTGACTTAGCATTTTTTGTTTAAATCAGAATTAATTTAGAGAAAATATAATTTTAATCATAAAATAACTTAAAATAAAATAATTTGTTATTGTAATTTTTATGATAAGAGTTCTGATTAGGAATATATTTTCAGTCAACAAAACAAATAATCAGTAATAAGAAAATTCAAAATAGAAATAATATAATCAAATTTTTCTAATTGAGACAATAAAATTTCAAAATGTTTTGTTTGGCGAGAATGTTGCTAGATAGACATAGATCATTAAGAACAGTGAAAGTCCTAATGTACCTTTTATTAAAAATTGTTAGGAAGTTCTCAAGTATTCAGATTCATATATTTAGTCCTGACAGCTTTCCCTCCAGTTTTCACATATCTCACAGAAAAGAAAACGTGGTACGGGTATGGATTCCGATTTTATTAACCTTCGACACTCAAATTCAACCGCTGCTAGATATCTTTGATAGTAAATTCTGTTTTGGTCAGAAAAGCCATATTTTAACTAGCTAATCCAACCGTAAATTTTGGTACAAGAAGAGGATATATTACCACAAATTAACTGCCACTTACTCAATATTTTCTGTCTGTTACAAACTCACAAAACAAAGAATTTAATACCACTTTGATAACCGACAGGATTTAGCATGATTTGAAAAATAAATTGAAAAGATGCTCTGCCACTCTGCTACGCAGGTGATAAATAAAATAAACTATATTTTTGTAACGATAGATATAAATAAGTACTATAATTATTTATTGGGTAGTTCGGTACTTATTGAACGCATCGCGTAACCAAGCGAAAAATAAATTTTTCAAAAACGTTTAGATTTAATTAAATTATGTCTGAAAACACAGTAATATATGATTTTTTTAATTTTGATTTTTTAAAATATGTAATGCAACTAAGAGAAAATGTACGGAGCAAATATTCTCGATTATCTTAAAAGAAGATTTGTTTCGGGAGCATTCCGAAGTTCACTTTTAAAACTTGGATATGTAACAACTTTTTTACACTTGTGATCATTCGGTTTTATTAAATAGTATCAACTATATAAATATAGTTTAATGGGACATAAGTATACATTTTGCTTTAAAGAATGATCGTGAGTGACTGGCTTCTATTTGTTTATTGTCTTTCATGAGGGTTGCACTCCTATTATCAAACTTTTATATAATATATGTTTTTTGTTTAATTAAATGATAAATCAATTCTCATAGATTGAGCATTTTTCTAGAATTTTAGAAGTTTTCGGAATGTAAATTTTTAATTTGTTTTAATATTCGGAATGACATATTTATTTTTGCCTGGAATTTTTATTGGAAATATGTTGGTTTTAGAAATAAATGCTTTAAATTGGTTTTTCTAAAATTGAATTCAATTATGGCAACCCTACCCACCACCAGATTGGAGTCAGAAGTGAGAGGGTGTGTTTTGGTGATAATTGAGGGGATAACGGCCGTTAATTTTGTAACAGTTGATGAATTTTTTGATTTCCAATTCGACTTGAAGATTGATATTTAATCTTCTGTTCAATACTCATCACAATGTATAATATATATTTATATAGTATAAAGAATTATATATAATTATGTTTAATTACATAATATTATAAAATTATAAAATATAAAATATTATTTTGCAATGACATAAATAATGCTTTTTATTTATTGACTATGAATCAGATGATTTAATTATATTCAGAAATCATCTGATTCATAGTCAAAAGATAAAAAAAATCTTTATGTCATTGCAAAATGAAAAGCAATCAGGTGAAAACTAGAAAAAGTTATTTAAATATTATTTGTGTTGTATTTGTACGAGAATTTATATATACTTAAATTTATTTTCCTCAATTAATTGTTTATTAGAAATGAACATTCAAAATCAGACGTAGAGATTCATCAAAACAGGAAACCTTTTTCAATTGTTTATTTATATCTAGATTCTAAAGAAATCGTTTAAGAATGAATTTTGATATTAAATAATAGAAATAAATGTTTAATATATAATATTATTTATTTGTCTATTCAATTATTTATTCTCAATGCGTACATAAATGTTAACAATTAAATAATATCGTTTAGGTTTACTTAATTTTCATAAGAGAATAATTAAAAATAATTTTGTAGAAATTAAAGAATTTTGTAGATTTATAATTGTCAAGACATATTATAAACATTTAAATTATTTATAAATTTTTTTAATCAAATTTTTGCTGTCGACATTGACAATGTTGAGTATCATTTTGACTGGAATAAAATAATATGTAATGCGATGATGTGATCTGATTTTTATTATTTTTTTGTTATTAAGTCACTGATAAATATAATTATTTAATATTATACTATATAGATTTATTATTTAATTTCATACCGCTTTATTATACGTTTTAATAATTATATATGTGCATTTAAACAAGATATTTCAAAATTTTTAATAACGAAATATTAAAAAGACATTTCAATTTGATTTTAATATAAAGATATAATAATAGTGGGTTTTATAAATGTAAATAGTAAATAGCAAATTAATTAAAATTAATTGTGTAACAAAGTGAACAGTTCATTATTTTAACCGGTGCTAATTAATAAAATTACACAATTATATAACATTCGATTTATTTTTTTATGTTTACAAGTTCGACTCAACTATTTTAAAGGTATATTTTCTATTAGCATTAAATTAATTTAATTTAATTTACTTAATTATATTCATTATTACTTGTATTTTTTAAATTTCTTACCATATACGATTTTAAAACGTTTCAACAATATAAATTTAAATTTTTGCAAATTATAGAAAAAATTCCAAACACAAAATAAAAGTTTATTACTTTTAACACCATTTCAGAATTTAATAAACAAAAATTATAAGATAAAACAAAATCCATATTCATAAAATGTGTAATAAACATTTTCTGAGGTCGTTCATTGACTTTATAATGTTAAAAAAATATATATAAAAAAACTTAAAATTAAAAATTGAAAATGTAATTGATTGCTATATCATTGATGTATTTATTATTATGTTGTTTTATCGTGGGATTTTAATTAAATTAATAATAATAATAAAAATAATGTTACGATTATTTTATTTTTAACTAAATTTAAAAATATATCATAAAACAATAAATAACAAATATTTCACTGATCTCAAAATATATATATTTGTAATGTATTTATAAACATAATTAAGATGTGTTGTTGAATGAATTTTAATATTATTATTTTATATTAAATTTCACCAAATTAAAATATTATAAAATATTATAAATATAATGCAAAATTAATATAATGTTAAATATAATATAATATAAACATACTAATTTTTATAATATAAAAAATGTTAATTTAAAAAATTGAAAGTAAAAGAAATAATTTAAAATTGAAATCGAAATCGAAATAACGAGTGAGTAATTATTTTGGATAAAATTTAAGAAAAGTTATACCGTACTAAATGAATAGTATTAATAGTAGGAAATAACAGAATCAAAACTTGTTATAAGAATGGCCTATCAAGATTATAAAGTATAAAAGAATCAATAAGGCTTGAACCCCTTGTAAAAGTTGTTAAATTAAATGGGAGATTTTTAAAAACTTAACATTTTTAATTATTATATAAATGTGAAAATACTCTTTCTTTCCCATAGTTCAATCTCTTTGCCATCCTTACATAATAAAAGTCCTTATTCTCTACCACATTCATATCTTTCTTTGCGATAACTCATAACCTTTACCAAGTTTGATATTATGAAATTTCATAGGAAAAATTTGAATTAAATTATTAATTGAGATTTATTTGTTCCTATTGTTTTATTGTTTAAAATTTCAAAATGTTTTGATTAATTTAAAATATATTTAAATTCAGATATAACTTTTACTATTTTTACAAGGAATTGTATACATTCATGGGATATATTTTTATTATAATTAAGTAATAATAATAATAATAATAATAATAATAATAATAATAATAATAATAATAATAATAATAATAATATAGGTATAATAATAGTTGTTTTTTTATTGTAAATAGTAAATTGGAAATTACTAACAATTAATTGTGTAACAAAGTGAACAATACTTAATTTTAACTGATGCTAATAAATAAAATTACACGATTATATAAAATTCGTCTTATTATTTTTATAATTGCAAAAGTCTTTTACTTTTATACTGTTTCAAAAAGTAATAAATAACACTTATAAGATAAAATAGAAATGAAAAGGAAAATAAAAGAGGAAATCAATTTATCGGCCGTTCTAATATGCGAAAAACAAAAAAATATTTAAATTGACTGATTATTATATAAGATTGATCAAATATCACGCTAAAATTACAAGTACGTTATATGCAACAAAAATAGGTTGCGAGAATAAAGGTTATATGGACAAAGAGGTGCTAAGAAAATTTTGAAACATTAAAAAAGCATTATATAAAGCACTAATATTAGATTTCCCTTGAAGAAACAAGGTGTTTATTTTGAACACAAACTTCAGCTTAGGCGCTTCTAACTGAAATATAAGAAAAAACAAGATCATGCTAATGCGGATGGATTGCCAAGAATTAATGGAGATACGTATGTACAATGTCAAACGAAACGATAGATAAATGTAAAAGCAATTCTTCTGAATTTAAATTGTCCAAACTTTGTGTTAAATGCTATCTTTTCTCAATCTTTTTTCTTGATTGATACCTGGTAATACTTACTCGAGAGAGCGAGTATTGTGTCAAATATTTATTCACATGAATGAATGGGAAATATCGGTTTTGTTGTTTAGGGGCTTATTTCTCTATTGTTCACACACATTATTATGTATCCGTTTTTTCCTTTTCGACTATCACGATGGGGAAATTCCAGGATGATATACTTCATTTTATATATCCTGCTTATAATAAATCAGAAACTATATGATTTACCTTAAGTTCTAATTCTACAGGTATTTTTCTTGGTTTTAACGTGATTCTTTATCTGTATCGATAATATGTTCTACCATCTTTTTTCGTCCTATATATATCTTAAACTTACTGACATCTTTCTTATTTTGGTTGACGTTTTTATTTTTCCTCAACATTTATCACATGTTCGCTTCTATTTTTTGTAATATTACCATAGCTGCTTTACTTTCTTCCTTCATCTTTGTTTCTGTTGTCATCATATTAGTTTTTATCATAATTATTAAAATTGGTATTAATAATCGATATTGAAAGACACCAGAAGTCAGCAGTATTAAAGTTATTTAACTTTTTTAAATTTAAATTTAACTGGACTATAGTTAATAAAGATTGACAAAAATTTGCAGTTAACCTTAGAAATTTATTGATCTATTGCAAATGAAAAACAATATCTTGTTATTTTACAAAAGTTTAAAAGAAATTTGTTTGTTTATAAAATTTATATCAATTCTATATAATTAAATGTACAAATAAAATGTCGGATTAATTAATAATTTCCGTTTCTTCATTGTTTTGACAGATCAAATAAATCAGTTTCCGTAGACATTTACTAATAATTAAATATCAACGTTCACTTACTAATATTTGATGCAATCTGAAATTCCTTTTGAAATTAGTTTTCATAAAATGTTTTTATTTATATATCAATTTATTAAGTTTAATATTTTAAGATATTTTGATTATTGTCCTTTTCAAAAATTTTAATTTATTTAAATTTACTTGAATATTTTGAGATTAATATTTTCAAATCATTGTTTCAAAACATTTCGAAATTTTACTATAATGCAGCAGCAAGGCATTTTTGCAACAATTATAAACCGCAATGTTTTCAAATCAAGCTCAATTATTAATTTTTCTAAAAAATTGTATTTAATCAGTCAAATTCGGATTATTAGCAATTCGTTTAATAGCAAAATTAACCTAATATCAAGTTTATATGAAGCAGGGGCAAAATGATCATTTAATACTATTTTAAAGTTTATTAATAATTAATTATAAATATCACTGTTCACGGGGTTAACAATACATTAAAGTAAGTTTCATGAACACTAATGGCATTGGATAAAATTATTGTAAATCAATTATTTGATGCCTTGAGAATGCAAACTTTAAAGTGTAAATTGGTCTAATAACAAGTTTTATTTTGAGATTTTCTGACTTGCTAATATGCAAATTCTGCTTTATATTTTTTTCTAAAACACTACTTACTTATTGAGACTTTTAACTATTTTAAACTTAACAGTTAAAAAATAATATACATATTAATTAATGTAAAAAATGACTTTTTCTAAAAAAATAAGTTTAGTGATTAATGAGTAAAAATTATAATTGAAGATAAACGTTTTAATTGAATCCAATGAAGTAAAAAAATGTATTTCGAAACAAAGTTTTAAAATAAAATCTAATATAGTAAATAAAATTCACTTCAACTTCATAATTATTGAATTTTGCGAAAAGGGAAAATTAAAAATTTGGTAAAAATTAATTGGTAAACTCTATATATACTAGATATAATATTTACATAAAATTAATAAATAAAGTTATAATTTGAGTTTTAAAAAAATTTATTTAAAATAATTAAATATTTATTAAATTTCTACAAATTATATATTTATGACTATATTATAGATAAAATTTGAAAATTGTCGCCCTTTAATAAATTTTAGTTTAATTTAATTTTACATTATATGTCCTTCTGTTATTTTGTGACTTTCCTCAAAATTTTAACGTCACTGGTATTTGTCAGGCATCATGTATCAAAGATTTGGCTGCAATCTTAAATATTCTGGATATAAAGAATTTTGTTTTTATTTTATGAATTCATATTTTAAATAAGGAAAATTCTATTGCTATCAATAAAATTTCTAATTTTTTTAGGAAATTTGACTAATTATTATAGACTTTTGGTAATACAACTCGCTTTTCATTTTTAAATAAAATAACGAATTCAAAATTAAAGTGAAATGCTATTTAATGGGAAAATATTTGTTAAATGTTTCTTTTGTATCACAACAACTGTTGAAATTCCTTTTATTCTTCAAAAGATAATTTAAGGAAAATATAATTTTTCTATTTGGTAAAAAAGTTATAATTTATGAAAGTTGACTTTGTTTATATATTTCATTATATAAAAACTTTTTAAATGAAGTAACATATTTCAAATTTAGAAATAATAGCACTTGATAAAGCCAGCGTCGATAAAATTTGTGTTAAACAGGAAAAATACTTTTATTTATAATCATAATGAAAATAAGTTAAATATCAAAATTAAAAATATTTATTAAAGTGACATTAATAAGAATTAATTAAATTTTATAGAAAATTAAATTTTAACAGAATACGTGATGATAATTTATGTTATTTGAAGATCAAAAATAAAGAATTCCCTATAAATTAATTTTTTAATCATTAAAAATATATGAAAATTATTTAAAAGGAAACTAAAATTGTTAAAAAAACAAAACAAAATTATAAATTTTGACCCTAATCATAATTTCATAATATTTGCTAGGTTAAAATATTGTACAAAGATATTATCTATAGCAAAATGACTTTTGTACGTGCTGATAACGTAGAATGTGTATAAATGAGGTCTAATATACAATATAATTAATTTATAAAAAGAAAATACACCTATTTGAAATAAGGACAAAGATTATGTAGAAAGATATATATTATATGCATTCACGACTCAATTAAAGATACATAGAGAGACCTATATTATGTGTCGTGTCGCTTATTTTGGGGATTTACATTTTAAAAATTTCCTAGTTAAAGTCACTTCAAGCGTGTTCACATTTTCTTAAGTAGGAAAACAATTAAAAAGCAAAACTTTAATTATTTTAATGAGAGGAGTAACCGAGTTTTGGGACCTTGGTTAATTTATTTCTGGCGTCCTTGACAAATTTCAGTTATGGAACTTTTTCAATTGTTGCAAAAAAGAATTGAATTTCTCTTATTTATGACAATAATTACTTAGTCTGATAGTCATGTCATACATGAATATTGATAATCTAAAAGACAGGAAAGTACTAAATAATTTGAAGAATATTGTGCGTTAATACAATAATACTTGATGCGTAATAAACAGTATTGTCAGTGTGGCATGTTCATACATAAAGATAGAAACAAACAATTAAATGTAATTTATGTAAAACTACATTTGGAACACTGCTATTCATATATCAAAGTCTCAAATCTTGCTTTAATGTTTCTAAAAGTAATGATTATTTCATTGAATTTTATTTGACTTGTAAGTTCATGTTCAATGGAAAGAAAAGCTAGAAATGGTGTGCATTGTTGGCTTGACTCTGATCTGAAGTAGTTTTCAATAAGCTTTAGTTTGCTGAAACCCTTTTCGTTGTAGATAATGTGGTTGGTATGGTCAGGAATTATTTAAAGATATTTCGATATTTACTTTTAAGAATCGGTCACTTAGCAGTACATTTTTGAAAGTTTTGTGATCTGGTGTCCTTGACCACTGTCCTAATGCTAAGTGTTTGTTACCTTACTGCATTTAATAAAATTTGGTAAATGATAACAGACCACAAAAAATTACAGAAATGGTACCAATGAAGATTAAAAAATGAAAATTATAATTGAATTGTTAATTTTAGGTAAAATCTTTTAAATATTTAAAAATTCATAAATATGAAAATTCATTAAAAATTTTATTTTAGTTTGACTCTACTACTCCTCTACCGGTGTTAGATTTAATCACTTGAGATGGAGTTGTTGTGTGAAATTAAAATTTAATCATAATTTAAATCAGCTTTTTATTTTAAATGGATTTTTAGATAACAAAATCAGTAATAAACTAGTAAACTAGAATCAATCACGGTTGAAAAAGAATCATAAATTATAAATATAGATTTTGATGGTTTACTAGCAAAAAGCTTTTATATGACAGTTTACTGAAATCATTAGATTGATTCATATAAAACATCATTTCAATTATACAAAATGCACTTGAAAATTATGTGCGACTCTCATAATAATGCTTATACATTTTTGCAGTCAGCGCTAATAAATTTCATTGCTAATAAAATTTATGAATGCATTATACTGAAAGATTTTTAATAAAAATTGAAAACTAAAAAGGTTATATCTTTTTAATGTGATATCAATGAAATAGTTAAATAATTAATTTCACTTAGATTTTAGTTTTGAATATGAATTTATGAATTAGATGATTTTTTGTCCTGTGATACACACAGTGACGTAGCCAGAATTTCAACTTGGGAATGGGCAAAATTGACCAATGTTTGAAGTTCACACGGAAAAATCAAAAAAAATATTTTGCACAAAAATACACAAGTAAATGTGTCAAATATTTTGGAGTGGTGAACAAAACCCCCTTATTCCCCTAACTATGCCCATGGATACACACACAGTCACATTTTATGAGTATATAGATAAATAGATTTTAATTTAAACAAATTTGAAATTATAGCTTAATACAGTCAAACTTTTAGATAAACCTGACTGTTTTATATAATTATGTTTCTTAAAGAAAAACTTTAAATAAAAATTTTATTGAAAATAAAAATTTTAAAGTATTCTAGTAATAAGTTTTATTTAGATTTAAGGTGACTGATAATAATTGAAGCAATCATTGAGGAAAGTTTTTGAAAGAATGAATAACATAATTTGGAAGAAATTAGTGCTAATAATGATAGGAACCTAATCATTGTTAGTGATTATATATCATAATATTTGTTATATATAATATTAATCACTATGTCCGATTCTAATCAAAGAATATGTGATACATTAAGTGATACTCAGTACAATTTCTAATAGTATACTAGTTTCGAGCTCATCGATGTTAACTTGACACTGGCGCGAAGAGAAATCTGAGAGGCTCCCACATAGTACTGATGAGAGCCATTATTCTTGAAACTATATATATTTATATATGCAGTCGTTAAGATTTTGGTATTTTTATCTAATAATTACTTTTGTTAATAATATTATTATATTAAACAAGTTCAAACTGTTATAAGTAATCATTCATTATGGAAAATTTTACAGAATGCTGTTTCATGAAAATTTACACCATTTCTTATAAAATCCCCGATTTGAAGAAAATCGAGGTAAAATTTTCAGTAGCTTCTCATATTTTAGTGTATAAAGTATGAAAAAAAGTTCTTATAACTATATATCTGAATATACTTTTGAAAAAATTATTAACACTCTAAAGACATTATATTTATAATTTTTTATTTTTAACGTCAATGTCTGAACTGGAATTGTTCTTGTTGATATTTATTTTCTTACTGTCAAAATATCGTGAGGAAATATTTAAACTCCTGTCTTGATGAATGATGTATCTCTCCTCGACAAACTATAAATTTTGTACATGGATGATTTATAAACACAATAAAGTTGAATAGTTTCTGAATACCTATTCAATTCCTTAAAAAGGGGAAAGGAGGAAAGCCTAAATTTGGTTTACTGTCCCTTTTAAAGATGTATGTTTTAAATGTTTTTAAATTATAACTTTTTTAAACAAGAATATCAGAACTTTTCTCATTTTATATCGTAAAATTTGTTCCTGGATTTTTGAAGAGTGATTTTGAAATGTCTTGTATATCTGTAAGTTATAATGAACCAAATAAAGGCCGTGCTGAAAATTTGTGGTTATCCTTAATGATTTTATCAATACATTGCATACTAATGTCTAGAGTTTTTGTAGTTTAGTCAAGAAAATATGTTAATGCAGAATTAAGTAATAATATATTCGAAAATATTGACGAGAGATTGTATTATTTAATTATTTAAACAATAAAATAATTAAAAATATGTACTGATAGATGTGTTTATAGGATAAACAAATTCTTCTCGTTTTTTTAATGCATTAAAAATTCTATTGGAAAACATTGTAAAATAATAAAATTACGTCTATTTCTAGTTTATTCTGACTTTCATAATATTTACATGAGTTTATAAATATTATTCACTGAATTATTTAAATTTGTTAATTAAATTAATAATTAAATTAATGTATTAAAAAATTATGTTAGTCAACAATGTTAATAAAATTTAAAGTTGCTCTTACATGAATGTCAACTAGTAGTTTATCAATTTTCTCCATTTCTATTGAAACAATGTCTATGATATTCGAGGTTTGAGTGGACTCTTTATAGCCAATGCTGTTTGTACGTTTCAAAGATGAACTTCGCCGTTTGGAAATTGAACTAAATGATGAACGAATTCTCCGTTTCGTTTGATAAATCGGTTGGTCTTTAATTCCAGTACAGATGTCTTCGAATGGCTCTAAAATGATTTCTGAACCCATATCAATAAATCGATGAAGTTGATGCTGAAAATATTCAATTTCACTCAAATAAAAAGCCAGAAATTTCTCTTGGTTTTTAAAATCCAAAGACAATTTTGATTTTTGATCTTTGTTGATAAAAGTTTTTCGGTTTTTCAACAGATCCGAAGTTATATCTTTAATGGCAATCGAGATTTCGTTTTGGAGAGTATCTGAATCGATGATGCTTCCGAAACTCTGAAGATAGGAATTGAGTTTAGCTATTAATTTGTTTGTTTTGACAAGTTTTCCTTGATTCATGGAACAGCAGTCGTCATATTGCATTGGACGGATCATGTCCAAAGACAGTAAATTTTTTCTATAGTTTTTCTTAAGTTTTAAAACATTAAGTTGTTAAATGAAATATTTTGTCGCTGATTTTATTTTTCAATTAATTTAGAGAAATAATGCCGTTGTTATGGTTACCGAATATTTATGAATGAATAATTGGATCTTTTCTCGAAAAATAAATTCGGTATGTTGATGTGTGTATTGAATGGCATAACGGGAGATTTTTCCATTGTTTGTTTGTCATTGTCGGTGTGTTTAATATTTATTAATAAATTTTGTACATTAATTATCAAAAAAATTTTTAATTATTTGAGTTCAATTTTTATTTTTTTAATTTATAGTAATCAAATTCTATTTTTTCATTAAACTTTTTATGAATATTGTTGTTTAATTTTGCTTTATTATAGCATAATATATTTCAAAGAACTCATGATATTATTAACATAATAAAATAGACGAATATTCTTTCTTATTAAGTAATTTTTCAAAATATAAACTTGATATTTTATATTTTTATGAAAATAATAAATAGAATAAATATGTTATAAAATAACTTGAATGAATACCGAGGGGTATTAAAATCCATTTTTCTCAATTTTCTTTTCAAAATAATCAAAACCTTTGCATTAAATAGTCGGATCTAGGCAGTCGGTGAAAACTTGAGACTTTATTCTGAATCCCCCAAAAAATTGGAATTTTGAATAATAAAAACTAATTTAGAATTTCAAGGAATGTAATTTTATTTCATTTATGTAATATTTTTTTCTCATGAAAATGTTAATAAAAAGGTTTACAGTGAAGAAAACGATAATTATTAAATAAATTATTATTAAATTAAACAAAGTCCATTTGTCACAAGTTTTTTTCGGTACAGTACACCAAAACTGAATAACTTTAAAGTACTTTGTTTACAAAATTTCACTAGGTAAATAAATTAATCAAAGCATCGTTTGAAAGAAAATGTGAAGAAATTTCATGCTGAAAGGAACAAAAATTCTTCAAAATGTCTTTCAAATCAATTGTGCATTGTTGGAGAAAGTGCATCAATTTTAATTGAAGTGATGTTTAGAAATAAATTCTACACATTTGTCTTGTTGGTAGTAGATAATTTTCAAACATAAATTTATTCATATCGTATTCAAACGATTAATATGGTATACGGACTGTAACATTAGATAACATAAAATGTTCTTATGAATAAGGATTTAAAAGAATTACCGACTTTTTTAACGCACGGTATAGTGTGCTTATCAAACAAAAAACTTGTATAATTTTTTATTATTAGAAAGTTTCATTGTATTTTGTGATATCAATTTTTCGTTTGACGATAGAGTTAAGGGTGCTCTACATTATGGGGCTTCTTTGACTTTCCCTGGGTTCAATTATGGTGTATCGAAACCTACGGTAGTTTTTTTTAATTTTGTATCATAAACTGCTTTCAGGTTGTGTATGCTATCTATATATATTTTGATACTTGAGAAAACTACATCAGCTGATTTATAATTCAAAATAAAAGTAATAAACAATTAGTTTTTTATAGCACCGAGCAAAATTAAAATACATGATAAAATCGTTTAACATTAAAAAATAAAGCTTTAAAACAAAACCTTAAAATTAAATAGAACGTGTGTTTATTGTGTAAAAAGTTTAGGGGCTCATATTTTCTCAAGGGTGTGCCTGGTAGTTTTATTATTGACAATAAATTAATCTTAAATTAACCGGAACAACCGCGACATCCACAAGTTTGACACTCAACAATTTTGTCTTCTTCCAATTTTTTTTAGGGACACGGCATATACAGTTAGTGTGCATAGTACTGTTTCACAGTTGTATGCAAGCCAGGTAACATAGGTTCTCATAGCCATTTTTTTTCTATTTAGCAATGAGGTTTTTTTCAACTAGTCTATTTTGTACACAAAAGTCAAATAAATTCTTTGAAATAGACTTCTTTTTAAAATATAAATCATAAACATATTTCGATTTTTTGTGATTTATTCTTAAAATTGGCCATAAAGCTTCACATTTTCGTTTTCCTTCATGAGGATCAGTTTCAGTTTCTCTCATTTGACAGTTGAAATTTTTCATAGTCTCTTAAATGATTTCCCATCCTTCAGGTGGAGAAATTTTAGATTTTCTTAAAGGAGCCATTTAAATAAATATGAATATTAGTTAATATTAATTTTCAAAAAAATTACACTATTAAAATAAGGAAATATATATTCAATAAAAATTTTAAATTTAAAATCATTTAAAAACTAAAAAATGTTTCATAAATAAAAACTATTTTGAAAAATAAATTTTAAAAGATATTAAAAATAAATTAAAAGATAACGCCAATAAAAAACTTTTCATACGATATATTTTGATAGCATAACTATCATCTTCATGTACTCAAAACCAACTAAAAATATTATGAATTAACATTTAATTTAAACAAATTATTTTTTATTAATTTAATTTTGTAATAAATAAATATTTATAAAATATATTTAAATAACTTTTAATTAATTTAAAATTTCATTTATATTATAACTTTTTAAAAAAACTAATGTAATTTAAAATTTCAATTATTTTAATAATATTAAAAAAAAGTTTTTTTTTAAAAAACAATACATAAACATGATTTAACATACGTAAACTATTGTTGGATGATGAGGGTAGACCCATCACCACATTTATCCTGAATAAATATTATAAAGCAGGGCCTAGCAAGTTTAGAGTAAACATATATGCAGAGGAACGAGCATAGAAAAATAAATCTTAAAGACGTAGAATTGCAAATCAAGGTCAACACCCAATATACAAAAGCCCAACAGAACAATCAAATCAATATTCGAACAACCAAATCTATCCCTTGTGTATCAAACAATTAGTATGACAACTATTAACAATCCAATGTGAATATTTTAATTTGAACGATTATCACATTTGTATTTAAATTTTAAACAATTATCGCGTTTGTACTTTTAGCAGTGATTTGAACTTAAACATTGATAATCTATTCTATTATTTTTTTTATCTTTGGCAATGTTAATGTATATTATTTTTTATCTTTGGCAATGTTAATGTATATTATTTTTAAGTACTATTATAAATTATTTTATTTATTTTTAGTTTATTGAATTTTAAATAATTTTTGGTTAACACAAAACAAATAAAGGGAAACAAAGTGAAAAATATTTTGAATAATTTCAGTCCTAAAAAAATCAATTCGTTTTAAATAAAATAAATAAAATTTTCTGCTTAGTAAATAAATATTCGTTTTTAAATAAAATAAATAAAATTTTCAGCTTATTAAATAAATATTCGTTCTAAATAAAATAAATAAAATTTTCAGCTTATTAAATAAATATTGAAAAAATCAATTTGTTTTAAATAAAAAATCAATTAAATACAAAATACCCGAATTTTAAATAAACAAATAATTTAAATTAACGAAAATATTTCAGTATAAATACTGAAGTATTTCTCAGTTAATTTGCCCTTAAAATTTTACCAAAAGAAGTGGTCTTAAAAAGGAAATCATTTTTGAGATCTTAAATTCGAACAGATAACGTTCTACACTATTTTTGCACGCATTCACATAACACGCACCGACACACATTTTAACAATTACACAACACGCACCCAATTTTTTATTTATCAATTGCTTTAAAATAAATTGTATTTATCTGAAAGAATTTAAATCTTGGAGTGTATATTTGGTAAATTTTATTGATTAATAAAGTATATACATATATTTGACTTTGTCTTCTGATTTATATAAGTAACCAGTGCAAGTTGAGACTCACTAAAATCGAGACCTCAACACTATTTAAAAACATTCGTAGTCACAGCACTTTGCACATTAATCTTTGGATCCAATGACCTTATCAACAATGCTTCACATATCACGCGTTCCCAATAATTATTAAAACTTTTCAACAAAATTCTAAAATCAGACATTCCTATTTCACTTTTACAGCCTCTATTGTGCTCACTAATATTAGTGAAATACTTCAATCGACAATGCTCTAGAATTCGAGTACAGAGATGACGGGAACACAATCCAACCGGAGTTTTTGATTTATTGATAAATATATTGCGTACCTTACACGAATTAGAGACGATCTTATATTCTAAATTTCCCATCTGTTTACTTAACTTCCTTTTATAATTTGTAAAACCTTCAGAGTTCGGCAATACTAACACATATTTAAGATCAATCGAAATATATCGTACGAAAAGTTTTTATTGGCGTTTCTTTTAATTAAATCGTTGCCAAATTTATTTAATTATTTATATTAAAAATAATTTAATTATGTTTTTTAAACAGCAATATCAAATTGTTCATGTTTTTGAGAATATTTTCAAATACAAAAATAGTCAGGTCAACTCTGTAATTTTTAAATATTATAATAAATTAATTTTTAAATAATTGAATTTTAAAATTATATTTCCTTTTATAAATGATTTAAAATAAAAAAATATTTTTGATATAAACTTATCAAATATATTATTTTCTATAATATTTAAGATTGTTTTTTTCTCTTTAAATTTATAACATATATTATATTTGACGGGCGAATATTGCGGCTGAATAAAGTCATGATAATTGAGATCTTAGCTACTTGCAAAACTGATAAGCATCCAATAGAAAAACAAAAAGTTCATTTATCTTAAATCAATATTTCTCTAAAAAAATAACATTTTAATAAATTTAATTGTGTAAGTTCATTAATTCTCTTTACACTGGTTTAAAATTTCAAAAATATAAATTTAACAAAAACAAATTTTCTTTTGAACATAATTTAAATGTATTTTGTTAAAAATTTAATTAATTTATTTAAATTTTCCAAATTGGAATTAAATATTTGATTTTTAAATTTATATATAAACAAATACAGGATTATGAATTAATATATTTTTTGGCTTTATTAGGATTTCTGTAAGATAAAATTTCAATTTTTACTGTTCACTTTTCAATACCTAAGATTCAATAATATTGAAACTTTATTTTTACAACACAAATTTTACACGGTCTTGATTTATTTTTAGCTTCTTAGAAAAACGTTTTGAATAGAAATTATCTTTAATGTCAATCAAGTGGTTTGTTATTGCTTTTTTATATTGACATCTTGCTGGTCTTCAAGCGGGATGCGATATTATTAAAAATAATAATTGTTTTTATATACAGATAATTGACAATTATGAATCTAACTCCACGTGTTATATTAATTAATTTTAATTATTTATTTATTTATATATTATTAATATTTTTTGTTTTATTATTAATGTTATTTTTTATTTTAATTTGCTTATATTTAATTATAAATTTATTTTTTTAACCTATTCTTTTCAAATTTATGATATATTTATCATTAATGAATACCCCATATGCAGAGCTTGTAAGGTATAAAATGTGTTTAGATACAAAAACTGACAGCTTTAGTATAAAGAATGTGCGCATTATATTTACCTCAAGATTATTTCAAGAGCAAGTCAATTGGTACACTACATATTGTTTCTTTATAAAGCCTAATTGTAAGGGTTTGTTCTCGTATTACATTCTACACTTTTAATAGTAATAAAGTATAAGTCAAATTTAATTTTCTATACATGGCTTGATTAGAATTTTAAAATAATGTTTTGTGTGTTCTACATATGCAATGCTTCATTAGCATTTTTGAAATGTTGTAGTATTTGGATTACACAAATGTTATGTTTGAAATTGTGTATTTTTAATCAAATTAAATTAATTTATTAAGTTTTCACTGTAAAAATGTATATGCAGTTTGATTTACTACAAAATGGTTTGTTTAAAAATTAAAAATTTAGTTTTATGTGTGCTACACATATATTTTCTTGTGAATTTTACAATGTTCAGGTAGTAAAAATGAAAATTTATTGTAATCAAATTTATCGATTTACTACTATTAATTATTAATATTAATTTTATAAACTTTACAATAGTATTTTTTTACTTTGATTAAATTATTTATTAATTTTTAAATAAAAATAAATTTTAAATAAATATTTTATTATTCAAAGAATTTTCTTAGATTATCCGTAAGGACGAGTTATATCAAATAATTAATTTCTACAAGTATCGTTGAATATTAAAGTATTAAAATAAGATTTTTGTAAAAATTTCACAAGAAAATTGATACTAGATGTCTTTAATGCTTGTAACTACGGCGGTTGGTAATTTAACAAATTTATTGTCATAAAATATTTTGCTTATAAAATATCCTGATCTGGTAATGAATTTAACAAGTAATTTTGATACTTCGTGTAAATAATTTCATATTAACTTCAATAAATTTGGTTTATCCAGATGAAAGAGAAAAATATGCTTATATTTCGACAATGTGTAATTATATCCACTTAAAATTTAACCATTGAAAACTTTAACAGTGATTTCATTGCTTTGATAGTTTAATTCAAAAACAGCGTGAAAGTTCTAACAGAAAAGGCAACTTAAAGACAACATTTATTTTTATTTTGGCTAAGTAAGACTATAAAATATAGATTATATTTGTTGAAACACAAAAATAGTCCATATATATTTTACTTCTCATGTAACTTTCAAATTGTACATAATGATAAATAAATATTTCAAAGATATATCTTTTTTACTTTTGTGATTAAACTTTATTTTAAGTTAAAAGAAAATGTAAAATTGTGCTACATCAAAACACTTACAATGACCAATCGTTTTCATTAAACACTTAACACTTTTATTCAATGTTCGACTATAGATTAATGTTTTCTGATTAACAAAAATTTTGGCTACTACTATATTTATTTTGTTGAAACAAACAGTGCCTTAATCTTATGTTAAACAGAAATTATACATCTAGTCAAAGAATAAATGAAAGTAATTATTTTTGATTTTCTTTTTAAAGTGATACGTACAACACACTGTACGAATTATTATTATAAATTATACGATTTACTTTCGTAAAATTCATCAAATTTAAAATACTGTTTTTTATATTTACAAAAAATGCAAAAGATGAAGTATTGTAATATTTAAAAAATGTGCTT
This sequence comes from Schmidtea mediterranea, assembly GCA_022537955.1. Classification (NCBI taxonomy): domain Eukaryota; kingdom Metazoa; phylum Platyhelminthes; order Tricladida; family Dugesiidae; genus Schmidtea; species Schmidtea mediterranea. The sequence continues at coordinate 109,646,815 of CM039680.1, forward strand.
TATGCCTATACGAACATGTAAATAAATTATATTTTTTCCGAAATTCCAGTGAATTATTTTTATTCAGAACTTTCATGGACTAGTTACGCGCGGTGATTTGAATACCCAATATGCAGAGCTTGTAAGGTATAAATGTGTTTAGATACAAAAACGGACAGCTTTATTTTGGCTGACGAAAACGTTCAAATTTAATACGAAAAATGCTTTATGTATCATTGGTTATAGATTCATGACCGAAAGTTGAACCATAACTTTATGAAGTACAGTAGAGTGTTATACGAAACAGCATTAAGCGGGGTTTTACTGTAATCTTACAATAACATCAACAAATGTTAGAAACAATAAAAAATACCTTTATTGGGTTTTTGGTGATTTTCAAAAAATAATAATAAATAAAAATTTGAAAAAATAAAATTAAAAATAATCAAAAAATAATCAAAAAATTAAAATCAATATTTTCCGGGGGAATGGGTATGTATCGATGCCAATTGACGAGACGAGTACGAAAATATCAATATAAAATTAATCTGGGATTCCTAGAAAAAGTTATTAAGAAAATACAAATTAATTAATTAATTAAAATGACGAAAACAAATCAATTAAATTAGGGAGAAATTTAATTACGAAGGGAACCAATTATTCCCTAATGTGATTTATTTCGCAGTCTTCTACCGGGGAACGGCCGAAACGGTCAAAAGATGAAAGAAAATTGTTTAACTAGCTCCACAGGAGTCCAATGGCGATTAAATGAGCAAAATCAACTATTGCAAAAATTTCAAAGTGCACTTTGTCGGCCAGGATCATTATAATCCAACGATCAGAAATAAACAAATTGACATAATAGTAATAAAATAATTTTACATGCAAAATAAGATAATTATTTAATTAAAAGGCAAATTTTAATTAATGTATAAGAGAAAAAATATACTGAACACCGAAATTCATTAGTTAAAAACTATTCAGTAATAGATAACTATTCAGTAATAGATACTAATAGATAAATTTTAAAATAATCTCAAATCATGCGGTAAATTAAATATTAATTAAAACTAATTAATTAATAAATATATTTATAAATAATCAAAAAAATATCAGTAAATTTAGAGACGAGTATACATTTAACAAAATTGGCCATAAATAGAAAGCAGCAAATGCCATCATAATGCCAGTGACTGTCGAGCTAATTAAATTCACATTATGATTATCGAGGATGTCATAACCAGAAATATGTTTCACATTAATGCCAGGAGAATTTACAGATTTGCCAGTTTTCAAATTTATTCCTGCAAAAAATGTCACGATTTAAATTTCATTTATATTTCAATTAAAATCTATTATATCGGAATTAAATTAATTTTAAAAATAGCAATATTAAAAAAATTCAGTATCAAGGTATATTCCAAGTATGTTGAAATGACTATTTTATGTTGGGATATCAGATATTTATTCGTCGATGAATAGGTCTCTCGATCCGACTCCTCGTGTTCAATAATCAATAAAACAAAATCCCAACAAAGAAATCTTTATTGACAAATATTCACCACTATACACAATAATTTATTTCTCGTACACACCCTAATGGTATCACGATGTAAGTCCAACTGCAATCTGATTAACTAGATCGATTTACTGCTCTTCGCTCGTTTCCTTTAACTCGTTAGATTCTCTCTTCGACCAACTGGTAACTTATTTTGTTGTCGGTTGCTTTTGTAGTTTTTGGATTCCCATTAATCTGGATTACTGCTGGAAAAACAATTGTCCATTTCGGAAAATTTATTGCCTGTTTCACTAATGGCGGGAAACACATTAAGCTGACGTTCAGATCGGCGGCCCTTGATTAATTGGTTCATCGGTAAATAATTTAATTAATTAATTAATTTGTTTTTGTGCTACCGACCCTTCAATATACCTTATCTCAGTCTAACAGTATTTTATTCGTCTTCACAATCAAATTTGCCACCGGTTACCACTTTTTCCCCCCGAAAAATATTGATTTTTACATTTTTCAAAATTTTAATTAATTTTAATTGATTTTGATCATTTTAAAATTTTATTATTTTTATTCATGTTTTCTTATAACCCCAACATATCTCCCCCCTTTAATTAGAATTCGTCCTCGAATCCAGATATTTTATTTTTAGAGGACTGTAAATAAACGCCTTAATGAGTGATTTAATTTTATTTTATTTAGTTTTAAGGTTAACAATAATAAAACTAAATAAAAATGATTTTTATGTAAAGTAACACAATTTTAACTTTACTTCTTCATATCGTAATACAGTATTACATGGAATTATTCCTAAAAACCGGGCTGTTAAAAGAGGGTTGAGATCGAAGACGAAGTCCAGAACTTTACAAAACGATTAGAACACGTAACCATTTCCTTTAATGTTTTATATGGGTGCTAAAGAATTCTACAACATCAGCAACATCAACGGTTAGTACAGGTTAAAGTGTAATAACAACTTATCATAAAATCAACAGATTTTGTAATATTAGAGATTTTAAAATTTATAATTATTCGAAATATATCAAGTGTAAAGTTTTCCACTTGGGAAAAAATATTGCACTTGATCAAATTTGGAATATATATTTGAGTTGAATGTTTTGGATGCCAGTTGAAAATAATGCAAAATAGTGAACTGTATATGTTTTTAACATATTTTTTTGAAAATTAATGTCTATTTACCTTTTAAAAATTCAATTTTAGTATTAATATTCATTTAAACTTTTAAAAAATAAAAAATAATCTTATAACATTATAAACGACTATTTTTTGTACCTGAAAATTGAAATAAGCACCCCATCAGCGAATCAACAAATGAACCAATAAATCCAGCCAAAATACAGACAATAATAATTGGCCACTGTGAAGGCGCATCGTGGAAATCGAAATAATTGCAGGTGAAACAAATGCAAACAAATGATGAAATACCAACAAGAAAACCGCCAATTCCACTAGCAAATGAACCAACAATAGAAATTGCTCCATTCGTCCCTAGAAAAATAATTTCGAAAAGTAATCAAAAGGAATAATCGAACTTTAAAAATAATTGAGTACTTTTTGGAAACGAATAAATCCAAAAAATATAATAATAAATAAATATGCATAGAAAATGTCAAAATGTGTGAAAAATTGTCAGTTATTTGCAAAAAATATTTTATATTATAATAAATATTACAATAAATATCTCATATAATAAATAATTAGTTTAAAATCTAATTATTAAGGATGGAAACTGGTATTGAAAACCAATTTAAAAACCGGTTAAAATTACAAAATTTCCAAATTTAAAATGTGTTCTACTCAATTTATTTCTTCTTACAAATTAGTGCAAATCAGTATTTGTGGTTATCCTAAAAAATAATTTCAATAAGAAATCTGCCAATAAAAAGGCGAGATATGAAAAAATAAAACTGCAAAATTTAGATTTTGAAAGAAATTTAAATTTATTTATTGTTTATATTGAATTTTATGTGATTTTTTCAAACTTATGATTTAAAATATACGTATTTATTTAATTAATAAAGTTTTGTGTTGTTTTTATAATTACATTTTTTCCTTTGTTCTATTATATAAATGAAATAATCAATTATATAATATTTTTGAAGTTACATGGAAAAGCTATATTTTGCTGTATAAATAAATTAGATTGTGTAAATATCTACGCTAACAATTTAAATCAATAATCGTAATTGTTGCGCAAAGCACGAATTATTATTTATATTTAAGTTTATGTCAATAAAAATTTTTGACAAAATTAATAGAAAATTACCATCGGCAAAAATAACATTTAATGTACATAAATGTAAACACTTAGTGAACCTAAAGTATATTCTTTATTGTTATGTAAAAATAAGGTATTTTAATTTAATTATAATTTGTTTTCTAAATTCATTATCAATAAAACATTTCAAATTATCAACCGATAACTGTATTTTGCTACAAAAATAAATTTTATTTTAAATATCTATATTGAGTGATTCTTAAACATATTTTTTATCTATATGTTATCTCGATTCCTTCTACTTCAAAAATACAGAGCATCAATAAAGATTTAGTGCCGAAGCAAATTAAAATTAATATTTTCAAAAGTAGATATAATCTATTGCTTGTGTTGAAATGGTAACAATAAATGGTTATCCATTTTCCGACCTTTATTTTTCCAGTTTCCAAAGAATCGTAGGTGCAATTTTTGAAAAGTTGAAGCTATAAATTAACAGAAAAAAATATTCTTATATTGAGCAAAAAGCAAGTTTTATTCGAGAAACAATTTAGACGGAAACCAATAATAAATTAATCTCTAAAATATGACACTGCAGCTCGGAAAGAACAATCAATTTTAGGTGTCAATGTCCAGTACATTGAACGATTCAGAGTAATTATACTAAAAATTGCTATGTACGAATTAACATCAAAGCACACAGCAAAAAACTTTAAAATATTATATTGAAGATTTTGGAAGAATTTGAAATAAATTTTACCCAGATTTTCTCAGTGACTACAGATAACGGCAGTAATATAATCAAAGCAGTTCAATTACTAAACCATAACTATAAAGATAAAGAGGATTTAGTATGTATTTTATTAAATAAACTACTAAATAAATTAATAATTTTTGCGATAACGAAAATGTTAATAATAACTAATAAGTACATTGCAAAATACAGTGCAGAATTTTGTATTAATAGGGATGTTTAATATCACTCTTAAAAAATGTGTTGCCAATGCGTTACAACTTGCTAATGCAAGAAAGGTGTGTAAAAACTTCGAACACCTTCCTTTAAAAAAAATGAATTACAAAAAACCGAAATTTCTACATTTTAATACTGAAAAAATTAGTGGAGCTAAAACAAATCTGCATAGATTTAACACCGTCTAATAAAGAACCTTACCTATCAACAAGAGTGAAAGTAGGGGTAATAATACCGGTAAACCGGTAAATTTTTCCATATTAGTGTATTTACATTTACCGGTTTTTTGCAATAAATTACCGGTAAAATTTGGTAATATTTTAACGCTATAGAGTACTGACACGTGACGTTATTTTAAAGCAAAAGTGGGCATTGACCATTTAATTTCAAGAAAAATAGATTTGCTTAAAATTATGCTTCAGATATATAAATTTTAAATTATCATAAATCTAATATATAATATGAAAAGTATAATTAAAAGTGTTCAGTGTAATCAAAATTCAATAAACTATCAAATTTCGTTACGCTTGATTAAATTAAACAAATAGAAACTATTTACAAAACTGAAAACGGCATTTCAAATTTCATGTCAGCGCTCATATAGTATTTAAAAAGAGGACATTTTTCATAAAATTTAAAATAAAATATACCTAATTATACAAAAATTATTTTTCTTTATTCAATTATTGTGTTTAAATTTTATTGTCCATCCGTTTTTGAAATAATGTGAACGCTGCATTATTCACTTAGTAGTACCAACCATGCAAGTAAAAAAAATCATAGCTATCCTTTGATTATTTTATTCAGAAAAATCAATGTTGACAGAAGGAAATTTTGTGATTGGATTGTGTAGATAAAATTAATAGAATTCAAATAAAAACTTTAACATTATTTTTGTAGTAAAATATTAACTTGTGATGTGAAGTAATAAAAAAGTAAGACTAAGAAGATATAAATATGTAAATTTTTGCAATATAGTGGTTTTATGTAATTTTGTCAACTATTTTAATTTAACCTGAGAAATAAAGAAGCGTAATTGTAGTTAAAAAGTACAAATACCTATTATCAAGAAGAAAATATATGCAGAATTTCTTTCATATTTAATTTTGGTTATTTCCGTTTTAAATAGGTGGTTATTCTGAGTTTACTCGTTTTAATGAATCACAATAAAATAATAACATTGAAAATAAAGCCTAACTTATTATTATTTTTAGTATTAAATTTAATTATTAAAATATTAAATTCTAATTACATATTTATTGTAAACTATTATAGCTTATCCATGTCGGCAGCAAGAAAGAAAGATCTTTGGAATAATTTTACGCGCATCAAAGACGGGAATTCAGCTGTATGCAAAAGGTGTAATACAATGATAAAATGCGCAGGCGGAAGCACAAGTGGCCTTCATAATCGCCTTATCAGAAAACACAGCATTAATCTTCTAAAGAGAGAAACACTTAACCCTTTGAGGACCGGCTTTTTTTTAAATTTATTTAAATTTTTAAATTTTATTTTTTTTATAAATATTTATTTATTTCATTAAAAACCGGAAAAAAAAATTAATTTTATAATTTTTAATATAAAATTTATTTACATGAATATAAATATTTTATAATATATTTTTTATAAAATATTGTTCAATATTCACATAGGTTTATTTCATTCATTCATTCGAATCATTCAAACAAATGTCTGATCCGAGGCGAGTAGGAAGAATTTTGGTGTATCCTGATAAAGGTTGCTATCACCCTCCTACAAGAGAAGTGTATCCTCCTTATTTGGAAAATGCACCATCTTCATGCAAATCAAAGGAAGAGAAAGCGATGTGGGTAAGTATGGCCCGACATTTGCCTCCTTTCAGAGATTGCAAAGATGAAAAAAGTAGAAAATATATATGCGCAAAGGATACCCCATGCTTGATTCCTTCACTTTGCAAATAATGAACAAAAAACCAATGACAAGCTTTTCAAAATTGGAAACGTTGTAAATATGGTCAAAGAAAAATTCAAAAATGCCATCATACCCGATAGAAACATTTGTATAGATGAAAGCCTAATGCTGTGGAAAGGAAGATTGAGCTTCAAACAATATATTCCATCAAAACGCAATCGATTTGGAATAAAACTATTTGAAATGGTGGACTGTACCACACAATGCATTCTCAATTTTATCATTTATACTGGTAAATCTACAAAGTTTAGATTTCATGAATTACTTGGTATAAGTGGATCGATCGTAATGGAACTTATGAATATGCAACTGGATATGAGACACGTTTTATATGTTAACAATTGGTATTCAAGCCCACCATTGTTCGAAATACTTCATTACAAGAAAACTGGAGCTTGTGGAACATTACGAAAAAATCGCAAAGGTCTTCCGAAATATTCTGGAAAAATGAAAAAAGGTGAACTTGAAAGCTACAATACTGATAAATTATTGTTTCAAAGATGGATGGATAAACGCGAAGTATTCATATTGTCCACAATTCATAGAAATGGACTAGTTGAATCAACAAAGACCAATTTCCAATCATTCGAAAAAATAATGAAGCCAAAAACAGTTATAGATTACAGTTTATTCATGGGTGGTGTGGATTATTCTGATATGAGAATGTCATTTTCAGAATGCGTTAGAAAGACTACCAAATGGTACAAAAAGTACTTTTTTCACATCATTGATATGTTAGTACATAACGCTTATTGTATATATAGAGCGAAGAACAAGTCAAGAATCCAATTGGCTGATTTTAGACTGATATTGGTTAGACAATTGATAGAAAAATATGGATCTCAAAGAAGCGAATGAGTTGGAAGACCACCACTAAGCGAAAACCCACTTCGTTTACAAGGAAGACACTTTCCTGATAAAATTCCAATAAATTCTGGTGATAATGGAAAGAAATGCTGTGTTGATTGTTCAACTTCAAGTGATCGAAAAAGAACCACAATAATGTGTCAACTATGTGATGTTCCATTATGCATTGTAATATGTTTCAAAGATTATCACACAAAAGTAAATTTATAATAACCATATTTATTGATAAAAATAAAATAGTTTATTTTTCGATTGAATTTTTTGTCTTTTCTTATTTTTACATATTGATTCGTAGTTTTTAGAAAAAAAAATTTCTTGAAAAAAATCATTCGTTTTGTTTAGTTTTATAAAAATACACGCAGAAATGTGATTTTCATTATAGTTTGATTTATTTTAGTTTTTAGCTAATATTATGTAAACAGTGTATTTTATGAAATTTTTTTATTTGAAAAAAAATTTTCTTTTTTAATTTTATATAAGAAAAACCACATTTGATATTTTTAGAACTAGTTTGCCACTATAGTGGCGGCCGGCCCTCTAAAATTAGTTCCAACATTTCCGTTTCGGATGATACTAATTCTCGGACCAAAATTTCCAACATTTTCATACAAATTAAAACCATTGACAACTCATTTCCAGCTGTTTTAGCGCGACTGACGGCACGAGAATTATTCAGCTTGACTTTAGACGAATGGACGTCTGAAGAATCGCGAAGGTTTATGAATGTAAATGTTCACTCGTATGATGATATATATTGGAATTTGGGTTTGGTAAGGATTGAATGGGGCAATGGCTGCCGATAAATGTATCACGTATCTTCAAAACAAACTTCAAGAATTCAATACTCCAACGGAGAATGTAATTTCAATTACTACGGATGGAACCGCGATTATGAAAAAGGTAGGCAGATTGATTGATGTTAGTCATCATCAGCTATGTTTCGCCTACGGCATCCAGTTAGCCGTAATTAACGTGCTTTATCAAAAATCTTTTTCGGATATTTCGGACGAAAATATGGCGGATGCTGATGTTGATGCTGCTACTGAATATTAACATGAAACTGTAACTATAATTAAAGAGGAGAAAGGGGACGGAGAAGAAATAGAACATTTTGAAGTGCATACTGATACATTACCTACGGATATGCCAATTTCAATTAAACACGAATGTATTGATCCCATAATATCAAAAATTCGGAAAGTTGTTGGAATTTTTAGTAGATCAACAGTAAAAAATAAAGAACTTCAAAAACATGTCATGGTCGAATTTGATAAAGAGCTTTCGCTAATACTTGACACAAAGATAAGGTGGAGTAGTTTGCTTGATATGTTGGAAAGATTTTATCAGATAAAAAATTGCGTTCGAAAAACTCTAATCGATATTAAATCAGATTTAGAATTATTGGAAAATGAACTTAATTTGGTATCAAATATTATATCGGCCTTGCAACCGATTAAAGTGGCGGTGGAAACTCTTTGTTCGAGAGACACTAACTTATACATTGCGGATTTAACTCTTAAGTTTATGCTGGATGAACTAGGCAATCAAAACACTTTTATTAGTAACGAGTTGAAGGAAGCTCTAATATTAAGAATAAGCGAAAGAAGAACCATGTATTCCGATATTTTTTATTATCTTCATGAACCACGTTCATGTGGTGAAAATAGTTATGGAATGTTCAATACAATTAAGAAAATAGTTATATCAAAGAAGATTGTTGAAATAATTCTAAATTTTTCAAAAAGCGATTCCGCAACTATTGATACGGAATCTGAAATAGTGTGTGAAGAACCAGAATTAACTATTGGATCTGCGATTCCATCGACTTCTGCAGGAACATATTCAGGGCTCTCAATGAAAGAAAAACTCAATTTAGTTATTCAAAATAGGATTAATATAAATGCAGATGAAGAGATCAGTGATCCGAAGACTCCATCTGGGCTTTTAAATATAATAAGAAAAGAAATGTTATATTTTAAGGAACAAAATATTAAAGGCAAATATTTACAGAAAGCCCTGAAATATATTTCAACAGTTCGCCCGACTAGCGTAGAGTCAGAAAGGACTTCCTCCGCCACTGGTTTAATTTGCACAAGATACAGATCCAGCATGAATGATGAAACCTTGAGCACAATGTGTTTTTTGAGAGCCTCCTTTGAGAAGCAATTTATGCTAAATTAGCAGTGAAAATTGCAATTGAGACTAAGCTAAGTAAATGAATTTTGTGATTAACATTATAATATTTTTTATGTTATTTTAATAAATGGATTTCCCAAAAGTTTTTTAATATAAGACATTCATTTTTTGTGTTATTAGATTTATTAGTAGTTTGATTTGTTTTTTAACTACAAGGGTTTCCAGTTCGCACTTTCAAAATTTTACTTCAAAATATACTGTGGCCGATAATATGTATTCAATTAGTAGGGGGTTTTTTGGGTAAATATTTTTATTTTTAATGCATACTAAGCTTATAAAAGTTACCGGTAAATTACCGGTAAAAATGTAAAAAAATACCGAATTACCGGTTTTTCAAAAACCCGGTAAATTATTACCCTTAAGAGAAAGTATAGATTTAAAAATAAATTATAATAACTGTAAAGATTAATTATGTAAAATATTATTAAAATAGTGTTTTCAAATTAACATATTAAATGTATAATGTAAAACGTTTTATAAATTTAAAATAATAAATGTGTTATGTTAATGTGAATTGAATGTATGAAGAATGAAATCTATCTGAAAATATCAATAGGATAAAGAAAAACTCAAAAATATTTTGTGTTTTATTAATTTTGGAAAAGGATCAGTTTTTGAATTTTCTTGAAATTATTTTCGAAAGAGTTTTAATTATGGATGTAATAAATACAAAAACTACTGTAACTAATAAAGAGATTGGAATTATATTAAACAACTTAATAAATCTCTTGAACTAGCTAGCGCAATTATTGCTTTACAAAAATATCAACTTTACCTGGAAATTTATTCCAACTCTGGTGAAAGTGTATATTATTGGAAAAAAAGTTGACTCACCGATGTCAAGGAAACTGTACATGGCTAAGAAAATAAGGTAATGTGATTTAATGAAAAATTATACTTTTTATCCGCGTTATATTTGGATTATCGTTATCGGTGCTTTATTTCGAATAAAAATAAAACAACGCGAGCACATTTGGAAAAAAACTGGAGATGTTTACAATAGATAAAAATACAAAAAGCATGCAAGAAATAGCTCTTATTTGGACTAAAGTATTAATTCAACATCCAGTGGATCTAGTTCAACTACTAGTTAAAAATAAAATTTAGTAACAGTATTAATAAAATAGCTGATGTAAATGAATAATGAAATTGAAAAAAAATTATTAAAGGTTTTGAATCAGTCAATCGTATTGCATATACATCTAATGTAATAGATTATTGAATGCAACATCAATTTCAACATCCTGAGTTATACAGACTTCCAATAATCGTATTTGCTGTACCTTCCATACAGGTTAGTGTTGAAAGATGAAGAATCAATGTTGTTTTACGTTGATAAAACAATTAGAAACCGGTCTGTAACTGTTAACCAATATTTTTTAAGGAGTATAAAATCGGTTAAATTTAAACCGAAATTATTTTCGGTTTCCATTCATGATTTAAATAATATTAATTGTTGTTTAAATAATACTATAAAATGGCAGTATTTTTATATTGGCGACGATGCTCCGAAGCACATCACAGATCACAAAAGGATAATGGAAAGAGTCATATTTCAACGTATGAAAGGAAAATTTTAAATTTGTTAGAATCGTTGAAAAAGCATATAGTATGAACCTCATTTCATCATTAAGAATATAAGGGATGATAAATTAAGGGTAAAATTTTAGAGTTTTCATAAATATTCACTCGTAGCCAGCGCCTTCTCAGCAGTTGTGGCGCCTTGTGCACATATAAATTTTCCGCCTCAATATTATATCTTAAACTTAATAAAAATACTGGGAAAAATGTATGAATATATTTATTTAAAATTTATATTTTTATTCGAGCCTTTATAGTAGCAATCCTGTCAATTAATTCCTTTTCATTTAAATTTTTGGCAATTTCACGTTCAATTGACAAAGTGGCCATGGCATCTAATCGTTCTTGTCTCGTCGTAAATCGTATATAGGTTTTAATTAGTTTTAATTTTGAAAAACTCCTTTCAGCGCTAGCCACTGATATCAGCAAAGTTAAAAAAAATCTTAGGGCTATAAAAACATTGGTTAAGGATGATGCTAAATTATTTGAGCATATATATTCCAATATATTTGAAAGTGTAGCAGGATTCTTTAATATTTCTTAAAAACCTTAATTCATCGTATAGAGCGGAACCGGATGCATCATTTTGGTCACTATATACGAGCAAATTTTCAAAATCCATGCAATTTTTTCGAAGGTCTTAAATTAAGTTAAGCTCTTGAATTGTAAACCTTATTGTAAACCTATCATTTGATGACACAATTGCTTGAACAAGGATGTTATTAAAAAAACTATTCTTAAAATTTTGTGCTGCATCATTGATTACTTCATCTGGGAGTTCAAAATCGAATTGCCTTCTGAGACGATTTCTTATTTGCTCAAACTGTGGCTCAATTTTTAATTGTAGTGCAATTTTTTTGGACTTGATAATTAATTTTCTTTTTATTTGAATTAAATCAAGTTTCAAAAAATATTTGAATGCTTACAATTTTCAGTTCAAACTCAAACCAAATGGAAGAAAAAACTTGTTAGCACCTAAAGATATGCAAAATATTTATTATTATTATTATAGATATCTATCCTTATGTATATTTTTTATACAAATGCTGAAAGTCATATTAAAATTAGCCAAATTATTATTATAAATTAGAACATTTTATAATTTTTAATATTTTTTAAAATTATTTAAATAAAATTTAAAAAAACAAAAATTTTTTGGTCTATGCATTTGCTATATCTGCCATCGCTCCTAAGCCGGCGCTGCTTATAGCATGACACGTGCATGAGTATTTAAATAATTTCTTTATTAATTAATCCCTAAATTCATTTATTAATTTAAATAATTGGCTAATATTATTTCAAATTGAATAAATATAAAAATTTATAAATAAATTAAAATTCTTATTTTATAAAAAAATTTTTAATTTTTTAATTATTTATTTAGTTAAAAAATTTAAATTGAAAAAAAACAATTAAAAACCTCTTGGGACTTGTTTAAAGCCTAAAATCAATCGAGGTTCACTGAAAGAAAAGACTGACCCAATTTCTGAGGAAAATGTATCTCCACATGATGCAGCTAAACTAGATATAGCTGCAATTAGACAGCCAGATCCAATTGGATTCATTTGATAATTTATAGGTATGTCATATAACTGGATTCCGATCTCAGAAATATATAAGATACAAGCCAACGTACTGCAGCAACTGTTGGAAAAAACTTGAATCCACGTTCGTTGCCCTCCTATAAGTTTCAAAAGTTTAACTGCCTTTTAAATGAATTTAAATGATCAATTAAAAAGAAAAATTTTAAATTAAAAGCTGAGTCAAAATTATTTATCTGAAGTTATTCTGACAAAACAATGAAAAATAATCGGATAAGATATGATCAAATTTTAATTTTCTAAGTAGAATCAGGTCTAAAACTGACTTCAATCAGGATCCGATATAAATACTGAAAAACCGATCAGTAAAAGATAATCATCTAATACTGATTAATGAAATTTAAAAAAACCTAAAAGTTTAAATAGTCGTTTGACTATGAAAAGTACTCCTTAGAAAGCCTCAAGAATTTTCATAAAAATTATAACTGAAAATAAAGTTTTTAAGTTCCTATTTTAATGAAAACTCTTTAAATTTTTATACCATTTTTCTGTTATTGGTTTTGATATTTAAATGGTCAGTCTTTAAAACTAACAGTTTTTATTTTTAAAATTTTGCTAAAATATAAATGGTTACTTCTAGTTTTAAATTCTTTGCGTCATTCTGTCATTTTTAGTGATTTCTTTTAACCTATTTTTTATTTAAAACACAAATTTCCAGAGGATTTTATTTTAAAAACATTAATGTGATTAATTGAATTAATTGACAAATTTAACTTTGCACTATCAATTATTTTGGAATTACAAAATTTCTAATTGGTCAAACTAATAATCAGTCGTCATGTATACTTTTGTCAATTTCCTTTTTTATCAGAAATACTAATATTTTGATAGTAACATTATTTCAACTATATTTTACTGTTTATCAATTGATCCTCCAATATTCTTACATTTAATAACTTTTTATTACTCTTCTTCAAAGTAATTCATTATAATCTTATAAATAATTAATAGATATTTATTAATAAAATAGTCATAGAAAAATAAAATAAATGACATCATTGTAGTGCCTAGAACATATACAAACATTTAAATCTTATTGAGTTTTATTAATTAACTTAAAATCTTATTAATATATAATACTTGTCTACATGCTTTTCAACTGCTAAAAAAGAACAATTACTCGCAAACTGAAGAATTAGTAGCTCAAAAATCAATGTCTGAAATGAATGTTCCTAGATTAATAATAGATTACCACAATTCAAATTCTTATTGCTCAGATGACCCAATCTGCACTGCAGTAACAACGGATCTAAGTACTGGATCTAACATTCGACAAACTTGCAACTGTATTAACAGCCCAAATGATACGGACGAATCAAAAATCAATTGATCTTGCTACATTGATTTTTATGAGGAAATTAGTTATTAGAAATTAGTTAAATTATCTATTCATCTTATGGTAATACAATCATATTTCAAATAAAATATAAAATTATCAGATAGAACTGGATAGGTGTCTATTCATTCATAACCAATGTTTTTTATTGAAATGGCAATTGTTTATCGAATATAAAGTTAATTACAAACAGATTTAGCGTATTATTTATTTTAAACAAATTGATGATTTTTTTTCGAGTATTGAGCACGAGTTGGATTCATAATTTTTTATAGGGAATATTTTTAAACCTCACATATAAAACTTAGGTGATAAAATATTTGCGATTTTACTAACAGCTTCCCTAGTATTTCACAAAAAATTATTACTATAATACAAGACCGTGGAGTATCGCGAAATAATGAAAAAAAATATATTTATATATTTGTAGTAACCATAAAAATAGCATAGTTTATAAATTATTCAATTTAATGGAATTGAATTAATTATATAAAATATGTGTTTGAATAAAGGGAAATTTTAAATTAAATTTTTAAAAGTCTTCAATTACTATGTCTCTAATACAGGGTTTCTTAACCTTTTTGGTGCAATGGACCCCTTTAAAAATTTTAAATATGTTACGGACCCCTCTGTGAAAAAAATTTGTTTAAACGTCAATTATTACAAAATATATTCTATTTTATTATTTAAATATTTTTATTTCAATAATATAACTGTTGACAGATATCTTTATGTTCCTGGATATAAAATAATAATTGTAATTGAAGAAAATAAAATTTTCAATGTGAATGCTGTTGCTGCTTTTCCTTGATTAGGAGATTGAATTGAGGGATGGTTTTCGACAAAGCAACGCGCATATCATGTTCGACATTCAGTCGATTTAGATGTTTTGTTTTTATTGTTACGATTGTAGAAAATCCTGATTCGAAAAGATATACCGTAGCAAATGGTATAATGGCTGCCATAGCTCGTTTTACTAGCAATGGGTAGGCTTCTCTTAAAGAAGACCAAAACTCTCCAAGAGTTTTTGAATCGAAATCCATTTTTAACAAGGACTTTGTTTTCAAATCAACTAACTCGTCTTTGTCAAGGTCCATGTCGTCGATACAGTCAATATCACAAAGAAAAGGATTACGAATCCACAACTCATCTTTTTTAGTTATTTCATCCAAATTGAAATATTTTTCAAATGAAACTTGAAGTACTTCGCGGTGCTCACAAATTGCATCATTCAAGTTATTCAATAACAAACTATCTTGCCGAGATCCATTTTCAAAAATGAATTCGTCCAACATTTGAAAGTTTGCATATTTCCCATTTTGAATTCTAATTTTCCAAACGGACATTTTCGATAAAAATGCTTATAGTTTTTCAGTGGCATCCATAATTGTTGTATCAGGCCCCTGAATTGAAATATTTATATCGTTCATGTGGTTAAAAATATCTGCCAGGTAAGCCAATTTACATATAAAATCTTTGTTATTGAAATATTCGAAGAGCGAGTTATTTTTTTTTCCAAAAATAGTGATACTTCTGTCTTCAATTAGAGTCTAATAGAAGATAATAACAAAAATGGTGTCATGCATGGGATTGCGGCAGCTGGTGAAAATAGTTTACTCCAAAATTAAAATCCAAAACTACTTTTCTATATATTTTCTACATAGTGATATTCTCAAAAGATGAAGCAGCTGATGATCAGCATTCGAAGACAATTATTCAAATTCTGTCAAACGCATCATTAAAAATTTATGATGCAAAATGCCTCATCAAGCAAAAGGAAGTAAAATTTTTGGGATATTTAATTTCAGGTAAAGTATTAAGATCTATTAAATCCCAAGTTAATGCAATCAAAGAAAGTCTCAACAAACGTCAAACAAATTACTTTGAATTAATTATATAAAATACAGTCAACCCTCATTAATCCGAACTTCAATAATCCGATATTCTGAAGGGATGAAACTCATGAATTATAAAGGAAACAGGGAAGATCCAATGTTTATTAAATGAATATACTATATGATAGAAAAAATCAATATTTATTAAATAAATGTACTATATGATGGAAAGAGTCGATATTTATTGAAAGAATATACTATATGATAGAAAGAATCGATGTTTATTAATGAATATATTACACGATAGAACAAATTAATGTTTATTAAATGAATATACTATATGATAGAACAAATCAATGTTTATTAAATGATTATACTATATGATGGGAGGAATCGATGTTTATTAAATGAATATTCTATACGACGGAAAGAATCGATGTGTATTAAATGAATATTCTATGAGAGAAAGATCCGATGTTTCATGAAATGGATGGTCCATACGATGGGAAGACCCGATGTTCTATTAAAGGAATGTTCTACATGATAGGACGATCCAAGGTTGTTATTAATGAAATCTCTATATGAAGGAAAGGCTCAATGCTTTTTCTTTAAATAAATACTGACCATGTCGGAAAGAGTTGAGGTTTTTCAGTGTTGAACACCCACTCACAACGGTCTTGAATATAGGTTTACGTAGTTTTATTTTTTTTATTTTATTAAAAGATATAACGAGGAATCGAACCAAGTAACTAACCCCAGTCAAATGTCGTCTATGGTTAGAGATAGAGCGTTCATCCTGTACCGACAAGCACCTGGAGAAGGAGTTCCATTTATTCTGACAAATAAATCCACGAAAAGGACGACCCTGCGTGATTACATGTCTCACTAAATTGAGTTTACTAGCCATAACCATAAAACCGAACCCAGATTAACCAACATTCTGTGTATAATTCCTTAACGTATTATCAACCCCAAGGTACATAGTGATACTACAGCATCGACGACATACCCCAACTAGTCGCTAATGATCATCCACTCATCCATTAGACCCAAGGTCGATCAACCACATATCACGCTTCACTTCGATCTATTGACGACAAAAATTTCATGAAATTATTAACGATAATGATCATCAATTTGTTTAGACGACTCCTGGATAGATGAATGCTGAGTCACCGTAAGATTCCCATCGCACAACGCAGGCAGATGCAGGCAGGCGATGTGGGATGCGGGATTCTCTATTTCCCCGGTAAGAGAATCGAGATCGGGCCGAAAAGGAGACTATGAAGACTTGGAGTTACCACATGTCGCAATAAAAAGGGATCCAGGCCGTAACCCGGTTCGAGAACTTTGGAGCCACGCCGAATATGTTCTGGCTCGCCTTGAAGAGCATCAAAGACAGACCAACATGCAAGTAGAAAGGGCTAGACGCCACTTAGCTCAAATCAACTCCGATATAGCGGCTGGTAAGATTCCGAGTACGGATGGGTATGCCCCCTCGTACGGCATCTCATTCGAGCTCAACGATTCGAGGCTAGACAAACCGACCCCGCCTATGAACGTCGCAGTCCCAAAAAGGATACTCCCTAGAGCAATGAGGGAAGAGGACGAAGTCCATGCACGAAGTCCACCGAGAAGGAACTCCAATGGATATCATCGAAATTCGGGACGACATTGAATTTAGTAGAAATAAATATTAAGGTTCTGTCTCTGTTTATTTGTTCTTAAGTTATTTACATAGGACAGTGAAGAATTTATGTAACCATTATGATGTAGTAAAGGTTTATTATAATCATCACATAAAGAATTTTAACAAATAAGATACACCCTCAAAAATGATTTGTCTTATTGTAGACATACAAAATCCTGAACACCACACTTGAAAGATCGCGCAAAGAAAATGCCGAACTGCATCAACAGCTACTACAGTTGACCAGAGAGATCCAGCAGGTTAAGTCAACCTGGGTGGAACCGACCAAGGTAAAGACACTATATCAAAGGGTAACTGCTGCACAATGCGGATGAGCCGAGGAAAAACGGCTCGGCCAAGCCCTGAAAACTGAGATCCGCGATTTAGAAGTGGCGTTATCGGCTTGTCAGGAAGGCAAGGCCGTAACGTATCCACTGGTTTTTGCGCCAGCTCAGTTGGCCTATAGAGAGGCGACCGAAACAACTAAACCGGCCGTGAAACCGGCTCAGCGTCGTCCCGGGAAGATGGAACGCGCGAAGCGCCGGGCCTTGAAACTCAAAGGACATACAAATGACTAATTGCTGAAATTTAATAAATAATCGTTTAAACGCTTTAGTTTTATTTATTTATCGGTAGTGATAGGATTTAAATCCGCAAAAAATTTGAGACCATAAAGGGGTTCGGATGAAAGGTAAATCATTAAGTGTGACGAACATGATTAGAAGGGGACCGGAACAAGAAACCGCACAAAGACCTTCTATCGGTAGTGCGTTGAACCCGATATGAGATCGGGCCTTAGCAGTTCTTTCGTAGCGCTCATGTTTGGCGATCTCATAACCAGTGGTTACATTACCAACGTTGCTTGGCAACGGGTAACCATTGAGGCGAGAAAAGTCCTATTTGGGGTCAAGGTTACACAAACCATAAACCCCACAGCTTTGTTTGACAAAATTTGCGAGAATATAACACACTGTGGCCTCGGTTGATCAGAAACAGTAATGCACGCAAATCCGAACACAATATATTTCTCATCATGCCTTCGAACTACATTTCGCCTATTTTTAGCTGGAACATTTTTTCTTCAGATTCTTCTTCTGCGAATCTGATGGATCCTCATTTGATTACTAACGTTGTCTTATGTGTTTTTAATAATAAATCTGTCCATTTTAGAAATGAATATTATACTTATTTATAATGAATTTTATTTTATTGACTTTTAAGTTTATTCAATTTTTTTTTTAACCATGACAGGAAACAATAAAGCTTATTATGCATGGTTAATAGTAAATTTAGTTTAAAGTTTTAGCTGATTAATATCTGTGAACAATTTGTTCTGCCATCTGACGAATGCATTTTGCAATATTAATTTATTTTTTAATAAATAAATTATAGTTTTAAATTTGGGTTAGTTTGACATTTTTAAACTAGTAAAACTATAATTTTAAACGTTTTCTGTTCCTGAATAGAAGGCTTAATGAAAAAATATATTAAAAAACATAAAACACATAAAACACTACTCGTCGCGAACCACCAGTGGTCTAGAGTCTAGACCATAATTCTGCAACCAGTCAAGTTAAAGAAATGTAGAAAGTGGCCAAAATAAAATTTATCTAAATAAAAAAAATTAAAAGAGCTGGAATGCTGACTAGTGGATATGTAATTAGAAGTTTAAAATTGTTTATTGGTTAAGTGGAATTTTCTAGAATCGTTTGTTTATTCGTTTTAAAACATTGATATAAACTTTGTAATTTGTTGAACTTCGAGTTTTCTATATCGAATTTTTTGGAATTTATTAGAACTTTTAGGAATTTTTAATAAACAAAGTTTTGAAATTTATTAAAAAAATGGTTTGATCAAATAACCGATGGTTTGTTTTTACACTCCAAATTTGAAAATTGAATGATCGCACACAGACGCGATTTAGATATTTTAATCCAATAAAAACACTGTGCACACACAAACTTGATATGAGATTAATCTCGAAATTAAACCTCCCCTTGACACACTGATGTCAATATCTTCCTTATTCGAACTTTAAATCATTTATTTCATTACTGTGATGAAATTGAGTTAGAAGCCGTTGAAAACCATCCTGAAATATTGCATCATTTATTTTTGACCTAAAGTTAATCATACTCTTCTTTGATTACGTCATTTATTTCAAAAATTAAATATTCATAATAGAGCATTTCCTTTTAGCGATGAGTTTGATGTATGTCAGGGGTGGCAAAAGCGTCGACCTCGTAGCTATCGAAAGTAGCCCGAGAGCACTATCGAAAATTGCATATAAAAATCATTTTTTTACTTATTGAATTTTCAACTTTATAAACATTTAAAATAAGTTTCGATTCATATGACAAAAATTCCAATAAGAAACATAATATTAGTCAGAAAAAAAAGTAGTAAATTTTTAGTTTGAAATTCAAATATATACAGTTTGTTAATAATCAGAATAAATTTCATGTGTTTGAACATGTAGGCCATAAAATAAAAGCAAAACATTGTTGCTACAATCTTCGATAAGGAATAAATAAAATAAAAAACAAAAATAAACAAATTGGTGCTTGTCTATTTCAATTTTGAAATCAAATTGTTTTCGTTAAAAAAATTTGAAAGCTTGAAGTATTCAGTATTCAATACTGAGTATTGAATAACATCTTCTTATAATATTAATTTCAAAAAATTTTTATTAAAAAAAATTCTTTACAAAAGTTAATATTTTTAATTTTTGAGTATGTAAGTGTGTTTAACATTAATTTTATATTTAATTTATTTTAGCTTTGATTATTTTCTTGTTTTAGCCACAATGACACAACCGGCCAAAAAACTAAAACATACCATTATAATACTGAATGGGAACAGGAATTTTTTTTCATAATGATGAAATATAAGTGTGTTTGTCTAATTTGTAATTCAAATGTAGCACTACCTAAAAGAGCTAACGTTGAACGACATTTTCGAACAGTGCACAAACATTATGAAATTGACTTTCCATTAGATTCCGAGGTACGAAAAGACAAAGTCAAGCAGTTAAAGTAAAGCAGTTAAAGGCACAACAAACTTTTTTTACGAAATTTAACTCAAAATCAAAAACAGCTACCATAGCATCATTCAAGGTAGTTAATATTTTGATGAAACATAAAAAACCTTTTGGAGATGGCGAAATATGGAAACATGCTTTTGTTGAAGCTGGTGAGGTGTTATTCAAAGATTTTAAAAATAAATCTGAAATATTGGATTGTATCAACAATATGTCATTGACGCGCAATACTAACATGCAAAGAATGGTGGACATTAGCAAAAATTTGGAAGATATTTTGCGGCAAGATATTCAAAAATGCCGCTTTTTCTCTTTGCAATTTGATGAACCTACAGATTTCACTGATACTGCGCAACTATGCATCTTCATTCGAATGGTTTTTGATAATATGTCCACCAGAGAAGAATTATTGTCTATTCTTCCAATGAAAGGACAAACAAGGGGTCAAAATATTTACAATTTATTCAAGTCTTTTATAATTCGCACCCATTTCCCGATTAAAAAGTGGGTATCAATTACCACGGATGGAGCTCCGTCAATGATTGGCAAACATATCGGATTTGTAACACTTTGCAAAAATGATGAAGAAATTCCCAGTTTTCATTCGTATCATTGTATTATCCACCAGCAAACCTTATGCTCCAAAGTGTTGAACTCTAACTATGTAATGAAAATTGCGTTTAAAATAGTAAATTCGATACGTGCAAGAAGTCTACAACGACTTCAATTTCGAACTTTGCTTGAACAATGTGAAATTGAAAATACTGAATTATTGTTACACACGGATGTAAGATGGCTTAGCCGTGCAGCATTTTTAAAACGATTTAGAGATCTTTTGCCCGAAATAAAACAGTTTTTGACTGGAAGAGAAGAATTATATTCCGAACTGAAGGATAAAAGTTGGCTGATAAATTTTGCTTTTCTTTGCGACATTACAGAGCACCTGAAAAAATTAAATTTACAGCTTCAGGGGAGACACAAATCAATTCTTGACATGATAATAGCAGTAAAGACGTTTAAAGAAAAACTGTCCTTGTTTATGCGTCAACTAGAACGGGGTGATTTGAAACATTTTTAAAAAAATGGAAGAATCCAAATATGCACCAGGAATTCTTTACGATAAATATACCAATCAAATTACTACCCTTTTAAATGAATTTAACACACGTTTCGCAGATTTATCTAAAATTGCAAATATTGCTACGTTCGTGTCATTCCCGTTTAATGATTTTATTGATAGAGGAGATCGCTACTCAGATTAATGAATTTCTGGATTCAGATTCAGCTTGCTTAGAAGATGAGATAATAGCGTTGAAAAGCGACATTTACTTAAAATCAAGAGCTACAACCGATGATAATTTTGAGAATCTTATTTCAGAAGAAAAATATCCAATTTTGCGGAGAGTAGTTGGATATATATCCGCATTTTTTGGATCCACCTATCTTTGTGAATCAGCCTTTTCTTCAATGAATGGGATTAAAACAAAACATCGATCTTGTTTGACAGATGATCATTTGGCATCATGCTTGCGAATCGCCATAAGCTCCTATGACCCGAAATACGAAGAACTTGCTGATAAGATGCAGTGCCACGTATCAGGTGCAAGTAGTAGCAGTAAATAAAATTATATTAAGATATGTTTACATTCTAGTATAGTATTATAAGTTTTTTTCTAATTTGTTTTGTATTTAAATAGAATAACTACAGGTAACAATTGAAAATAGTTTTTCTGGTAGACCGCCAGATTTAATTTAGTTAAAAGTCGCCCGCAAGACTTGAAAGTTTTGCCACCCCTGATGTATGTGATACTCATGTAAGAGAGATCTAAAACCGCTGCAAACGATTGTCAACAATAACCATGTAATACAACATAGTTATGTAGTCTAACCGTAATACATGACATGTACTGTACATTA
This sequence comes from Schmidtea mediterranea, assembly GCA_022537955.1. Taxonomy (NCBI): domain Eukaryota; kingdom Metazoa; phylum Platyhelminthes; order Tricladida; family Dugesiidae; genus Schmidtea; species Schmidtea mediterranea. Next base: position 109,669,523 of record CM039680.1, read on the forward strand.
TATTCAAATAGAAAACGTTTTTAGTTTCCATCTAATATATCATAATTTATTTCAATTATTTCGTTAAAAATGCCTCTTTTCTGATTTAATATTATTATTATTACTATTATTATTGTTGTTTTATTAGTACTGTTTAATGTGATGTCTTGCGTCAATAAAAATATATTTTTAACAAAAACAAAACCCATAGAGGGCATTATTTAATTAATTTTATATATATAAAATATATAAATATATATAAAATCATCAAATTATCGTGAATTGTCCTTTAAATCATTATTTTCATCATCAATTGGCATATATATATGGTTGGTTGGTGGTATATGAAAATATAACCTTACTGCAAAATGGAAGACAAGCAATTGCGGAATTCAGTTCACAATGGCAGGAGCAAAGGCTCGTACAATTCCACTTAAATGCAGCGGCTCAATGTCATCAAATATTATAGGACTTCGGATATTCAATCTCCACTCCTGGGGATCTAACATGGCCCGTACAAAGAACAAGGTCCAAGAAGTCCTGGCGGAGAACCATCAAATCGAAATCGATACAAACCACGGAAGGTCGAGCGCACTCGACTTCGATTATTGCTAGCCGAACCGAAAACGAAGAAATGAATCTTGCACAGTTGAAATTAGCTGATTTTTTAGTTTTGATAAAAAAATTTAAACCTCCGTGTTTTTCTTCTAAGGGTTTTAACGACAATAAAGTAATAAATGAGTAAACTAAATTATTCAGTCGCAAGTAATATATAAACGCCCTAAATTCAGGAAATCAGATGTGAGCAACGAAAGTGAATAATTAGCACCGACCAAACAGAAAGATAGTGACAGTACGAAAATCGAGCACACGCCTTCTATCGGCAGCTCGTTGGACCCATGGTGAGTCCGGGCCTCAGCAGCTTCCACCAATGGAGCTTACCTCTGGCGGACTCACAACCCCTTGTTACAGTACCAACGTTGTCTAGCAGGCAAAAAGCAGTAATATTTATGACTGGATAACCATGACCACACAGCAGTAGCCCAACAATATTTAGATTTCCAAAAATATTTTAATGCCTTTTTTCTAACCCCGCTAATTTTGTTGAGTTTGGACAAATATTTTATCAGATAAATATATATATTCTTAATTCGATCAACCTAGAATCATTTATTTTTTATTGTATTATAGACATTGCACCGCTTTCATCCCCGTGCCATCCCCTTTGATTTTGTTGGGCTATAAGCCATCACTAAAACAAAACAACCATGAAAAAGTCATGGCGAAAAAATTATGAAAATGGCTATTTGTAACACAAGCACGCACCGCAAACAGAAATTAAAAATACAATAAAAACATTAATTAAAACAAAATAAAAAATAACATAATTAATTAAAACAAATAATTAATAAATTTTGCACGAAAAATACATAGAAAAATAAAGTAAAATTATAAAACCGCCAAAACCTTGCAAAATAAGGTTTAGAAAATACACAGGCGGAGGAGGCGACCAGAATAAGAATCAGCAAAAAATAAAAATACAAATTTAATAAAATTAATATTAAAAAATTAAGAAAAATAAATAACAAAAGAGAAAAATATAAAATTAAATAAAAGCCATCAAAAAACCCGAAAAAATGGCCAAAAAAGATTCGAAATTAGCTGATTGGTCGCACACACGCATGAAAACAGTATAAATACAATAGCCATTGTCATAATATTTAACCTTAAAAAACTTTAAAAATATTTTTGAAATTGAAATTTTGAATTCGAACTTTGGTAAGATTGTATTTTCATTTAATAAATTTTTGAAATGTTTATAGTTTTAAAATTTTAATCTTTAATTATGGATGGTCGAGGTACTTTTAGTATCGACGACAGGTCCCCCTAATTTAATATGATTTTATGTTGTAATTTGTGGAAGATGGCTTGGCAGGATTCAATTCCCTCAGTTAAATTTGAGGGATGTTGATGTGCTGCCTTGTCGTCAACCACCCTTCGGTGTCTGCCGGTATGGTCAGGTCTAGTCACACTGATCGCAGAGTAGGACGCCGTCGTACTTCGCCGTGGCGGCCATTGCAATGTTGGTCGGAGCGGTAGGGATTAAAATGCGGGAATATCGACATAGCTAGGGGGAAAACATTCAAATGAATGTTTAGGTAGGGATGAAATTTTTATTCAAAACCTGTCGAATTGTTATATGAAAAGGGACGACTAGGGTTAAGTCAGTAGAAACAAACGAACGGATTAGAAAAACTTAATGTTTTCTTTTTAATTTTGCCTTTTATAAGGAATGGTTTTATAGAACATTTTTAAATAGAAATTATTTTTTTTCGGTAAAGAATTGGAGCATCAGCATTTTTCTTTTCTACATTGAATATTTTATTTACTAGTTCTAACGCCAAATAGGACATTTTCGCAATTAATATCGAACGATGAAATGTATGTAATAAGGAATGTTTGAAGAATGTTCGGATTAATTAATTTAAAATTTTATGATTATTATATTTAATTTATTTGCAAATATAACCCATTAATGGAACGAAATTCTCCCTCGTTTAGTCAGGAAAATCTCAAGAAAATCATTCCGAAAACTCCCAGAAAACGTGTTTCAAAAATCGAAATTCTTCTTCTAAAAATGCATTCAGGATACAAAATCCCCAAATCATCGAGAAAATCAGATACCTCGGCATTACAATTGGATCACGATCTATGCCAACGAAAGTATAACAAACTGCTCGCGGAGCACGAACGCACGCTCGGCACGTGGTTCGCTCCCGAAGCGGTCAAAATCCTCCAGGATAAAATCCACCGGCTGTCTAGATGCCGAGAGGATTTAATTGCAGAAAACCGGGCACAAAGAATCATAATAAATGACCAGAGCGCCGTCTTGGTTGCATCATTTACGGAAGCCGAATTGGTAAAACGTCTAGCGGGTCGCGATCTGGCCTTAAAGTTGAATTTGATCCCCGCAAACCATCTTCCAGAAACAACTCAAGCTGGTCCAGCTCAGACACCTAGGACCAGCAAGAAGCACCATCCCAGCAAAAATCGTCGTCGCCGTGAACGACGCCGAGCTGAAGGCCTCACCATCTTAAATAATGCAGCACAAGTGCTGGAAGAAGCCGCCGCACTCGTCGCAGAGCAGCACCCGGAATTTGTGACAGAAGATGTCCCCGCTCCAAACCCGAAAGGATCAATAGAACCAGTGTTACCAACTCAGGTGAAGGAAACCGATGAGATACCAATATGTCTAGGCATTTCACCCGTCGAAAGCTCTACCACGACAATGAAAGAGAGATCGCCGACTCTCACGAGCTGCTGGATGAACGAATTCGGGGAAGAACTATGCCATACCGTTCCCCAGGTTGGATCTACACCATTCCAACCCCTCCGGAACAAAAGAAAGTTCCCCGTCGATATCGACGAGTGACCACCCAGTGGAAGAAGGACGGATTCCATTATCCTGATATTATTTATATATTTGTGTACTGATTATAATTTTTGTGATTCCTTTTTTGTTAAATTTTCTATAAATTCAATAAAAGTATATTTTTGTAATTTTTGTTATTTTTAATAATTTCTGATTTTCTAATTAATCAAATTAAGAATGGATGCTTACAGTTTGGTTGAATTGTATTGGGATGTTGATGGGACCTTATGTAAGTATGAAGTAGATTGAGGGAGTTCTTATTTCACTCGTAAAGTCGGAATTAAGAAATCTCAGTTAACCAAAGATAAAAATTTCAGTTTTTATTACAGAAATAATAATGATTAACAAGCATTTTTAGTTAGAAATGAAACAAGTATTTTCGGAGGAGTTAAGTTTTCTTAAATTATTAATGAGATGGTGATAAACCCAAAATTTCGGCTGATATAATAGAAATCTCGAAAATTTGCATAATAATTCAAATTTTCACATGTTATTTAAATAAAATACTTTATGATTTAAAACAAATTTCTAGGTTAGAAAATTTACCTATTTTCAGTAGTTTAGGCAATTTAAGTCGGAAAAATTAGATAAATTCGAGAAGCTGAATTTTAAATGTTTATTTATAAATATTTTATTTTTTTATTAAAGTTGCTAAATCATCATCTTTAAATTTCATAAATTAAATACCTAAAATTTGCTTTTGCTAAATTAAATTGATAACTAATAAATGAGCGACTAAACGTCTGATAAGGGTGCGATTCACTACGATCGGTACTAACAATTTTACTATGTATTAAAGCGACTAAGGAAAAAACAATATGCAGGACGTATGCATGGGTTCGTCATAGAATGATGGGAAAGGTGTGCTCAGATATCGAAAAGGTTAAAGGAGTTAGGTAGACGTAAGTCCTTCTATCGGCCGTCAGGAACCCGAAAGCGAGATTATCACAAGGAGTAGTCTTGGAAACGGGGCTCACCTGCTTGTGGACTCTCGGCTGCTGTATACAGTACCAACATGGGCTTGCCCATGGGTATACAGTGGTTAGATTAAAATTGTGGGGCGTCGGGGTGAGAAAGGAAATACCCTAGGAAGTGCAAGAGTAGTCGAAGAAGTAGTTTGGATGAATGAGCTTAGATTCAAACAAAAATTAATTCTACCCTGTTCGCCAACATGATTTTGGGGGCTCAGCCGGGATTTGAGTAAATTCATTGGAAAGATTAAAAAATACCGGGACAGAAATTTCAAAAACGATCTTATGCATACGTCCGCGAATGAAATAAAACGCTAAAATTAATAAATAAATATTGTGGAACAATAAAGAGTGAATAACGTAATTGTTAATAAAAAGGAAAATAAAGTACAATAAAAATAAATTGTGTTATAATATAAGCATGATAAATGTATAAAAGTATAAAAGCATGGGTATGATTGATAAGAAAATCGATAATGATGAAGTAAAAGTATGAAATGGTAATAGTATATAAATCAAAATGATTAAATAGCACGGTGTAGAATGATGCATGAATGAGGTATGATAATTAAGAATGATTGGAAAAATAAAACGACGTCACAAAACAGACATAAATAACCAAACCAAAAACAACAATAAGAATAACAGACAAATAAATAATAAATAGAATAATAATAAGTAACAATAGAATAAAGTGAAAAATTTTAATAAATTATTATTTTAGATGGAACAATATAAAAGTAAACTAAACAAAGTGCAGGAATTCGTAAACATCAATGAGGACCCATTCGAAACATTAACTTGGAAACTAAAGCAAATAGAACTGGCAGAACAGAATGAGCAAATAGCAATAAGCCCTGAAAGTACCAAGATAACATTAGGACTGACTCAACCAACACGACCAGTAGACATAGAAACCAAATATCAATGGTATAGAGAAAGATTAAACAATGCAGACATAAATCTCCAGTACCACGCTATAGAGCAACAAGTTAAACAAATACCAGATACAATTAAGAGCGAAATTGATAGAAAAGTGCAATACCTACGTAAATGCTGTATTTGCCAACTGAGGAAAATAAAAATACTGATGCTCCCCTGTGGTCATTTTAGCTATTGCGAACAATGTGTAGAGACAATGAAAGTCTGCATATTGTGTAACTTTGATATTGACGAAAAAGTAGTGGTGTATTATGGATAAATGTATTATGATTAATAAATGTTTAGTAGTTGACCCTTCCTTCGCCTATATCTCTATATATAAAGATACAATTATATATGATGTAAAAGTAAAAAGTAACGAATGAAAAATTAAAAGACGAAGTGTCCCGACCATCCATGATAAAACTAAAAGGGAAAAAATACCTTTTGAGCTACCATCAGGTAGTACGACTAATGCCTAATCGGGAGGGGATAACCGATCACCCAGAGGAGAAGTATAGGACGAATCGTCGACAGATTTTGCTGAGTTGGGAAGCTACTGTGGTAAGATTGATCACCTTGCCGTTGCAGTGGCGGATCAACAAAGCCGTTTTATGTTTTTAATTTGGGGGGTAGGCGAAAAACTCTCGGAGGAAGCAAAGAGAAAGCGCGCGAAAAGGAAAATGATAAAACGAAAAGTAAAGCAACTTAAAAGGAAAGTCAAAAGAATAATAATGAGAAAAATAAATAACGAACTCGAGAAAAGTAATAAGGGGAAAACTAAAATAACCAAAGATTAATGAAGCTGGCGGGAGATAGAATTAACGGAGCATAGTTCTCAATCGTATTAACGGAGCATAGTTCTCGATCGTATTAACGGAGCATAGTTCTCAATCGTATTAACGGAGCATAGTTCTCGATCGTATTAACGGAGCATAGTTCTCAATCGTATTAACGGAGCATAGTTCTCAATCGTATTAACGGAGCATAGTTCTCGATCGTATTAACGGAGCATAGTTCTCAATCGTATTAACGGAGCATAGTTCTCGATCGTATTAACGGAGCATAGTTCTCAATCGTATTAACGGAGCATAGTTCTCGATCGTATTAACGGAGCATAGTTCTCAATCGTATTAACGGAGCATAGTTCTCGATCGTATTAACGGAGCATAGTTCTCAATCGTATTAACGGAGCATAGTTCTCAATCGTATTAACGGAGCATAGTTCTCAATCGTATTAACGGAGCATAGTTCTCGATCGTATTAACGGAGCATAGTTCTCAATCGTATTAACGGAGCATAGTTCTCAATCGTATTAACGTAGTATAGTTTTCAATCGTATTAACGGAGCATAGTTCTCGATCGTATTAATGGAGCATAGTTCTCGATTAGGTTAAAGAGCGTAGATCTCGAATAAAGGAAATGTTCAAAGGAAAACCAGCTGAAAAAATCGAAGAAATCAGTGAAATAAAGAACAAGGAAACATCCGTGCACGAGGAGTAATGCATCTAAAAGCGATAGCAAATGACGATTATAAAGATAGAGAAAGAAGTAAGAAAACGAAAATGACCCAGCAAACGATAATTATCGACAATAAATGACGGAAAGCGGGGAACATAAAATGAGAAAACGAAATTATAAAATAAAAGATGAGATTAGGCAAGCCAGATGAAGTCAAAACAAAACCGAGATAGATAAAACGATAAAAGATAAAGAGAAAAAGGGGAAAAATAAAATTATATAAGGATAAATAAAAGGGAATGCGGAGCGTGATATGAATAAAAATAAAATACGGTGGGTGATAGAATCTGGGAAACGGCATAGCCGAACGATTTATTATGAATAGATAATTATTACGACCATATAAATAATTGTTACTACCCCATATAGATAATTAAAAATCGACGTAAATTGAATCAAAGGGATAAAGTAAAAACGTATGGGAATTATACTAAACGGGATAAAACCTGGGAAATACAAAATATTATAATTATGGGTATTATAGTCAAATAAAGAAAACCAGAGGACCCTTGAGAAAGATAATGAAAACAACCGGGATAACTCACTCTAATAAAGAGGAGTAATAAAAAGTAACAAGCGAATTACGAGGATAGAATTAAAAGGATAAATAAAACAAAAATGGGGAAATAAACCCGTGTGTTTATTTTGGGGGTTGTTCGAAAGATTGAAGGCGTGTAAGCGGTTTATGCTACACGGTTCATTTTTTCGTTCTAGAACTCAATCAATACAACGCAATCAAAACAAACAAAGCATTCAGACAATCAATACAAACAAATCAACAGAGCATTCACAAAAACAAACAAACAATACACACGACAAAGCCAGGAGATAAACAAACCAGTATTCGACAACAGCCAAAGACAGACTACAATAGGAACCGACGAAATTATTCGACAACCAAAGACAACTAAAGGAAATCAAACGACACAAAGACGCCGTGGAAACCGGAATCATTGAGAACAGACGAATCCTTCGATCAACAAACAGCTTCCGAAATTCAGCCAGTCAAAACTTCGAAAGAGCAGCAGTAACAAAAATAAAGAGAGGGAGATCAACTACCTTCGCAAGGAAAAATATCAGAGCTACATCACTAGAAAATATCGAAACCGACAGTCAAGGATCAAGTACTAAAGAAAACCGAGAAACAAGGAAATCAATAACCCAAAACAATACACCTGTGGAATCAGAAGACGAAAATACAAACCAACAAGAAGACATTCTCAAATCAACTAACAAAAACAAATTAACCGTAGAAAAGAAACTATTAAAAGACAACATGGCAGATATGGAAAACCCCAATGCAAGACAACCAGCGGTAGGCGAACAAGCCAAAGAATACCGAGAAAAGTTTCGCGGAGAACCGTTTAACGGAAATGCAAGCAAATTAAATACGTTCATAAGAAATTTCGGAGTATATGTCGAAGTATGTAATTGGTCGCCAGACATGGTGAAAAATCGAATGCCACTATATTTATGCGATAGTGCGCTAGATATCTTCTTAGAAGCTAGAGAGAGGAAAAAGAAGTTGGATACCTGGAACGAGATCAAAGAATTTTTAACAACGACATTCGGAGTCGCAAAATTAACGAATCAAGGAATGCAAGAGCTGTTTAGTAGAAAACAGAGGCATGGCGAATCAAATACAATGTTTGCAAGCGAAATAAGACGTTTGGCAAAGACGGCCACGGAAGTAAAGCTGGCAGAAACTCATCTAATCGGAATATTCGTGGATGGACTAAGACGACCAGAATTGAGATCAGTAGTAGGTATGCAAATATTGGCAACCCTAGATGAAGCAGTAGCAAAAGCAAACCAAGCAGAAATACATCTACCTACCCAAATTGCAACAATGCAAGACGAATCAATGATCAATGCAATGACAACTAAAACCGAGGAAAATGAAGCCAGTAGTGCAAAAGTAAACCAATTCATACCAGGCGCACACCAGATATTCAAACCTCCAATACCACGAACAAACAGTAATCGCCCAGATACGAACTACAACAACAACCAGCGATCAAACTACAATAACTCTAATAATTATAGCCAGAATAAACAATGTCGAACCTGTGGGAAACCAGGACACTGGGAAAACGAGTGTTTTCGGAACGTACCATGTACTAGATGCGGGAAAAAGGGGCATAATGTGAACCGATGTGAAGTCAGAACCTGTTATACATGTGGAAGACAAGGACATATAACGAAAGACTGTAGAGAAGGGAACAATCAAAACCAAGGCCCACCAAGGAATAACAACTATGTACAAGTAGCACCGAGACAAAATGTTACCGAACAAAGAAAACAAGTTAACATGATGCAAGAAATTTCACAACTAAAAGACATGATGTCAAGTATGATGAGAGCGAACCAGCCAAACCAACGACAGCAGAATATTCACATGATGCAGAGAGTAGAAAATACGCGAAACCGAGAAAGAGAAACGACACGTCAACAACATGTACAAGATTGGCAACAATTGCAGATGGAGGAAGAAAGAGTAAAACAAGAAAGGTTCCGACAGCGACAAGACAATCCACCTAGAATCAACATGCTGAGAATGATAAAAGACGTTAAAGAACAATACTGTTATAATATCCATAAAAAGTCGCCACAAAACCAGCTAACCGAAGCTGGAGTGGAAAAACAAAGGGAGGGACAAGTCGAGCCCGATCAAATAATCAATCCAACATCATCAGAGAAACGCAGAATACAGAAAATATTTTTAAAGAAAGTCAAAGAGAGAATAACGAGAGAAAACGAAGAAAGATTGAGGAATAATGAAAGCCAAGAAGCAAAATCGGACAGTGAAAAACAAGAATCGAAACAAAATAACCATAAACCGACAATCAATGAGGCAAAATCAGAATCAGAAACACCAACAAGGGGATTGACGAAAAGTAAAACCATACAAAATTTTTGGATAAATATGCTGAGACACATCAATGACTCGGTATCAGAAGATAGAGGTTCCAGTGAAACTAGTAGTTTGATGGGAGAAGCATTACGGGAATCTGAAAATGAAGAGCAAAACCAACAGATTATACGACCAATGAGTAAATGGATCTATGATCGACCACCGTCACCAACAGAGAGAGAAACGGAATTGATAGACAAAGTAATCGAAACCATACCCGAAACACTGATAAACGAGGAATCTATCAACGACGAAGTGTTCAAGAGATACCTGAAAAATATCCTACAACTCGAAGGGACGAGAGGAGATGTAATACCTGAGCAAGAAAAATTACGAATAAAAGAATACCTTGACAAACAAAAATTAGAGGATATCACAAAATTCCAAATAATTATGCAAACACCGGATTTTGCAGAACGAGTATGGATAAAACAACCAAATACTGACGAAATATTTGATTGGATCAAGGAGAGAATGGGAAGCTCCAAGAAAAATGACAACCTATACCATCGTGATTGGTTAATAAAACCCGATATGCACTTAGTAGATGCATTAATATGGCCAGGTAGACCAACGAGTGTAATGTTAAAAAAGGAGAGATCAATACCGGATTTTGGACGATGGGCAGAAGACGCAAAAAACGAATTTGAGATAAACATCAAAAGAGATCTCCAAGGAGCAACCAAAAGAATACTATGGAGAAATAGAGAGAAATTAATAAACCAAGTCATAGACCAAGTCAGTAAAAATTGGGATATTATTCTGAAGCACAAAGCAGAGGAGATGAAGGAATGTATAGAATACATTCGAGATACGGTAACCTTAAGACATACAAATTTTAAAGGTGCCATACTAATCAACCGTTATGGAAGCTACCGAGTAGAAAATGATGGGATGCGAGAATTAAACGTGATAATGAAACTACCAAATGAGGAACGGATGGTAATAAAAATAAACAATAAACTCCGAGTAGATGAACTAATAAAAATGGTAAACGAAACGGCAGTAGAACAAGCGAAAGCCCAGAGTAGCGATGGGATGATTGAAGACGTAGTAGTAAAATACCTGCAACATTATTTACGTGAGGAAGATGAAACATATCTGTACGAGCTTGGAATCTGGGATGATGACCAAGAAATAGGAGTGATACCAATGGAAGAAGCTCGATGGGGATTAGATATGTCTTGGAGTAAAATGGACAAACTAGAGGAAAAATGGCACCAGAAATCCAAGAAAGTTATAGAAATCTATCGACAATGGTTAAAAGATATACATCTGAAAGGAAAACTCGAAAAATTAGATACTAGCGAATGTAAACGAACACCGTGGACAAGGGAGTGGAACGAAATAGAGAAAAAATGGGAAATGAAAGAAGGGATATTTGAGGAGGACCAACCAGAACAAGACGAATCTGATTATCCAAGAAACGAACCACCACCATATGAAGGAAAAGAAATAGAAAACGAAACATCAGACAACGAATCAGAACCTAGAAAAATAAACGTAATGAAAAGGCAAAGGTTCCAGCCGGTAGATATTGACGAAACAGCAATACAAAAAGATGAAGATAACTACACCAAGTTAATAGAAATACTGCGGAAAGGCGCCAGAAGTCAGAGAAGAGCAGCGATGACCCATGCAAAATATATTATAGATAACAATGAAAATATAGAACATCTAAGGAAGCTGGTAAAAGAAATTGAGGAATACAGACGAAAAAATGAATGGTATCCTGAAGTATTCGACCAAGTAATCCGAAAATGGAGAAATCAAGAATGGGCACAAGAGGCTCAAGGAAAGTACAAATTGAAAATACATTACCCTGACGGGACATCCGAGGAACTGGAAGTGCATCCAGCGGCAAAGATAAAAGAAGTAAAAAGGAAACTAGCTTACGAAACTCCGTTTCATCTACAATTCCATGGACGATCATTAGACAATACTCTGGACATCGGAGTGACACCAATGGAAATGGACGAATTAAATCCGCTAACGATAGCAGAAACGCTGGGGAATACCATTAAAGAGAAAAGAAATAAAAGAGAAACCAATAAAAGCGAGTATGAGTACACCCAGTATCGGAAAAAATAAAAGCGAATCGCCAAAGCCATACCAAGGAGACGAAGTATTGATTTCAGACAATAGTACAGATGAAGAAGATGACCTATCACCATTAATAATAAGCATGCCAATGGAAATACCGAAACCGCGAGACGAACAACCATCAACGAGTAAACAACAAAACGACGACCGGCATGAGCAAGAAATTGAAGAAGTAACCATCGAAACCGATATAGAAGATAAAGAATACACGCCAATGAAAAAATGTATAATACAGAATCAGGAAGCGAGAGACGATATCAATTTGATTCAAGATTGGGACGAATGGCTAAGGCAACAGCACGAGGAAACTCAAAAGATAACAATACCAAACGTAAAAGGGGACGAAAAGACAAAAGAAACGGGTACAGATATGGAGAAACGTCCAAGAGGCCGACCAAAAACCACAGCAGAAGACAAAGAAAGAAAAACTAGAGATCAAGAAAAACAACAACAGTGGATGACGAGATTAGGCAAACTAGAAAAAGTAGCATACGAAATGAAGAAAGCTCACCCTGAAGAAGAAAGAGGAGTAGAATGGATCCGCGTATTACTGGCAGACATGCTAATAATAACAAGTCAACCACTCAGAAGATTGTGGCAAAAGAATCGAGCTAGCGAAGAAGCCAAACAACTATGGTACACGATATCGAGCATAATCCCGAAATTAATCAAAGAGAAAACAAAAACCATGAAATTAGAGTGGGAAGAGGCCAAACAAATAGTTAATCAGTTATTAACAAACACCGAAAATGACGAACATCGATTAGTGGCATTGGCATACTTAATGTACAACTTAATGAGCCTGGCAACAAGCAAAATACCAAACAAACAGTTTATGAATAACGTAGAACTTACAGCGATGATAGTAGAACAAGAAATCGAACCATATATCCTACAAAACGGGGGATGGAAGCAGTTCATAAACAAGCCAAGAAAAAACGAGCAAATCAAACCAATGCACATCAGATTGAAAACGCTATTAAATGAGTTCGAACACGAATTACCAGTGAAAGATACTGCAATGAGAAATTCAAGTATACACTCGCTTATGATGACAATGATGGTATGGTTAATGTGTACAAATGCGACAAACGGATTTTTAATATATGACTGTGATCAGGCAGTTCTCGGCGATAAATATTCCCTAAGAGATATCGAAGAATGTAAAATGGCGATACCAAACAACTTGACCACAATCGAAAGAGCAGTAACATACCATATATACCAAGAATCAGATTTCATCAGAGCAAAGGCAAGAGAATGTGCAATTACGCGGAAAACACTTGCATATCATTGTGGATCACACTCACACGTTTCAATAATAAATCCAGGAACAGAAAGAGAAATATTGCAAGTATCGGGAGAACAATGCAAAGATTTGTTCAATGGAGGAGAAATGAAACTAAAAGATGGAGTTATATTAAAAGGAAGAAGCGGAACCATACGAGTACAGAGCATATTCGTTGCAGGAACAATCAATTCAGCATCCGGAGACTGTCAAGGAGGGAAATATACGATCAAAGGAGAATTAGTAACGGGAGTGGTAATAATTGAAACATATACGGTGGAGTTAAAAGAATACGAAGCTCAATTTGATGGAACAACGCAAATAATGAAGTCAAACCAAATGTGTCAAGCAACAGAATCAGTATGCAAAACCGGTGCTTCAACGATAATATATCAGACAAATGTCCACAAATGTAGAATGCAGTTCCTGAAAAGTGCAATGTTCGACGAAGTAAGAGGAGAAGTGTTCGAGGAAGATGCAGAGGAACTACAGATAAATGACGTAAACAAAATAATTCTGAAAGAGGGGCGAGTCAAAGCCAGAACCAGATCACATCCGTTGAGAACGAAATTAACACCTCCAGCACTGATAACAACGAAATCTGAAATGGGAATGCGATTTATAAAAGGAAAAGTAGTTCAGAAGTGCGGAAAGATGGTATATGCCACGAATTACCCAGGATTATATGCAGCCCGACAAACGTTAGACGAGGGAATAGTCGCGGTTGCAAAAGACGAAGTTAAACTATATCTGTATATGAATAACAAAATGGATTTCCTATACCACAAAGGACAAGAATCGCTGCAAAAAGTGTACCACGATTTAATACGAAACGATTGCCAACTAAACAAAGAAATTCTGAAGACAAAATTAGCGGGTAGCAATAACAAATCCAGATAGTGCAATGCCATTATTACCATTACAAGAAGGTCACTTTGGGAGAATAGCAGGAGAAGTTATGTATATATTCAAATGTGAGAAAACATTCGCGATGGTACCAGAAAAATCAACAGCACCACCAGGAAAATGCACCAATGAGTTGGAAGTGGTCTACAAGAAGCAAATCAGATATGTACAACCAGTGACAAGAATGATGAACCCACTGTCTATTAAACCAAATTACTACAATTGCAGCAATGCATATGGACCATTATTTCAACAAACAGATGGGAAATGGATCATGTTCCCAACAAGAACACCAGTCGCAGAACCAAGAAAGTTTGGATTAACGGAATTAACAACGGAACAAGAATTTCGACCATTGGACGTAGTAAACAGTGGTATATACTCACAAGAGAGTCTAGAAGCGGCAAGACAAAACCTTTTATTTCCCGCAAGGAGAGAATCCGTACTATCAAATATCGTAACAATAACAGGCGGTACGAATTACGAACAAAAACCAGATTACGAATTACTATTGTCACCAGAACATTTCCAATTAGCAACAACCAACATGATGAAAGCAATGTGGGGAAGATTCCTGGTATTCGGACAAATGATGGCTGGAATTTTGGGTATCATACTGATAATTCAGATTGTGAGAGTAATACTGACGCAAATGTTGGCCTGTTTTGATATCTATAAGAGAGAAAAGAGAGTAAATTGGAAATTAGTAGTTGGAGTATTACCATTTCTAGCAAAAACAATGGTATTGCATGGTCATTCAAAAGATATCCATAAAATAAAACGATTAATGCGAATACTGACCAAGATAAAAGGAACCGATGAAGAAATGGGCAAACGATTGAGGAAAGCATTGTACGACGAAAGAGCAAGAGAAGAACTCAAGAAAAGTAGAAAAAGTATGTGGGAAAGAGTCAAAGAATATAGGAGAAATAACAGCGATAGTGACGACAATGATGAGGGTAATAATGAGAACGGAAACGCGCCAGCAATGATCAAAGCACCTGAATACTGGGACAGTGGAAAAACCAATGCATGGATACCAGAACCAATGACAAAATTACGATACGAGGAACCAGTAAAACAATCACGAGTCCAAGCAATGACAATGGGAGGACAAATATTACCACAGGCAAATGTATACCCAACGTTATATAATCCCAACTGGGAAGTAACAAATCCTGTATCCTCAAGACGAACTCGAAGTGTAGACCAGGACGTTGATGTGAGAACAATAGCAGCATTGTATACACCAGCAGGACCAGCGCTAACCATCGTAATCGAAATAAACGGGAAAGAAACAAAAGCAATGATAGATACGGGAGCAAATATCTCAGCAATATTATTGAGCGAAATACCCAGACACCTTTGGAGAGATATTGAACCAACCGGAGTACACGTAATTGCATGCAGTAAAGAAACCGTCAACGTAATGGGGAGATGGTGGACAACGTTGAAATATCAAGATAACGAAATAGATACCTATTTGGCAGTGATACCTCAATTAAGTGTACCGTGTATAATCGGAACAGATTTAATGCCAGATCTACTCAAAGAGATTGTTATCGATTTGGGAACAATGTGTCTGAAGGATAAAACGGGAAAAATCTGTACAATGAATGCCATTGTGAGATGTTCGGAAAGAATAGTGGTGCCAGCAAAATCACAAATGATATGTTATATTAGAATAGATGGAGATGTTACTGGTGAAATGATATTCGAACCGAGTAAAAAATTCGAAAAACGACGAGAGTTACCACTAGCGAGAGAAATCGTAGAGATTAACGAAAACGGTGAATTACCAATCAACATCACAAATTTTGACGAGGAAGATAAAATCATATACGAAAATGAAAAGTTGGGAAAATTGACGCCAATGATGGATATCGAACTACCAAAAATACAAGAAGAAGGTGAGACAGATGAAGCATTATGGACAATAGACAGTACGTTATTGAACGAAAAGGAAAAAGAGCAATTGCAACAATTATTAATGGAATATCAAGATATATTCGCAGTATCAGACCTAGATTTAGGGACATGTGATGTAACCCTACATGCAATACCACTATCAGATGAAACACCAATCGCATTACGACCATATAAGTTACCAGAAGCCCAAAAAAACGGTGGCAGAAAAAGAAGTACAAAAAATGCTCGAGGCAAAAGTAATAGAACCAAGCTGTTCACCTTGGCAATTTCCAGTTGTCATGGTGAAAAAGAAAGACGGATCGCAAAGATTCTGCATAGACTACAGAAAGCTGAATGCTGTAACAAAACGAGATACATACCCATTACCGGACATCAATGAAATGCTACTAACTCTTCAAGGAGCAGCATACTTCACGTCACTTGATTTGAAAAGTGGATATTGGCAAATAAAAGTTAAAGATGAAGACAAAGAGAAAACAGCCTTCACCATCGGTAGAGATCTATATCAATTCCGGAAAATGCCATTCGGATTAACAAACGCACCAGCATCTTTTCAGCGATGCATGAATTTCGTTACGCACGGGATAAAACAGTGCATGGTGTACATCGATGACTTACTAATATATTCAAACACATTTGAACAACATCTGGAGGATATCAAAAGAGTATTTATCCGATTAAGACAATGGAAATTAAAATTGAAGCCATCAAAATGCGATTGGGCAAAAGAAAAAGTGACGTTTTTAGGACATATAGTGTCAGCAAAGGGGAAAGAACCCGATCCAAGAAACATCGAGAAAGTCAAAAATTGTCCAGCCCCAAAGACAGTTACCCAAATACAAGAATTCCTAGGATTATGCGGATATTACCGGAAATTCATCAAAAACTACGCTGGAGTAGCGAAACCAATCCAAGAATTAGTAAAGAAAGATATATCATTCGTATGGGGACGAGAACAACAACTCGCTTTTGAGTCACTAAGAGATAAACTAATTGAAGCACCAATTCTAGTACACCCAGATTTCAAAAAGCCATTCCTATTAGCAACAGACGCAAGTGGTTACGCGGCAGGCGCAATACTAGGTCAACTAGACGATGAAGGAAAGGAACGAGTAATCGGTTATTATAGTAAAACGTTCAAAAAACACGAGAAAAACTACTCAGTCACTGAACGAGAAGCCTTGGCAATCATTCAAGCCATCAAACATTTTAAATACCTGCTATGGGGACATGAGATCTGTATAACGACAGATCACCAACCGCTAGTATGGTTGGGACAACACAAAGAAGCATCCAGCAGACTTATGAGATGGGCGATGCAGTTACAAGAATACTCCCCGTTTATAAAGTTCAAAGCAGGAAAAGCAAATGCAAATGCAGATTGTATGTCCAGATTCATCTTTCCAGATTTAATGGACGAAGAAGTGAGACGGATATGTGCAATAATCGCCGAAGACATTGACTTCTCACAATTGATGAAGGATCAACAAGAGGACCCAGAACTAAAACTGATAATGGAATATGTCAGAACCGGCAAACCAGAAGTATACGAAAGCGATTTACAACTAAAAGAACATATGGACAAACATCGACATCGATATCTGATAGAAAAGAGATGGTTACTAATAGCAGATGGTGAACAACGACTGATGGTTATACCAGAAAATAGACGCAAAGATCTGTTAATACAATATCACGACGGTAAATTGGGAGGTCACATGTCAGCAAAAAAGACGCTCGCCAGAATGAAACAAAAATACTTTTGGCCAAACATGTCGGAATCAGTAAAAGATTGGATAAAGAATTGCTTAACTTGTGCAACAAGAAGAAATACGGGTTCAAAATGGAAAACCCCGTTAAAACCAATGCCAGTACCAGCAGAACCAATGACAATGATATCAATGGATGTGGTAGGACCATTGCCAGAAACGTTGAACGGGAATGTATACATCCTAGTGGTCACAGACTACTTAACCAAATTTCCAGAAGCATTTGCAATGAAGGATCAAAAAGCCAAAACAATTGCACAAAAATTAGTAGAGGAAATATGTTGCAGATACGGGACTCCCAAGCAGATACTAACAGATCAAGGGACAAACTTCATGAGCGAAATAATGAAGGAAGTAACAAATTATTTCAAGATAGCCAAATTACGAACGTCACCGTATCATCCACAGTGTAATGGACTAACTGAAAGATTCAACGGGACATTAATACAAATGTTATCGAATTATGTAGACCGATACCAGAAAGATTGGGATGAATACATCAACCTGTGCTTAATGGCATATAGAATGTCGATCCACGCAGCAACGAAAATGAGCCCATTCAAACTAATGTATGGTAGAGAATGTAACATGCCGATGGATTTAGAATATCAGCCACCAATTTCACAATATATGGAGGAAGATGATTACGTCACGAAATTCAAAGAAAGAATGCAAGAAATCTGGAAAACGGCAGGTTAAATATCAAATTCAACCAAGAAAGTTACAAGGATTTACACGATCAGAAAAGAAATGTAAAGCCACACACCTTCTGTATTGGGGATTGGGTAATTATCGAAACACCCGAACTAATACCTGGAACAACAAAGAAATTACAAAGAAATGGAAAAGGGCCATACGAAATATTATACGCAAGCGAAACCAATGTCAGAGTCAAATTGGTAAACAGCCCATTCACAAGACCAATATACGTAAACGTAGCCAGATGTAAAGCTATACCAAAAACGATAACATCCCAACCAGAGGAAAGGAACGAATTATAAGTAACCAGTTCCACAGACAGCAAGAATCTGTATGATGAGCATGTTACGAATCAAAATTTTCACGCATACGATGCAGAATGATGAAATGAATGAAGACCGAATATCAAGAATTACGACGATGCACGAATGCGGAAGGATCACCTTCTGGGAAATGTAGAACCCGAAACAGCAGAAAACATCGATTAAAGAGAGCCAAAGCAATTTATTACCAGACCATGGACACGAGAATAAAAGGAACATTGAATTTTAGGAAAGAGACTAATGAAGAATAATTCAATTAATTACAAACCGGGATATGAAATCAAATATCGAACATATAACGGACAAATCATGACAAAATGGCCAATCTTATATCACCATGGGGGACAAACGAGAATAACACACCCAATTACATACGAATCATCACGACACCAATAATATGAAAGAACTCAAGAAATTATACAACGTTTGGAAACGGTTATATAGAAAATAATCCGAACGTAAAAAACGAAAAAGTGGAAAACCACTAATGATAGCAGCAAGGAAAGAACTCCAACGTGGATAATCAAAGAACTAGTATAGAAGGCGGAGCAATATAACAATGGATAAACAAAGGACCACAACACTGAACTATATGTAATTTACGAAACACGTAAAAGAATTTGGAATTACATGTTGGATATGTCACAGAGGAAACATCGATAAGCTCAAGAAGAATCTACACGAAACTATTCGAATTGCACTGGAATTGCGATAACACAGGAGATGCATAAGATTAATCAAATGAGAGACGACCCGAGACAACCGGAAATGGGCAATAAGTACCAATCAAACTACGAGCAAGAGAAAACCGACTTAATAAAAGATAGCGTTAATTCAATACAATACTTGGAAGCAGCATACGAATTAATCAAAAGAGGAGATCTAAGTTGATTAACCTAACTTATAGAGAGACGAACACAAGTACACTGAGAAGAGAAGAGAAACAGCAAATTGTTTTAAACTATAAGAGAATTCACCGCACTTAAAGAAGTATTATAAAGCAATGGGAAATACACCAGTGTTCCAACTACATGGGTCAATTCAGCTTATATTTCAACGGGCTCTATCAGAAAATCATATATAATCTGCAGAGCTAATCGAAATAATCGACAAACAGTTAGGGACAATGCAGAAGAAGGTATAAACGAGAAGTTTTCGAACAAGTACGACAACGCCAAAGAAAACACATTTGAATGAAGATGGTAACGCAACAGCAAAGACAAGATAATGGCCGCAAGATATCGGATCACCAAATAGAGCGCAAATAATTACAGATTGGGAATAATAAGTACATCCTTACGCAACAGGTGAAACGGAGATGACCAGAATAACAGGAACACTAATTAATCGAAAGTTACCCAAGAGCCTTACCTTAACAATGCCGTGTCTGGGAATGATTAACCGTATGCATACAGCACATAACACGCAACAAAGGATAGGCGTAGCTTGAAAATCATAAAAAATTACTGGAGAAAATGCGGAGAAAAATCAAATAGAAGAGGAAAAAAACGGCAAAAACAGCCTTATTGTACGCTTGCGTTATTCAGGAACTAAAAAATTCAGTATACAAAGGAACTGCATAAAGAACCGGATCGGAATTACAGACAGATCAGACGATTGGGTAGCATACTCGACTAGCACAGTGTGAACCAAACATGTTGATGATAAAATTATAACAGAAAATGCAACAAGAGAGAATAGCAGAGCTATAGTGACAGACACCTGTGACAGCTATCATGGAGAAACATCTATCGAAAATAAAGAAGCCGATAAAAATCCTATATTAAAACTGGAAAATGACCGAAACGATGAGTATGCAATAGACATCAAACGAAAGATTGAAAGAAAGGAGAAATCATTACTCAAGAAAACTGATTATAAAGAAGGAACCCGAAAAATAATTAATGATGGTGCTGGAACGACAAGAAATTAGATTCACCGGACAACTTCAAAGAATCAAAAAAGGAATTTGGAAACGGAAAAAACAAACTAATGACCTTGTAAAAAAAATTAAGGCAAGCCGCGAAAAACAATGGTACAAGAAGAAAGAAAAACCTCTGGGATGAATTAACAATCCAAAGCAAGAGATAAAGCATAACGGCATACAAAGCCATGATAAGCGAAAATCAATGTACGGAGAGACGAATTTGTAGTGACACCGGGGAAGAGAAGACAGACAAAGGTGGACGAAGACAAGAACCGAAATGACCAAAAACAAGAAAAAGAAATGCAAGAAACGAAAAGAGGGGAAACGAGGAACGAACAACAACAGGGTAACAACAACAAAAACAACAAAAATATAAAACGAAAACAAAAACTCCCGAATTATGGAAAACGAACCGATATGCCTACCAGAACAGAATTAAATTGGCAAATTAATATCTTGCCAATATCTATCGTTTCTAACACGTAGAAATTAACAGTAGCCAAGTACAGACTAAGCGAATAACGAAGAGCAGAGAGGATATAATTATGAACATAACTATCTAAGATAAACAAACATCAGTGGGCAAGCAATAACAAGTGTGACATAACAAGAATCGAACGTAACTGGATAGGAAATAAAATATGCGAAAGGAAAATAACAAATCTAGGAGATCCTATATATAATAAAGGAATAAAAGCCTACGAGATATCGATACTGCATTTACAGAGACAAGAAACGCACAGATGCATAATGAGAAAATCGCTATGGGATCCAAACTTAAGGCAAAGTACGCAGCCACGACAAAAATAACAATTGAGCGATAACAAAGGAAACGTAAACAAGAAAACGATGTAATCCGATATACAACAAAAAGCAAATGAAACATCTCCAGAGAATGAAGGAAAAACAACATAAATATCAGAAACCACCAAGGACAACATCGAATTGACTAAATACTATTACCATCAATAGTGAACAAAATATGTATGGCAGAAATCGGGTGAGGATGCAAAGAACAGGACAAAATGTCAAGGAATTCGCAATAAAATCCAGAGATCAACTTATTATTACGAGGATTGAAACCGCAAATAACTACAGAATCATAGCATATCAGACCAAAGATAAGACAACCAAAAATGATACGACGAAAGATAGAACCAATAATAGGGAAAGACACAACAAAATGGACAGTCGGACATGTAACAACAGTAGATTGACTTTGGACCAACAAGGAAATTCATCACACGGAGTGAAGAAAAATTGATAGTCACAAAAATTTGCAGGTACTACTGAAACACTATGCGTGAAAGAAATTGACAAGCGAGAAAACGAGATGTTAACATGTCAATTCCGAACTTAAAGTAAGCCAATCGAAAGGAGCAAATCACTTACTCAAAACAGATATTCAGTATGGTGTATGAAAAACATAAACGTACCAAAGTGCCTCAACAGATGAAATCGAAAATAACCCATTGGGATACCACGAGGATGTACAAAGAGAAGAAAAAGATACCAAAAAAGAAAAACGAAACACAAAGATTAAAGGAGAAGAAAGATAATTCAGAGGAGCAGTGGAAATACTAAGAAGTGATAAGAAAACCAAAAGTCAAAAAAGGCACAAACAAAGAATCGAAAAGACAACGACAAACGACACGGACAGGAACAAGAACCTTACTACATTATACGAGTCCTTTGATATGAGTGGGGTAAGTGCAGCCGCAAATAGTTGTAGCTCTATGGATACTAAAAACCATCGGAAAACAAAAACAAACCAAGGGCAAATAAACAGCCAAGATATAGAGCGATGTAAATAATGAATTACAATTACAGAACGAACGTGGTAACAAAAAGAAACAGAAACAAGAACGACGTAGGAAACAAAAGCGGTGGGAGGAAGGTGTTCCAACAGGTGGAAACTCCTCTATAAAACTTCAACGGTTAGATATACGGGCATATGAGTGTATATAAATGTTATAAAAATATATTGTATATTAGTATTACCAACTGCGCTATGTTAATATATAACCCTTAGATATCTTCTTAGAAGCTAGAGAGAGGAAAAGAATGGATACCTGGAACGAGATCAAAGAATTTTTAACAACGACATTCGGAAAGTCGCAACAATTAACGAATCAAGGAATGCAGAGCGTTTAGTTTAAGGAAAACAGAGGCATGGCTAATCAAATACAATGTTGCAAGCGAAATAAGACGTTGCAAAGACGCCACGGAAGTAAAGCGGCAGAAACTCATCTAATCGGATTATTCGTGGATGGGACTAAGACGACCGAATTGAGATCAGTGTAGGTATTGCAATATTGGCACCTAGATGAAGCAGTAGCAAAAGCAAACCAAGGCAGAAATACATCTACCTACCCAAATGCAACAATTTGCAAGACGAATCAATGATCAATGCAATGACAACTAAAACCGAGGAAATGAAAGCCAGTAGTGCAAAAGAAACCAATTTCTACCAGGCGCACACAGATATTCAAACCTCCAATACCACGAACAAAACAGTAATCGCCCAGGATCGAACTACACAACAACCACGATCAAACTACCATAACTCTAATATTATAGCCAGAAATAAACAATGTCGAACCTTGGAAACCAGACCACTGGGAAAACGAGTGTTTCGGAACGTTACCATGTACTAGATGCGGGAAAAAGGGGCATATGTGAAACCGATGTGAATTCAGAACCTGTTATTACATGTGGAAGGGACAAGACATTTATACGAAACTTAGAGAAGGGAACAATCAAAACCAAGCACCAAGGGAATAAACAACTATGTACAAGTAGCACCGAGACAAAATGTTACCGAACAAAGAAACAAGTCTAACATGATGCAGAAATTTTCACAACTAAAAAGACATGTGTCAAGTATGATGAGAGCGAACCAGCCAAAACCAACGACAGCAGGAATTATTCACTGATGCAGAGAGTAGAAAATACGCGAAAAACCGAGAAAGAGAAACGCACACTTCAAAACGACATGTACAAGATGCAACAATTGCAGATGGAGGAAGAAGAGTAAACAAGAAAGGTCCGGACAGCGACAAGACAACTCCACTAGAATCAAACATGCTGAGAATGATAAAAAGACGTTAAAGAACAATATGTTATTTAATATCCATTAAAAAGTCGCACAAAACCAGCAAACCGAAGCTGGAGTGGAAAAACAAAGGGAGGACAAGTTCGAGCCCGATTCAAATAATCAATCAACATCTCAGAGAAAGCAGAATACAGAAAAATTTTTAAAGAAAGTCAAAGATGAGAATAACAGAGAAAACGCAAGAAAGATGAGGAATAAATGAAAGCCAAGAAGCAAAAATCGGACAAGTGAAAAAAAAACAAGAATCGAAACAAAATAACCATAAAACCGACAATCAATGAGGAAAATCAGAATCGAACGACCAACAAGGGGATTGACGGAAAAAGTAACATTACAAATTTGGATAAATGCTGAGAACATTCAATGACTCGGTATCAGAAGATAAGAGGTTCAGTGTGAACTAGTATTTGATGGGAGAAGCATTACGGAATCTGAAAATGAAAGAGCAAAACCAAACAATTAACGACCAATGAGTAAATGGATTCTATGATCGACCACCGTCACCAACAGAGAGAGGGAGAACGGAATTGATAAGACAAAAGTAATCGAAACCATACCCGAACACTGATAAACGAGGAATCTATCAACTACGAATGTTCAAGAGTATACCTGAAAAATATCCACACTCGAAGGGGAACGAAGAGATGTAATAGCTGAGCAAGAAAATTTTACGATAAAGAATACCTTACAAACAAAAAATTAGAGGATATCACAAAATTCAATAATTTCAAACACCGGATTTTTGCGAACGAGTGGATAAAACAACCAAATACTGGACGAAATATTTGATTGGTATCAAGGAGAAATGGGAAGTCCAAGAAACAATACAACCATAATACCATCGTGATTTGGTTAATAAAACCCGATATGCACTAGTAATGGCATAATATGCCAGGTAGACAACGAGTTTGTAATGTTAAAAAAGGGAGAGATCAATACCGGATTTTTGGGACGATGGCAGAAGACGCAAAAAAACGAATTGAGATAAACATCAAAAGAGATCTCCAAGGAGCAACCAAAGAATACTATGGATAAATAGAGAGAAGAATTAATAACCAAGCATAGACCAAGTCAGTAAAAATTGGATATTATTCTAAGCACAAAGCAGAGGAGTGAAGCGAATGTATAAAGAATACATTCGAGAACGGTAACCTTAAGACAACAAATTTTAAAGGTGCCATACTAATCAACCGTTATGGAAGCTAACCGAGTAGAAAATGATGGGATGCGAGAATTAAACGTTGATAATGAAACTACAATAGGAACGGATGTAATAAAAAATAAAACAATAAACTCCGAGTAGATACTAATAAAAATGGTAAACGGAAACGGCAGTAGAACAAGCGAAAGCCCAGAAGTAGCGATGGGATGATTGAGAGTAGTATTTAAAACCTGCAAACATTATTTACTGAGGAAGATGAACATATCTGTACGAGCTTGGAATCTGGGATGATGACCAAGAAATAGGAGTGATACCAATGGAAGAAGCTCGATGGGGATTAAATGTCTTGGAGTTAAAATGGACAAACTGAGAAAAATGGACCAGAAATCCAAGAAAAGTTTATAAGAACATCTATCGACAATGGTTAAAAGATATACATCGAAAGAAAACTCGGAAAATTAGATACTAGCGAAGTAAACGACACGTGACAAGGGAGTGGAACGAAATAGAAGAAAAAATGGAAATGAAAGGAAGGAATTTGAGGAGGACCAACCAGAACAAGACGAAAAATTCTGATTATCCAAGAAACGAACCACCACCATATGAAGGAAAAGAAAATAGAAAACGAAACATCAGACACGAATCAGAACCTAAGAAAATAAACGTAATTGAAAAGGCAAAGGTTCCAGCCGGTAGATATTGACGAAAACAGCAATACAAAAAGATGAAGATAACTTACACAAGTTAATAGAAATACTGCGGAAAGGCGCCAGAAGTCAGAGAAGAGCCGATGGACCATGCAAAATATATATATACGTAACAATGAAAATATAGAACATCTAAGGAAGCTGGTGTGGTAAAAAGAAATTGAGGAAACAGGACGAAAAAAATGAATTGGTATCTAAGTATTCGAAAAACAAGTAATCCGAAATGGAGAAATTCAAGAATCGGGCACAAGAGGCTCAGGAAAGTACAAATTGAAATACATTACCCTGCGGGACATCCGAGGAACTGAGGAAGTGCCATCCAGCGGCAAAGATAAAAGAAGTAAAAGGAACTAGCTTACAAACTCCGTTTCATCTACATCCCCATGACGAATCATTAGACAATTCTGGACATCGGAGTGACACCATGGAAATGGACGAATTTAATCCGCTAACGATAGCAGAAACGCTGGGAATACCATTAAAAGAAAAAGAAATTAAAGAGAACCAATAAAAGCGATATGAGTACACCCAGATATCGGAAAAAAATAAAAGCGAATCGCCAAAGCCATTTTACTAAGGAGACAAGTATTGATTCAGACAATAGTACAGATGAAGAAGATTTGACCTATCACCATAATAATTAGGCATGCCAATGGAATACCGAAACCGCGAGACGAACAACCATCAACGAGTAAACAACAAAACTCGACGGCAATGAGCAAGAAATTGAAGAATAACCATCAAACCGTATAGAGAAAGGAATACACCCGCCAATGAAAAAATGTATATACAGAATCAGTAAGCGAGAGACGATATCAATTTGATTCAAGATTGGGAACGAATGGCTAAGGCAACAGCACGAGGGAAACTCAAAGATTAACAATACCAAACCGTTAAAAGGGGACGAAAAAGACCAAAGAACGGGTACAGATATGGAGAAACGTCCAAGAGGCCGACAAAAACCACACAGAAGACAAAGAAAAGAAAAACTAGAGTCAAGAAAAAACAACAAAGTGGAATGACGAGACTTAGGCAAAATAGAAAAAGTAGCATTAGGGAAATGAAGAAAGCTCACCCTGAAGAAGAAAGAGGAGTAGAATGGGTTCCGCGTATACTGGCAGACATGCTAATAATAACAAGTTCAACCACTCAGAAGATTGTGGCAAAAGAATCGAGCTAGGCGAAGAAGCCAAACAACTATGGATACACGATTATCGAGCATAATCCCGAAATTAATCAAAGAGAAAACAAAACCATGAAATTAGAGTGGAAGAGGCCAAACAAATAGTTAATTCAAGTTATATTAACAAAACGAAAATGACGGGAACATCGATTAGTGGGCATGGCCATAAACTAATGTACAACTTTAATGAGCCTGGGCAACAAGCCCAAATACCAAACAAACAGTTTAATGGAATAACGTTAGAACTTACAGCGATGATAGTTAGAACAAAAATCGACCAAATTCCTAACAAAAACGGGGGATGGAAAGTTCATAAACAAGCCAAGAAAAAACGAGCAATCAACCAATTGCACATCAGATTGAAAACGCTATAAATGAGTTCGAACACGATTACCAGTGAAAGATTACTGCAATGAGAAATTTCAAGTATACAACTCGTTATGATGACAATTTGATGGTATGGTTAATGTTGTAACAAATGCGACCAAACGGATTTTTAATATATGACTGTGATCAGGCAGTCTCGGCGATAAATATTTCCCTAAGAGATATCAAGAATGTAAATGGCGATACAAACAATTGACACAATCGAAAAGAGCAGTAACATACCATTATACCAAGAATCAGATTTCATCAGAGCAAAGGCAAGAGAATGTGCAATTACGCGGAAAACACTTGCATATCATTGTGGATCACACTCACACGTTTCAATAATAAATCCAGGAACAGAAAGAGAATATTGCAAGTATCGGGGAGAACAATGCAAAGATTTGTTCAATGGAGGAGAAATGAAACTTAAAAGATGGAAGTATATTAAAAGGAAGAAGGAACCATACGATGTACAGAGCATATTTCGGTTGCACAACATAACAGAGGAAACAATCAATCAGCATCCGGAGACTGTCAGGAGGAAATATACGATCAAAGGAGAATTAGTAACGGGAGTTGGTATAATGAACATATTACAGGAGTTAAAAGAATACAAGCTCAATTTGATGGAACAACGCAAATAATAAGTCAAACCAAATGTGTCCAAGCAACAGAATCAGTTATGCAAAAACCGGTGCTTCAACGATAATATATCAGACAAATGTCCACAAATGTAGAATCAGTTCCTGAAAAGTGCAATGCTGACGGAAAGTAAGAGGAGAAGTGCTCGAGGAAGATGCAGAGGAACTACAGATAAATACGTAAACAAAATAATTTGAAAGAGGCGCGATCAAAGCCAGAACCAGATCACAATCCGTTGAGAACGGAAATTAACACCTCCAGCACTGATAACAACGAATCTGAAATGGGAATGCGATTTTATAAAAGGAAAAGTGGTTCTAGAAGTGGGAGGATGGTATATCACGAATTACCCAGGATTATATGCACCCAGACAAACGTTAGAACGGGGAATAGTCGCGGTTGCAAAAGACGAAGTTAAAACTATATCTGTATAGAATAACAAAATGGATTTTCCTATACCACAAAGGACAAAGAATCGCTGCAAAAAGTTGTACACGATTTAATACAGAAACGATTGCCAACTAAACAAAGAAATCTGAAAGGCAAAATTAGCGGTAGCAATAACCAATCAGATAGTTGCAATGCCATTATTACCTTAACAAGAAGGTCACTTTGGAGATAGCAGGAGAAGTTATGTATATATTCAAATGTGAGAAAACAATTCGCGATGGTACCAGAAAATCAACAGCACACCAGAAAAATGCACCAATGAGTTGGAAGTGCGCTACAAGAGCAAATAAGATATGTTACAACCAGGACAAGAATGATGAAACCCACTGTCTATTTAAACCAAATTACTACAATTGCAGCAATGCAATATGGACCATTATTTCAACAACAGATGGGAAATGGATCATGTTCCCAAACCAGAACACCAGTCGCAGAACCAAGAAAGTTTGATTACGGAATTAAAACAACGAACAAGAATTCGACCATTGGACGTAGTAAACAGTGGTATAATACTCACAAGAGAGTCTAGAAGCGCAAGACAAAACCTTTTATCCCGCAAGGAGAGAATCCGTACTATCAAATATCGTACAATAACAGCGTACGGAATTACGAACAAAAACCAGATTACGAATTACATTGTCACCAGAACATTTCAATTAGAACACCAACATGATGAAAGCAATGTGGGAAGGATTCCTGGTTATTCGGACAAATGATGGCTGCGAATTTTGGGTATCTACTATAATTCAGATTGTGAGAAGTTAATACTGACGCAAATGTTGGCCTGTTTTGATATCTATTAAGGAGAGGAAAAGAGAGTAAATGGAAAATTATAGTTGGAGTATTACCATTTCTAGCCAAAAAACAATTGGTTATGCATGGTCATTCAAAAGAATATCATAAAATAAAACGATTAATGCGAATACTGACCAAGATAAGGAAACGATGAAGAAATGGGCAAACGATTGAGGGAAAGCATTGTACGACGAAAGAGCAAGAGAAGAACTCAAAAAAGTAGAAAAAAGTATGTGTGGAAAGAGTCAAAGAATATAGGAGAAATAACAGCGATAGTGACGACAATGATGAGGTAATAATGAGACGGAAACGGCGCCAGCAATGATCAAAGCACCTGAATACTGGGACAGTGGAAAACCAATGCATGGATACAGAACCAATGACAAAATTACGATCGAGGAAACCAGTAAACATCACGAGTCCAAGCAATGACAATGGGAGACAAATATTACCACAGGCAATGTATACCCAACGTTCATTTAATCCCAACTGGGAAGTAAACAAATCCTTGTACCTCAGACGAACTCGAAGTGCTAGACCAGGACGTTGATGTGAGAACAATAGCAGCATTGTATACACCAGCAGACAGCGCTTAACCAATCGTAATCGAAATAAACGGGAAAGAAAACAAAAAGCAATGATAGATACGGAGCAAATATCTCAGCAATATTATTGATTGCGAATACCCAGACACCTTTTGGAGAGATATTGAACCAACCGGAGTACACGTAATTGCATGCAGTAAAGAACCGTCAACGAATGGGGAGATGGTGGACAACGGTTTGAATATCAAGATAACGATAATAGATACTATTTGGCAGTGATCCTCAATTTAAGTGTACCGTGTATACATCGAACAGATTTATGCAGATTACTCAAGAGATTTGTCATCGATTTGGGGAACAATGTGTCTGAAGATAAAACGGGAAAAATCTTACAATGAATGCCAATTGTTGAGATGTTCGGAAAGGAATAGGTGGTGCCGCAAAATCACAAATGATATGTTATATAGAATAGATGGGAGTTGTTACTTGGTGAAATGATATCGAACCGAGTAAAAAATTCGAAAAACGACAGAGTTACCATAGCGAGGAAAAGAATCGTTAGAGATTAACGAAAACGGTGAATTACCAATCAACATCACAAATTTTGACGAGGAAGATAAATCATATACGAAAATGAAAAGTGGGAAAATTGACGCCATGATGGATTAATCGAAACTTTACCAAAATACAAGAAGGAAGGTGAGAACAGATGAAGGCATTATGACAATAGGACAGTACGTTATTGAACGAAAAGGAAAAAGAGCAATTGCAACAATTATTAATGGAATATAAGATATATTCGCAGTATCAGACCTAGATTTAGGGGAATGTGATTGTAACCCTACATGCAATCCACTATCGTGAAACACCATCGCATTACGACCATTAGTTACAGAAGCCCAAAAAACCAGTGCAGAAAGAAGAAGTACAAAAAATGCTCGAGCAAATGATAATAAACCAAGCTGTTCACCTGGCAATTTCCAGTTAGTTCATGGTGAAAAGAAAGACGGATGCAAAGATTCTGCATAGACTACAGAAATGCTGAATGCTGTACAAACGAGAATACATTACCCATACCGGACATTCAAGAATGCTACTACTCTTCAAGGAGCAGCATACTTCACGTCACTTGTTGAAAAGTGGATATGGCAAAAAAGTTTAAAGATGTAAGACAAAGAGAAAAACAGCCTTCACATCGGAGAGATCATATCAATTCGGAAAATGCATTCGGATAACAAACGCACCGCATCTTTCAGCGATGCATGAATTTTCGTTACGCACGGGATAAAACACGTGATGTGTACATCGATGACTTACAATATTTCAAACACATTGAAAAAAACATTCTGGAGGATTATCAAAGAGTATTTAAATCCGTATTAAGGACAATTGGAAATTAAAATTGAAGCCATCAAAATGCGATTGGGCAAAAGAAAAAAGTGACGTTTTTAGACATATAGTCGTCAGCAAAGGGGAAAAGAACCCGATCCAAGAAACATCGAGAAAGTCAAAAAATTGTTTTTTATCCATCCCCCACCAAAGAAGTTACCCAAATACAAGAATTCCTAGGATTATGCGGATATTACCGCGAAATTCATCAAAACTTACGCTTGGAGTAGCGAAAACCAATCGAAGAATTAAGAAGAAAAGAATATATTCATTCGTAATGGGACGAGAACAAACAAATCGCTTTTGATCACTAAGAGATAAATAATTGACAGCACCAATTCTAGTAACCCAGATTTCAAAAAAAGCCATCCTATTAGCAACAGACCAAGTGTTACGCGGCAGGCGCAATATAGGTCAACTAGACCGATGAAGGAAAGGAACGAGTAATCGTTTATTATAGTAAAACGTTCAAAAAGCATAGAAGAATTACTCAGTCACTGAACGAGAAGCCTTGGCAATCATTCAAGCCATCAAACAAAATACCTCTATGGGGACATAGACGAACAGACAGATCACCAACCAGTTGGTTGACAACACAAAGAAGCATCCAGCAGACTTATGAGATGGGCCGATGAGTTCAAAATAATCCCGTTTATAAAATTAAAGCAGGAAAAAGCAAAATCAATGCAGATTGTATGTCAGATTCATCTTTCCCAATTTTTAATGGACAAAAGAGTGAGACGGATATTGCAATAATCGCCGAGACATTGAATCTCACAATTGATGAAGGATCAAACAAGAGGACCAGAGAACTAAAACTGATAAGAAATATGTCAGAACCGGCAAACCAGAAGTATACTAAGCGATTTACAAACTAAAGAACCATATGGACAACATCGACATCGATATCTGATAGAAAAGAGATGTTTCTAATAGCAGATGGTGAACAAACGGAGTGATTTATACCAGAAAATAGACGACAAAGATCTGTTAAATACAATATCACGACGGTAAATTGGGAGGTACATGTCAGCAAAAAAGACGCTCACCAGAAGAAACAAAAAATACTTGCCAAACATGTCGAAATAGTAAAAGATTGGATAAAGAATTGCTTAACTTGTGCCAACAAGAAGAAATACGGTCAAATGGAAAAACCCCTTAACAATGCCAGTAAACCAGCAGAATCCAATGACAATGATATCAATGGATGTGTAGGACCATTGCCAGAAACGTTGAACGGGAATTATTACATCTAGTGGTCACAGACTACTTAACCAAATTTCCCAGAAGCATTTGCAATGACAGATCAAAAAGCCAAAACAATTGCACAAAATTAGTGAGGGAAATATGTTGCAGATACGTACTCCCAAAAGAGGATTACTAAAGATTCAGGGACAAACTTCATTGAGCGAAATAATGAAGAAGTAACAAATTATTTCAAGATAGCAAATTACGAACGTCACCGTATCATCCACAGTAATGGACTAACTGAAAAGATTTCAACGGACATTATACAAATGTTTATCGAATCTATGTGACCGATACCAGAAATTGGGATGAATACAAATCAACCTGTGCTTAAGGCATATAGAATGTCGATCCACGCAGCAACGAAAAGAGCCCATTCAAACTAATGTATGGTAGAAATGCTAACATGCCGATGGAATTTAGAATTATCAGCCACCAATTTCACAATATTGGAGGAAGATGATTACGTCACGAAAATTCAAAGAAAGAATGCAAGAAATCTGGAAACCGCAGGGTTAAAATATCAAATTCAACCAAGAAAGTTACAGATTTACACGATCAGGAAAAGAAATGTAAGCCAACACCTTCTGTATTGGGATTGGGGTAATTATCGAAACACCCGAACTATACCTGGAACAACAAACGAATTACAAAGAAATGGAAAGGGCCATACGAAATATTAATACGCAAGCGAAACCAATGTCAGAGTCAAATTGGAAACAGCCCATTCACAAAGACCAATATACGTAACGTAGCCAGATGTAAAGCTATACCAAAAACGATAAACACCCAACCAGAGGAAAGACCGTATAATAACGCGTTCAGACAGCAAGAATCTGTATGATGAGATGTACGAATCAAAATTTCAACCGCATAGATGCAGCATGAATATGATGAAGACGAATATCAAGAATACGACGATGGACGAATGGGGAGATCACCATTTCTGGAAATTAGAACCGAAACAGCAGAAAACTGTTAAAGAGGCCAAAAGCATTATTACCAGAATGACACTAGATAAAAGGGACATTGAAAATTTTAGGAAGGACTAATGAGAATAATCGATAATTACAACAGATGAATCAAAATATCGAACATTATAACGACAATCATGACAAAATGGCCAATCTTATTCACCATGGGACAAAGAGAATAACACCCATTACATACGATCATCGACACAATAACTTGAAAGGAACTCAAGAAATTATCAAGTTTGGAAAACGTATAGAAAATCAATCGACGTAAAAAACGAAAGTGGAAAACCCCACTACATGAAGCAGCAAGAAAGACACTCCAACGTGGATAATCAAAGAACTGTTAGAAGCGGGGAGCAGATATAACTAATGGATAAAAAAGGAGCCACAGCACTAATATGTAATACCGACAAACGTACCAAAGGAATTGGAATTAATTTGGGAATGTCACCAGGAGGAAACATCGATAAGCTAGGAAGATTCCACGAACTACTTCGAATTGCACTTGGAATGCGAAACAGGAAGATGGCAATAAGATTATCAAATGGAGACGACGCCGACAACGGAAAATGGGCAATAAGTACCAATCAAACTTACGAGCAAGGAGAAAACGACTTAATAAAGATAGCGTTATTTCATACAATACTTTGGAAGCAGCATAGGAATTAATCAAAAGAGGGAGATCTGTTGTTAACTAACTTTTAGGCGGACGAACACCAAGTAATTGAGAGAAGAAACAAGCAATTGTTTAAAACTAATAAGAGAATTTCGCATAAAGTATATAAAGCATGGGAATTACACCAGTGTTCCAACTAATGGGTCAATTCGCTATATCAACGGGTTATCAGGAAAATATATATAATCTGCGAGCTAATCGAAATATCCGACAAACGTTAGCAAGCGAGAAGGTAAAACGAGAAGTTTTCGGAACAAAGTACGACAACGGCAAAGAAACCAATTGGAATGAGATGGTACGCACAGCAAGACAAATATGCCCGCAAGATTCGGATCACCAAATAGAGCGCAATACTTACCAGGAATTGGAATAATAGTACAATCCTACGCATCGGTGACGGAAGATGACCCAGATACGGAACTAATAATGCGAAAGTTACCAAGAGCCTTTACCTTTAACAATGCCGTCGGGAATGATACCGTTGCATACAGCCATACACCAACAAAAGGATAGGCGTTAGCTTGAAAATCATTAAAATTCTGAGAAACGGAGAAAAAATCCATATAGAAAGAGGATGGTTGGGAACTCTCATGTTGGTAAGATTGATCACCTTGCCGTGCAGTGGATGCGGTAAATCAACAAAGCCGTTTGTTCTATTTTTAATTTGGGGGTTTAGGCGAAAAACTCTCGAGAAGCAAAGAGAAAGCGCAGCGGCCGAAAAGGAAAATGATAAACGGAAAAGTAAAGCAACTTAAAGGGAAAGTCCAAAAAGAATAATAAATGAGAAAAATTAAATAAGAACTCGAGAAAAGTAATAAGGGGAAACTAAAATAACCAAAGATTTTAATGAGCTGGCGGGACGATAGTAGAATTAACGGGACATATAACGCAGCATAGTTCTCGATCATAGAAACGGACATAGTTTCGATCATATTAACGGAGCATAGTTCTCGATCATATTAACGGAGCCATAGTTCTTCGATCCGTATTAACGGAAGCATAGTTCTCAATCGTATTTAACGAGCAGTTCAATCCGTATTACGGGATTCCATAGTTCTCGATCGTATTTAACGGAAGCCATAGTTCTCAATCGTATAACGAGCATAGTTCTCGATGCGTATTAACGGAGCATAGTTCTCATCGTATTAAACGGAGCATGTTTCTCGATCGTATTAACGGAGCCAAGTTCTCTATCGTATTAATTAAACGAGCATAGTTCTCAATTCGTATTAACGAGGAGCATAGTTCTCGATGCGTATTAACTGGGCCAAGTTCTCAATCGAATTACGGAGCATAGTTCTCGATAGTATTACGGAGGCATAGTTCTCATTCGTATTAACGGAGCATAGTTCTCATCGCTATAACGTAGTATAAGTTTTTCAATGATTAAGCGGAGCATAATTCTTGAGTAATTAGAAAAGTGTTTTAGTTTCTCAAATAAAGAAATGGCAAGGAGTTCAGCGCGAAGAAATCGAAGAAAATTAGTGTAATAAAGAACAAGAAAACATCCGTGCCACGAGGAGTATGTGTTTAAAAGCTATAGCGAATGGGTGATTATAAGATAAAGAAAGAATAAGAAAAACGAAAATGGCCTAGCCAAACGAATAATTTATCGACAATAAGGACGGAAAGCGGAAGAATATAAAATAAAAGAAAAACGAAATGATAAAATAAAAGATGAGATTAGAAAGCCAGATGAAGTCAAAACAAAGCCCGGGAAGATAAAACGATAAAAGATAAAGAGAAAAGGGGAAAAAATAAAAATATTAATAAGGAATAAATAAAAGGGAATGCGGAGCGTATATGAATAAAATAAAATACGGTGGAGGTGGTGTATAGAATCGGGGAAGGGGCGGAACGGCATAGGGAACGATTTATTTAATAAGATAATTATTACGGACCATATAAATAATTGTTACACCCCATATAGATATTAAAAATCGACCTAAATTGAATCAAAGGGATAAATGTTTAAAAACGTATGGAATTATACTAAACGGGGAAATTAAACCTGGGAAATACAAAATATTAAATTATGGTATATAAGTCAAATAAAGAAACCAGAGGGACCCTTGAAAGGAAAGTAATTGAAACAACCGGGGATAACTCACTCTAAAAGAAGAGAG
Source organism: Schmidtea mediterranea (assembly GCA_022537955.1). NCBI lineage: Eukaryota > Metazoa > Platyhelminthes > Tricladida > Dugesiidae > Schmidtea > Schmidtea mediterranea. The sequence goes on from CM039680.1 coordinate 109,705,590, forward strand.
AAGTAAGGAGTAATAAAAAGTAACAAGCGAATTAACGAGGATTAGAATTAAAAGGATAAATAAAACAAAATTGGAAATAAACCTGTGTGTTTATTTGCGGGGTTGGGGTAGTTTCGTTCGAAAGATTAGGCGTGTAAGGCGTTTATGCTACACGGTTCATTTTTTCGTTCTTCAGAACTCAATATACCGCCGCATCAAAACAAACAAGCATTCAAGACAAATCATACAAACAATCAACAGAGCATCACAAAAACAAACAAACATACACACGACAAGCCAGAGATAAACAAACCAGTTTCAGACAACAGCCAAAGACGACTACATAGGAACCGACGAAATATTCGACAACCAAAGACCAATCTAAAGGAACAAACGACCACAAAGACGCACCGTGTGGGAAACCGGAATCATGAGAACAGACGATCCTTCGATCACAAACAGCTTCGAATTCAGCCAGTCAAACTTCGAAAAGGAGCAGCAGTTAACAAAAATAAAGAACGAGGGGAGATCAACTACCTTCGCAAGGGAAAAATAATCAAGCTTACATCCACTAGAAAATATCGAAACCGACACAGTCAAGGATCAAGTACTAAAGGAAACCGAGAAAACAAGGAAACAATAACCCAAAACAATACCACCTGTGGAATCAGAAGACGAAAATACAAACAACAAGAAGACATTCTCAAATCAACTAACAAAAACAAATTAACCTAGAAAAGAAACTATTAAAAGGTACAACATGGCAGATTTATGGAAAACCCCAATGCGCAGACAACCAGCGGTTAGGCGAACAAGCCAAAAGAATACCGAGAAAGTTTCGCGGAAACCGTTTAACGAAATGCAAGGGCAAATAAATACGTTCATAAGAAATTTCGAGTATATGTCGAAGTATGTAATTGTCGCCAGGACATGGTGAAAATCGATTGCAACTATTTTATGCTGTAGTGCCTAGATATCTTCTTAGAAGCTAGAGAGAGGAAAAGAATGGATACCTGGAACGAGATCAAAGAATTTTTAACAACGACATTCGGAAAGTCGCAACAATTAACGAATCAAGGAATGCAGAGCGTTTAGTTTAAGGAAAACAGAGGCATGGCTAATCAAATACAATGTTGCAAGCGAAATAAGACGTTGCAAAGACGCCACGGAAGTAAAGCGGCAGAAACTCATCTAATCGGATTATTCGTGGATGGGACTAAGACGACCGAATTGAGATCAGTGTAGGTATTGCAATATTGGCACCTAGATGAAGCAGTAGCAAAAGCAAACCAAGGCAGAAATACATCTACCTACCCAAATGCAACAATTTGCAAGACGAATCAATGATCAATGCAATGACAACTAAAACCGAGGAAATGAAAGCCAGTAGTGCAAAAGAAACCAATTTCTACCAGGCGCACACAGATATTCAAACCTCCAATACCACGAACAAAACAGTAATCGCCCAGGATCGAACTACACAACAACCACGATCAAACTACCATAACTCTAATATTATAGCCAGAAATAAACAATGTCGAACCTTGGAAACCAGACCACTGGGAAAACGAGTGTTTCGGAACGTTACCATGTACTAGATGCGGGAAAAAGGGGCATATGTGAAACCGATGTGAATTCAGAACCTGTTATTACATGTGGAAGGGACAAGACATTTATACGAAACTTAGAGAAGGGAACAATCAAAACCAAGCACCAAGGGAATAAACAACTATGTACAAGTAGCACCGAGACAAAATGTTACCGAACAAAGAAACAAGTCTAACATGATGCAGAAATTTTCACAACTAAAAAGACATGTGTCAAGTATGATGAGAGCGAACCAGCCAAAACCAACGACAGCAGGAATTATTCACTGATGCAGAGAGTAGAAAATACGCGAAAAACCGAGAAAGAGAAACGCACACTTCAAAACGACATGTACAAGATGCAACAATTGCAGATGGAGGAAGAAGAGTAAACAAGAAAGGTCCGGACAGCGACAAGACAACTCCACTAGAATCAAACATGCTGAGAATGATAAAAAGACGTTAAAGAACAATATGTTATTTAATATCCATTAAAAAGTCGCACAAAACCAGCAAACCGAAGCTGGAGTGGAAAAACAAAGGGAGGACAAGTTCGAGCCCGATTCAAATAATCAATCAACATCTCAGAGAAAGCAGAATACAGAAAAATTTTTAAAGAAAGTCAAAGATGAGAATAACAGAGAAAACGCAAGAAAGATGAGGAATAAATGAAAGCCAAGAAGCAAAAATCGGACAAGTGAAAAAAAAACAAGAATCGAAACAAAATAACCATAAAACCGACAATCAATGAGGAAAATCAGAATCGAACGACCAACAAGGGGATTGACGGAAAAAGTAACATTACAAATTTGGATAAATGCTGAGAACATTCAATGACTCGGTATCAGAAGATAAGAGGTTCAGTGTGAACTAGTATTTGATGGGAGAAGCATTACGGAATCTGAAAATGAAAGAGCAAAACCAAACAATTAACGACCAATGAGTAAATGGATTCTATGATCGACCACCGTCACCAACAGAGAGAGGGAGAACGGAATTGATAAGACAAAAGTAATCGAAACCATACCCGAACACTGATAAACGAGGAATCTATCAACTACGAATGTTCAAGAGTATACCTGAAAAATATCCACACTCGAAGGGGAACGAAGAGATGTAATAGCTGAGCAAGAAAATTTTACGATAAAGAATACCTTACAAACAAAAAATTAGAGGATATCACAAAATTCAATAATTTCAAACACCGGATTTTTGCGAACGAGTGGATAAAACAACCAAATACTGGACGAAATATTTGATTGGTATCAAGGAGAAATGGGAAGTCCAAGAAACAATACAACCATAATACCATCGTGATTTGGTTAATAAAACCCGATATGCACTAGTAATGGCATAATATGCCAGGTAGACAACGAGTTTGTAATGTTAAAAAAGGGAGAGATCAATACCGGATTTTTGGGACGATGGCAGAAGACGCAAAAAAACGAATTGAGATAAACATCAAAAGAGATCTCCAAGGAGCAACCAAAGAATACTATGGATAAATAGAGAGAAGAATTAATAACCAAGCATAGACCAAGTCAGTAAAAATTGGATATTATTCTAAGCACAAAGCAGAGGAGTGAAGCGAATGTATAAAGAATACATTCGAGAACGGTAACCTTAAGACAACAAATTTTAAAGGTGCCATACTAATCAACCGTTATGGAAGCTAACCGAGTAGAAAATGATGGGATGCGAGAATTAAACGTTGATAATGAAACTACAATAGGAACGGATGTAATAAAAAATAAAACAATAAACTCCGAGTAGATACTAATAAAAATGGTAAACGGAAACGGCAGTAGAACAAGCGAAAGCCCAGAAGTAGCGATGGGATGATTGAGAGTAGTATTTAAAACCTGCAAACATTATTTACTGAGGAAGATGAACATATCTGTACGAGCTTGGAATCTGGGATGATGACCAAGAAATAGGAGTGATACCAATGGAAGAAGCTCGATGGGGATTAAATGTCTTGGAGTTAAAATGGACAAACTGAGAAAAATGGACCAGAAATCCAAGAAAAGTTTATAAGAACATCTATCGACAATGGTTAAAAGATATACATCGAAAGAAAACTCGGAAAATTAGATACTAGCGAAGTAAACGACACGTGACAAGGGAGTGGAACGAAATAGAAGAAAAAATGGAAATGAAAGGAAGGAATTTGAGGAGGACCAACCAGAACAAGACGAAAAATTCTGATTATCCAAGAAACGAACCACCACCATATGAAGGAAAAGAAAATAGAAAACGAAACATCAGACACGAATCAGAACCTAAGAAAATAAACGTAATTGAAAAGGCAAAGGTTCCAGCCGGTAGATATTGACGAAAACAGCAATACAAAAAGATGAAGATAACTTACACAAGTTAATAGAAATACTGCGGAAAGGCGCCAGAAGTCAGAGAAGAGCCGATGGACCATGCAAAATATATATATACGTAACAATGAAAATATAGAACATCTAAGGAAGCTGGTGTGGTAAAAAGAAATTGAGGAAACAGGACGAAAAAAATGAATTGGTATCTAAGTATTCGAAAAACAAGTAATCCGAAATGGAGAAATTCAAGAATCGGGCACAAGAGGCTCAGGAAAGTACAAATTGAAATACATTACCCTGCGGGACATCCGAGGAACTGAGGAAGTGCCATCCAGCGGCAAAGATAAAAGAAGTAAAAGGAACTAGCTTACAAACTCCGTTTCATCTACATCCCCATGACGAATCATTAGACAATTCTGGACATCGGAGTGACACCATGGAAATGGACGAATTTAATCCGCTAACGATAGCAGAAACGCTGGGAATACCATTAAAAGAAAAAGAAATTAAAGAGAACCAATAAAAGCGATATGAGTACACCCAGATATCGGAAAAAAATAAAAGCGAATCGCCAAAGCCATTTTACTAAGGAGACAAGTATTGATTCAGACAATAGTACAGATGAAGAAGATTTGACCTATCACCATAATAATTAGGCATGCCAATGGAATACCGAAACCGCGAGACGAACAACCATCAACGAGTAAACAACAAAACTCGACGGCAATGAGCAAGAAATTGAAGAATAACCATCAAACCGTATAGAGAAAGGAATACACCCGCCAATGAAAAAATGTATATACAGAATCAGTAAGCGAGAGACGATATCAATTTGATTCAAGATTGGGAACGAATGGCTAAGGCAACAGCACGAGGGAAACTCAAAGATTAACAATACCAAACCGTTAAAAGGGGACGAAAAAGACCAAAGAACGGGTACAGATATGGAGAAACGTCCAAGAGGCCGACAAAAACCACACAGAAGACAAAGAAAAGAAAAACTAGAGTCAAGAAAAAACAACAAAGTGGAATGACGAGACTTAGGCAAAATAGAAAAAGTAGCATTAGGGAAATGAAGAAAGCTCACCCTGAAGAAGAAAGAGGAGTAGAATGGGTTCCGCGTATACTGGCAGACATGCTAATAATAACAAGTTCAACCACTCAGAAGATTGTGGCAAAAGAATCGAGCTAGGCGAAGAAGCCAAACAACTATGGATACACGATTATCGAGCATAATCCCGAAATTAATCAAAGAGAAAACAAAACCATGAAATTAGAGTGGAAGAGGCCAAACAAATAGTTAATTCAAGTTATATTAACAAAACGAAAATGACGGGAACATCGATTAGTGGGCATGGCCATAAACTAATGTACAACTTTAATGAGCCTGGGCAACAAGCCCAAATACCAAACAAACAGTTTAATGGAATAACGTTAGAACTTACAGCGATGATAGTTAGAACAAAAATCGACCAAATTCCTAACAAAAACGGGGGATGGAAAGTTCATAAACAAGCCAAGAAAAAACGAGCAATCAACCAATTGCACATCAGATTGAAAACGCTATAAATGAGTTCGAACACGATTACCAGTGAAAGATTACTGCAATGAGAAATTTCAAGTATACAACTCGTTATGATGACAATTTGATGGTATGGTTAATGTTGTAACAAATGCGACCAAACGGATTTTTAATATATGACTGTGATCAGGCAGTCTCGGCGATAAATATTTCCCTAAGAGATATCAAGAATGTAAATGGCGATACAAACAATTGACACAATCGAAAAGAGCAGTAACATACCATTATACCAAGAATCAGATTTCATCAGAGCAAAGGCAAGAGAATGTGCAATTACGCGGAAAACACTTGCATATCATTGTGGATCACACTCACACGTTTCAATAATAAATCCAGGAACAGAAAGAGAATATTGCAAGTATCGGGGAGAACAATGCAAAGATTTGTTCAATGGAGGAGAAATGAAACTTAAAAGATGGAAGTATATTAAAAGGAAGAAGGAACCATACGATGTACAGAGCATATTTCGGTTGCACAACATAACAGAGGAAACAATCAATTCAGCATCCGGAGACTGTCAAGGAGGGAAATATACGATCAAAGGAGAATTAGTAACGGGAGTGGTAATAATTGAAACATATACAGTGGAGTTAAAAGAATACGAAGCTCAATTTGATGGAACAACGCAAATAATGAAGTCAAACCAAATGTGTCAAGCAACAGAATCAGTATGCAAAACCGGTGCTTCAACGATAATATATCAGACAAATGTCCACAAATGTAGAATGCAGTTCCTGAAAAGTGCAATGTTCGACGAAGTAAGAGGAGAAGTGTTCGAGGAAGATGCAGAGGAACTACAGATAAATGACGTAAACAAAATAATTCTGAAAGAGGGGCGAGTCAAAGCCAGAACCAGATCACATCCGTTGAGAACGAAATTAACACCTCCAGCACTGATAACAACGAAATCTGAAATGGGAATGCGATTTATAAAAGGAAAAGTAGTTCAGAAGTGCGGAAAGATGGTATATGCCACGAATTACCCAGGATTATATGCAGCCCGACAAATGTTAGACGAGGGAATAGTCGCGGTTGCAAAAGACGAAGTTAAACTATATCTGTATATGAATAACAAAATGGATTTCCTATACCACAAAGGACAAAGAATCGCTGCAAAAAGTGTACCACGATTTAATACGAAACGATTGCCAACTAAACAAAGAAATCTGAAGACAAAATTAGCGGTAGCAATAACAATCCAGATAGTGCAATGCCATTATTACCATTACAAGAAGGTCACTTTGGAGAATAGCAGGAGAAGTTATGTATATATTCAAATGTGAGAAAACATTCGCGATGGTACCAGAAAAATCAACAGCACCACCAGGAAAATGCACCAATGAGTTGGAAGTGGTCTACAAGAAGCAAATCAGATATGTACAACCAGTGACAAGAATGATGAACCCACTGTCTATTAAACCAAATTACTACAATTGCAGCAATGCATATGGACCATTATTTCAACAAACAGATGGGAAATGGATCATGTTCCCAACCAGAACACCAGTCGCAGAACCAAGAAAGTTTGGATTAACGGAATTAACAACGGAACAAGAATTTCGACCATTGGACGTAGTAAACAGTGGTATATACTCACAAGAGAGTCTAGAAGCGGCAAGACAAAACCTTTATTTCCGCAAGGAGAGAATCCGTACTATCAAATATCGTAACAATAACAGGCGGTACGAATTACGAACAAAAACCAGATTACGAATTACTATTGTCACCAGAACATTTCCAATTAGCAACAACCAACATGATGAAAGCAATGTGGGAAGATTCCTGGTATTCGGACAAATGATGGCTGGAATTTTGGGTATCATACTGATAATTCAGATTGTGAGAGTAATACTGACGCAAATGTTGGCCTGTTTTGATATCTATAAGAGAGAAAAGAGAGTAAATTGGAAATTAGTAGTTGGAGTATTACCATTTCTAGCAAAAACAATGGTATTGCATGGTCATTCAAAAGATATCCATAAAATAAAACGATTAATGCGAATACTGACCAAGATAAAAGGAACCGATGAAGAAATGGGCAAACGATTGAGGAAAGCATTGTACGACGAAAGAGCAAGAGAAGAACTCAAGAAAAGTAGAAAAAGTATGTGGGAAAGAGTCAAAGAATATAGGAGAAATAACAGCGATAGTGACGACAATGATGAGGATAATAATGAGAACGGAAACGCGCCAGCAATGATCAAAGCACCTGAATACTGGGACAGTGGAAAACCAATGCATGGATACAGAACCATGACAAAATTACGATACGAGGAACCAGTAAACAATCACGAGTCCAAGCAATGACAATGGAGGACAAATATTACCACAGGCAAATGTATACCCAACGTTATATAATCCCAACTGGGAAGTAACAAATCCTGTATCCTCAAGACGAACTCGAAGTGTAGACCAGGACGTTGATGTGAGAACAATAGCAGCATTGTATACACCAGCAGGACCAGCGCTAACCATCGTAATCGAAATAAACGGGAAAGAAACAAAAGCAATGATAGATACGGGAGCAAATATCTCAGCAATATTATTGAGCGAAATACCCAGACACCTTTGGAGAGATATTGAACCAACCGGAGTACACGTAATTGCATGCAGTAAAGAAAACCGTCAACGTAATGGGGAGATGGTGGACAACGTTGAAATATCAAGATAACGAAATAGATACCTATTTGGCAGTGATACCTCAATTAAGTGTACCGTGTATAATCGGAACAGATTTATGCCAGATCTACTCAAAGAGATTGTCATCGATTTGGGAACAATGTGTCTGAAGATAAAACGGGAAAAATCTGTACAATGAATGCCATTGTGAGATGTTCGGAAAGAATAGTGTGCCAGCAAAATCACAAATGATATGTTATATTAGAATAGATGGAGATGTTACTGGTGAAATGATATTCGAACCGAGTAAAAAATTCGAAAAACGACGAGAGTTACACTAGCGAGAGAAATCGTAGAGATTAACGAAACGGTGAATTACCAATCAACATCACAAATTTTGACGAGGAAGATAAAATCATATACGAAAATGAAAAGTTGGGAAAATTGACGCCAATGATGGATATCGAACTACCAAAATACAAGAAGAAGGTGAGACAGATGAAGCATTATGGACAATAGACAGTACGTTATTGAACGAAAAGGAAAAAGAGCAATTGCAACAATTATTAATGGAATATCAAGATATATTCGCAGTATCAGACCTAGATTTAGGGACATGTGATGTAACCCTACATGCAATACCACTATCAGATGAAACACCAATCGCATTACGACCATATAAGTTACCAGAAGCCCAAAAAACGGTGGCAGAAAAAGAAGTACAAAAAATGCTCGAGGCAAAAGTAATAGAACCAAGCTGTTCACCTTGGCAATTTCCAGTTGTCATGGTGAAAAGAAAGACGGATCGCAAAGATTCTGCATAGACTACAGAAAGCTGAATGCTGTAACAAAACGAGATACATACCCATTACCGGACATCAATGAATGCTACTAACTCTTCAAGGAGCAGCATACTTCACGTCACTTGATTTTGAAAAGTGGATATTGGCAAATAAAGTTAAAGATGAAGACAAAGAGAAAACAGCCTTCACCATCGGTAGAGATCTATATCAATTCCGGAAAATGCCATTCGGATAACAAACGCACCAGCATCTTTTCAGCGATGCATGAATTTCGTTACGCACGGGATAAAACAGTGCATGGTGTACATCGATGACTTACTAATATATTCAAACACATTTGAACAACATCTGGAGGATATCAAAAGAGTATTTATCCGATTAAGACAATGGAAATTAAAATTGAAGCCATCAAAATGCGATTGGGCAAAAGAAAAAGTGACGTTTTTAGGACATATAGTGTCAGCAAAGGGGAAAGAACCCGATCCAAGAAACATCGAGAAAGTCAAAAATTGTCCAGCCCCAAAGACAGTTACCCAAATACAAGAATTCCTAGGATTATGCGGATATTACCGGAAATTCATCAAAAACTACGCTGGAGTAGCGAAACCAATCCAAGAATTAGTAAAGAAAGATATATCATTCGTATGGGGACGAGAACAACAACTCGCTTTTGAGTCACTAAGAGATAAACTAATTGAAGCACCAATTCTAGTACACCCAGATTTCAAAAAGCCATTCCTATTAGCAACAGACGCAAGTGGTTACGCGGCAGGCGCAATACTAGGTCAACTAGACGATGAAGGAAAGGAACGAGTAATCGGTTATTATAGTAAAACGTTCAAAAAACACGAGAAAAACTACTCAGTCACTGAACGAGAAGCCTTGGCAATCATTCAAGCCATCAAACATTTTAAATACCTGCTATGGGGACATGAGATCTGTATAACGACAGATCACCAACCGCTAGTATGGTTGGGACAACACAAAGAAGCATCCAGCAGACTTATGAGATGGGCGATGCAGTTACAAGAATACTCCCCGTTTATAAAGTTCAAAGCAGGAAAAGCAAATGCAAATGCAGATTGTATGTCCAGATTCATCTTTCCAGATTTAATGGACGAAGAAGTGAGACGGATATGTGCAATAATCGCCGAAGACATTGACTTCTCACAATTGATGAAGGATCAACAAGAGGACCCAGAACTAAAACTGATAATGGAATATGTCAGAACCGGCAAACCAGAAGTATACGAAAGCGATTTACAACTAAAAGAACATATGGACAAACATCGACATCGATATCTGATAGAAAAGAGATGGTTACTAATAGCAGATGGTGAACAACGACTGATGGTTATACCAGAAAATAGACGCAAAGATCTGTTAATACAATATCACGACGGTAAATTGGGAGGTCACATGTCAGCAAAAAGACGCTCGCCAGAATGAAACAAAATACTTTTGGCCAAACATGTCGAATCAGTAAAAGATTGGATAAAGAATTGCTTAACTTGTGCAACAAGAAGAAATACGGGTTCAAAATGGAAAACCCCGTTAAAACCAATGCCAGTACCAGCAGAACCAATGACAATGATATCAATGGATGTGGTAGGACCATTGCCAGAAACGTTGAACGGGAATGTATACATCCTAGTGGTCACAGACTACTTAACCAAATTTCCAGAAGCATTTGCAATGAAGGATCAAAAAGCCAAAACAATTGCACAAAAATTAGTAGAGGAAATATGTTGCAGATACGGAACTCCCAAGCAGATACTAACAGATCAAGGGACAAACTTCATGAGCGAAATAATGAAGGAAGTAACAAATTATTTCAAGATAGCCAAATTACGAACGTCACCGTATCATCCACAGTGTAATGGACTAACTGAAAGATTCAACGGGACATTAATACAAATGTTATCGAATTATGTAGACCGATACCAGAAAGATTGGGATGAATACATCAACCTGTGCTTAATGGCATATAGAATGTCGATCCACGCAGCAACGAAAATGAGCCCATTCAAACTAATGTATGGTAGAGAATGTAACATGCCGATGGATTTAGAATATCAGCCACCAATTTCACAATATATGGAGGAAGATGATTACGTCACGAAATTCAAAGAAAGAATGCAAGAAATCTGGAAAACGGCAGGGTTAAATATCAAATTCAACCAAGAAAGTTACAAGGATTTACACGATCAGAAAAGAAATGTAAAGCCACACACCTTCTGTATTGGGGATTGGGTAATTATCGAAACACCCGAACTAATACCTGGAACAACAAAGAAATTACAAAGAAATGGAAAAGGGCCATACGAAATATTATACGCAAGCGAAACCAATGTCAGAGTCAAATTGGTAAACAGCCCATTCACAAGACCAATATACGTAAACGTAGCCAGATGTAAAGCTATACCAAAAACGATAACATCCCAACCAGAGGAAAGACGTATAATAACGCGTTCACAGACAGCAAGAATCTGTATGATGAGATGTACGAATCAAAATTTCAACCGCATAGATGCAGATGAATATGATGAAGACGAATATCAAGAATACGACGATGACGAATGGGAAGATCACCATTCTGGGAAATTAGAACCCGAAACAGCAGAAAACATCGTTAAAGAGGCCAAAGCATTATTACCAGAATGGACACGAGATAAAAGGGACATTGAAATTTTAGGAGGACTAATGAGAATAATCGATAATTACAAACGGGATGAATCAAATATCGAACATATAACGACAATCATGACAAAATGGCCAATCTTATTCACCATGGGGGACAAAGAGAATAACACCCCATTACATACGATCATCGACACCAATAACTATGAAAGAACTCAAGAAATTATCAACGTTTGGAAACGTATAGGAAAATCAATCGACGTAAAAAACGAAAGTGGAGAAACCCCACTAATGATAGCAGCAAGGAAAGACACTCCAACGTGGATAATCAAAGAACTGTTAGAAGCGGGAGCAGATATAACAATGGATAAAAAAGGAGCCACAGCACTGAATTATGTAATACTGACAAACGTACCAAAGAATTTGGAATTAATGTTGGGATATGTCACCAGAGGAAACATCGATAAGCTAGAAGATCTACACGAACTACTTCGAATTGCACTGGAATGCGATAAACAGGAGATGGCAATAAGATTAATCAAATGGAGACGACCCGACAACGGAAAATGGGCAATAAGTACCAATCAAACTTACGAGCAAGGAGAAAACGACTTAATAAAGATAGCGTTATTTCAATACAATACTTTGGAAGCAGCATACGAATTAATCAAAAGAGGAGATCTGTTGTTAACTAACTTTAGCGGGACCGAACAACAAGTAATGAGAGAGAAACAGCAATTGTTTAAACTAATAAGAGAATTTCGGCATAAAGAGTATTATAAAGCATGGGAACTACACCAGTGTTCCAACCTAATGGGTCAATTCAGCTATATTCAACGGGTCTATCAGAAAATCATATATAATCTGCGAGCTAATCGAAATATCCGACAAACGTTAGCAAGCGAGAAGGTAAAACGAGAAGTTTTCGAACAAGTACGACAAACGCAAAGAAACCAATTGAATGAGATGGTACGCACAGCAAGACAAATAATGCCCGCAAGATTCGGATCACAAAATAGAGCGCAAATACTTACCAGATTGGGAATAATAGTACAATCCTACGCAATCGGTGACGGAGATGACCCAGATACGGAACTAATAATGCGAAAGTTACCAAGAGCCTTTACCTTAACAATGCCGTCGGGAATGATACCGTTGCACACAGCCATACACCAACAACAGGATAGACGTAGCTTGAAAATCATAAAATTACTGGAGAAATGCGGAGAAAAATCAAATAGAAGAGGAAAAAACGGCAAAACAGCCTTAATGTACGCTGCGTTATCAGGAATAAAAACTTCAGTAATACAAGAACTGATAAGAACCGGATCGGAATTAACAGAAAGATCAGACGATTGGAGTAGCATACTCGACCTAGCAACAGGTGAACCAAACATGTTGATGATAAAATTCATAACAGAAAATGCAACAAGAAGAGACATAGAAGAGCTATGTGCAGACACCCGACAGCTATCATGGAGAACAATCTATCGAAATAAAGAAGCGATAAAAATCCTATTAAACTGGAAAATACCGAAAACCGAGGAGTATGCAATAGACATAAACGAAAGATATGAAGAAGGAGAAAATGCATTACTCAAGAAACTGATAATAAAGGAAGGAAACCCGAAAATAATTATGATGGTGCTGGAACGACAAGAAATTAGATTCACCGACAACTTCAAAGAATCAAAAAGAATTGGAAACGGAAAAACAGAACTAATTGACCTTGTAAAAAATTGGCAAGCCGCGAAAACAATGGTACAAGAAGAAAGAAAACCTCTGGATGAATTAATCAAAGCAAGAGATAAAGCAATAACGGCATACAAAGCACTGATAAGGAAAATCAATGTCGAGGACGACATTTGTGTGAACACCGGGGAAGAGAAGACAGACAAGGATGACGAAGACAAGGACCGAAATGACCAAAACAAGAAAAAGAATCAAGAAACGAAAAGAGAAAACGAGGAACGAAACAACAACAGGGTTAACAACAACAAAAACAACAAAAATAATAAAAACGAAAACAAAAACTCGAATTATGGAAAACGAACCGTATGCCTACCAGAAACAGAATTAAATTGGAAAAATAATATCCTAGCAATATCTATCGTTCTAACAACGTGGAAATTAACAGTAGCCCAGTACCGACTAAGCGATAACCGAAGAGACAGAGAGGATATAATTATGAACATCAACTATCTAAAGATAACAAACATCAGTGGGCAAGCAATAAACCAAGTGTGCATAACAAGAATCGAACGTAACTGGATAGGAAATAAAATATGCGAAAAGGAAATAACAAATCTAGGAGATCCTATATATATAAAAGGAATAAAAGCCCTACGAAGATATCGAATATGCATCTACAGAGACAAGAAACGCACAAGATGCGTAATGAGAAAATCGCTAGGGAATCCAACGAGCAAAAGTACGCAGCCAACGACAAAAATAATAATGAGCATAACAAAGGAAACAGTTATAAAACAAGAAACGATGGTAACCGATTACAACAAAAAGCAAATGAAACATTCGGAATGGGAAACAAATAAAATCAGAACCACCAAGGACAACATCGAATTGCTAAAAATATATACCCATCAAGTGAACAAAATATGTATAGCAGAAATCGGTGAGGATGGTAAAGGAACAGGACAATGTCAAGGAATCGCAATAAATCCAGGAGATCAACTATTATTACGAGGATTGAAACCGCAAACTAACTACAGAATCTGCATATTCAGACCAAGAATAAGACACCCAAAATGTACGACGGAAAAGATAGAACCAATAATAGGGAAGACCACAAACAAATGGACAGTCGGACATGTAACAACAGTAATTGACTTTGACCAACAAGGAATCATCACCGGAGGAAGAAAATTGATAGTCACAAAAAATTTGCAGGTACTACTGAAACGACTATGCCTGAAAGAAATGACAAGCGAGAAAAACGAGATGTTACAATGTCAATTCCACGAACTTAAAGTAGACCATCGAAAGGAGACAAATCACTTAACTGCAAAAACAAGATATTCAGTATGTGTATGGAGAAAACTAAACGTACCAAAGTGCCCTCAACAAGATGAAATCGAAAATAAAACCCATGGAACTACCACGAGGATGTACAAAGAGGAAGAAAAAGATACCACAAAAAGAGAAAACGAAACCAAAGATAAAGAAGAAGAAAGATACATCTCAGAGGAGCAGATGGAAAAGATACTAGAAGTGATAAAGAAAAACCAAAAGTCAAAAAAGGCACAACAAAGAATCGAAAAGACAACGACAAACGACACGGAAGGAACAAGAAACCTACCATACCTTATACGAGTCATTTGGATCATGAGTGGAGTGATAAGTGCAGCCGCAATAGTTGTAGCTCTATGGATACTAAAAACCATCGGAAAACAAAAACAACCAAGGCAAATAAACCAGCCAAGATTAGAGCGATGTAACTATGAATTACAATTACAAGAACGAACGTGGATAACAAAAATAGAAACCAGCAAACAAGGAAACGACTTGAGGAAACAAAAGCGGTGGGAGGAGGTGTTCCAACAGGTGGAAACTCCTCATAAACTTCAACGTGTATAGATAACGGGCATATGAGTGTATATAAATGTATAAAATATATGTATATTAGTATTACAACTGCGCTATGTATAATATATAACCCTATATTTTTTTTAACATTTAAAATTAGATGAGGAAAGAAATGACAAGTGTAACCATTAAGGAAATGAATCAACACTACAACGAGAATACGAATGAAGGAGCGATAACGGAGATGTGGAAACAACAATGTAATACGTTGACAAACATAGTGAATACGTTACAAGAGCAGTGGGCAGAAAGCCAAGTAGCCTTAAGAGAAGCTCTAAATGCTAATTTCTACCACCTTACGAACGTGGAAGAACAACAGAGGAAAATCAACAGTTTGGAGAGAGAAATGGAAATATTAAAAACACAGAATCAGTGGCAAAGAAATGAATTAGAAAGATTAACTCAAATAACAGAAGACGAGCAACCGGAAGAATGGACCGAATGGTTACTAAATCACGAAAGGGAAAGACCGGAACCAGACTCATCTAGTAGTGTAGAATAAAAAAGAAGACGAAAGAGTGTAGATACGTGAAAAGTATAAATGTATAAAGTAGAAGAAAATACAAAAACAAAAATAAAAAATCAATGTATAAAGTAGTATAGAAAACAAAAAAACCAAAAATACGTAAAAACTCTATGTATAACAGTAAGAAGAAAACAAAAAACTAAATGTATATATTGTAGAAAATGAATCGAGAATCAACGACAACAGAAATAAATGAGATCATCGAAATCACCCGAAAACAACCACAGATAAAAATAGAAGCCAGACTTCGATGCGGTTTGTGCACAGAGTTATTAAAAGAACCACGACAAACGGAATGTGGATGTAGATTATGTACAGAATGTATAATCGGGCTAACATTAAACGGACCAAAACCATGCCCAGATTGCGGAGAAATAGAGATAGAATCCTTAAAAGAAACACGCGAAGATCGAGCAACCACAAAAGAGATACTCACAATGAAAATAAACTGTCCAAATCCACCCTGTGAGTGGAAAGGGAAGATCAAGGACGCAAACGATCATATAAACGAATGTGAGTATAAAAGGGAGCCATGCAAACAATGCAAACAACTAATGAACAAAGGAGAGGAAAGACAACACGACGAAACGTGTGAAGAAAAGAGAATAAAATGCGAATACTGCAACAGAACCGAAACGCGGTTAAAAATACAAACTGAACATATGAACATAAAAGATGAAAAAGTGTGCAAATATTTCAGAGGAATATGTCCAAATCAATGTGGAGTAGAAAAGGAGGTAGAACTCAAAGAACATTGGAAGAAATGCAGCAAAAGAAAAATAGAATGTCCTTTAAAGAAATGGGGGTGCGAAGAAAAAACCCCGAACGGAGAGATGTCCCAACATCTGCAAATAAAAAACGAAGAGCATACGAAGATCTGGATGACAGCTATAAGCGATAACAAGCAGAAAATCGACGAGATAGAAATCGAAGTGAAGTCCCACAAAATCTTAATGACCGAGATCTTTGACACCAGAGAAGAGTTCGAACTAGCAAGGCAAAAAACGACAGAGACCATACAAGTTATGGAGAAAATGATGAAAGAGATGAAAGAACAGTACGAAAAAATGACGAAATTGATTCCTACCGCGGGGGAATTGCCAGTAACACCATACATATGGAAAATTACGGACTTCACCGAAAAATGGCAGAAAGCAAGAGACGGAACGCAGGTATCAATAACGAGCCCACCGTTCTATTCATGGAAAAACGGATACAAAATGAAATTGAGAGTATATCTAGATGGAGATGGTTTGGGAAAAGGCACACACATATCCGTATTTTTTACAATAGCTAAAGGAGAATTTGATGAGTTACTACTATGGCCATTTAGCAACAAAACGACGCTAGCAATACTATGTGCAAACGATATATTAGCAGAAACCTACAAGCCTGCAGGAGGGTCATGCCATAATAGACCAACAACAAATGAAAGAACCGCTACCGGAGCACCAAGAATGGCCACACAAGAAGTTATGTGGAGCCACGTAAAGGAAGATACGTTATTTGTAAAGATATCAGTAGAAAGAACGGGAGTATGGAAAACGGATTGAGTGTGTTGATCAGTGTAAAGTGTAAATAAGTATAAATATCCATATATGTATATAATGTAAAGGTAGAACCCATAAAACATTAAAATAACTTTGCGTAAAATTAAAAAAGACAATAACCACTGCGAACTACAGAAGTTAATTGTAATTTGTAATTATAGAAAAAAAAATGAATATCAAAGAAATGAACATTGAAGTGAGAACCGACCTTCCAGTCATGATGATGATGCAAATAATGAGCGACAAGACGGGTAAAGCGATACTAATAAAGAACGAGGAGATGGAAGCAATAAATAGAATGAAAGTCGAAACAAGGAAATGCGAAATGATGTGGCAGCAAATATATGATAAACAAGAAAACCAAGAGGACATGAACGCGAAGCAAAGTAACAACGTAATGTGCCGTATAAAAGAAATATACGAGGAAGGAATAGAGCAATTTGAAAAACTGGCGAATAAAAAAGTAGAGCAAAGTATCCAAGAAGAAAAGCGAAGCTACGTACTACAACAAACAGCAACAATCCAAAAAGCCGAAACCGAGAAATTACGAGAAAAGGCAGAATGGTGGGAAAAGAAAACCCACGAAAAGGAAGAGCAATTAATCCAGCTAAAAGAAGTACGCAAAAGTAGCCAGGAACAAAATTGGAAGACGAGCTATGGGAAAGTAATGTTAGAATTGGTGAACAAAAACAATAACCAATTGGAAAATGAAGTCCAAAAGTTGAGTAACAGAGTAGCAAAAGAAGCATGGGAAGGTGCAAAAAGACAAACCGCATACCATAGCGAAGTCATAGATGCCGCATATGCGAGATGCCTAACGGAAAGAGAAAGACAAAAAGTACGAAAACTCCAAACCCAAGTGGAGGAACAAGAGGCAGAGATAACTCACGAAAAAATGATGGTGGAGTTACTAAACAAAAAGGTGGAAGAACTACAAGACAAGTTGGAAGAAGCAAAGATAGATTACTTTGGAGAGGTGATAGACGCGGCCTACCAACGAAGTCTAACAGACCAAGCCATCCGAAAAAGGAAAGAATTCCACGTCAGATGCGAGGAACAAAAGATAAAATCGACCTTCGGAAGAGTCATGTTGGAGTTAAATAGCCAAAAGAATAGTCAACTAGAGAAGGAAGTAGAGAAATTGAGCCAAAGACTGCTAAGAAAGATGGATGAGTTGGAAAGAATGCGCGCAAAATACCTTAGCCAAGTGGCAAGATCCGCGTACTACCAATGCCGAGTTGAGAGTGCTGGAAAACGAAACGAGGAACTCCAAGCTCAAATCGAACAAGTAGGGAGCGTGCAAATAAGAGTTCGAGAAGAACTAGAACGCACTAAGAAAGAACAAGTCCTACAAATAACCGAATGGTCAAATGCGATGGACAGAGACGAGAAAATGATAAAGGGACTTAAGAAACAGGCGAAAACCTGGAAACAAAAATATCAAGTAGTGGCACGAGAATTAAAGGAGTTACCACAGAAATGGACACCGTTCGACAATTGGAAAATGTGGGAACAGATAGAGGAGCAAAGAGAGGAAATCCGAGATCTACAAGCAAAATTAAACCTACAAGAAAGGAGGGAGGAGAACCTCAGAAAATTCACCACCGTCAAAGTTAATCAACTAACAAAAACACAAAATATGGTGAGGAAGATAACCGAAGACAAAGAGCAAAGCGACTTACAAGTCGAAATAGAGAGACAGAGATTAAGTTGCGCTGAACGAGATGTAAATGGGTATAAAGTTATGTGCGAACAAAGGGATCTCGCACTACATCGCCAAAAAGCATTACGCAATAACGAAAAGGAAGCCTTCGAAGGAAAAGTAAAAGAGATGGAAACGGAAATTGAGAGATTAAAAATCCGAGAGAATACGACAATGCTGGAAGCAGAGGTGGAAGACCTAATGGATGAGATCAACCAATTGTCATATTTATTGGATGAGGAACTGTGTACCTCAAGAACGCTACAGGCGAGAATCAACGAGTTTATGAATACACCTCAAATGGTATGGGTACCATTAATTCCTATGCCACAACCTCAAATCACACCAAGTAATGAAGGGTGTGGAGGAATTCAAGAAACGTATGTATAAAGAAAAGGAGCGGGTGTAGCATGTAAATAAAAATTGTGAATAAAAAGTGTAGATAAAAAACTAGTACTATATAAACAGAAAATTTAGAAAACCAAAAAACCCATAAAAAGATAAAACAAACTAAAAACCCATAAAAAAAAAATCAAAAATAACAAAAATAACAAAAAAAAAATGACGATGTATATAAAATTGTAGAAAATGAGCGAACAAATGAACGAAACAACGATGGAGGTAGATACCAGCGAGACCACCAATAAGAAAGATGTATATAAACCAATAAAAATTGAGGTGGGAAACGAGGATCAAATACCCAGAGAATGTAAAATCGAGGAGTCGACAGAAAATGAAAATAAAGAGCAAGAGGAGATGATAGAAAATATGAGAATAGCAATAGAACAACAACGTCAGGAGATAGACCGTATCACAAATCAATGGTTTCAATCGAGAAACCTGATAAAGACACTAAAAAGGGAATTTCAAGTATCAAATATAAAACGATGGGAATTAAAGGAGGAAAATAGATCCTTAAACCAAAAACTAAAACTGAATCGGGAATGGGAACAAAAAGTGGAAGAACTGAAAAGCGAACTATCAAATAAATGGGCAAACCATGTACTGGAGGATTATTGGAAAAAAGAAGCCCAAAGAATCAAAAATAAATACTATAAAATGAAAAGACTAAACCGAGCATATAAAAAACTCGAAACGTACGCAGAAAAACAATATCAGAAATTACAATATCACGAACAGCAGATACAAGCGTTGGGAGACATTAACGAGAAACAGAAAGATGTAATCGAAAGTAAAGATAAAATGATTACGATAATTCCCGAAATAAGAAGTCGTCTCCTGAGAGCCGAAACATTGTTAATAAGCATGCCTGAAATCGACGATAAAAACTAAAGCGAAAACTCCTATTGTAAATAAAAATGTAGAAAGACATTAATCGAATGAATAAATGTATAGAAAGATGATGCAATGGCTCAGAATCATATCCCTAATAACAATTCCTTTTGTCATCAATTCAATCTTACACCCAAAAATAACCTCATTGAGAGACAATCGAAGACAAATGCGTGACCAAACAGAAGCCCTCAGAAGAATAAAAATAATGAAAATCGAACTCAGGCTAACCCGAAATCAAAACCTCATGAAACCCTCTTGCAAAGATATCAATACCCAACTGCTACAACAAATAATCCAATTGAGTCATCTCGAAGAACTCCTATCAATAACAACTTCTCCTCCACTCCACCGAACTTCAGAGAACCCAAAACCAAACAACTTCGAAATATCCCTAATAAGTTTGGCAGTCGTCGAGACCAGTGCAATCCTAATAATCTTATTCATCATCCTAATCATAAAAATTTATCGAAAATCAAAAAGACGAAGAAAGTACCAAGCAAGACAAAACCCAAACCAAACCATCAAGTTTACGAGAACTCAAACAAAGAATCTTCATTACCTCAACCTCCCAGAGATCAACCCCCTCAATCAAAAGGAAACAATCAGAAATCTACCAATACAAGCAAATCAAGATGACATTCGTGATCCGAGCCAGTAACAGTGATTATAGAATTGTATATATATATATATGTATGTGAATAACTGATAATAAAAATGTTGAAAACAATTATTCGAGAAACTGCATGATGTAAATAAGACCAATCACCTTATGTGATCTCTTTCCTTAATTTGTAAATTGACCTTACTCTGTCATATTAATGTGTAAAAGAAATATTTTTTTGGTGTGTTATAAGTATATGAATGTGTCGGCCAAATAGATAATAATTTGGACCGAGAAATTGCGGGGCGCAATTTAAACGGCCCGGGGAGTGGTTTGTTGGGCTATAAGCCATCACTAAAACAAAACAACCATGAAAAAGTCATGGCGAAAAAATTATGAAAATGGCTATTTGTAACACAAGCACGCACCGCAAACAGAAATTAAAAATACAATAAAAACATTAATTAAAACAAAATAAAAAATAACATAATTAATTAAAACAAATAATTAATAAATTTTGCACGAAAAATACATAGAAAAATAAAGTAAAATTATAAAACCGCCAAAACCTTGCAAAATAAGGTTTAGAAAATACACAGGCGGAGGAGGCGACCAGAATAAGAATCAGCAAAAAATAAAAATACAAATTTAATAAAATTAATATTAAAAAATTAAGAAAAATAAATAACAAAAGAGAAAAATATAAAATTAAATAAAAGCCATCAAAAAACCCGAAAAAATGGCCAAAAAAGATTCGAAATTAGCTGATTGGTCGCACACACGCATGAAAACAGTATAAATACAATAGCCATTGTCATAATATTTAACCTTAAAAAACTTTAAAAATATTTTTGAAATTGAAATTTTGAATTCGAACTTTGGTAAGATTGTATTTTCATTTAATAAATTTTTGAAATGTTTATAGTTTTAAAATTTTAATCTTTAATTATGGATGGTCGAGGTACTTTTAGTATCGACGACAGGTCCCCCTAATTTAATATGATTTTATGTTGTAATTTGTGGAAGATGGCTTGGCAGGATTCAATTCCCTCAGTTAAATTTGAGGGATGTTGATGTGCTGCCTTGTCGTCAACCACCCTTCGGTGTCTGCCGGTATGGTCAGGTCTAGTCACACTGATCGCAGAGTAGGACGCCGTCGTACTTCGCCGTGGCGGCCATTGCAATGTTGGTCGGAGCGGTAGGGATTAAAATGCGGGAATATCGACATAGCTAGGGGGAAAACATTCAAATGAATGTTTAGGTAGGGATGAAATTTTTATTCAAAACCTGTCGAATTGTTATATGAAAAGGGACGACTAGGGTTAAGTCAGTAGAAACAAACGAACGGATTAGAAAAACTTAATGTTTTCTTTTTAATTTTGCCTTTTATAAGGAATGGTTTTATAGAACATTTTTAAATAGAAATTATTTTTTTTCGGTAAAGAATTGGAGCATCAGCATTTTTCTTTTCTACATTGAATATTTTATTTACTAGTTCTAACGCCAAATAGGACATTTTCGCAATTAATATCGAACGATGAAATGTATGTAATAAGGAATGTTTGAAGAATGTTCGGATTAATTAATTTAAAATTTTATGATTATTATATTTAATTTATTTGCAAATATAACCCATTAATGGAACGAAATTCTCCCTCGTTTAGTCAGGAAAATCTCAAGAAAATCATTCCGAAAACTCCCAGAAAACGTGTTTCAAAAATCGAAATTCTTCTTCTAAAAATGCATTCAGGATACAAAATCCCCAAATCATCGAGAAAATCAGATACCTCGGCATTACAATTGGATCACGATCTATGCCAACGAAAGTATAACAAACTGCTCGCGGAGCACGAACGCACGCTCGGCACGTGGTTCGCTCCCGAAGCGGTCAAAATCCTCCAGGATAAAATCCACCGGCTGTCTAGATGCCGAGAGGATTTAATTGCAGAAAACCGGGCACAAAGAATCATAATAAATGACCAGAGCGCCGTCTTGGTTGCATCATTTACGGAAGCCGAATTGGTAAAACGTCTAGCGGGTCGCGATCTGGCCTTAAAGTTGAATTTGATCCCCGCAAACCATCTTCCAGAAACAACTCAAGCTGGTCCAGCTCAGACACCTAGGACCAGCAAGAAGCACCATCCCAGCAAAAATCGTCGTCGCCGTGAACGACGCCGAGCTGAAGGCCTCACCATCTTAAATAATGCAGCACAAGTGCTGGAAGAAGCCGCCGCACTCGTCGCAGAGCAGCACCCGGAATTTGTGACAGAAGATGTCCCCGCTCCAAACCCGAAAGGATCAATAGAACCAGTGTTACCAACTCAGGTGAAGGAAACCGATGAGATACCAATATGTCTAGGCATTTCACCCGTCGAAAGCTCTACCACGACAATGAAAGAGAGATCGCCGACTCTCACGAGCTGCTGGATGAACGAATTCGGGGAAGAACTATGCCATACCGTTCCCCAGGTTGGATCTACACCATTCCAACCCCTCCGGAACAAAAGAAAGTTCCCCGTCGATATCGACGAGTGACCACCCAGTGGAAGAAGGACGGATTCCATTATCCTGATATTATTTATATATTTGTGTACTGATTATAATTTTTGTGATTCCTTTTTTGTTAAATTTTCTATAAATTCAATAAAAGTATATTTTTGTAATTTTTGTTATTTTTAATAATTTCTGATTTTCTAATTAATCAAATTAAGAATGGATGCTTACAGTTTGGTTGAATTGTATTGGGATGTTGATGGGACCTTATGTAAGTATGAAGTAGATTGAGGGAGTTCTTATTTCACTCGTAAAGTCGGAATTAAGAAATCTCAGTTAACCAAAGATAAAAATTTCAGTTTTTATTACAGAAATAATAATGATTAACAAGCATTTTTAGTTAGAAATGAAACAAGTATTTTCGGAGGAGTTAAGTTTTCTTAAATTATTAATGAGATGGTGATAAACCCAAAATTTCGGCTGATATAATAGAAATCTCGAAAATTTGCATAATAATTCAAATTTTCACATGTTATTTAAATAAAATACTTTATGATTTAAAACAAATTTCTAGGTTAGAAAATTTACCTATTTTCAGTAGTTTAGGCAATTTAAGTCGGAAAAATTAGATAAATTCGAGAAGCTGAATTTTAAATGTTTATTTATAAATATTTTATTTTTTTATTAAAGTTGCTAAATCATCATCTTTAAATTTCATAAATTAAATACCTAAAATTTGCTTTTGCTAAATTAAATTGATAACTAATAAATGAGCGACTAAACGTCTGATAAGGGTGCGATTCACTACGATCGGTACTAACAATTTTACTATGTATTAAAGCGACTAAGGAAAAAACAATATGCAGGACGTATGCATGGGTTCGTCATAGAATGATGGGAAAGGTGTGCTCAGATATCGAAAAGGTTAAAGGAGTTAGGTAGACGTAAGTCCTTCTATCGGCCGTCAGGAACCCGAAAGCGAGATTATCACAAGGAGTAGTCTTGGAAACGGGGCTCACCTGCTTGTGGACTCTCGGCTGCTGTATACAGTACCAACATGGGCTTGCCCATGGGTATACAGTGGTTAGATTAAAATTGTGGGGCGTCGGGGTGAGAAAGGAAATACCCTAGGAAGTGCAAGAGTAGTCGAAGAAGTAGTTTGGATGAATGAGCTTAGATTAAAACAAAAATTAATTCTACCCTGTTCGCCAACAATTTTGTCCTATGATATGGGTATGTTCATATTATATTTATTGGGTGTCCACTGGACTACCCGTGTAGTGATTTTGAGCCGATAAGTACGAAATTTAGGTCAATTTTATCGAGGTCGGTGCAAGAAAATTAGCTATAAGACTCACTTCTGAGTTACCAGCTCTCGCTATATTTTCATTGAGATTTGACGTTCAAGTCATTAGTTCTTCACCGTATGGTTCTCACGGGCACGGCTCCGTTGCAGGTGAATTGTTTTTACACGGTCCGATCGTATGATTTTATTTTCTTATGTGTGACTGTGGGTCGGGAAAATCTCGATATTAGGGTATTTACTTGATGTTCATAGGTTTGATTTTAAATCTGTGATGTTTGTTTGCTTGTTATTTCTGATTCATTTAAATAAAACTCAGTCTTGGCCCAACAGTATAAATATGAATATAGATTTATATTATTAATTTTAAATGAAATACAGTTGTTATTTTTATAATCAAAAATAATCTTTGAATATTTTTATTACTAGACAATTTTTAAAGAATATTAGCTCTTTTTAACTGTAACACAAAGGTTTGTGAAAAAAATATATTAATTGATTTTTAAAAATATAAGAATACCGATTTATAAATAATTTAGCAAAGATTAATAATTATTTTAAAAATATATTATTATTTTGTTGATTTTTTTTAATCATAGATAATTGAAATAATAACATAAAAATATAATTAAAAAAGGATTTATGAATATTTATATTCATTTGTGTATATGGAACATGATTTTATAAATTATATTAAGTTATCAAATTAAATTATCAAGTATAAAAACCTAATTATTTAAATATAAATTTAGGTTGTTCCTAAATTATTGCTAATCGTAAAATCATGGAAATTAATGTATTAAAACAATGGATAGTTATTATAAAATAAGTTATTACTCTAATATTTATTTACAAATTTCTACAATGTTCATAAGGAACCTTTAACATACTTTACTATAAATAAAAAAGAATTAATAATAGAAAATCTAAACAAACAAATAATTGATACAAATTTTGGTGAAGATTTTTAAAAATGAAAAAATATATGGAGACGATAAGACAAATTAGCTTGTAGGTGTAACAGGGTGTCTGGAAAGTTTGTCTGGTGTCTAGGCGTGTATGTCTGGTGCGGCTGGGCTTTTTTACATACCATTTACATACTACTGGAATATAAAAAATAAGTCAGTAAATTGGATATAAAATGCTATCATTTGATTTTTGATAAATAATTTGTCGATTACATGTTCTTACATGATAGTCGATGTCAATATTTATTGATTATTAATTGTTGATACTTTTCTGTCAGATTATATTACCATGTTTCAATGCAAAGAAGTAATTGTTGCTTTAGGTATATTTTTTTAATAAATGTTTTAACAAGATTTTCTAATTCCATAATGAATATTAGGTAGATTTATGTTATTGACAAATTTTAAGACGATTATAAATGAATAGTAGTTATTTTTGCATTAACAGAGCTTTGAAGACAAAATATGCAAGAGTTCAGTAATATGGATATAAAATACAATCATTTGGTTTTTGGTAAATACATTGTGGATTACATGTTCTTAAATGATTGTCGATGTCAATATTTAAGGTTTTGATGATACTTTTTCAAAGTAAAGAAGTAATTATTGATAGTAAATGAACAGAGCTTCAATGAAGATGATATAGAAATTATAATTTGGGTGAAGATATTTCAAACAGTTAACTCTAGATCAGGGATTCCCAAATTTATTTTATCGCGGGCCTCTTATGTGTTGTCTAAAATTTTACGGACCCTCGTCAGTGGCGCCGGCGGGGTTGCAAGTGCAAAAATTTTCAAATTTTTGTTTTAAAAATTTGGAAACGAACGAAATGATAATTAAATAATAAATAAAATAATAAAATGAAAGTCCTATGAATACACATAAAAATCATAGGCGGAACCCTGATAAATATGGGCGTTGAGCGTTGAGAATATTTTAAGCTGATTTTATCATTATTTTTTTCAAGAAAAATATTTAACTTTTTTTTAAGTTTCTTTTATGTTTTAAAATAACAGTTTTCATCAAACAAAAAAATTAATATTTAAAGAGTATTATGTTTCGCGGACCACACTTTGGGAACCCTCTGCTCTAGATGATAAATGCAAATAATTTTTATTATAGGAGTCTCGCAGATCAAGAATGAATGAATGAACATATGTTACAGCATCAGAAATCTACATAGTATTTGGATTATATAAATGATGGTAATAATTCAAAAACCGACAATTTGATCTTATCTTTCTAAAAATGGCATTAATGGCCACATCCATCTTCAACAAAATAATTTCTTTGGATAGATGAAACATCTAAATAATGTGTTCCAAAAATATTATTTGCCTGAAAGTAACATGGCAATAAATCAATACATCACATTGTAGAAAGGAAAATTGTCCTACAAACAATTTATTATACTGAAATCTGTCCAATTTTGGCAAAAGACGTATGAACTTTACAAATTAACAACTAAATACTTATTGAGATTCATATTTTATTCCATGAAAGATTGCGAATTTACTTCACCTATAATTAAGGTATATATTATAAATACTCGCAAATTTGTTCTACGACTTTTATTACGCAAAAGTCATACTGTTTGGATGGACACTTTTTATAACTCCGTTGAACTGGTGAGTGATTGTGTAGGAACGTTACGTCTAAATAGAAAAAATACACCCCATGTAATAAAAAACACAAAGAAATTATAGCCCGACACTGCGAAGCCATATACATATTGAAATAGATGAACAAAAATCCCATTACTATGATTTCGATATCATGGGCAATAAACTGGTGTGATAGTAAAGTAACAGAGCAGTGTCATAGATTTCAGCAACCGTTATAAATATTAAATAAATAAATTATAAATAGTAATTAAATATTGCTATTAGTAATTGTTTTCTAATTGTTTTTAAAAATTAAATAATAATATAAATACTACGTCAGAGATTAAAATTTATAAAATAATGACAACGAAATTCCCATAGAACTACGGCAGAGAATTTTACGTGGATTATAAAGAGAGAATAATAAAGGAGATAAAATTGATATAAATAGCATTCTATCAAAACTAGGCAGGAGAAAGATTTACGTGAATTATAGTAGGAGAAATCGGTCGGGAAAATATTATTGATTCATTTCTTTTTTATCAAATTTTGTCGTTTGGAATTGTCACTTCTAGGTGAACATACTTAATTATTTTAATTAAATTTTTTTGCAGAAAGATCTGGTATTCTGTACTTTCTCTCTTGTTCCTAAATTAATAAACTTGTTACAGGGATTCCAGTAAACGTACTGTTCTATCTCTACATTTTTCTTTTAAATAATAGAAAGAAATTGATAAGAAAAGTAGAGATCAATTTCTGGGAATGCGACACGGATTCGGATGAAGAATATTTTTCCTTCGAAGAAGATAATCAAGACTCATCACAAAACTCAACAACCGAAGATAGCGATGAATATGAACCCGAACCAGATATAATATTGGAAGATCCTGACTTTGTGATCAATGAAAACCAGACAGAAATATCATATAAAAAACTATGCCGTCATTTCGGTAGACGAATAAAGGACGGAGACATATTGAACCTAGCGCTTAAAAAAGGGTTCAGGCGCACCATTATGAAAATAAATGACTGCGAAATCGAACTAGTTCTTAGTGATAAAGGTAATGAGGACATTACTTTAACGGCCCAGGGAGGAATGTTAGATGACGAAGGAAAACCTTTAAAGACCTTCGTACTTTCAAAGTATTATAGAACTGAGCCCAGCAAGTACCGAGTCAATATCCATGTGGAGAGATAACCAACAATCTAATCCCAAACAAATCCCAAACCAAACCCAAAACCGAATCCTTGTAATGAACAGCGTGCAATCTACCATTGACTTATTGACATCATCTGTACATAAACAATATTTTCTTATTATTATCTGTTTTGTGTAATTAATTTTATTTATTGACAATTATTTATCGGTTATCTGTTTTGTGAAATTTTGTGTAATTCAATATATTTTCATAAACTTTTATAAATATACAAGGGTAAAATCATTATTACTAAAATCATTATTATTATTATTGTTATTATTATTACTATTGTTATTATTATTATTGTTATTATTATTATTGTTATTATTATTATTGTTATTATTATTATTGTTATTATTATTGTTATTATTATTACTATTGTTATTATTATTATTATTATTATTATTATTATTATTATTATTATTCATTAATTCCAAGGAACGAGAAATATCTTGAGTATTATTGATTAATATTTCAAAAAATCAATTAAAAACATCTGGTGTAATGATTATAGTAATAAAATAAAATAGAAGAAATAGAGAAATATCTTGAGTATTATTGATTAATATTTCAAAAAAACAATTAAAAACATTTGGTGTAATGATTATGGTAATAAAATAAAATAGATTAATTTAAGAAATATAAAACATCTGGAGCAATTAAAATAGATTAACCCATAATAAAATCAGTTTATATACTGACGCAAAACTCAGTATATTCGCCCAAAAATTAGCGACTTGCTTGTTCTTCTAGAGGAAATCTCAAGGAGAATTTAATTAGGAGCAGAGCTCAACATAATTTTTGCATGGATAAAATAGCACGCATTCATAACATAAAACAAAACATAATTCGCACGCATTCGAAATTGTAAATTGTATTTTATTTTAAATTCGAATTTGGAATCACTTAGAACTTGGTAATTTTTAATTTAATAAATTTTATATCGAAGTTGTCTTTTATATATTAAATTATATATATACTAATACCAGTGCACGTTGAGATCTCGATTAGCAATAGTGAGACCTCAACAATATTGCAATATTAGGTTTAGCAAGAATCACAGGAAAATGATACCAAAATCAGAAATTGAGTTTATCATCATATTTTCTATTTCAACCAACGTCGGTGCAGCAGCAATATGATAATATACTATCTGTTGTTATTAGATAATTGTTATTAAAAATGTTTAAAACTTTTATTTAGAACATGACTAATTCCATTTAATACAATAAAATAATAAATGGACAAAATATACTTACCTTGTTTATATTCATCTTCAATTGTTTCTTTCATTTTTTTACCAAAATTTGTTATAAGACTACCAAAAATGAAAAAAGTTAGTAATGCAGCAGTTACAGTGTAAGAAGAAATAGCATGAAAATAGCCGACAATAAACCCTAGATAAGTTAATGAAACTGTAATATAATATTAACTAACCAACAACTGCTCCGGATAAACTTAAGGATTTCTTATAATATCCACTTATACTCAAAAATAATGAGATTCCTATAGCATAAAGCGACTTTATTAAAATAATCATTGATATTGTGCACGAATCTCGCGCAAGGATTTTTAAATATTGCAATAATGTAAAAAATTTGTAAATATGTATTTAATTAAATTTAACAAAATTTCGTTAACTTTAGATAATTTTAAACTTAGTAAATTATAAACTTATTTAAACAATTGTATTGTATTTAATTTATTTTTCATGTAACTTTCCACAAAGGTGCATTGCATTATATTAAGTTTCTTGTTTTTTCAGCACGAAATACTCTTTTTGGAACAAGAAAACTTTATGCTCCCTCTTATGTATTGATAGTTAAAGAATTGTTAAGCTAATCTATGAATTACTTTTGTTTGTTTTAACTTACTAGTACAAAATAAAGCAAAAAGGTTACTTTAAAAGAGCTTAAACCGAAAGGGAAAAAAGAAAATTTTAATGTTTTAATATTGGCAAATATTTGGAAAATCTTTTAAAAACGATGCAAAATCCATTATCGCGTCGAAAGGAGTAAACTTTAATAAAAATAAATATTGGTAGGTTACCGGGTAGCGATATTTAAACTATATGGTTGTTACCCGGACAACCCCATATAAATATTCTTTCACTTGCCACTCGGCACCCGTTGCTAGGCAACGTTGGAACTGTGTTCGAATGGGTAGATCGTCCGCAAAAAGTGAGCGCTATTACTAATGCTGTAATTGACCGAACGATCTCTGGGTCCAACGAGCTGTCGATATAAGACCTGTGCTCGCTTTTGATTTTTAGGTCTCCTTATGTCGTTAATGTCTTCATTTGTATTCATAATTCTCGTGTAAACTTCTCATTCATGCAGTGTAATATCCACATACTACCTCTACGAATTAACACTTATCGAATTCTTTAAATATCATTTAAGTAACAATCAATATATATTTTACAAACGAAAAACAACATATTTTTAACACGTCAATTATGGATTTTTCAATAATCTAGCGGCTCGGCGCTTAGCCCGCTCTTTACGTCCGGGGCGATAACCACTAGCCTTTAGTGTAGTCTTCGGATTTTTCGTTGTCTCTCGGTAGGCTAGTTGGGCAGGAGCAAAACGAGGGGATATGTCACTGCCGCTCCTTCTTGGTAGACTGACAATGTTACTTCTAGCCTCTTTATCTGGGTCCTCAGGCTTTGATTTAATTGCCTCTCTTCCGTCCAGCCCTTTTGTGCTGCAGTGAGCCTTTGATAAAGTAACTTCTCTCTCTTTGGTTCTATCCAGGTGGCTTTGGTTTGCTGGATTTCTTTTGACAGCTGGATGTTTTGCTCGTAAAAGTTTTTATTAATTTTTCGGGCATGCTCCAATTCCTGCTGTAGAATTTTCAGTGATTCCATCTCTGTAAACAACGAAAATTAACTCTGGTCTACAAATCTCAAGTTATTTAATTGATCATCCAAATATTGATACTATTGAACCGACAAAAATGAAAAGACAATAGAAAATAAACTAAATATTTATTCGGAATCTAATTTTAATTTTACTAAATGTCATCGATTAGTTATTAAAAATGCGGAGTTCGGTGGTTCCCATCATCACATTCTTCAGAGGCCGGCCGAGCATAAGGGCGCTCCCGATATACAAAGATGAGCCTCTCTGTCCTTCTCCTGTGGCTGTGAAGGGTCCTCTGGGGCACAGCGACATTGAGGTTCGGAGGATTCACGTTCCAATGCTCATCCATCTGGTTGAAAAGGGAGTGGGGCGGCGGTTCGTAGTCGTCCGTACTCACAATTAGGCCGGTGACAATATCCTCCTCTACGTTCGTGAGGTAAAGTCTGGCTTTGGCTACCAGAAGATCGGTCCGGCGTTGTTGATCCTCGAGACGGGCGAGGAGGAGCACCGCATCCTCGCGAATTTCCAGGGCAGGGGATCGACCTAGTACACCCGATCGGAATTCTCTCGGTCGGGACACGGCGAAGCCTGCACCCCACATGGCCTGTCGCCATCGATCAGCGGCCTGTGCGGGAAGTCGAATAATGGCTCTTGATTCTCCTAAACAAGATTTGATTAAGTTGATCATTCCCATCCTTTGGTTGACAAATATTGTGTTCCCCGCCTGAAATCCCTTATGTCTTGTATTTTCAATCATTAGCATTAATTTGATAAATCCTATGATATAAGAAAAAATAATTCTATAACAAATCGTACACACTTGTTCGGAGAAGATCTTTTATTTTCAATCTTTAAAATTTATTATTATAGAAATTTGTATGAGAGAAAAAAAAAACAAGCTCGACTTGTCAAAACAAAATTCCAAATATTCAAAATAGTGTAATGCTTCAATAATATTGACATTATTTTCAAAAAAAAAATTAAAAAATTAAAATCAAAAATTTTTGTAATTTAATAATGTTAGGCCAGCACACAAATAGCCTTGAGAATTGTTTAAATGCATCAGTAATACAGAACGAAGATAACTTAAAATACAATATACAACACCAACTAAACACTTTAAAATCTGAGAGAATATAAATAAATATAAAATCAAAAAACATAAAAAGTAAAATAAAATAAATACAAAATGCATCAAGAACCGCACGAAATTTACATAAAAAATAACATAATAACAAGAAAATTCGGCCGTAAAATGACCATTTATATAAAATTAAAAATTAATGAATTAAATGAATAAAAATAAAATATTTTTGGATGAATAAATTTAATTAAAAATGTTAAAAATAAATTACCAATTTAAATTAAGAAATAAATAAAATTTTAATTTAGATAACATAAATAATTTCAAAGTCGAATTTTGTTTAATCGCAATAAAACTAACACGCAAGGTTAAGGCCAAATTATAGGTATATATACTGATATGATTTGACAAATATCTAATCTTAATTTTCAGTATTGATTTTAAATCGTATTTTGACACTGGTTGTCAGCAGTTTCACTTTGGATTATTTAATTCGATGTTTTTAATTTGGATGGATTTATGAATTTTTATGGATGTATTCGATTTATTTAGGAAGGATATGGATTTATGGATTTTTATGGATAATTATGAATTTTATGGATATGGATTTTCATGGATGCATTCGATTTATTTGGGAAGTTTAATTCAATGTTTTTAATTTGGATGGTTGAATTTATGAATTTTAATGGAAGTAGCCGGTAATTTAGCTTTGGTTTTAATAAATTATTATGATGCTTAAATTATTTTCTAATTGTCGAAAATTTTCCGGCCCACAGCCAATACATTGCAAGATAGTAAAATCATATACAGTATTCAGATTCGTGTAAGTGCGTGGAATACCGCCAATGATCTGTGCCCGTGAAGACCCGGCGTGCGGAACGCAGGGATCGGAACGTCAATGGAGGAGTAAGGAAGTGGTCTTTTGGTTACTTCCTCGTTTCTCGATTTCTTTAAAATCGACCTAAATGATTCTACAATCGGCTCAAAATCTCTAACACCGAGTAGTCCAGTGGGCACTCACTAACTATGAAATGAACATATATAGATCTTAAGGACAAAAAGAGGGAATGGGTAGCGGGGAAAATTGCGAAATAGTTGCAACACTTAAAATGAATAGCCATCCAAAAAAGATTGATCCTAACGACTCAAAATCACGAAAAATAATATT
The DNA here is from genome assembly GCA_022537955.1 of Schmidtea mediterranea. Classification (NCBI taxonomy): domain Eukaryota; kingdom Metazoa; phylum Platyhelminthes; order Tricladida; family Dugesiidae; genus Schmidtea; species Schmidtea mediterranea. Next base: position 109,739,087 of record CM039680.1, read on the forward strand.
TAAATAAAAATTAAATAAATTATGTCAATTGAAACGGGAAATATGGGCAGAACGCTGCGTAAATTTTTGGGAATAGTTAAAACACTTATCATAAAAAACTGTAAAATAAGGGCGGAACGCTGCTCAAATTTTCCGAATCAACTAAAATACTTATAGAATATAGAAAAATAAAAGTGAAATGCGACTCAACGGTTGGTATAAGATAATTATGAAACTGAAAAATAAGGGCAGAACGCTGCTCAAATTTTCCGAGTCAATGAAAATACTTTGTCGAAAACTGTAGAATAGAGATGAACCGTAAAATAAGGATAATGGTAATTATAATAATAATAATAATAATAATAATAATAATAATAATAATAATAATAATAATAATAATAATAATAATAATCATGGTATTAGTAGTAATGATGATAATAATTATGATAATAATAATAGTAGTAATAATCATAGTGGTAATAACAATAATTATAATGGTAGTTATAGTAACAAAATAATAATATAGGAAATAGTAGCAACAATTAATAAAGGTAATACATATGATGGCAACAATATTAATGCTGGTAATAATAATGGGAAACATTGTAGTTATAATAGGGATAAGGGTGAAAGATATAATGTGGGTGTATTTAACCTAACAAAGGGTGTACAGGCCAAAGAATAATCATCAGCATGGACAATAATGAGAAGGACCAAGCAAATGGACATAAAGATAGAGGATATGAGAGTATAGGTTAACATTTGACAGAGATAGGAGAATAATGGGACCAAAAAAAAACGAAATCGAGCACAGAACTTCTATCGGTAGCTCGTTGGACCCATGGATCGTTCGGTCAATTATAGCACTAGCAATAGCGCTCACTTTTTGCGGACGATCTACCCACTCGAACACAGTTCCAACGTTGCTTAGCAACGGGTGCCGAGTGGTAAGCGAGGAAATATTTGTATGGGGTTGTCTGGGTAACAACCATATAGTTTCAAAATATCAACACCCAGAAACCCACCATACAAATTTGGGGGCTCAGCCGGGATTGAATGATTTTCGTGTACAAACAAACGATAGGGTACAGGTTACAGAACTATCTTTTCAAATAGAAATGTTGGGACGACATTTTGCCGAACCCCGGAGAGATGAAATATGTGGAACTTAAAAGTGTAAAGATCGATTGTAAAGATCGATGAGAAGTTGTAAAGATCGATGAAAAACGAACGACCTGACTACAAATTAAGAGAATAAGTAATAGACGACTAGCCCACCATGCAAATTTGGGGGCTCAGCCGGGATCAACATGATTGTTTTTGCAAAGAACCCAAGGAAATAAAAGCAAATGTTTAATTATTAAACAGAAATGTCGGAACGACATTTTGTCGGACCACGGAGAGAGGGTGAACTAAAGAATGGAACTTAACAACAAACGAAGGAAAACGATCGACTTATTGACGATGAGAAAACAGTTCGATGATATTATGTAGAGAACGATGAGCTGAGTAAAAATGCCAATTGAACTATGGTTGTATTTTCTAAAGGTTCGAAGTTACAAAGGGTCAAACTTTGGCCAAAAATTTTATTTTTGATATGTTGTACAGGACGGCGAGTTGAGTATTATTGTCAATGGAACTATAGTCGTATCTTATCGAACTTCAAAGGTGTAAAGGGTCAAACCTTGACCAAAAATATAATTTTTGATGTTGTAGAGAAGAATGAGCTTAATAAAATTGCTAATAGAACCATGGTCATATCTTCTAAAGGTTCGAAGCTAAAAAGGCTCAAACTTTGGTCAAAAAAATTAATTTTAATATGTTGTACAGAACGATGAAATGGCAAAAGTGGTGATAAAATTAGGATCTTCCAACCTTTGGATAAAAAGTTATTAAGGGTCAAACCTTCAAAAATTCTAATTTTTGATATGTTGTAGAGCTTGAGAAGCTGAGCAATATTTACTATAGAAGTATGGCAGTCTGACTTCTGGGTCAAAAGTTATAAAGGGTCAAAACCTTGGTCAAAATTTTTAATTTTTGATATGTTGTAGAGATCGATGAAACAAGCAAAATTGCCAATAGAACTTTAGTCATCAAAGCTTTAGATAAAAAGTTATAAAGGGTCACAACTTTGGCCAAAAAATTTTAATTTTGATATATGGTGTAGAATAAAAAGACGATCAAAAATTACCATAGAACTATAATCGTGTGAACTTTTGATAAAAAGTTACAATGGGTCAAAACCTTCGAATACTCTAGAATTCAGAAAATTGTGAAGAAAAATAAAAATTTTGAATGTGAATTCTAAATATTTTTGTAAATCAGTGGAGACAAAGTGTTTTAAAGTTTATATCGTTTGGAGTTCGTTACTGTTGTTTAAAGCACGCTTGGAGTCAGATCAACAATAATTTCTATTCGAAGTCACCGACAACCTCAACAATATGATGAAACAAAACAACAGTTTAGAAAACTCATAAACGACGAGTATTGTAATAAGAGAGGAAAATATCAATATATGTAAATAAATTAAAATATTAGATACACAAAAATTTCAAAAATGAAACGATTCAACAGGAAAGTGGGGATAAAATTATCAATATTTGTAGAGCAGAAATCAAAGAAACAGGAAACTATAAATAAAAATAAAATTATGGGTAAGTTGTATAAGTCAATGGAATCATCGTATAAATATCATCCAAAACAGTGGAAGTAAGAATAAAAATATAAAAATAAATAAAATAAAAATAATAAAAGCAGGGAAAAGGTGGAAATTACTAGAGATAAAGCGATTAGAAAAGGGGAAACCACAAAAAAAGGGGTCGTGTAAATGTCGTGTAAATAAATTTCAGAACCATGTAAATAATAATTAGATAGGAACAGCGGTAAGAGTTCGTAAAAGATTGGAAAAATAGAAATTGCCGGATTAATATTGTTTTGAAATAAGACGGGATAATCAAGTCAGTTAAAATATTTTAAACGTAACAAACGATAAACTGAAAGTAATTAATTTAAAGATCAAAATAGTAACGGAAAAGGTTGCAACGATTTCGAACCCCTACTCCTATGAGATGAGCGGAAGTAACGAACGATCGATTGTGCGAATTACAAAAGACATGAGGCCAAGCAAAGCCAAATTAGACACTAAACGAGAACAGATAATCGATTAAGTTAGAGAAATTGACGAAAAAATAATCCTGATGATGGAGAAACTTGGGCGTAGATAAAAGGAAATGTTCAGGTGTAAATGAAATGAATAGTAAGAAATGAGCGTAGATGAATAAAATGATGAAGCTTGTTATTAATGAAAATAAAGGATTAGAGATAATAATGAATTACGAGAATAATAGTTAGCAACCAGAGGAAAATGATGATTGAAAACGATGAGTTGAGATTAATAATAATAATAAATGAGACAACAATAGCAACCGAAAGGTGTAAAACATACGGAAAAAGCCGAAAACTTCATGAAAGCCGTTAAATAAATTCTGAGTGGACAAGTAAAACACAAATTAAACAGTGAAAGCTGAAAAATCACACATAAGGTACGGTAAAAGTTTCGATGCATCATTTTGTAAGTATATTTTGTAATGTTATTTATATTATATGGAAATAATACTGGAAAGTAAGATTTAAAACCGAGCTATCATAACGATAGTACGCTTATTCCAATGGGGAACCTTGATCAACCCGAGGAGAGGAAGGTAGTAGGATCCGTCGCAAATGTTGGGGAGTTCCTGGCGAGAGATTGATCACCTCTTTGGGGAACAAACCAACGCGATTACTACAATTTTTGAATTGGGAAAGTGAAGGGGAAACCGAAAATAAAAATAAAAATTGAAAATGCGCATGATTTAGATACCGGTAAGAAAGCTGAAAAGTTAGTAAAGGTACCTAGATACATTTTTTTCCCTAGCTGGTGGTGAGGCACCAGAGGACAGCTACGGACTGTCGTGTTCAGGATGTTATCAGCCAAGGGACTGGTAGCGCTGAACCGTTCGATACAACAACCCGGATACCACACCGAGTATCGAATGAATATTTTTATTGCTGGGCGGGACTCGATACACAACCCGGATCCCACACCGAGTACTGAGGGAACGTTTTTTTAGTTTTCCCAGCGAGGAGTTTGGTACAACAACCCGGATCCCACACCGAGTACCAAATATCCGAGTGGCGGTGAGGAAGGCGTAACCGGTAAAATGCGCTAGACAAAAGACGCCATGGATTGAGAGTCAGTGTGAGGCATCAAACTCACCCAAAAGTCACTGATGAAACTCAACTCCGATATTAAGAAGAGATATGATTAGGATTAAAGATAATATGAACATGAGAATTAAGATTAAAGATAATATGAAATGATTAAAGATGAGATATGATTATGATTAAAGACGAGAACAGATATTATACGATTATGATTAGATATTATTATGATTAGATGTTAAAGATAAGAGATGATCTTGAAATAAGATAGGGTTATAACAGTAAAGATGTGATCAAGATTAGATACTAAAGATTATATATGATTATAGTTAAATAGGATATGATTAGATATTAAAGTTGAGATATGATTATGATTAAATAAGATATGATTAGATGAGACAATATGTTTAGATATTAGAGGCCATAGAGCGCCGGATGAGATATGATTATGATTAGATATTAGAGGCCATAGAGTGCCAGTTGAAATGAAATTAGAGATTGAAGGCCACAGAATGCCAGTTAGAAATAAGATGACGAAGGCCACAGAGAGCCAACGGAATGATAAGGTCATAGAGGGACTGATGATTAAGTAAACGATTTTTAAATCAATGAGACATGGGAAAAATAATTTACAGATTGAATGAGAGTATGAGTATAATGATTTTATTATTGTAATATAGATAATTAATGCGACCACATAGATAATTGATAAGACTATATAGATAATTGATACGAGGTCGATAGATAATTATTACGAGATATAGATAATTCAAAATAGACTTAAAAATGAATGGATATGAATCAAAAGAAAAACGATCACAGCTAATAAAGTTTAAGGAAAAAGACAAGAGGATTTAAATAAAAAGGCCCATAGAGCAACAGCGGAGGAAGTTTAAGGAAAAAGACGAGAGTAGTTAAGTAAAAAGGCCATAGCGCATAGAGATTAAGGAATTTTTTTTGGATAAACGATAAAGAGATAAAGGAGAATAGTTAACGAGACGACTATTGATATGATGGTGATGATTTATTTGATTAAAATAGTTAATTGATACGACAATATAGATAATTGATACGACTATAAGGATAATTTAGACGAAACAAATAGATAATTGATACGAGTTATAGATAATTTAAAATAAACTTAAATGAAAAGACAAAAAATTAAAAAGATAAAGAAGTTGACGCAGCGAAAAGAATTAAAATAAGGAGAAGCAATGAGAGTAATACGATAAAATTAATGCGGAAATTTATGTAGAATAATATGTACTAGAAGTGTTATTTATTTTTAGATAATTGGCAAGGAATAAAGAGATCAAGTAAACGTCGAATAATAGAGCCAAGATAGAATCAAGAAAACGAGTTACGAGAAACTGGAATCAAGGAAACCATCGAGTAGAGAAACTGAGAATATACCGAAACGAACGGAGAACAAGGATAAAAAAAAATATCGACCATTTTATTGGAAGTCAGAGAAAGTGAAAAGCAGCAACAGATAGAAAATTTGATACAGTAGCGACAGCAGAACCAATGATTACAACAAGATTAGAAAGTTTGGAAACAGAAGCCGAAAAATATGATAAATTAACGGAAAAGTTAACCGATAAAGGAAACAACGTGAAATCACCCAAACCAGAAATTCCAATTCAGTTGAAAACAAGTACGAGTAAAGAGATGAAAAAACTTCGAGAGGAAATTAACCAAGAGTTGCCAAGTAAAAACACGGATAAAACAGAAATATATTTGAGAGAATCAACAATGTACGAAATCACACGCGATGAACCAGAAATGAGGAAGCAAGAACCAATATATTCGAGTTTAAAGAGGAATGTACAGGAGATGCATTCAGAAAGAAAATGAAACGAAGAAGATTTAAATGACAAAAAAGAAACTGGAAATTCGGAAATAAAAACAGTTGCAACAAAAATAGCTGAAACATGGCAAACGGAAATCGTACTGGAAGAGAAAATATTAACCACAATGGAAGAAAGAGTCGAAAGAGAAAATTAGCAAACCGAGTTAAAAGATCGAGTATCAGAACCAATAAAAGTAGTGATGGAAATAACGAGACAAACGAAAGATATTTACCCGCAAACAAATCAATACATGAAAAAACCATCAGGAATTTGCGATAGGTCAGTTAAGAGGATTCAAGACAATAGAGGTAAATTTATAAAGTGTAATAATTATTTCAGGATTAACAACGCGAACTACAATCAAGTATGTGATATCTATTCAAAAGAAGGATGCAGAACTGATCGAGGTTATCAACTAAAGAATTGCCAAGGATATGATAGAAGAGTTCGCACAGAAAGTATCAACAGACAACCTATATTAATGAACTCTACACGGAACGTAGGAGAAGAAATAATAAAATGTTTTAATTGCGATCAAACGGGTCATACGTCAAAGAATTGTCGAATGAGAAGAATTCAAAAACCAAACCAATTCAAGAAGAATCCACAAAATAGCCCAACACAAGAGATCAGACATTCAAGAGATATGACGATAATGAAGACAACCACAAGATACGAGAGTAGAACCTGTTACAACTGCAACCTAAACGGACATGTAGCTGCAAATTGTCCAATAGAGAGAAAAATCGAGACAACCAAAACCGAACAATTATAGCCAAAGTACACAAAGTAATCAAATACAAGAGAGTGAGCAATTAGGTGGTATGATTCAAAGAATATCCTCCAACAACAAAATACAACGAAGTAATACGAGGAGAAACATGAATGATATTCGATATTAATGGACCAGAAAATATCTGGAACAGCAACAAATTGAATGGCAGAGATTACAGAGAGAGAAAATCCAAGAAATTCGACAAAGACGGATGAACAGAAATTAATTATCAAGTAGAAGCAATATGTCAAAAATAGTCAATACAAAAGAAATCCACACTGCGGAGCAGTGTGTTGTCAACAGCGAGGATGGTATGGAAATAAATAACGAAAATAACGACAAAGAAAATGACGTGATTAAGAAAGATGAAACTCAGAAGGACAAAATAAAATCAGAGCAAGAATAAAGCAACGAAAAAAAAATAAAGATAATTCAAGAGTTCACCGAACGATAGACGACGAAAAAGCAGAAAAAACAGCGATAAAAGATATCGAAAAAACAAAAAACAAAATATCAAAATACGAGGGTACTACTACAAAAATCAAAAAGAGAACCGATAAGGAAAGTGAAAATGTTACAACAAGATAATGAAAAGGCGAAGAAAGAGGAACTTCAAATAAACGTAGAAAGTAAAATATTGGAGTAAAACATTTATACAAACAACAGGAGACAATATAGAAATAGGAGTGATGTCAATCGAACAAGAGGTAATAGATATTTTAATGGTTAATAAAATTTCAGAGGGATGAACTAATCGAAAAGAGAATCCAAAGACAACAAACGAGAAATCCGAATATGCAAGACAGATCAAAACAGTCAGTGAATTGATAATTGAGACAAAAGAAAATGTAAGAGAAGAACTCAGCAAAACAACGAATGTGGAAAGGAAAATTACAACGCAGCATGAATATGCACAACAAAACACGACTACAAAACCACAACGAACGAAGAAAGTACATGGACAATCGATACAAAAGCTAAAAACGTAAATATCAGAGAATATCGTGAAACATGTCAAAAATCGGGACACACAGAGAACGACTACTATCGACATCAAATATGCCAACAATGAAAGAAAAGAGGCAACCTAAATACCATTTGTCACAAAAGACGCGGAACATGTTTTAACTGTCTAATATGGGGACATATGACTCGGAATTGTCCAAATAAACAGACTCAGAACCCATCCGGAACAGTGTGAATAATGAGAGGAAGCAATAGGAAACCAAATGAGATCAATACCAACACCAGAATAAAGCCAGCAAATGACACAAGTGTCAAATCAAGTTACGAAACAGGAAAAGACATGACAACTGGAAGGCAGAAAACCTATTAGACATGACGAAACAAATTAACGAAGCCGCAAACAGCCAAGAGACAAAATCAAAATATTATAGTAATCAAGGGAAACAGGAACGAGAATATAACGAAATCTACAATGATAGAATGAATTACCGGAAACAGAAGGAAGCAATCATCAAAATAACTAAGGAAATAATGCCGAAATGGACTAGAAACAAGAATACCACCGAGATATTACGAGGAGTAACAAAGATGATCACGAACTACGCAAAAGGCTCAAAATCAACAGCAGATATCAGCATCTTAAAGAAAAGAATGCCAATATTATTCACAATAATTGACATAGCGGGTAATACACCACTACACCATGCCATAGAAATCGAAAACGAAGAACGAACGATGGAAATTATCGAGGCAATGAACCAATGTGGACAACATACAAATATCAGAAATGAGAAAAGACAAACACCCATGAATATTGCTGTGTCAAGAGATGCGTCAACGAAAATTCTGAGGGAGTTATTAAAAACAATATCGACTCTAAATGAGAAGGACAATAAAGGAAAAACGATGTTAAATTACGTTATGATGTCGCGAGAAGCAAGCGCAATAGAGTTCATTAACATAAATGCAATTCAAGATGACATCGAAATAATAGGACAACATTTAAACCCAATCCTTGGAGCAATCGAGAGAGGATACAATGAACAGCAGCAGAACTGATCAATTGGAAAAAAAAGAAAATCCGATAACGAAATTATAGACGTAAACAAATTTGAAAGCAATGAAAATATATTACTAAAAAGAGCAATAAATTCCGAGTATGCATTACCAAGGACGATAAAAGCCCTGTTAAAGAAAGGAGAAATAAAATTCATGGACAATAAAAGAGAGCCTAGAAGATAACGAAGAGGGAGAAAACCGAGATAGTAATAAAAGGCAAAATCCAGTAGCCTACAAAGAAATAAGACAACAATCAAAGCCAAATAACGTAGACGATCAGAAAAGATCAAAAGATGAAGAAAACATAGACAAAATCTGTTTGAACCAAATGATGGACTCACAGAAAATTCAAAATCGAGAGAACAAAGCAAGTCAAAATACGAACTAATACCCAAGTATGATATGAACGCAACGACCACCGTCACTAATTTCACCACTCCAGTGGCCAAGTGAGATCGATATATATTCAGTAATTGATGAGAGATGCGGAGGGATACGCACCTTGCGCGTAGACCCTTTGGAGATAAAGTAAAAAATAGTTAGAAATGTGCATATAATTTATATAATAGATGTGTTTATATAGTAATGTATAAAAGTAGTGTATAAATATTATATGGAATGAGTATAATAATATCCGATAATATATAAAAGTAGTATATAAATATTATAGTCGAAGAGCGAAAACAAATTTAAAAAATCAGACGATGTGACAAAGAATAAAGCGGAAGGAGAAAGACAAGTGATGCGATATTACTTTAAAATTGAGAAACAAATTAATTGGAAGCTAATCAAATCAGAAGCAGAAATTGAAATAAACAAAGAGATACCGAAACGGTCAAGGAAGTCAAAGACAAGAGTAGACTTGGAAAGCAAACTAAAATTTAGAAAATCCAGTACAATCAGATGAAAGACGAAAATGAGAAACAACGATAACAAATCCACGATCGAAACCAAATAAAGCAGCAAAATAGAAAAGAAATTACCAACACAAAACGGAAGATGATGAAGAAATAAATGAAATATTAAGTCAACGAAAAAGATGAGGGAGAATAATTTGACAAAAAACTGAATCAATTAATGCAAAACTGACGAATAATAACAAAAGATAGATGACTGAGAAACGAAATTTATGGTGATTGAGTTATATGGAAAAACGAAAAAGACAAAGAAATAAAACTAGCAAAAGAAAGGAAGAGACTCAAAATTAGAGCAAGGAATAGAGCAAGAAAAATAACCAACTGCAAAGGAAACCAGATGCAGCCAAGTGAGAAAAAATGAATATCACGGAATAGTAATTTCAAGCAAAACCGACATTCAATAGCGGATATGAATAAAGAAAGGATCAGAAAACAAACCAAAACCAACTCAACAATCAAAAATCAGATAACAAGAAAGACAAATCAAATCGATAAAAAGAGAATGCAAAGGGAAAGGCCAATAAACGACAAGACAAAGGATGATGAGACCGAACTACGAAATGCACTCAACCAAAATTGAGTATCGAAGAACCTTGCAAATGGTAGTAAAGGCAAACCAAGAAGATAAGCGATGCAAAAATAAAGTTAATACCAATCACAGAAACGAGAAACCAGACATGATAATAGAGGCAACAGAAATCAAAAGGAAGAGAAACAGAAAGTCAAACCGCTACCTAAAATCAAGAGGATTGATAACGAGTCTTATTAAAATAGCTCGAAATTTGTGAAATGCGAAAGCAGCATGATATTGGCGATGAGGAAGAAGATGGCGGTAATAAACCCATATATACAACCTAGTATCCTTTAGAAAGATGTCGAAAAACCCCACAATCAATCAATCGATGCAAAAATTAACTGTAACAAATATGCCAATATATGAGAAGCCAAAGGATACCAATTACGGACGGTTCAATTCCTATTATACCCAATGGTCAAAGGATTAAAACAAGAAAAACGGATCGTTCAAACCCTCAGAACTCTAGAAAATCAAATCGAAAGTCAATAGAAAAAGGAAACACCCATCAAGGAAACAATATTAAAATAATCATGGATGATCTTTAGAAACCGTACAAAATAACAAAAAGAACCGAAAATCGAGAACAAACAGCCAAAATTGATAACTGAAAAGAAGAAACTCAAACCAACCTCAAAGAATCATGAATAATCCCGAACCGATCAATTATCATCAAACAATCGAGACTAGATAATATGATAAAGGGTCAGCTATCCACAGAATCCAATTGAACACCACCCAATTCAAGATGCAAAGAAAAAATCAACAAACGAGAGTTAGAATGTCAATTTACAACTCAAAACCCTAAATAAACCAGCAAAAAAGGAGTCTTGAACTAAACATTTTATCTATTCTTCTTATCTGAGATTCACTAAGCCTGCCAATCTTCCAAACAATCGGCATCTAATAAAGTCAATTCCCCAAACTAAAAATCTCAAAGTCAAATCGCACAACAGATATCGAATCGTCAAAATATCAGAACCTGCTGAAGAAAGTAATCAATCAGAAACCAAGAAACTCAAGGCATCAACGAGACGAATACCCAAGTGACAGAATATTGAACTCATGATTAACAATGAACTAATGATTCTTAGACAATTAACTATTCTTTATGTGTGATCATGACCGGACTGTATGTCCTCTTTCACTTCATCTTGGAATCCGTATATTGATGTAAACTGTATGATTATTTTTATGCATGTGGGTTTTAAGGTCACGACCATGTAACTCGTAAACCCAATTGAATGGAAAATGTAAACTCTGCATAGTTCATAGCTTAGATCTTTTAGAAATTGCGGGTCGCAATTTTACGGCCCCGGAGTGTTTTATGTTGGGCCAGCACACAAATAGCCTTGAGAATTGTTTAAATGCATCAGTAATACAGAACGAAGATAACTTAAAATACAATATACAACACCAACTAAACACTTTAAAATCTGAGAGAATATAAATAAATATAAAATCAAAAAACATAAAAAGTAAAATAAAATAAATACAAAATGCATCAAGAACCGCACGAAATTTACATAAAAAATAACATAATAACAAGAAAATTCGGCCGTAAAATGACCATTTATATAAAATTAAAAATTAATGAATTAAATGAATAAAAATAAAATATTTTTGGATGAATAAATTTAATTAAAAATGTTAAAAATAAATTACCAATTTAAATTAAGAAATAAATAAAATTTTAATTTAGATAACATAAATAATTTCAAAGTCGAATTTTGTTTAATCGCAATAAAACTAACACGCAAGGTTAAGGCCAAATTATAGGTATATATACTGATATGATTTGACAAATATCTAATCTTAATTTTCAGTATTGATTTTAAATCGTATTTTGACACTGGTTGTCAGCAGTTTCACTTTGGATTATTTAATTCGATGTTTTTAATTTGGATGGATTTATGAATTTTTATGGATGTATTCGATTTATTTAGGAAGGATATGGATTTATGGATTTTTATGGATAATTATGAATTTTATGGATATGGATTTTTATGGATGCATTCGATTTAGAGTAGAGGATATGAGAGTATAGGTTAACATTTGACAGAGATAGGAGAATAATGGGACCAAAAAAAACGAAATCGAGCACAGAACTTCTATCGGTAGCTCGTTGGACCCATGGATCGTTCGGTCAATTATAGCACTAGCAATAGCGCTCACTTTTTGCGGACGATCTACCCACTCGAACACAGTTCCAACGTTGCTTAGCAACGGGTGCCGAGTGGTAAGCGAGGAAATATTTGTATGGGGTTGTCTGGGTAACAACCATATAGTTTCAAAATATCAACACCCAGAAACCCACCAATAATCTTACAAATGTAAAATAATTCCAAGCATTTAAAATACCTAAAAATTCATTTAGATTAAATTAAAAATCATAAAATTAATAAAATCATATAATCTATAATAAAAAAAACCTAATGAGGTTTAGACACTGCCTGATGTTCTTAAATGGTTGAAATTCGCTTAACCAATTAGTTGAATTTGCGTGTCTCAGGTAACGAAATTACCGTTGCAAAAATTGAGTAAAATTTCTCGCCTACCATTGATTACTTGATCATCCACCCTTATGGAAATTGCTAATCGTAAGTAATACTAATGAATCAAAAGTCATCTTCTCTTAATTTAATCATGGGGTTACTATCCAAGTATATTTTATATGGGTCGTCGTTCACCAAGGTTATCTAGTCAGGTTGGGATTTTATATTTTCAAGAAAACAATGTTTACAAATTCTTAATTCAGTGACATCGGATCATTAAATTAAAAGAAATATTTGGCTATTTTAATGATAACGAACCTAATAATTATCAATTGCAAGTCTAAATGCTTTCCTAATTCGTAATTAATTATAGTGACGTCCGAATCATTACCTAGCTAAATAAAAAAATAATAATATAAATAATTGAATAAAATAATAACCACAAAAATTAAAATACTTATATAAATTCGTTAAAGGTATTTGAAATTATTCACAGTAGGGGCTAACGTACATTATGACTATCTACTGCTAACGCATCATTAGTTAAATAAGCACAAAAATTTAAATTAAAAGGTTTATTTGCTAAAAGAGATTCACAATAACTAAATTTGGATTATTTCATCTTATCTTCGTTATTAGGTTTAGTCATTTTGGCATGGTTTGGTTATTAATTTATCGATGACCTGGAATCTGGGAGAATGCATCAAACAATGGGATATTTCCTCGTTGGAAATGGTTTGGTCTTCGGCATTCTCATAGTTATTTCAAAGGAAATATTTTGAATTGTTCGGATCGTTTTCTATGGCTACCGGATTACGCCATCAAAAAATCCCTGCGAAATTTTTCGATCATCGACTACTTTAGTTATGAATGGGTTCGGTATCGTATATTTCCTTGAACTAGTTTACATAATCGCGGTGGGTTGGGATCTGGTATGTTATATATTTTTCTAATCCATCATGATTATCGACTTTCCTAACTTAGAAGGCATCGTTGAGATGGTTGTTGTAAGATTTTATCTAGGACTCGTACAGATCAATGGCAAATTTATGAAAAATAAAAATTTACTTGACGGTCGAGCTCTTGGATTTAGGACATTGTCATCGTCCGATATTCTGGTCGTCGTGTCTCCATTTGTCTGATTCACTTGGTGATACATTTTTAATTTTTCAATAATATTTTCTGTCCGTCCCGGCTTGTCGATATTCCTTATATAACTCGGGGTGTAATAGAAGGAGTAAGCAGGTGTGCGACTACTAGTATAGCTAGATGGATTTCGGTCTACGCAGTGAATACACATAGTAAAGGTTATGCCGATTCGTAATATCAAGGAAATCCCTGCATGACGAGTGTGTGTGCCCTCTAAATGGTGTGCGCATATCACATCCTGTATTGCAGTTGGTGCATGCAAAGGATAAACATCATTATCGATTGATCTTAAACGCAAATGTCAAGTCACCGGTTCATATACCGATTGCCATTGGATTTGTCCCTCGCATTTCTACAAAACTCTCTTCTCCTTCCTCTCCTCCTTTCCAGCTATCATGGAATCGATAGGGAGTCATAGGTCGTAATGCGTTACATAACCGGTATTGATATGATCTAATCATTTTTTAAATCATGGAATTGGATTTTTCAGAACTTTATTATCTGGATGTTGGAATGCAATTCTCGACAATAAGATTTTCGACTGCAATTTCAATTTATTTTCCTAAAAAAAATTTTCGCAGGACTGTTGTTGGCCACTGCCCTCCGACAGAGGAATAATTCGGACACCAACGAATGGCTGGTTCGAACACTCGCTTGGCTTGGATCAGTGGATTCTTCTAATGGGGAAATACTATAATCACGGGTGTTGATTAGGTAATCTTGTATAAGACTATGGATTTGAATTTCTGTTCAGGTATCATCTTTCAACATCTCGCGATAACTTGGAGATCTCTTTCTCCGATGCCTCTACTGGATTTATTTTATTGATTTCTCGCCTATTTTTCATGGATCTCTTTGGAATAGTGTAAATTAATTTCGACTGGACTATTTTATTTCTGGATTCCAACTATTTAATTTTTATTAATAAAGTTTTTTGGAAGATTGTTCTTTATTGAATTTGGGTGGTGGGAAATGGGTAGCGGACATGGTTACGCATGGAATTTATTCGGTTCTATTACGAGATCTGGATTTTTCGTTTATTAACACAACAAAAATGTAAGTCGTTCATTCCGTGTTGACTCTCTGCTCCTCATTTAAGAAACTAAATGTTAAATCATATGATTTAGAAGAAATCCTAAGCTTATAAATATTCGTTACTTGCTTTAGTTTTTACCTGGCGATGGGTATCACATTGGTTAACTCGGTTGTTCAAAATATTTATACATTATTATTAAATTTTCTTTTGAAGTTTTATTACCATCTACAGTATTCAAAGTGTTAAAATCAGCCAAATCGTTTCTCAAATAGATTTAGTCGACCTTACGCTATATAAATTTTATTGATTGTCTATCGAGAGTTCGTGGTTGTTAATTTTATAATTTTCTACAAATCCATTTTATTTATTATTTAGGAATTTCACTGATTTCTATATTTTAAAAACCTTTACCACCTTTAACCTTCCCTTTTCGGATTTTACAGCATTTATATTATTTTATTCTTCTCTTTAGACTTTAACCTAAAAGTTTATATCGATGAGAGTGGTAACAACTGTATTAACCTGCGTTTTCTCTAGTACTTATGGACTCACAACGCAATATTAGCAATTTGGAAACGAGAGAGTTTACAATAACTAAAGCTTGTAACCATTACCTTATTGGTTTTAGTAAGAAATAATGGCTTAAAATTTATACTTATAATTCTTTTAACTCTGATTAAAATATATATATTAAGTTCATAACAACGATTTCGTTTTTCTTATTTCTCCGTTACCTTTCCCTTGGTTGACCTTAAGCGCAATGTGTTCATATTATAATTAATGAGTGCCCACTGGACTACTCGTGTGATGATTTTGAGCCGTATGTGAATATAATTTTAGGTCGAGTTTATGGAAGTTGAGAGACGAGGAAACAGTCAAAGGACTACTTCCTTATCCCTCTCTTCCCCTATACGGAATGATAATTGACGTTCCAGCTCCTGCGTTCCGCACGCCGGGGCCTTCACGGGCACGAATCATTGGCGATTTTCCACGCACTTACACGAATTCGAATAGTATGTCGGATTTTAATGACTTGTAGTGTGTTTCGGCTGTGGGCCGGAAAAATTTCGACAAAATAAAACAAAATTTTTGCTATATAAATATTTTATTAAAAGAAATACCCGACACATTCATATAACAAGCATAAATACACCGCTCTCCCCACGCCGACACCCAAGCAGAGCTCCATTGAGGTTGCGAGGATGCGACGTGGAGAGATCTTTCAAATAAAAACTCTCACTTACATCGTGAAAATAACTGTTTTACGAGTAAAAACGATTTCAAGTTTTTTGAAAAACTGATTAAAATTGTGTAAAAATGAATCGGTATATATACCTATTGTACGACCCTAACCTTGAGTGTTCTTTTTGATTTAGTAAAACAAAAATTGACCTTGGAATTTTCTGGTATATTCTAATCTTTAATTTTATTATTTTGAGATTTTATTTGACAAATTTTTTCTTTAGATTTTTAATTGAATTATTTCATTTTATTTCATTTTCATGAAATTTCGCATTTTTAAATAAATAGTCAAATTTCGGTCAAAATCGTTGGGTTTTCGTGTTATGTTTATATTTATTTCGTGCGGATCTTGTTGAACTTTTTTATTATTTTAATTTATTTTGTGTTTTATAATTTTTTATTTGATTGTTTTCTTTCTCGCATTTTGATAGGGTTAGTTGGTGTTTTAATAGGTTTGATTTTAAATCTGCCTATTATATTTGCATGTGTGTTACCGATTCATTTAAACATTTACAAGGCCGTTTGTGTTCTGGCCCAACAACATAAAAAAGTAAAATTGAACAAAAAATAAGAAGTCAATAAACAAAATAAGAAAGATCAATTTTAAATAAAGCTAATAAAATCACTGCAATATCTGTAATTACGTCGAAAATTTTAAATTTATTTTAAAGTTAGGAAGAGGGACAAATCAAGAAACTTACCAAATTGTTGGGTACTGATTAAAAAGAATGTTGTGATTAGAAATATTAATCACAAAAAGCATCTTAACAAAATATTAATTTTTTTTATAAAGGCAAATTATGATAAAATAGAATCTCAAATTTTGGATTTTAAATTATGTTGAATCATAACATTGGCGACCACATGGCAATTAACTCGCTACCAGAAGATTCTGTTTTGCAAGTTTTAATTAAACCATGCCCATTTTACAGAACTAATCCAGCTATATGGTTCAGGCAACTTGAATCCCAATTTAAATTGTCGAACATATCAAATGATTCATCGAAATTTCACCACATAATTTTTTTTCTTCATAATTTTTCTGCGTTTAAGTGCTCCTCCTTTTTGTTCATTTTCACGATTAAATACATCACTTACTTTATTAATAACACTAGGTAAAGATTCTTTAATTTCAGATATTGCATTTGATTTTAAAGTAGTTAAAAAAATCAGTATTATTATTTATTACTTCATTTGGTAATGCAAATCTACCTATTGTTTTCAACCAACCGGTTCCATATTGTTTACCTATAAAATATGGTAATTCTCCACTAGATTGACTACTACTATAAAAATTTATAATGTCAGGATTACTCATTTATTTTACAAAAATGTAATGTAAGAAAAGTTTTATCTTCTTTACCAAATATATATTTTCCACTATTGTCAAGAACATTAATTTCTATATTGTTTATATATGTTGATGATACAGAAAAATACATTGTGTTTTTCTTTATAATTTGAACTAGATCAGCTTCTTTATGTTTTTCAACCCATACACATTTCAATAGAGGTACCAAAACATCACCGACAAGAATAGGTTCAATGATATTTGTTTAGATCATCATTTGTTGATTACTTTGCAAAATTTCTGGTAAACGTAATCCAACAATAACTTTTTCTGAATATGTTTCTTCACTCAATCCCAAACTTTGAGCCAAGAATTTACTAATTTACAATAATTTTCCATTTTATAACAACTCAAATATTAAATATAGTGAGAGTACATTACATACAAGTTATGAATATTTTTACTATAATGAAGCAAAAAATGAATATACAATAAGTCAAGACTCTATATTTTATCTAGTATATATTGATGGAAATACTTTAAATATTAATTGTAAATATTTTCCATTTAAAAATTTATTTAACAGTATTGCAGAAGCTCAAAAATTAGGATTTAATAAAAAAGAAGTAAATTTTGTTGACGGATTGAATCAAATTAAAATTTCTTCAAATAATCGTAAAATAAAGTTTGATACAATTCGATTAACTATAAATTATTTTTATATTGTCGAGTATACAGATAAATTTGAAGAAAATTTAATCATTACTATTTTATCACAAAAAAATGATCAATTAATGACTTTTTATTCGCATTCATTTAAATCTTGTGAAATCGAACAGGCAAGATTAGTCAAAATTGAATTGGAAGACGATGTCAGTAAAGTTAAATAACTTTCTTCTACTGTTAAATAAATTTTTAAATGGAAAATATTTACAATTAATATTTAAAGTATTTCCATCAATATATACTAGATAAAATATAGAGTCTTGACTTATTGTATATTCATTTTTTGCTTCATTATAGTAAAAATATTCATAACTTGTATGTAATGTACTCTCACTATATTTAATATTTGAGTTGTTATAAAATGGAAAATTTATTGTATACAAAAGTGAAATCGGTCAGAGCAACTTGCCATTCACCTTCCAAGTAAATTGGATTTTGAAATTCGACATTAAAATTACTAGCTTCATTATTAGGAAAAATAAGAGGACAACTATTACTAGGTAAAATTATATGAAGCTGGTTTTCTTTCATAATATTTATTTAATTAATTGATTTTCAGATATTCAAGTTGGAGTTTCATATCCATGCCATTTAACATGGTATTGTTTATATTTACCAACATTATTGGTTTTTAATATCTTTTGAATTTTGAATACAGTAGGGGCTTCTATAACTTGGAGTTCCTGTTCGTATTATGTTATTTTTATGTAAATTTCGTGCGGTTCTTGATGCATTTTGTATTTATTTTATTTTACTTTTATATTTCTTGATTTTATATATATTTATATTCTCTCAGATTTTAAAATGTTTAGTTGGTTTTGTATGTAGTATTTTAAGTTATCTTGGTGCTGGGTTTTTGTGCTGTATCACTAATGCATTCAAACAATTTTCAAGGCCGTTTGTGTTCTGGCCCAACAATAATAATAATAATAATAGTAATAATAAGAAGAAGAAATATAATAGTAATGTTAATCATAAGAATAATAATAATAGTAATAGAAGTGATAATGGATTAGAGTGATACATATAATAGTAACAATGATAATGCTAGTATCAATAATAGAGAACATTGTAGTTATAATAGGGATAAGGGTAAGAGAACATAACAAAGGGTGTACAGGCCATAGAATAATCATCAACACGGACGACGATAAGAAGGACTATGGGAATGGACAGAACAATGAATGATATGAGAGTATATGTTAACCTATGAAGGAGATATGAGTCTAATGGGACCTAAAAATCGAAATCGAGCACAGGCATTTTATCGGCAGCTCGTTGAACCCATGGATCGTTCGGTCAATTATAGCATTAGCAATAGTGCTCACTTTTTGCGGACGATCCACCCACTCGAACACAGTTCCAACGTTGCTTAGCAACGAGTGCCGAGTGGTAAGCGAATGATATTTGTATGGGGTTGTTTGGGTAACAACCATATAGTTCAAGAAATCAACACCCAGAAACCCACCACTATATAGTTAATATAAATCGATTAATACTATTTTAGATACTAATGAGACCATTATTTTAGGAATCATAGTGTGATCATTTAGGCTAAATATGAAAGTAACAGGGACTCATTTATAAATTCTTTGGAATCATGATTCTTAATATTATTATTATTGTTCCTATAATTATTATTATTAGTATTATTAATTTTATAATTATTTTAATTATTATTATTAACTTTAGCAATCATTTTTATAATTATTATTAATATTAATTACATTGATCATTTTTGTAAATCATTATTATTGCTGTTGTTATTATTATAATTATTATTATTATTATTATTTTATAATTATTATTCTTATTGTTATTAATATTATAGTTATTTGTCTTCATTGATATTGTTGATTCTTAATAACATTATAACTTCGATTTTATTCATTATTACGGTGGTTATTATAATTATTATTATTATCGTTGTTGTTATTATTTTTTTGTCATTAGAATGATTAGTTTTAAAAATGAGGTAACCCATGGTGTTCCCAACAGTGTTCCTACTGCATTGGCCATGTGTCATGTATATGAGCACTGTTGTAGAGACCTTCCCAAAAAAATAAAGCGGGAAAATTATAGACGTCCTCATCCCTCCCCTCATCCAGACGGTATAATAAGATCCCTAAAAAGAATGTTTTAATAATATTTCATAAATAAACTCAGGAAATTTATCTTACCTAAACTTAATTGTAACGAAGTATTGATAGAGATAGGTGTTACCCATTCATTATTTATTTTAGTGGAACCAAACAGACAAATGATTGAACGATTTCGAAAAGACATCGCCCAGTATCATTAAGAAGCGATGGTCCAAAATGAAAGAGCCAAAGCTCTAGTACGCCGTTGCCGGCGCATCGAGCAAACGTGGCTCCAACCCGAAGAAGTAACAAAATTGAGAGCGGAGATTGAATCTCTAAAAACAAAATTGTCACAAAAGGAAGAAGCGTTAACACAAGCCGAACAAAAAATGCAAACACAGGACAGAGAGATCATGGAACTCAAACTAAAAGACGATATCTGAGCTGGCCTCGTACAACGCTGAAGTCAACTATCTTCTGAGCAAGAGGCGATAGTTATCCGAAATGTCGTCGGAAAAGACATTGGAGTGAAAATACTCACTAACGGAACCTCGTACCAGCCAGAAGAAGTGCCGAAGAGAAACCGACAACGAAATCCGCCTGGCAAGAAGGAGCGCAAAAGACAATACAAACTCAATAAGGCTCGTATGGTGGGTCACATCCTCAAATCAAATGGGATTTGAGTGACTACGATAAAGACATATTAACTGTGATATTTTGTTTATTGTTGTCGACTTTAAATTATTAATAATATAGTTCTTTGTGTTTAATTTTGGTTTATAGTTGAAAATTTAAAACAGTTAAATAACTGAGATGTGGACCATTAAAATCAGATCATGACGTCTTCTATGACAGTTCATAAACATGTGGGGTTATGGTCTTTGACAACCTTGACCCCATATGAAAATTATCCTTCTCATCTCCAGTGGCTACCCGTTGCTAGGCAACGTTGGAAATGTAGCCATGGGTTTTGAGGTCGCCAAAGGTGAGCGCCACGAGGGAACTGCTCTGGCCCAACCTCAACCTGGGTCCAACGCACCACCGTTAGAAGATTTGCGTGCGATTTGTCATTTTCGTCCCTTACTGATGATAGATGGCTATAACAGTGACTCTGACTTGCTGACTGATTAACATCATTGCCTGGGTTTGATTCAATTCAAACTATGGTAATCATTTAAATACGACATTCAACAAGTTTTTATTTAATTAAACATTTAACACACAATTCACGCCTTTGAGTCTTTTACGCGAATGGCTCGTCGTTTGGCCCGTTCAGCTCTACCGGGACGGTGTTTAGTTGTATTGGTTGCAGGCTTCGAAGTGGAATTAGCCTCACGATAAGCTAGTTGGAATTCTCTAACCGGTGAGATTGAGAATCCCGTGTCCCACATCGCCTGCCGGCACCATTCAGCTGAATGTGCCGGAAAGCGAAGTGTGACTCGGGACGCATCAATCCACGAGTCCTCTGGAACGATAAATAAGATATTATATGGCTTAGCATCAGTATTCAGGCATAAGAGATAGGATTGACGGTCTAATGTGGGGTCATGTTTATGGGTTGCGTATCTTATTCAAAGGAAGAAAAGATTGGTACGGTAGAATATACCTGTTTGGGTTAGGGCCATTTGTTTCCTATTCTAATGCGTCACTTCCTTCCTTAATGGGAGTGGAAAAAATGAACATGGGCTGAAACCTATAAACTAACCATATGGACCATCTTACGGTTAAGACCTTACATTTTAACTAATTTGACGCTTGAAATTTTCTCGTCGCGAATTTTTGGGATTTTTCTAATTTTTTAACAAAATTGACTTTAGTAAATCTCAAAGCGTAAAGTGCGATTAACCAACGGAATATTTTCAAATTTAATCAATCATTTAGCTAATCCTTTTGAGAAGATGTAACCGCAGTATCTAAGATCTAATCAAATTTGGTTTAGTCATCGTGTAATTCCGTTGGAAAAACGCAGGATTATGGTCGAAATTAAGCTTTAAAATTTGTCTACTCATTTTACTGGGTTAAAAACGTAAAACATTATCTAAAATAATAATAAGAAAAATCATTTGGTCATTTCATAGTTCTCTTGGGAAAAGCGGAAAACTATTGCCAAACTTATACCCTAAATTTGCTTGCTCACTTTCGAAAAACGCAGGTAAAATATTGTCTAAAATATACTCAAAATCCTTTCGTTTAACGTTAGTTATTACCTAAAGATATATTCATGAGCTATTTATTCGCGGTAAAATTCTCTGGGGCAAATACAGGTAAAATATTATTTAAAAATACAATAAAAATTCATTTACACGATATCAAATATTAGACAAAAATGTATTTGTACGTCAGACATTCGCTTTACGGCTTACTTTGGGACAGCTCCGATCAAACATCACTGAAAAATATGATTGAGATTTCATATATTCAGGGTTAAATATTATTTAAAAATATATTCATAAGATAATTATTAACTTTATCGTTCTCTTTGGAAAATTACAGATATATGATTCAAAATTCATTTTGCTCAAGGTTAAATATTATTTAAAATATATTCGTAAGTTGATTATTTTATTCTACACCTCTATCGGGAAAACACCGATAAGGTAAGATTTGAACTAAAATTAAATGTATTTACTCAAGGTTAAATGTTACTCACAATAGATTCATAAATTAACTATGCGTTCTACCAAAAATAGAAATTTGATTATCCAAAGTCATCTATATTTTCATTGATCGGTAGTTTAGATCAGTGTTTTAAATTTATCAAAACAAGACAAAAAATCTGATTATTAGTTAGCCCACGTTCGAGTTGATCTCTTGTTAGATTTTACTAATTTTAGTAGTGGTAGATGTTATCATTTCCCAAATTTATATCCCTTGGGGATAGGTATTTTCCAGTTCTGAATCATTTATAATCAAAGTTTCTAATCATATTTAGTGTTGAGGTCTCGATTTTAGTTAGTCTCAACTTGCACTGGTTTCATATATAAATCAAAAGACAAGTTGGATATATATAAAAATTTATTAATAAAAATTTACCAAATATACACTTTCTTTTTAAATCAGGTTCAAATCAACTTCTTTCGATAAACACAATTTATTTAAATTCAAATAACAATTGAAAATTTGGTGCTTGTTGTGTAAGTGTTAAAATATGTGTAGGTGCGTGTTGTATAAGTGCGTGCAAAAATTCGTGTGGAACTTTATCTGTTCGATTTTAAGGTCTTAAAAAGATTTCCTTTTTCAGACCGCTTATTTTTCGGTTAAAATTTTAGTGGGCAATTGAATGAAAAATACTCCAGTATTTATACTGAAATATTTTATCAGCAAAAAAGGTTTTTATTTATTTAATAATTTATTTTATTTATTTAATGGTTAAGAAATTTAAAAAATTTAGTCTTATTTATTTAATATTAGAAAAAAATTCCTTCTTATTTATTTAGCCAAAATACGCAATTGATATTTCAATTTTATTTTATTTACTTTATTTGGAAATATTCCGTATTTGTTTATTTATTTATTTGATTTTCTTTTTAGGTTTTTAATTGATTTTTTTCGTTTAAAAATATCAAGGAAATAATAATAAATATATTAGCTACCAACACCAATCAATAAAAATTAAATAATCCACATTAAATTGTTACTAAATAATACTGTTTAAAAATTATTTACAAACACAAATAAATATCAACACCAATAAATAGTTGTTGTTCATCAATTAAATAATAACAATTGTTCACGATAATGTTTAAAAGAATAATGATTGTTCGACACACAGGGAATGGATTTGATTGTTTAAATAGGGAATTGATTGTTCTATTGGGATTTTGTATATTGGGTATTGACATTGATCTGCATATTGAGGATTTATTTATTTTATGCCCTTTCCTCGGCGTATATGTTCACTCTGTACTTGCCAGGCCCTGTTTTGTAGTATTTGTTCAGGATAAATGTGGTGATGGGTCTACCCTCATCATCCAACATTAGCTTCAAATCGTTTCCTAGCAAGGAATTTACTCATTTTCCAAATATCTGTCAAGAGAAAACCTCTCAAACCTAATAAATTAACGCACTACGTATTTATATTTTATTTTAATAAAAAATCTTACGATACATAATTTTAACATAGGTAATTCGCATGGAAGAGGTACATTCCGATTGTCATCACTAGGTCTCCTGTTTAAGGATAGTACATGGTTCGTGAATACAATATAGTGGCATCGGTCAATTAACCGCTTATACGGTGCTGGACGGGCGGAATTGGGGTTTTCGAGAAAATAAAAATTGGAGGTCGACAACTACTTCACATTTTTACGTCATGGCCGATTTTATCGTCGTTGCTATGTAATTTTTGAGGAATGCTGGAACGGTTCTTGGCGATTTGCAATGTCTAACTCGGACTCAAGAAAATGTCAAAAACGCTTTGAAATAAAAATTAATTTTAGCCTTCTGCTACTCTGAGTTTCTCCGAGCTTGGTCGGATTCTCCGCGCTTCATCGTCGGATGTGCCGGGGCTTCCCGAGCTTGTGGTTCCATTCGTGGAAAATTTGCATTTAGTCGTTCTTGTCATTTTTGATTTTTGATTTTTTTTTGATTAGTGTAGCCTAATTTTTAGTGATTATACTAGGATGGGTGTGCACACATGCTGCTGGCGCAACTATAACTTCCACGAGACACACCTACTGATTGAGGACAGGTCTCTCTCATTTATAAGTGTTTGTGTGTCTGCACGCTACGATTCCCATCGATTGATTTTTAAGGAAAGGGCATTCACACACTTAGTTACCTTCCTGCCAACGGCTTCATTTCTAATTGATCTAATTTCACTTATTAGATTTGGTGGAGATTATTACGATCACGATCCATGGCAAATAATTATCATGGGTTTTTAAGTAAACATTAACTTTAATTTCAAGTATCGCTGAGAGATTTACGGGACTTGTGGTCTATACTCTATGGTAAGTAGTTGATGGTTTTGGTGTATGATCTTTTGCGTATTTTAGGGCTTTATTATCCGTGATCAATTTCTACCTTCCATGGGCTCATGCTCTATTTTATGAGGGCTACTCTGGCAATCTGCACGTGATTTGCGGAGTTGCTGATTCTCGGGTGGCCGACAGTTTCAATTATGATTCGCCTCGACAATGCCCCACTGTCTATGAGGATCAATATCACCCTCAGCAATGATGTTGGACAAGGGTTAATCAGATGGTTCTCACTTTCCGATGATGACAACTACGTGAACGTTATGGGTCACAGGAGTTATTTTGGCATCTCTCTATTCATATTTTTGCACGTGAACAACCGTCATAAATTTCTTAATAAATAGATGATTTCAGATCTTGTTTGTTGAAATGATGTTGGCAATTTTTCCATTAACTGTTTACGTTTGGTTGACATACACTAAAGGTTTCATTGGTAGGTGGTAAGTTAAATTCCTATCATAGAAAGATCGGGTCTAGAGTGGGTCCAACTAATTTGTTTAAAGTTTGGTATTTTATGGCTCGACTTCGTCTCAAAATTGACGTTGATTTTAATTATGGCGAGTTAATTGGTTCTTTGCGGAATTTTGGTATCTGATTAATTATTAACTTGGGAAATTATTTTTTTTCAGAATAAGAACTTTTTACTATATCCGATTTCCCTCTCATTTCGTTAATTATGACTGTGATTATTTGCCAAACATATATAGCTAATTGTAGTTTTAATTACACTAAAAATTCATTTTAGTCCGTTTTACATACTCTGGGCTTGACTAAGATCCTTTGGGATGATGATATTATTATACATATAGCGCATTCGGATTATGTTAGATATTTTTGTTAGACTTTTGGATTTTATGAATAATTTAAAGTGATGAAATTTATAATCACGTTCTTCGTCTATAATTTCTCACTAAACTTTGGATTGCTGATGGTTCAAAGGACACATTTTAAATGGATTTTTACTGCGTTTTATACGTTTGAGAGTAAATAGCATATATTTTGAGCGGGTCATTATTAAGATTTTAATCGTTAATTTTTAATTAAGATCGACTTTTTAATTATTAGTTGACTTTGGATATATTACTAATCAATAGAGTTTTATTTTTCAAAGTTTCGTGTAAGATCATAGCAATAATTTAATGACATCGCTTTTCCCGTACCCTTTCCCAAATTGATCCTAAGATAAGTTTGTGTTGATATTAATAGTTTAAGAGTGCCCACTGGACTACTCAGTGTGGTGATTTTGAGCCGTGAGTTGTAAATCATATTTAGGTCGAATTTATAGGAAATGAGTGCCGACGAAACAGACAAAAGACTATTTCCCCTTCACCCTTTTCCCCTATACGGAATGATATTGACATTTCAGCTCCTGCGTTCATCACGCCGGAGCCTTCACGGGCACGAAATCATTGGCGATAATACACTCACTTACACGATTTACGATAGTATATTTGATTTTAATAGCTTGCAGTATGTATCGGCTGTCGGCCGGAAAAATTTCTACAAGTGGTGGGTTACAGGGTTTCATTGTTTGTTTGAACTAATCGGTGGTTGCCCTCGTAACGCCATACAAAATGATACTAATCGCCACTTGGCACCCGTTGCTAGGCAACGTTGGTAATGTGTTCAAGTGGTGGATTGCCCGCAAAAATTGAGTACCATGTGCTAGTACTATAGTTGCTCGGACAATCCTCGGGTTCACGAGCTGTCGATAGAAGACCCATGCTCGCTTTGCTCTGTCCCTCATGATCATTCAAGATTAGGTCTTAATTGATTTCACTTATTCGATATATGCATTAACATGAAAATTTTCCATGTAGGCGGATACTCGTGCATTGATTTAAAGTTTGTTTACTAGCTTTAATTACAGTTGCTCGCATTTTAAGATTTAGACCGGACGTTGATCCGAGATAACTTAGTCGCGTGTAGGTGTATCCTGGTGGGCGAGTGATTTCCGGCGGATTTTACCATTACAACTTAAGCGGTTGACTAAAGGTGAATTACATTGTTTACATCCGGTGATTGTATGATTTGTGTCGTATTTCCAGAATTACTGGTCAAGTGTTCGCCTACACCTGATTATCTCAATTTCCGGTAAGTTATTTCGTTGACTAGTTTAGATGTACTTTATTAGCAATTTTTAGGAAAACTTCTACGCTTATTGAGGTTTCTAAATAGATGCGATACCCTTTTATTGGAATAACTTTGCTAGGTGGAATTTTGTTTGTTCAATACAAATTTTCGCTTGTCTTAAACTTTGGTGTTTTTCAATTATATCAATTTAATTTACGTAAATATTCATTCACTTTACGGCTAATTAGTTTGCTATAAATCCCGAATTTACGATAATTGAAGAAACCTATTTTATAGATTTGTGAATTATTCTAATTCTAGTTAAGAGATTATATGATCAGTAATTAATATCGACATCTGTTATTCCGATTTCTAATAGTCTTCCCTAAGGCTGTTTGGTTCAACTATTACCACAAAGTTATTTTAATGCTAATCGTTTTAAATCTGTGAATCCAGTTTTGCTTTAATTTACATTTTTACGGCTATTCAATTCATCTCTAACCTTAATCTATGAGTTACTTTAATCCACTAATCGTAGCTCGTTACGGAACTTATTGTGTTTATCCTTATTCAATATTTTACTTTACCAAAACTAGATTATTTGGGTTTTCTCTAAATAGTTATTTGCACTACTTTAATTATTTTTCGGCTATCAATAAATGGTTACAATTTAATAAACGATATATTTATTTTTATTCGTTTTAATTTTAATCAATAATTTAATCAAAACACTTGAATTTACTCAATTACTTCTTCGATTTTATCAAAATGAATTAACGGTGGATTATGTGGGGTGACATTAAATTTTAGTCAACAATTTAATTAAGGGATTTCATACTGTTATTCGAAAATCGTTTTACCTTTAATTGATACGTGTCTTTATTTGAAATCAATGAATTCGATTCTTAACTGCTTTCATTTTTATCGGGGTTGATTTGATTAGATCAACACATTACTCGTTCATACCCAAAGATCAGATTGCTTTTATTGAAATGAATTATAACGAATTAACTGATGAAATTATTTGTCATTACCCTAATCAACCATTTACGAGCATTTAAATTATCGTTACCCAATAGTTACTTTAATTTTTAGCCATAAAACACTTTACTTTTACAATCAATTTAATTTTTATCAATAATTTCAATTTAATCGAATTCAATGATTCCCAATAAATTTTTATTCATTTCAAAATGTTAATCCAAAATAGTTATAACAACGATTTCAGTTAGTTTAACCCAAGTACCCTTTCCCTTTAATAGGCCTTAGACGCATATTGTGTTCATATTATATTTATTGAGTGCCCACTGGACTACTCGGTGTGATAATTTTAAGCCGTATGTAACATAATTTTAGGTCGATTTTACAGAATTGAGAAACGAGGAAGCAGCCAGAGACTTCTTCCTTATTTCTCGCTTCAGCTATAGGGATAATATTGACGTTCCGACCCCTGCGTTTCTCAACGCCGAGTCTTCACGGGTACATATCATTGGCGATTTTCCACGCACTTACATGCATCTGTACTATGTTGATTTTACTATCTTGCGTGATGTGTCGGCTGTGGGCCGGAAAAATTTCGACATTTCAATTTAGTTTATGAAAAAATATATATCAAATAATCCATGTATATTAATAATATTTATTAATTAGGACAAAATAACAGAATTACCCGTCATAACCATTCCAAATATTTCAAACAATATCATAAAATATCATAACAAAAAGCATAAATGCCTCTCTCCCCACGTCGCCGTGAAAAGAGGGCTCCAACCAAAATATTTCTCATCTAAAATCAATTGAATTAGCTCAAATAGCTTGAAAATAAGGTTCTAAAATAGCTTCACAATAATTGGAAAATAAGATTTCACAATAGTCTAAAATCAATTGAATTAGCTCCAATAGCTTGAAAGTAAGGTTCTAAAATAGCTTCACAACGATTGGAAAATAAGATTTCAAAATAGTCTACAAACGATTTCAAATAGATTTCAAATAGTTTTTAAAAATGGTTTTAATCAAATTGAAAATAGGGTTAGTTTTCAAAAATGGTTAAAGTCCAAAATTGGTTTGAAAATGGTTCACAATTTTCAAAATTGGTTAAGTTAAATGTGAAAATGGATCAGTATTTATACCTATTTGTGTGACGTGTGAAATTTGATGCAGTAAAACAAAATTCGACCTTGTTCTTTTCTAGCAAATTCTATTATTTAATTTTAATATTTTTTGATTTATTTTTATAATTTTTTATTTCGAATTTTTATTGAATTATTACTAATTCAAAATTTTCGATTTAAACTTCACTTTAATGAACTTTAATTGATTTTTCTAATTTTGTCGAATTTGTTGTGTTTTCTTGTTGTATTTGTGTAGGTATCGTGCGGATCTTGGTGCATTTTGTTAATATTTTAATTTATTTTTATGTTTATTATTTTATATTTAATTCTTTTATTTCTCAGATTTTATATGGTTTAATTGGTGTTTTTCAGGTTTATTTTAAATTGCGTGTTGTATCTGCGTGTGTGTTTCTGATCCATTTAAACATTTTTCAAGGCCGTTTACGTTCTGGCCCAACATAAACACTCGGGGGTCCGAAAAATTGCGACCCGCAATTTCGATTGATTTCAAAATGATACATACATTTTCATTTTCAATATTCACATTCATAAAAAAAGTTTCTACGGTAAGGTTAAATCATCAAGATAAAGATGGACTTAAGGTCCGGCTACAATACATAATCAAAATTGGATAGTTCAGTTTTAATATCAATGCAAGTTTTTTATTAGATCAGTTCAAATCAATATCAGTTACTGTAACTCAGTTATATTTGTTTTCGAATGAATCGCTGACGGCTTGGGTTTCGCTTTCGAGCTGGGTTGATCTTGAAGGGTGATTGATGGAAATCTGCGAGAGTCTTGAATTTTTGCTAACTTGATTGGTATTTTGGATTGGGTTGAACATTCTTCTGAGTTTCTGGATGGGGGTATTTTGCCTTTGCTTGTTTTTTGTTAGGCCGAGGATGAGACAACATATTAGGAGTATCATGTTAGAGGTTATACTAATCGGTAGTATAAGTTCGATTGATAGACTTGTTGTACTGGGTTCATTTTTCTGTCCCACTTGTTTTCCTTGTTGCTTTTTGATTGATAGGACGATCTTTTGAATTTCTTGGATTGGTTTATTATTGGGATTTGCTTTGGCTTTTCTTTGAATTTGTCTGATGATGTTCTCTAGGGTTTTCTTTATCTCTCGATTCTCATTTTTTATGTTAGCTATCTCTTCATTATTTTTCAGTAGGGTTTGTACCATTGTTTGGGTTTTCTCGATATTCTGTTTTATCTCGTCCTTGTTCTCTTTCCTGGGACATTGCATACATTGGAGGTTTATTTGTTGGCATTCTTCATTATCGGGATTGTTACAAATTTCTTTGAAATCGGCACAGGTGCTGTCTTCTTTTCTGAAGGGTTGGGATTTCTCGCATTTTTCCAACGGGTTTTCAGTGTCACACTCTCTCATTATTATCATCATTATTATCCACAGGTTTGGGTTCATACTTTCTATTTTTGATACGTAATTAATTTGATATTTATTTACAAGGTTATTTCGTTTATTTACAGTGGAGTTTAGCCCTTTTTACTCTTTCTCTTTTTCTGGGGTTGGGTGTCTCTCGCACTCCTCTTTAGTTTTGTTTTCTGAAAATCTCATTATCAGGACTTGGGCTTTTATTAATCGCTCGGTTAGTTTTGGGAGTTCTTTTAGTCGCTCTTTGTTTTCTTTGATTATTCTTTGTTGATTATGGATTTTCATTTGGAGATTTCTTTCTTTCGCTTGCTTTCTTTTAAGTTGACGTTTATAGTTGACTCGTTTGGTTGTTTGTTTTTCCAGCTTTCGTCTCGCTTCCTGGAGCTGTTCTGTTAATGTTTTAATTTCGTCCTGAGCTTGTTGATGACTTTCTTTTATCTCTCTGGCTTCTTTACAACTGTCTTCTAGTTGTATTACATATCTCTGTTCGCTTTTTCTGCTGTCTCTCATTCGTTCTGCTTCGGTTTTCCAATAATCTTCCAGGATTACACGAGTCTTTATTTCGGCTAATTCTCGTCTTAATCGTTCATTTTCTCTCTTTTGATTTCTGTTTTCTCCCATGCTGGATGTTAGTTTTCGTTTTATCATATTGGCTAGTTGTTTTGACTGTATTGACTGTTGATTTATCCGGGCGATTTCTGACTCTTGCTCCTTCACTAACTCTTGCCATTCTTTTCTTTCGGCTCTCCATCTTTTACTGTAGTATCTCAGTGGGTCTTGCTCGATTTGTTCTACTAATTGAATTGGGCTTGGTACGTATTCTCCGTCTTCTGGATTCTTTCGGATTTCTACTTCATTCAAATTCATGCTAAATATACATCGATTACAAATTTTGTTTTTTATCATTTTTATTATTTTTATTGTCTTTTTACACTTTTTACAATTTTCCTCTTTAGATTTACACTATCGTTTCGTCCGTCTCCCCGAATCCTTCATCGGGTTCGGCGGTTACTTGGTTTAGAATTTCGGTTGGGTATAACGGCATAAGCAGGATTGGTGGTCGACTTTGTAACAAATTTACCTCTTCTCGCAAGGTGTTTGATATTTGTATCTCTTCGTCTAAGAGATAGGCAAGATATTCTGTATTTTCTGTTAACTCCTTCACCTGCGTTTCCAAACGATGCGTGTTTTCTAATGCTTTTAACTTTTCAATCTCTTTTCTCAGATTCTGTTCATTTTCCTCATATCCTTGCTTTATCGCTTTTATTTCTGCTTCAACTTGTTCTTTCAACTGTTCGTTGACTTCGTGTTGGTGTCTCAACTGGATCTCTTTGAATACTACAACTCCTCGGTGTCCGTTCACCTCCTGCTGGAGTTCTGCTATCCTCTCGTTCAATTGTTGGTTTTGCCGTCTTTCATCAGTTAGTTGATTTCTCGTTTCTGCTGCTCTCTTGTCCATTTCGTTGAATTGTTGTTCATATTCTTTTTCGTGTCTCCTGAGCCTTCTTATTGTGCCTTGTCTGATTTTTTCCCGAAATTCTAAGTTTTGGACCTGCTCGTTTAGTTCCTCGATTGTTTCTTTCTGCACTTCGACTTGTTCCCAAAGTTCCCAATCTTCCATATTTAGTATCCTTTTGGGTAACAATCTTATCTCTTTCTTGGCTTCTTGAAAGTGCTCTTTCCATTTTTTCGCTTCTCTTTTTATTGCTTTTTCTTTGATCTCCGTTTTCCATTGTTGTTTTTGTTCCTTTCGGTGAGCTTCGTCCTGCTCGGTTTGCATTTCTTTTACTCTAGTTTGTTGATACTCAACTTCCTGTTCTAATTTCGCTATATAGTTAGATTGTTTTGCGTTGGCGTCTTCGAATATTCTACACTCTATTCGCCATTTTCTTGCTTGATCAGTTATCTGAGTCAGCATTCTTTCTTGTCTATCGTCTCTGGGCTCTCTAATTTTCTTTGATGGTTTTGGCCCTTGATTTCGTAGTTTATTGATTTCGATCTTTGCGTTTTCCCATTTAGCTTTATACGCTCTTGTTCTATCTTCTTCTTCGGCTATTTGCTGAATATAATGTCTGATCCGCGATTCCCAATTACTTCTTGAGTGTTCTCTGTCTTCTGTCCATTTGATTTTCCAATATCGCGCTTGTCTTTTTGCCCATTCTTTGGCTTGTTCCATATGGGTTCTCTTGGTTTTCTCTATTCGATATTGGGTGCTAATTTGCCCAATTTCCTCCTGCATTTGTTGTATGATTTTTATCGTCTCCTCTCCTTCTTCTCGTATTTCTGCTTCTTTATCTTTTATCACTTCCCGCAATCTTTCGATTTCGCTTTGTTGATCTTGCTTCTCTTGCTCTAGGGTTTGTATCTCTTTCCTTTGATTTCTGATTCTAGTTTGGTTCTGCATAAATTCCTTCATCATTTCCTCTTCTCGCTCTTGGTACGTTTTCTCTTTTCCTTCCGGGTAACTTATTTTTTGTTCTAGTTGTTTTTCCCACTTTTCTTTCATCATTTTCGTTTTTAGAGTCTCTTGTACTAATTCCTCTTCTGCGATTAGTAGCATTTCTTTTAATTGTAACGTTCTTTGTCTCCATAATTCTACTTCCTCACTTGTTACTTTTATTGACTCTGGTTGATCTTTGATTGCTGGTTTTGTCTCTTCAGCTTCTGTTACAACTTCTTTTATCTCGTTTGGATTCATAATTGTTTTCTAAATATTAATAATCGATTATTCTCTCCTTTCAATCATCTCAAAATTTTATCATAATTTACATCATCTCGTATTTTGTGGTTTTTGTGTTTTTATAATTTTTTGTTTTTTACGTTTATCTTTATTTACATTTTTACACATTGTTTTCGTTTTCTATCTACTGATCAGCGAAACGGAATCCTTTGATCCGCCCGTTGATCGGCTTTCTACATACTGGACATATATTGACTTTTATCCCGCATGCTTCACATGTGACCATATGTCCACAAGGCATATAAATTATTTCTACATGTTTTTGCCAACATGTCACACATTGATACTGCTCCAAAATAGCTTCTTTTATCATGGATTTGTCACGATTTTCCTTCGGTTTCTCTTGATATCGTTTGATTGCTCGGATTATTGCTTGTGTCGAATCGTACCATTCCAAATTGTTAGCTAATCTTTCTTTGATTAGTTTCCTCATCTTTTGAGTATCTACTCCTGATAATAGCATTATGGTTCTCGTTTTTGGTCGATCTAATATATCTTCCACTTGCTGATTTGTAATTATTATTTCGATATTCTTTGACTCTTTTTCTTGTTTATACATACATTTTCTTTTATGTTTTAGCTTTTTGACATTCCGATCTGGTATTGGTTGTTGGTTTTTACATCCTTCGCACATTATTCCTCTGGCTGTTTGACAATACCCTTGACTTGCAAATTCTGCTGCTCTGGGATTTCCTTTGAAAGTTTTAATTCTCTCTTCGAATGTTCTATTTATAGTCTCTTTTTCCCATATTAGTTCTGTTGGATCTTCGAAATTCTTTATTATCGTTATCTTTTTCTCGCCTCCCTTTTCATCTTTGTCTAATTCTGATTGTCTGAGTCCTTCTGATCTGTTCATCGCTTGGTTTCTGACGTCTAGATTTAATACGAATGGACATCTCGGGAGTTTTTCTCGATGTTCCCGTTTTGCTGTTTCTCCTTTTTTCCATTGTGCGAGTTTTCCTTGGCAGAAGATGCATGTTACTTCGTCTGGTCGTTCTGGCGTTCCCGTAAAGTAAAATCCTTGTGCAGCCATTTCTTTGCTTTGTTGGTCGGTAAATACTTTATTATCTTTAAACGTTAAGTATCTTTGTTCCTCTTTTCTCAAGTTTTCGTCTTTTACCCTCATTGGTGGATACACTTTTGTTCTAATTTGTTGTGGTCTTTCTTCCACATCAAAGTCCGCATAGTATGTTATTGCTGCTGTTAGTATGTTGGATTTTTCCTCTTCTTCTGGTTTTTTCCATAATCTCGTCCATATCGAATCTGGTCCTTCTCTCATCTGTATCGTTATCTCTTCGCTGATTCCGCTTGCCATCTAAATATCGTCATTATTTTTGAATTTTTGTTTTTCTGATTTTTCTGATTATTTGTAATTTTTTGATTTTTATTTGGTTTTTATTATTTTATTTACATTTATTTACACTTTCTTTTCCTTTTTACAACGTCTTGTCTGGCTTCTCCACTTCTAATTTTATATACAGATTATCTTCTCGCAAGAATCCTTCTCCTCTCAATCGTTGTTGTGGATAGAAACGTGGTGTTCCAATTGCTGTATTCCAGTCAGTTGTTGGCCTTCCCATCTGTGGTTCATTTCCGGTTCTGATTGGGTTACGATAATCCTCTTGTCCTTTCATTGTTAATATCATATTTTGTTTGAAAGGCCATGTTAATAACTCATCATAATCTCCTCTTCCTACTCTAATGAAGACACTGATATGGGTACCTGTTGCGTTCCCATCTCCATTCGGATATAATCTAATGCCCAATTTGTATCCATTCTCCCAACTGTATATTGGTGGACTATCTAGAATTCTTTGTGTTCCATCTTTTGCTCTCTGGAGCTTTTCTGCAAATTCGGTTATTTTCCATATAAATGGTGCTGTAAGATGTTTTCTGGCTATCGAGCTGTTGGTTTCTAATTCCTTTAGGCTGTTGGTCATCTGTTGCATTTTCTTTTCTATTTCATCCATTTTCTTGAGTGTATTTCCTTGGCTTCTTTCGAAGTTCTTTCTGGACTCTAATATTTCTCTTATTAGTGCCTTTTGTGTATCATTTTCTGTTCGTAGGCTTTTTACTTCCCATGCCAACATTCCTATCGTTTTCATCATGATTTCGGTATGTTCGATACTATTTTCCGTCATATGCTTTCGCATTTCTGCAATTGGTAATTGTGCTTGGCAATTAAACAGTTCCAATGGACATTTGACTGGTTTGCCGCTACATTCGTTCCAATGTTCTTTTAGTTTGACTTTATCTTTCTTGCCGCAGTTGTTTGCGCATATCCCTTCATATAGATCACATATTTGTTCATCTTTTGGATTCCGGTGTTCCATTTCTATCTTTATCCATTCGTCGATAACTCCACAGAATTCGCATTTTTCCTCTCTCTTGGTACACACTTGGTGATGTTCTTTCATCGTCTTTTTTGTTGTGGTCGTTTGGCATTTTTCGCATAATATCTCGTTATATTCACATTCGTTTGCGTGACTTTCGGTTTCCTTCATCAGTCCTTTCCATTCGCATTCTTTTACTTGGCATTGAATTAATAGGTTGTTGATCTCTTTGTTGGTGGCTTTATCCATTGTTGTGGGATCTTCCTCTCTTTCCAATATTTTGTCGCATCCAGGGCATTTTATTGTTTTTGTTTCTATCACTTCTATCGTGCAATCTGTGCATATTCTGCATCCACATTTCGTCTGTCTTGCTCCAATCAGTAATTCTTTACATTTACAACACTTTAATCTTTCTTTGATATCGTTCACCACTATAATTTTATCTTTCATTATTCGTCTCGTAGTTTCGGATGGATTCTCGCTTCCTCTTATTCTCTCGATAATTGTCTGCATATCTACAAAAATTTTCAATTACTTGACGTTGCTTTACTTCTATCGTTTTATTTTTACATATTTACACGGTACGTTTTATTTTTACTCTACTGTTGAATCCGGTTCTGGGGTGAATTCTGGCATTGATGCTATCCATTCCACCCAACTTGCTGGATCTACGTGCTGTTGATTACTACGTAGTCTTCTAATTTCGTCAGCTTGCCATCTAACTTGATCTGCTAGTTGTTCGTTTATTCTCTGCAATTGTAGTATTGTTCTCTGTTGCTCTTCTAGTCTTATGGCTTGTTGTAGACCTCTGTTCACACTTTCCGTTAATACTAGATGAGTGTTTATCCACTGAGTTTGCGCATTGTTTGTTATTAATGTCATTAATTCACATTGTCGTCTCCATGTTGCCTCGATTCCTTGATCTTGGTATATTCCTTGATTTAATTCTACAATCTCTATAGGTACATTGGCAGCTGCTGGTTGTTGTATTGCTTCTGTGAACGGTGGTATTCTAACTTGGGTCTGTTGATTCGCATTGTTCGGATTCATCTGTTGATTATAACACATCATTAATTCATCGCATTCATTTCTGTTTGCTTACTATTTCTGACACATTTTGTACAATATTTATATATACGTGCATACTATTACTACTATTATACTACATAATATTTTACACTATATACAACGTCTTTTTCTCGTTTTACACCATCGTCTCCGGGGACTCTATACGCAATGTTCGTATATCCCCATATTTCTCATTCATTATCTGGTATACATCAGATTCGTTTGACCATTGTTGTGCTTCGATAATGGGCGGTTCTTTTAACCAGAGTCCGCTTGTACTGGAATTTCCTATGATTTCATATTCCTCAGTTCTTTCTGCATCGTATTGTCCTAATTCGATATCGTAATTGAATTTTTCCACCGCTGGCCATAATCTTTTCTTCGCTGGCTTCTTTTTGTATTTGGTAGTTCTTGCTAGTTGAATTATTATCAGCATTGCTACGCTGCTTATTACTGCTGTTGTTATCCAGATCATTTTAATCATATAGTTCTTTTCCTTAGGCTGCATGGTTGTGCTTTCCCTTGCATTGGTTGTCTCCATTATTCCTTCTTTTGGTTGTACATTTTTAAGTGCTTTCTGGAGTTGTAATGCTTCGTGGATTGAAAGGTGGCTGTCGTCCATGATCATTCCTTTTTTCCATGTTTCGTTTCTTGGTTTCCTCTCGGATTGTTTTATTATAGGTTGATCTGCCGCATTTGACTTGAGTGGTTTCCTTGTTATCATTCTCCAATGTCCATGAGTTCCCTTTTGAATGTTTATTACATATTTTCCGAGTTTTCTTTTCGTCGGTATGCGATACTTTCGATTCGTTATCGTTTTGCTTGTTTCGCATTGTATTCTTTTGTTTTACTGGTTCGTTTCTTTTAGGTTCGTATACGCAGATTTTTGTGATAGGTTTTTCACCTGTGTTCTCAATTACTATTTCTTCTTCATTTGCTGCATTTGACTCTATGTTTATTATTACTGCTTTACTTTCTCTGATCTGTCGTTGATACGGTTCTTCTCTTGTTTCCTTTTCTGGGTGCTTTGTCGTAGTTGATTCCAATAACTTTCTTGTTATTGATTTCCAGTAATCATCTCTTCCTTTCTGAACGTGTACTATGTACTTTCCACGCTTTCTTTTAGTTGGAATACGGTATTTTTGATTTTTGATATCTTCATTTACCTGACATTTGATTCTTTCATTTATCGTTCCGTTCATTTTAGTTTCAAATACACAAACTTTTGTGATGGGTTCTTTACCCATATTTTCGACTATTATCTCTTCTCCACTCTTTGGGTCTGCTTCCACTTTTATTATTATTTCTTTATTTTCTCGTACTCGACGTTTGTATGGCTCTTCTTTTGGTGTTGTGAATTTTTCTCCCAGGGTTTTTGGCCAATGTGCAGGTTATTATTATATCATTGTTGGCACATATTATATATTCCGCATTTCCTTCTAGGCTATCCCATTCACATTTCTTTCCTGCTTTCATATTCATTTTCCAACAATCGATAATTTTGTTTTGTATACATACTTGTTCAATCGTTTCTATTCCTCTGTTTATTATTCGCAATTTGCCTATTCCTGGTTTTACTTGGATTTTTACGTTTCTATCTTCTGTAGCATCTCTACATACATCTTTGGTGGTTTGACATGATGATGAGTTTTCGGATCGTATTTCCATCTTTCCTGGTTTTCCTATTGAGTCGAATTGGCAACTTATGCTTGTATTCATCGTCAGTTGTAAGCATATTCCTTTGCTTGCGATTCCTTTATCGTTTATTGTTCGTATTCTGAACGATTTTATTTCCTTTGTGATATTTTCCTCAGCTTCCGTTAACTTGATGGACGTAATCAATATCATTATTTTCTGTAGCAGGGTCGGTCGGTTTTGATTTTTCCTTTGTTGTAGTAACATCATCCCTTTGTTTCGCTTTCCCTCGTTATTTCTGTTGCTCGTTTCTTGACGTTCCTCGTTTGATGATTCCTTTTTCTCTTGTTGTGCGTGTTTGTTTTCCTCTCTAGCATTTGGTTTGGTATCTTGATCGTCTTGGTTTTTGCTGTTGTCACTTCCTCCTTCTCCATTATTATTTCCATCCGGGGTTTCCTTTGAAATGTCGTCCTCGACATTTATTATTTCAATTATTTCCTCGTATACTTTTATTATTCTTGCTTTTATATCGTCCATTTCTTTTATCTCTTGTTTGCTTGCTTGGAATCTTATTTGCTTTCGATGCCATCTGTGTATTATCATCAATAGTTGTTCCTTTCTATCTCCGATTCGTATTGCTTCTTTCGGATGATTGGTGAATTTTAGTCCTTCCCACTTCAACATTGCTTTTATCGTTTTTGGGAATGGGTAGTGGGCGTATATTGTTTCTTTTAATAGGACGTTTCTGTTTCTTACCATATAGTTCAGATCGAATACTTTAAGTGGTGCACCCTCGTAGGTCCATTTCATCAGATTGGCTGTTGCTTCGTCTTGTTTGGCATCGATAGCTTCCCATAATGTTTGGATTGTTTTACCCATCATTTCTCTCTCTCTGATTGTCGCGTTACTGGTTATAAATTTTATTGCGCTTGCTTGTCTGGATTTCAGTGCATAGTGTAGTACATTATTTTCTCCATTGTCTTTTTCTTTAAACGATGATCCTGTTTTTAGTAGTTCTCTCAGAACTGTTGTAGAAGCATCTGCTGCAACTGCGAACATTAATGGTGTTTGTCCCTCTTCGTTTGGTATATTTGAGGCGTGTCCGCATTTCTGCATAAGTTGAATTATATCCATTGTCCTTTGAGTGTTTCTGTGTTGTACTGCAATATGTAGAGGTACATTTCCTTCTACGTCTGCCATAGTGAATATCATGGGTATACTTTCTTTGATACGATCTATTTCTGGTGGACTTCTAGCTCCTTTAGCGTAATCCGTAGCGATTTTCCCTGCT
Organism: Schmidtea mediterranea; assembly: GCA_022537955.1. Classification (NCBI taxonomy): domain Eukaryota; kingdom Metazoa; phylum Platyhelminthes; order Tricladida; family Dugesiidae; genus Schmidtea; species Schmidtea mediterranea. The sequence goes on from CM039680.1 coordinate 109,779,065, forward strand.
TTGTTTACTATTCTCATCCATCCTTTTCCTTCGACCCATTCTGGCATTATTTCTCTGATGGCTTTCACTATTATATCCATCTTGTCTACATTATCTTGAGTTGCGTTTAGAGTTATTTTAGATTCATCCGGCTTAGGTTCCTCTACGGTATTATTTGATGTTACTTCTATTTTTCGACTCATCGTTAGTCCGTTTATACTCAGTTGTTGAGTTTGTGATCTGGTTTGCATACCTCGATTCTCTGGTTCTTTTGTTATTGTTCTCGGTATCGCTTTACATCTACTCACGTTCACGTAGATAGGTCTGGTGAGTGGGTTGTTGACTAATTTAACTCGAGCATTGTTCTCGTTTACATACATTATCTCGTAAGGTCCTTTACCACATCTTTGTAATTTTCTGGCTACTCCTGGGATAATTTCTGGCGTTGCGATTATTACCCAGTCTCCAACCTGAAAGTTATGCTCACGTACGTCTCTCTTTTTATCGTGTAATTCTTTATAGCTCTCTTGATTAAATCTAATATTCATGCCTGCTGTTTTCCAGATCTCTTGCATCCGCCTCTTTGAATCCTGTTACATAATCATCAATTTCCATATACTGTGATATCGGTGGTTGATATTCTAAGTCTATCGGCATGTTGCATTCTCTGCCGTACATTAGTTTGAATGGACTCATTTTTGTTGCTGAGTGTATTGACATTCTATAAGCCATAAGGCATAGATTTATATATCTATCCCAATCTTTCTGGTGTCTGCTGACATAATTTGACATCATTTCTATTAATATACCATTAAATCGTTCGGTTTGTCCGTTTGTTTGCGGGTGGTAAGGCGATGTTCTCAACTTCGCAATTCTGAAGTAATTCGTTACCTCCTCTATGATTTCGCTCATAAAGTTGGTTCCTTGGTCAGTTAGGATCTGTTTGGGTGTTCCATATCTACAACATATCTCTTCTACTAGGATTCTCGCTATTGTTCTAGCTTTTTGATCTGGTATCGCGAATGCTTCCGGAAATTTTTGATAAATAATCTGTCACTACTAATATATAGATATTTCCATCGTTGGTTTCTGGTAATGGTCCTACTACATCCATTGCAATCATCGTCATTGGTTCTGGTGGAATTGGCATTGGTTTTAACGGTGCTTTCAATCTACTTTCCTGTGCTTTTCCTGGTTGCACATATCAGACAATTCTTTATCCATCCTTTTACGTCCTCTCCAATATTTGGCCAATAATATTTTTGACGCAATCTTGCTTCCGTCTTTTTTGCTGACATGTGTCCTCCGAGTTTTCCATCGTGGTATTGCATCAATACCTCTTTTCGTCTACTCTCTGGTAAGCACATAAGTCGTTTCTCGCCATCCATTAATAATAACCATCCCTTCTCTATGGTATACCGGTGTCTGTGTTTTTCCATATGCTCTTTCAATTTACTGTTGTTGCCGAAGACTTTCATATCATTAGTTTCTATGAATTCGGTTATTGTTTTCAACTCATCGTCTTCTTTCTGCTCATTTCTCAGTTTTGTGAAATCGATATCTTCTGCGATTATCATGCATATTCGTCTTACATCTTGATCCATTAGTTCCTCAAATACAAATCTTGACATACAATCTGCGTTAGCGTTGGCTTTTCCTGATTTAAATTTTATATATGGCGAGTATTCTTGCAACTGCATCGCCCATCTCATTAATCTGCTCGAGGCTTCTTTATGTTGGCCTAACCATACTAATGGTTGATGATCAGTAGTGATATATATCTCGTGACCCCATAGTAGATATTTGAAGTGTTAATAGCTTGAATTATTGCTAATGCCTCTCTTTCAGTCACAGAGTAATTCTTTTCATGTTTCTTGAATGTTCGACTGTAATATCCAATAACTCGTTCTCTTTTCTCGTCATCCCATTGTCCTAGGACTGCTCCAGATGCATATCCACTTGCGTCTGTTGCTAACAAAAACGGTTTCTTGAAATCTGGGTGTACTAGTATTGGTGCTGTTATTAGTTTGTCTCTGAGTGTTTCAAAGGCTGTTTGTTGTTCCTTTTCCCATATAAATGGGGTATCTTTTTTGGTTAATTCTTGTATCGGTTTCGCGATGGTTGCATAATTCTTTCGATAAAAACTTTCGATAATATCCGCATAGCCTAAAATTCTTGCACTTGCTGACTGTCTTTGGTGCAGGGCAATTCTTTATCTTTTCAATGTTTCTTGATCTGGTTCTTTGCCTTTTGCTGACACAATATGTCCTAAGAAGGTAACTTTTTCCTTTGCCCAATCGCATTTTGATGGTTTCAATTTTAGCTTCCATTGTCTCAGTCGAACGAATACATTTCGTATATCTTTTAAATGTTGCTCGAAGGTGCTAGAATAAATTAATAAGTCATCAATATATACCATACATTGTTTGATGCCGTGAGTTACAAAGTTCATACATCTCTGGAATGAAGCTGGTGCGTTAGTCAGTCCAAAAGGCATTTTCTTGAATTGGTATAAATCTTTTTCCAATTGTAAAGGCAGTTTTCTCTCTGTCCTCTCTTTGACTTTTATCTGCCAATAACCACTTTTTAATCTAGCGATGTAAAATAAGCTGCTCCGTGTAAAGTTTGTAACATCTCATTTATGTCTGGTAACGGGTATGTATCTCGTTTTGTTACCGCGTTAAGTCGTCGATAATCTATACAGAATCGTTGTGTTCCGTCTTTCTTCTTTACCATGACCACTGGGAATTGCCATGGCGAGCAACTTGGTTCGATCACTCCTGCGTCTAACATCTTTTGAACTTCTTTTTCTGCTTCTGATTTTTGAGCTCTCTGCAATCGATATGCCGTAGTGTTATTGGGGTAATCATCTGTTAATGGTATCGTAGTTTGCGTTACAGATCGCTTGTACCGAGATCTAAGTCGATGCTGCAAATTATATCTTTAAATTCCGCATTAAGCAGTTTTTGTAATTGTTCTTTCTCAGCTTCGTTTAGCAGCTGCCTGGTCGATGGTCATAATTCTTTTCCTCAGTTCCCCTCAGTTTTTGTTGTTGGAAGTTCCATATCCATTCATCGGTGTTAATTTTCCAATCGCTCATTCTCGTAAATGACTTTGTCTTCCCTGTCAAAATTTGTAATGTTGATCGGATTTCCTGTTGTCGTTTAATGTACTATCTCTCTGGCTAATGGCAGTTTTTCTTTTTCCTCAAATTTGTGATTAGGTTCGAAATATTTCAACCTCTAGTTTCTTCATTCACTTTCTACGTAACAATCATTTGTGTGCGCTGGCACTACTATTTTCTCTGAGCCATTCACTCTGATTTTAACATGCATATTCGTCGGTTTTATCTCTCAACTCCATTGAATCCTAGATCTAATTATTATCTCTTTTCAGTAATTCTGGCATGAGATCTGTTTCCAATTATACAAATCTGCCGCTCAAATCTCCCTGATAACTGCTAAAACGTGTTGATTTTTACATTTTTTATATTCAATTATCGACCAGCAATTTTTCCCAATAATCCGCTACTGATTCCTTCTGCAAGTCTATCACATCCCATGTTAGTCTTCTTCTATACATGGGGCCACAATTTCCGGGTATTTTTATCCATATTTATTGCTGAGATGTTTGCTCCGGTTAATCATTGCTTTATTCTACCCATTTATTTCTATGGGTAACCGTTTAATGTTGGTCCAGTATGTTTGCACATGGCAAGTTTGGAGTTTCCTAGGTCTGATCCAACACTTCTCGATCTTTGGCTGGTTTCTTGGCACTAAGTCTGCCCAATTTGGGGTTCGTATGGTACTGGATAAATATTCGTATGTTGTTGATCTGCGGTATTGGTCACGTGTCTTCTACTGCAATGTTCTCTCTACTGATGATGCTGCTTTCTTAGACATTCGTAATCTGTGGTGGAATGATTTATAATGTCCACTATGTCTTGTCTTTCGATTTTCCCATTGTTTGAGTTGCTCTTGAGTTAGCATCTGCGTTCCCTCTGATTTTCATCATTTCGCCTGTTATTACTGCTATCATCTTTGAAGTTCATCAGCGTCTCCAGTTGCTCGTTTTTCTGTCGTTTCATTCTGGGTTTTCTCAGGCTCTAATTCATTATTGCTTTGAATTTTTTCGTCCGACTTCTTCATCAGTACCGTTCATTTTTGTCAGAATTCCTCTAATTCTTTATCTTGTGAATATCTTTTTGAGTGTCCATGTAATACCAATGGTTTTGGCTAAAAACGGTAAAGAATCCAATTGCCATTTCCCAGTTGATTTTTTTTCTCTTTTGTAAATATCGAAACATGCTAACATTTGTTATAATTACTCTTACATTTGATAATATAGAATTATTCTAGGAATTCCTGCCTCATTTGTCCGAAGATTAAGAATCTTCCCCACATGCTTCATCATATTTGCTGTTGCATGTTTGAAAATGGTCTGGCGAATAGTAAGATTGTAGTTGGTTTCTCTCATAGGTTTGTTACCTCCCCGTTATCGTTACAATGTAGATATATGGCTTGCCTTTGTGCTGGGAATAATAAATGTTCTCTGGCTCGTTTCCAGATGTTTTCGTTTGGTATAATCGCACTCTGTGATATATCCACTGTTTGAATTCTGCTTCGTTGGCCAATTTCTGTTAATCCAAATTTTTTGGCGGCGCTACTATTACTCGAGTTGGAAATTGTAAACAACTTCCATCTCTTAATTTCGAATAATGGTCCATATATACTACAACTGAACATATTGGGTAAAATTTCTCTGGGTTTTTCACCTTGTCACGGTTGAAGCGAATCTGATTTTTCCTTTTACATTATCTCTAATTCATTTATGCATTTATCTCTTGGGATTGTTGAATTCTCCTGGCAATTTTGCAATTGTCTTTTAAACATTTGTATGTATACATAACTTCTCCAACGATTCTTCCGAAATATCTTCTTGAGTGGTGTAAATGGGAATTGCGTTTATCTGGATTTGTGATTGCCAATTGCTAACTTTGTTTTTAATATTTCTCTGTTCAAGATACAATCATTTTTTAACTAAATCCGTAGTCATATTTTCTCTGTTGATGCAATCCTTTGGTGATATAAGTACAATCCATCTTGTTATTATATAGAGATATAGTTTTCAACATCTTTGGGGTCTATTTGCGCTTTGCGTTCGGTATTGCTGTTCGCGATAAGAATATTCATGTATAATTGGTACTGGCTACATTTCGTTCCACATTGCTCACCTTCGTCCTTTATAAATCTCATTCCCGACTTGTAGTATCAGTTGATATTACTACCGTTGGCGTGACCTCTGAATCAAAAGGATAGTTGTGGTGATCGTTGGTTTCCGATTCTTCCGGGTTCTCCGTAATTCATCTAATGCACTTTTTGCGTGTTAGTTTCGGTTTCTCTGTGCACTTGTCCTTGTACTTCATAAATATTGCACTTTTCAAATAAAGTTGAGTCTACAAGTTTCTGGTAATCGGCGTGATTACGATTCGTTGAACATTCCCGTAATTGCATGATCTATCTGTTGCAAACATTGAGGTAACTTTTTTCATTGCTTGCGTGTCTGGATCAAAATATCTTGGTATTCCTCCAACTTAAAACTTGCATAACTTCAATCACTACTATCCTTTGACTAGTTGATTCAATAGGGTTGTACTCTCCTCCTTCGAAGGTTCCGTTCCCCGCCGTTATTTCTTCCGCAGCGTAACTCGGGCAGTTTTTATTCTTCCTTCCTCGGCTGCTACATTACTCGTCCGGCTATTGAGATACTCCTGTCGGAATCCTTCCTCACATTCGTTCCGCGTTTACTGATACCACTGTTGTTTCCGTTCCAAGCTTCTATAATTTGTTGAGTGTGAGTGATGTCCCATGAAATCTACAGTTTTTCTTGTTTATGAACTTCTTTGATTCGTTTTAATGAAATCTACTTCTTGGTATACATAACGATACCGCTGTTGCCGTTGTCTTAAATCTTCCGGGGTTTGCAGCTTTGCCTCTTCGTTTCTTTTAGTGAGTATTTTCACAATCTTTGTTATGCAGTCAATCTACAAACGTCTACTCCTTTTATGCACATCAAATCCAATATGAGTATTGTAGTATTATCGCGTTCATTCCTTTTCTGGCTGTTTTTGGTCACTTGCATATCGTTGTTTCGAATCCGTTAATAACTCTTTAAACTTACGCTTGCATCATTCGGTTTGATCATCTTTACTTACCAAATTTATAAAGGCTTGCCATCCACCCTTGAGTCAGGAGAATGGTTCGACTTACTTTCCTGATAATGTTTGTTATTGGCGATTCATATCCGTTGGATTGTTATTTGGAGTTCGCTTTCTGATATCTAACTATCGTATTGTACATCAGATAGGCTCCTAACAAATATCTGTTTGGGTCATCAGAATCGTTTCGTTAAGTGATTATATCACAATACATCTTGGATCTTTGGTTGTATTTCGTACTTTATTATCCTTATTTATTTATTATTGGTTTTTATTGCTGCCCAAAGCTGCTTCGCTTCTGCTCCGATATTATTAGTTTTAAATTTCCTCTTTATTTCTGGATTTGCTAATCCAGCATTATCATTATTAGTCTGTTGATCCACTTTGCTCCTTTTCCTGGCCTTTCGTTTTCCCTGTAACTGCTCGTTCTTGGCTAGCTTGTTCAATTCGTTGTCAATTGATCATCCTGTATCTGTTCTTTAGTTTTTTTTCCTTTCTGGAGCTGGTTTTCAATTTTGGTCGACCTCATCTGGATTTCTTTCCATTGCGTACCTGTTTCTTTCGTTTGGGTTGTTCGTCTGCCCGATTTCTTTGGAATGTTTTGTAGCTCTCCTCGTTCATTTATCAATTTCCATTCGCTCCTGGTTGAGTTTGGCGTCTCTCTCTTTCTCTTTTTATTTTCTTCTTCGGTATCTGGTTTCTATAATTTCTACTGGTTGTCTTTGACCACATACTAGCTCGTCTGGTTCATCTGTTATCAGATCGTTTCATCTTCTTGTCATGAACAAATCTCTTGATTCTGGTATTCTCTGGTTGTTTCCCATCCACATATCTTATAGATCATTCAGTATCTCTTCATCTCCTTTTTAATGACGGATTACTTCATCTGCTTGCAGTGGAACTTCCTGGCGTTTTAGACTTTCCTGTCGTCCTATTGGGCGTTTCGTTTCTGATTCTCTTTGTTGAGTCCATACCCGCGATCTTTGCTACGGTTAATATATTGATTAACCCCAATTGCAAATTGCGTAACTCAATTCAGATCGTCCATCCAATGACGTCTTCGTATTGTAAATGGAATGGCGTTCAACGGTATTCCTCTTTTCAACTTCACTTACTTGGCAGTGATATAATTCTTTTCAATGGTTCGAAAATCTGGCATCATAATTTTGTAAACTATACTTCTCTATCGTTCGCTGCCATTCGGTATGTTTTCCATTTTCGGATGATTCGGATTGGCTCTGGGTACCACGCATACATTCTCCGATATTCTCTATTTCTTTACCAATTTCCAGGTTTCTCCACCTGTTACAAGAATCGATTATCCATTTTGCTAAATTCTGTTACAGTTCGTCTTTGATTTTTTTGCTCCGGTTCTCATATCGCTGCTAAATCTCTACATTTTTGCGTTTCCGTTAATCTTGTTATCCTTCCTCCCAGGGTCGTCTATATCTGTGGCAAGTATTTGTTCCTGGTATTCGTTTCTCGAGTAACTGAATTCCGTGTCTCGCTTGTTCTTGTTGGATTCGCAATTTCATTTCTCGTTCTGTTTTCTACTTCGATCGTGAATATATCGTGTCCATCTTTCCCGAATTGAAGGGTGTACAATCTTTTTTCCTGTAGACTGTTGTACCTCCTCCCTGCAACATTTTCAGTGGATTTCGGCTTTCTGACTTAATCATTGATCTTGGGTCTACTCCAGTTTTTCACCTGTTGTCGCTCTTCCATTTTTCCGGGTTTAGCGATTGAAATGGTGACTTTCGATTAAATGGCACTCTAACTTTCCGTCATATCGCCTCTTGCTAACAGAAAATTACTGATAGATTATTTTCCCTTTCCCCCACTTCCGTTTGGGGTCTACCTCTCAATTTCATCCCGATATCCTCGATCCTGTATAGATTGATGGCTTGGTAATACCGATGATTTTCCTCTTCTTCAGCCGATTTTACTTTTTCAGCCCATCCACACTATCCATGTGTATGGGGCTAGTCTGAGCTTTATCGTTTATTTCCTCGTCTTCTTCTGGTGCCATTCCATTTCGGTTTAGCATTTCCTCTGGTAAGTTTTCGTATGGTTCATCTTCATTATAGTCAAGGTGTTTCATTAGCCGCAATCTTTCTGGCGCTCCCTTGGTATGTATTTTCTTCCATTTTGGTTCGGTTCTCTCCATCCTTCCATTTTTTTCGCTTTTCATCATACACTTTCCATGGTGTTAATCGGCATCGCGAATCATCTATAGGTTGTAATTTTTGTACTCACTTCGCATCCTTTGTCTCCATAACATGGTAGAATGGTTAGTATTTGGTCCATCTTTCTTTCATTTCCTCTGAAATTCTTGGATCTGTTGTTTCCTTTTGTCGTATTTTTCTCTTCTGGTTCATCCATCGCATAATTTAATAATGTCCGTCTTCCCATATACATAATTGTAATCGGGGTTCGTTCTCTGCGGACTATTTGCCGTTTGTTGATACATTATTGCCACGTCTTCCACCATACGTCGTCACTACTTTCGATATTGGTTGGATAATTTCTCGATTTATCCGTCGGTATAATTCGTGCATTTGACAATCGGGATCTTACCAATATTTCTTTTATTTCATCATTTGGTAGCTTTATATCTTTCTTTATTGGTTCATCTCCTCTCATATCTCTTTGTGCTTCCACTATTTGGCTATCAACATCTGTTCTCTCGTTGTCAAATCTCATAATGTATGTTTCGTAAGCTTCTAATATTTCATTGGTCGGTCTAGTTAACGATAATCGGTTAATATATTTTCTAGCTTGGTCTATTGCTTGTTCCTCATTCTAATCTGGTTTTGCCCTCATTATCTTTTGTCTCTCTTTTTTCTAATCCAGGTTTTATTCTTTTGGTATACAATATTTGGATTTTCTGCCATATTTCCGCTGTCGTTTCCTCGGTTTCATTTTGGTTTAATGTTACCACATTTATTCCTTTTGGCCATATTAGAGCATCCGCGAGGTGTATGTCCTCGCTTTATTTTCTTCCTTGTAATATAAAGTTTATTTTTAATAACTGGGTCCTAGCTTTTTCATACCCAATCATACAAAGCTCGTTTGTGCTTTCGCCTCTTGTGGTATTATCTGTCTCGTATCTCTGAAAATAATAATTACCTGATACTCTCTATCATATTCTTTCATAAATTCTCTTGGTATTTTTTTATCATATTTTCTCAGATGCCGATAAATGTACGTTATCTTGTGCTATCCTTTCGCAATTAATTTCATTATTCTGCTGTATGCGGTTGTATCTCTGAGGTTTAAGAACATTTGAATTCGATCTACTTCTTCTAAATCTCGTTGATTTCTTTTAATCTCTCGTTTTTCATCTTCTCTTGGCAAACGTTTCGTTTCCATTTTCCTCTATGGATTTTGATTCATCTTTGTAATGTTTATTTCCTCGCATGACTGAATATTTCTCCGCCAGACTGCTTATTTCACTTTATCTTCGTCTGTTTGATCGTCTGGTATTTGTCTAGCATATTGATATGGTGACCTCTTTCATTATCTTTGTTGGCCCTTTGTTTGGAACCATATTCTTTATTCTATTCTCAATTGAGCTTCATCCACGTGGGTTTTTCTTTTCTCTGATTCTTGTTTCTATTTTTGTAGCAGTATCCTTCTGGTTCGGTTTTTTGTATATATGGCCTGATATCTTTTCTTTCCTTGTGACGTTAAACGCTTTTCCTGCTCATCTTGTTGCTTTTAATTCTGGCTCTTTCATTTCTTTGTGATAAGCATTTCTTTGCCATCACTTCTATTTTTTGATCTAGTGGCTTGTTCTTTGTTCTAAACTGTTTCAGCGCTCCGTTATTTTAATAATGCCTTCTTTTCTAGTTCGCTTCTCTTTGTTTCAGGATTGCTTCTTTTCTTTTAATTTTGATCCCCTCTGTTTAAGCTTCTCTTGCTTTATTTTTTTAGTGTATCTCTGTCTTTTGTGTGTCATAATTTTTCATTTCGAGTCGTCTATCTGTACTATGTTCCTCGTTTTTGATCTTCGCTTATCATATCTCGCTCGATTATCTCTCTTGAGTTTCTGGTTCGTCTGAATTTTCAGTTGTCGTTTCTTTTAATGTGTCGAGTCTCTGTTTTTTTCTCCTCTGCAAATTCTTTGATGTCCCTATCTTCTCATTCGTATTTAATTGATTGTTTTCTGTTATCATTTCATAATTCCTCCCCTTCGTCTCAACACCTGCTCGCAGTGTAGTTTCATCTGGAATTTCCATTCTCATCATATTAATTCTTTTCGGGGTTTGTTTTCGATTTTCCCATCTTTGCTGGATTTCTTGGGCTTCCTCTGTGTGTAGTCTTTGCCATTCAGCTTGTTGTTGCTCTTGATATTCTCTGGTTCGCAGCTCTTGAATCTCCTCATTGCTTCTCATTACGTTGATTCGTTGGTTGTTTGTATATTGGTGGGCATCTTGTTGCATTTTAATTCCATGGGCATTCGTGTAGTTTCCGAGCATGTCTATTTTGCATCACGTATTTGTGGATTCCATAGAGTTGTTTAGCTTGTTGGTTTGGTTCTTTCTTATGTTAACTGCTTGCGAGGTGGTCTTGTTGACCACAATTGTAACATGCTTTGTTATTAGGTTGTCTACATATTTTCTCAGTATGCCCTCGTTTACCACATATCTGGCAGTTGTAATTTCGGAAGCAATTCTCTGACCGATGTCCTATTCTTTGACATGTGGAGCATTTTTCGTTGGCATTTGGATTGTTCCTGAAATTATTATTATAACTTACTTGGTTATTACTTTTATCTTTCGATTTCTCTGTTGGTGGCTTGAACATCTGTTTGCTTCTTGGAATAATTGATTCATAGTGGATTGTATTGTTGTTGATTGTGGCATTGGATGTTGATTTTTGGGTTATGTGGACAAGACTGCCAATTGATATCCAGTCCCAGATGGGCTTCACATCTAATTTGCGATTGCTACTGCTTATCTAACGTTCTGGGTGCCAAGCATCCAAGATTTGGCTCGTATGTTCTCTTTTGAATTCCTTTAATGAAACGTCTAACATTTTAATCTTCGGGCAATCTGTTTCTCCAAGGCTTCTTTACACAATTTCTTTAATTTCGCATGCGACACTGCATTTGATTTCATCTCGTCTTTGTTTTCGTTAGGAAGTCAATCTTCCATCCCTTTTTTCTTCGATTCCGAATAATTTTTATTAGACCTTTAATCTCTGTCACGTTGTCAATTCGTTACATCTTGCTTCCTCTACGAATAACTTGTGCGCTTCCTTTCAAGTATAAAAGCGCAGTCGCTCTTTACCTTTTGATCTGTCAGTGACAGAATATTTTTTATACCAACTTAAATTCCTTTATGAATGTATCAATTTGTTGAGACTAACGTTCGAAACGGTTCTCCCTCTAAAAAACTTTTTCTCTGCGATTTCCTACCATCACATTGTTGTTATTAAACATTGTATTTAGCATCGGAATTGAAAGTCATGTGGAATTTTGTGGAATTTTGGCCCATGTTTGGTTAATGTTTAAGTTTTTTATCTCTCTTCCCGTTCTCTGCTCTATTATTGGCAACCGGTTTTCTATATCGTTTATTCCGTTTTCTTCGCTACTGTTGAATTCAACGTCGGTTAATCCACATCTGTGCCGGTTCCTGTCGCCTGCTGTAATCGATACTACTGGTTTTGGCACTTCCTACCGTTGCGAACTTTTTCTTTTCTTCGCTTTTAATAAACTTTTTTCTCTATTTCCTGGCTTTTGGCTTTCTCGTGTGGTTGCTGATGCATATCAATGTTTACGGTTATTCGTTGCTGACCTTGGTTTTCTCGTTTTTCCTTCTCTTGCTTTGGCTTCTTGAACTTCTGGTTGCTTATTGCTTGTAACTACTCTGAGTTATCCAAATTCCTTTCTGCTCGTTTATTCAAGTTTCTTCTTTGTTATCAACTTTGCTTTGTCGTTTGCTCTGAACTTTTTCTCTTTGCTTGCTTTGCACTTGACTTGGATTGCTTTGTTTGACTATCGGACTCCATCTAAAAACATACATCAATATCTATAACTCCTTCTAATTCTCTCCTCCATTTAACTCATACCATAATATTTATCATCCCTTGTTCCCATTTATCGTGGGTGGTCTTCTTTATCCACTCACCCCCTCATTTTAAGTCTCTATTTATTAATTATCTAAATCGATACAATAATTATCTTACTCGTAAATCAATTATCATATAAGTCTTATCAGTTAATCTATATAGTCGTATCAATTATCTATACATAACATAAAATCATCAATATCCATACTTTCTTCATTCATTAATTATTTTTCCTATTCTCCCAAAAAAAAATCTTCATTCACTTTAATCCTCAATCGCTGGCGCTCTATGCCCTCTATAATTTCCGTTGGGCTCTTTGGCCTTCGCTTCAACTCTTTTACTGGTCATCTGTGATCCCTTTTTTCGTCTACTCCTCATGGTAAGCACATAAGTCGTTTCTCGCCATCCATTAATAATAACCATCCCTCCTATGTATACCGGTGTCCGTGTTTTTCCAATTGTCTTATCAATTCTACTGTTTTGTTGCCGAAGATTTCATATCATTAGTTTCCTATGAATTCGATTATTGTTTTCAACTCACGTCTTCTTTCTGCTCATTTCTCAGTTTTCGTGACAATCGACTAATCTTTCTGCGATCTATCACTGCACTCATTCCGTCCCTGACACTCCTCTTGATCCAGTAGTTCCTCAAATACAATCCTTGAATCACAATCTGCGTAGCGTTGGCTTTTCCCTGATTTAATTTTATATATGGTCGAGTATTCTTGCAACTGGCATCGCCCATACTCTTATATCTTGCTCGAGGCTATCTTATGTTGGCCTAACCATACTAATTGGTGACATTGCATCAGGTAGTGATCAATCACTATCTTCCCCGTGACCTCCCATAGAGATTTTGAAGTCGTTTAACTCAACTTGAACTTTTGCTAATCCTCTTTTCAGTCACCCAGAGCTACTCTCTTTTCATTTTCTTGAAGTTCGACTATAATATCCAATAACTCGTTCTCTTTTCTCGTCATCCCATTGTCCTAGACTGCTCCAGAATGCATATCCACTTGCGTCTGTTCGGCTACCAAAACGGTTTATTGAATCGGCGGCTCTATGTCATCTGCGTGCTGTATTAGTTTTGTCTCTGCGTGTTTCAAAGGCTGCTTTGTCTTGTTCTTTATCCCATATAAATGGGTCTTTTGCTGTAATCTGTATCGGTCGCGATGGTTGCATAATTCTCTTCCGATAACCAAACTCTCTCGATAATATCGCATGAGGCCTAACAACTTCTGCACTTGCGTACGTCTTGCGCGTCGCAGGGCAATCTTCTATCTTTTCAATGTTTCTTGGATCGGTCTTTGCCCTTTGCTGACAACATATGTTCCTAGAAGGTAATTTTTCCTTTGCCCATCGCATCTCTAGATGTTTCAATTTAGCTTTACATGTCTCCAGTCGACCACATAATTATCGACTATCCTTTAACATGTTCGCCTCCGAACGGTGCTTAGAAATAATTATAAGTCATCCAATACTATACATCACATGTTTGATGCCGTGAGTATTACGAAGTTCAATACAATCTCTGGAATTGAACTGGTTGCGTTAGTACACCCAAAAGGCATTTTCTTAATTGAGTATAATCTCTTTAATTGCTAAAGACTTAGGCTATGTTCCTCTAGCCTCTTTGACTTTTTATCTGCCAATTAACCACTTTTTAAATCTAGCGATTAAAATAAGCTGCTCGTGTAAAGTTTGTAACATTCATTTATGTCTGGGTAACAGGTATGTATCTCGTTTTTTACCAGCGTTAAGTCGTCGTAATCTATAACAGATCGTTGTGTTCCGCTCTTTCTTCTTACCTGACGCACTGGGAATTGGCCATGGGAGCAAACTTTTGGTTCGATTCACTCCTGCGTCGCTAACATCTTTGAACTTCTTTTTCCTGCTTCTAATTTTTGAGCTTCTGCCAATCGATGATGGCGTATGTTAATTGGGGTATCATCTTGTTTAATGGTCATCGTTGTTGCGTTACATGCGCTTTGTACCGAGATCTAAGGTTCAGATGCTGCAAGATATTTCTTTAAATTCCATTAGCAGTTTTTGTAATTGTTCTTTCTCCAGCTCGTTTAGCAAGCTGACTGTCGATGGTCATAATTCTTCCTCAAAGTTCCCGTCAGTTTTTGTTGTTGGAAGTTCATATCCATCATCGGTGTTTATTTTCCAATCGCTTCATTCTCGTAAATGACTTGTTTCCTCGTCAAATTGTCAATTGTTGATCGGAAATTGTTCACTGTTGTTCCGTTTACATGTACTATCTCTCTGGCTTAATTGGCAGTTTCTTTCTTTTTTCTAAATTTCGTGATAGGTTCGAAAATCTTTCAACTCTAGTCTTTTCATTCACTTTACGTAACAATCATTGTGTGCGCCCTGGCATACATTTTCTCTGAGCATCTCACCTTCTGATTTTAACAGCATATTCGTCCGGTTTTATCTTCAACTCCTTGATGCCGTAGGATCGTAATTATATTTCTCTTTTAGTAATTTCCTGGCATGAAGATCTGTTCATTATACAATCTGCAGCTCAATCTCCTGATAACTGCTAATACGTGTTGATTTTTACATTTTTTATATTCAATTTATCGACCCAAGATTTTTCCAATACCGTACTGATTTCTGCTGCAAGTTATCACATCATGTAGCTCTTCTATACATGGCCACAACTTCGGGTATTTTACCATATGTAATTGCCTGAGATGTTTGCCTCCGGTATCAATCATTGCTTTATATTTCTACCCCATTTATTTCTATGGGTACCGTAATGTTGGTCCAGCTAATGTTTGCAACCATGCTATAGTTCGAGTTTTCTGGGTCTTGATCCCACACTTTCTCGATCTTGGCTGGCTTGGCACTAGTCTGCCGCAATTTGGTTCGATGGTACTGGAATAATATTTTGTAATGTTGTTGATCTCGGTATTGGTACGTGGTCTTTCTACTGGCAGTTTCTCTCTACTGATGGATGGCTGGCTTTCTTAGACATTCGTATATGGTGTGGATGAATTATAATGTCCATATGTCTTGGTCTTTCGATTTTCCCATTGTTTGAGTTGCTCTTGAGTAGCATCTGCAGTTTCTCCTTTGATTTCATCATTGTCGCTGTATTACTGCTAATCATCTTTGAATTTCATCCATTGTCGCAGTTTGCTCGTTTTCTGTTCGTTATTTCCTGGTTTTTCTCGGTTCTAATCTCATTTATCTTTGAATTTTCGGTCGACTCTTCATCAGTACCGTTCATTTTTGTCAGGAAATCGCCTACTTAATCTCTTTATCTGGGAATATTCTTTTGAGTGTCCATGTAATGACCATGGTTTGGCTAAAAACGGTAAGAATCCAATTGCCATTTTCCAGTTATTTTCTTCTTTCTTTTGTAAAATCGAACATGCTAAACATTTGTGTTATGATTACTCTTACGATTTGAATAATAAGAATTATTCCTGGATTCCGCATCATTTGTCCGAAGATTAAGAATCTTCCCCACATGGCTTTCATCATATTTGCTGTTGCATGTTGAAAGATGGTTCTGCGGATGAGTGCAATTCGTTAGTTGGGTTTCTCTCCATCAGTTGTTCCTCCCGTTATTCGTTACAATGTTAGATAGTATGGCTTGCCCTTTGTGCTGGGATATAAAAGTTCTCTGGTCGTTTCCAGATGTTATCGTTTGGTAATCCCACTCTGTGATATATCCACTGGTTTGATTTGCTTCGTTGCGCCAATTCTGTTAATCCATATTTTTGCGGCGCTTATATTACTCGAGTTGGAAATTGTACCAATCTTCCATCTCTTATTTCGAATAATGGTCCCCATATACATACTACAACTGAAAAACATATTGGGTAAAATTTCTCTGGGTTTATATCCTTGTCACGGTTGAGGCGAATCTGATTTTCCTTTTATCATTATCTCTAATCATTTATGCATTTATCTCTTGGGATGCTGGTTAATTCTTGGCAATTTTGCAATTGTCTTTCACATTTGTTATGTAATACATAACTTCTCCAACGATTCTCCGGAAATAT
Organism: Schmidtea mediterranea; assembly: GCA_022537955.1. Taxonomy (NCBI): domain Eukaryota; kingdom Metazoa; phylum Platyhelminthes; order Tricladida; family Dugesiidae; genus Schmidtea; species Schmidtea mediterranea. The sequence continues at coordinate 109,795,358 of CM039680.1, forward strand.
CCTTCTTGGAGTGGTATCGGTAATGATTGCGTTATCTGGATTTGTGATTGCCATTGCTTAACATGTTTTTTTAATATTTCTCTGTTTCAAGATACAATCATTTTTAACTAAATCGTAGTATATTTTCTCTGTTGAATGCCAATCCTTGTGTATATTAAGAAATCCATCTTGTTATTTATATAGAGATATTTTCAATCTTTGGGTTATTTGCGCTTTTGCGTTCGGTATTGCTGTTTCGCGATAAAATATCCTTTATAATTTGTACTGGCTACCATTCGTCACATCTTCTCACCATTCGTCCTTTTTATAAATCTCAATCCGAATTGTAGTATCTAGTTGATATATACTACCGTTGGCGTACTCTCTATCGATATTGTGGTGTCCGTTGTTTTTCCGACTTCTTCCGGTTCTCCGTAATTTCATCTATGCACTTTTTTGCGTGTTAGTTTTCCGGTTTTCTCTTTTGCACTTGTCCTTGTACTTCATTCAATATTGGCACTTTCATAAGTTGAGTCTACAAGTTCTGGTATCGGCGTGATAATCGATCGTTGACATTCCCGTATTGCATGATCTATCTTTGCTAACATTGAGGGTACTTTTCATGCTTGGCGTGTCTGATACAAAATATCCTTGGTATTTCTCCAACTTTACTTGATAACTTTCAATCACTACTACTCCTTTGACTAGTTGATTCAATAGGGTGTACTCTCCTCCTCGACACGTTCGTCTCCCCACGTTTTCTCCGCAGGTATACCGGGCAGTTTTTATCTTTCCTTCCTCGCTTACATTCACTCGCGGCTATTGAATACGTCTTCGTGAATCCTCCTCAAATTCGGTTCCGCGTTACTGATACCACTGTTGTTCCGTCCAGCTTCTATAATTGTTGAAGTGGTAGTGAGTCCGCAAGAAATGCTACATTTTTCTTGTTTAACTGAACATTCTCTTGATTTCCGTTTTAAATGAATCCTACTCTTGGTATACATTATACGAACCGCTGTTGCCGTTGGTTGTAATCTTCCGGGGTTTGCAGCTTTGCACTTCTTCCGTTTCTTTAGTGAGTATATCACCAATCTTTTATGTTATCGCAGTCCATATATACAAACGGTTCTACTCCTTTTATGCACATCATCCATATAGTATGTAGTAATTATCGCGGTTCATCCTTATGTTCTGGCTGTTTTGGTCACTTTGCATTAATCCGTTGTTTCGAATTCCCGTTATAACTCTTTTAACTTCGCTTGCATCATTCTAAACGGTTGATATCTTTACTTACCAAATTTATAAAGGCTTGCCATCCACCTTGAGTCAGGATGAATGGTTCGATTACTTCCTGATAATGTCTGTTCATGCGGAATTTCAATCTACGTTTGGAATTGTATCTTGCGAAGTTCGCTTTCTGTATATCACTATCGTATTGTACAGTCAGATAGGCCCTCCTACAAATATCTGTTTGGGTCATCAGATCGTTCGTTAAGTGATTTATTATCAAACAATAATTCCTCTGGATCCTTGGTTGTAGTCCGTACTTTATTATCCATTATTTTATTTTTATTGTTTTATTGCTGCCCAAAGCTGCTTCGCTCGCTCCGATATATTAAGTTTTAAATTCTCTTTATTTCTGGATTTGCAATCCCAGCCATATCAGTTATTAGTCTGTTGATCCACTTTGCTCCTTGTTCCTGGCTTTTCAGTTTCCCTGTAACTGCTTCGTTAACTTGCTAGACTGTCATTCGTTGTCAATTGATCCATCTGGTATCTGTTCTTTTGTTTTCCTTTCTAGACTGGTTTCTCAATTTTGGGTCGACCTCGGATTTCTTTTCCATTGCCGTACCTGTTTCTTTTCGTTTGGGGTTGTTCGTCTGCCGTTCTTTGATGTTTGTAGCTCCTCCGTCATTTACCAATTGTTCCCATTGTCGTCTCTGTTATTTCGCGTTTCTCTCTTTCTTTTTATATTTTCTCTTCGGTATCTGGTTCTATAATTTCTACTGGTTGTCTTTGACCACATACTACTCGTCTGGTGTCATCTGTTATCAGATCGTTTTCATCTTTTGTATGAACAAATCTCTTGATTCTGGTATTCTCCTGGTTGTTTCCTCATCCACAATATCATTTAGATTTCGTATCTCTCATCTCCTGTTTGTAATGACGATTAACTTCATCTGTGCAGGACTCTGGCGTATGTGTGACTTTCCCTGTCTCCCTAATGGCGTTTCGTTTTTTGATTTCTCTTTGTTGAGTTCCCTACCCGCGATCCTTTGCTACGGTTAACTATATTGAATTAACCCCAATTGCATTTGCGTAACTCCAATTTCGAGATACTCATCCAATTGATCGTCCTTCGTATTGTAAATGGAATGGCGGTTCATACGGTATCTCTTTTTCAAACTTCACTTACTTTTGGCAGTGAATATAAAATCTCTTTCCAATTGGTGGTGCGAAATTGGCATCATAATTTTTAAACTAATACTCTTCTATAACGTTTCGGCTGCCATTCGGTTAATGTTTCCATTTTCGGATGATTTCCGGAATTGCTCTGGTACCACGCATACATTTCTCGATATTCCTCTATTTCCTTTACAATATTTCGCAGGTTCCCTAACTCTGTATCAAGAATCGATTATCATTTTGCTAAATCTGTTACAGTTCGCTTTGATTTTTTTGCTCCGCGTTCTCATACGTGCTAACTCTCTACATTTTTGCGTTTCCGTTTAATCTTGTTAAGTACCTTCCTCCACAGGGTCGTCTATATCGTGGGCAAGTATTTTGTTCCTGGTATTCGTTCTCGAGGTACACTGATTCGTGTCTCGCTTGTTCTTGTTGGATATTCGCAATTTCATCTTCTCGTTCTGTTTCTCTTCGATCGTGATTATATCGTGTCAATCTTTCACGAATTGAGGTGTTACATATTTTTTTCCGTAGAACGTGGTACTCCTCCTGCAACATTTTCATGGATTCGGCTTTCTGACTTATCATTGATTTGGGTCTACTCCCAGTTTTTCACTGTGTCCGCTCTTCCATTTCCGGGTTTAGCGATTGAAATGGTGACCTTTCGTTAATGGCCACTCTAACTTTCCGTCGATCTGCCTCTTTGCTACAGAAAATATACTGTAGATATTTCCCTGTTCTACCCCATTTTCTCCGTTGGGTATATCCTCAAATTTCATCCGATATCCTCCGATCTCTGTAATAGAATTGATGCTTGTAATACCGATGATTTTCTCTTCTTCAAGTCCGATTTACTTTTTCAGCCCATCCACCTATTTTCCAATGTGTATGGGCTAGTCGAGCTTTATCGTTATTTTCGCTCGTCTTCCTTCTGGTTGCCATTCATTTTCGTTTAGCAATTTCCTCTGGTAAATTTTCGTATGGTTCATCTTCATATAGTTCCAAGGTTGTTTCATTAGCCCGCATCTTCTGGGCGCTTCTCCTGGTTTATGTATTTTCTCCATTTTGTTCGGTTTCTCTCGCATTTTCCATTTCCATCTCTTCGTCTTTTCATCATACACCTTTTTCCATGGTGTTAAATCGGCATCCGAATCATCTAATAGTTGTAATTTTGTACTCAACTTCGCATCTTGTCTCCATAACTGGTAGATGGTTAGTATTTGGTCCAGTCTTTTTTTCATTTCCTCTTGAAATTCTTGGATCTGTTTGTTCCCTTTTGTCGTATTTTTCTTCTCTGGTTCATCCATCGCTATGATATTAATTTATATTTGTCCGTCCTTCCCATAACATAATTCGTAATCGGGGTTCGTTTCGCGACTTATTTGCCGTTTGTGGAATACTTATTGCCACGTCTTCCACCATACGTCGTCACTACTTTCATTATATTGGTTGATAATTTTCTCGATTTATCCTCGGTATAAGTTCGTGCATTTGACAATCGGAATCTACTAGTATTTCTTTTATTCAATCATTTGGTAGCTTTATCTTATCTTTATGGTATCTCCTCTCATTCTCTTTGTGCTTCCATATTTGGCTATCAACTCATCTGTTCTCTCGATTGTCAAATCTCATAATGTTCTGTGTTCGTACAGCTTCTACAACAATATTTTCATTGAGATCGTCCTAGTTTAACGATATCGGTTAATATATTTTCTAGCTTGGTCTATTGGCTTGTTCGGTCATCTAATCTGGTTTTGCCTCATTATCTTTTGTCTCTCTTTTTCTAATCCAGGTTTATTTTTTGTTACAGTATTTTGGATTTTGCCATATTTCCGCTGTTGTTTCCTCGGTTCATTTTTGTTAATGTTACCACATTTTATTCTTTTGGCCATATTAGAAGCATCCGCGAGGTGTATGTCTGCTTTATTTTTTCCTTGGTAATATAAAGGTTTATTTTTAATAACTGGGTCCTACTTTTTCACTACCCCATCATAAGCTCGTTTGTGCTTTCGCCTCTTGTGGCTATTATCCTGTCATCGGTATCTCTGAAATCAATAATTACCTGATACTCTTCTCTATCATAATTCTTTCAAATTCTCTTGGTACTTTTTATCATATCTTTCCAGTGAGCCGTAAATGTATCGTTATCTTGTTGATATCCTTTCGCAATTAATTTCATTATTCTGCTGTATCGGTTGTATCTCTGAGGTTTAAGAACATTTGATTTTCGATCTACTTCTTCTACAATCTCGTTGATTTCTTTTAATATCTCGGTTTCATCTTCCTTGGCACGTTCGTTTTCCATTTCCTTCTAATTCGGATTTTGATTCACTTTGTATGGTTTATTTTTCCTCGCATGACTGAAATATTTCTCCGCCCAGACTGCTTATTTCACTTTCATCTTCGTCTGTTTGACGTCTGGTATTTGTCTTAGCATATTGATATGTGGTTGTTCCTCCTCTTTCATTATCATTTGTTGGCCCTTTTGTTTGGAACCATATCTCTTTTATTCTATTCTCAATTTGAGCTTCACTCCACGTGGTTTTTCTTTTCTGATTCTTGTTTCTATTTTGTTGTAGCAGTATCCTGGATTCGGTGTTTGGCTTATTATTGGCTTCTGATATCTTTTCTTTTCCTTGTGACGTTAACGCTTCCTGCTCATCTTGTTGCAGTTTAATTCTGGCCTTTCATTTCTTTGTGATAGCACTTTCTTGCCATCACTTCTATTTTTGATCTAGTGCTTGTTCTTGTTCTAATGTTTCAGCGCTCCGGTCTATTTTAATATTAGTGCCTTCTTCTTAGTTCCGTTATCTCTTGTTTCCAGTATTGGCTTCTTTTCTTTTAATTGATCCTCTCTCCTGTTCTAAAGCTTCATCTCTTGCTTTTATTTTTGTAAGTTACTCTCTGTCTTTTGGTCATAAATTTCATTTTCGAGTTCGTCATTCGTACAATTATGTTCCCCTCGTTTTGATCAGCTGTCCCGTTATCTTGAAATGGACGTAATCAATATCATTATTCTTCTGATAGCAGGGTCGGTCGGCTTTTTGATTTTTCCCTTGTTGTAGTAACATCCATCCCTTTGTTTTTCGTTTCCCTCGTTATTTCTGTATGCTCGTTTTCTTGACGTTCCTCGTTTGATGATTCCTTTTTCTCTTGTTGGTGCGTGTTTGTTTTCCTCTATAGCATTTTGGTTTGGTATCTTGATCGTTCCTTGGTTTTTTTTGCTGTTGTCACTTCCTCCTTCTCCATTATTATTTCCATCCGGGGTTTCCTTTGAAAATGTTCGGTCCCGACATTTATTATTTCAATTATTTCCTCCGTTATACTTTTATTATCTTGCTTGTTATAATATCTTTCCATTTCTTTATTACTCTTACGTTTGCCTTGCTTGGAAACTATTTGCCTTTCGATTGGCCATCATGTTGCTATTAAATCATCATAATAGTTGCTTACCTTATCTCTTAATCTCCGATTTCGTATTGCTTTCTTTCGAGGATGGTTGGTGAATTTTAGTCTTCCCCACTTCAACATTGCTTTTATTGTCTTGGGAAGGGATCAGTGAGCGTATATCGTTTCTTTCAATAGGACGTTTCTGTTTCTTCACCATATAATTTATGTTGAATAACTTTGAGTGGTGGAACCTTTCGTAGGTCCATTTTCATCAGGTTGGCTGCTGCTTCGTCTTGTTTTGGCGTCGGATAAGCTTCCAATAATGTTTGGATTGTTTTAACCCATCATTTCTCTTTCTCTGGTTGTCGCATTACTAGTTATAAATTTTATTGCAGCTTGCCTGCCTGGATTTCAGTGATGTCGTATGTATCATTATTTTCTCTCATGTCTTTTTCTTTATAAGGACTGATAGATTCCTGTATTTTTAGCGAATGTTCTCTTCAGAACTGTTGTAGAAGCATCCTAAGCAATCTGTGCGAATACATTATATGGTAGAATTTTTGTCCTCATTTCGTTTGAGTTTAATTTTGAGGCGTGTCACGCCATTTTCATGCATAAGGTTTTGAAATATATCCATTTGGTCTTTGAGTGTTTCTGTGTTGTACTGCAATATGTAGAGGTAATTTTCCTTCTACTTGCCATAAGTGAATATCATGGGTATATCTTCTTTTGATACGATCTATTTCTGGTGGGAACTTCTAGCCCTTTAGCGAATTCCGTTAGCAGTATTTTCCCTGCTTATGTCTCTCTACTAATTCTCAACCATCTTTCCTTCCGACCCATTCTGGCATTATTTCTCTGATGGCTTCTATCAACAATTATAGTTCTCATATCATTGTCTACAATTATCTTGATGTTGCGTTTAGAGTTAACTTTTAGATTCATCCGGCTTAGGTTCCCTCTACGAGTATTATTGTGATGTATACATTCTATTTTCAGACTCATCGATAAGTTTATTATTACGCCTGTTTATACCTCAGTTGTTGAGCTTTGGTGATCTGGTTTGCATACCTCGATTCTCTGGTTCTTTTGTTATTGTTCTCGGTATCGCTTTACATCTACTCACGTTCTACGTAGATAGGTCTGGTGAGTGGAGTTGTTGACTAATTTAACTCGAGCGTGTTCTCGTTTACATACATTATCTCGTAGGTCCTTTACCAACATCTTTGTAATTTTCTGGCTACTCCTGGATAATTTCTGGCGTTGCGATTATTACCCAGTCTCCAACCTGAAAGTTTATGCTCACGTACGTCTCTCTTTTTATCGTGTAATTCTTTATAGCTCTCTTGATTAAATCTAATATTCATACCTGCTGTTTTCCAGATCTCTTGCATCCGCTCTTTGAATCCTGTTACATAATCATCAATTTCCATATATTGTGATATCGGTGGTTGATATTCTAAGTCTATCGGCATGTTCATTCTCTGCCGTACATTAGTTTGAATGGACTCATTTTTGTTGCTGAGTGTATTGACATTCTATAAGCCATAAGACATAGATTATATATCTATCCAATCTTTCTGGTGTCTGCTGACATAGATTGACATCATTTCTATTAATATCCATTAAATCGTTCGGTTTTGTCCGATTTGTTTGCGGGTGGTAGGTCGATGTTCTCAACTTCGCAATTCTGAAGTAATTCGTTACCTCCTCTATGATTTCGCTCATAAAGTTGTTCCTTGTCAGTTAAGATCTGTTTGGGTGTTCCATATCTACAAGCATTTTCTTCTACTAGGATTCTCGCTATTGTTCTAGCTTTTTGATCTGGTATTGCGAATGCTTCCGGAAATTTTGATAAATAATCTGTCACTACTAATATATAGATATTTCCATCGTTGGTTTCTGGTAATGGTCCTACTACATCCATTGCAATCATCGTCATTGGTTCTGGTGGAATTGGCATTGGTTTTAACGGTGCTTTCAATCTACTTCCTGTGCTTTTCCTGGTTGCACATATCAGACAATTCTTTATCCATCCTTTTACGTCTTCTCCAATATTTGGCCAATAATATTTTTGACGCAATCTTGCTTCCGTCTTTTTTGCTGACATGTGTCCTCCGAGTTTTCCATCATGATATTGCATCAGTACCTCTTTTCGTCTCCTTCTGGTAAGCACATAAGTCGTTTCTCGCCATCCATTAATAATAACCATCCTTTCTCTATGGTATATCGATGTCTGTGTTTTTCCATATGCTCTTCAATTTGCTGTTGTTGTCGAAGATTTTCATATCATTCGTTTCCATGAATTCGATTATTGTTTTTAACTCCTCGTCTTCTTTCTGCTCATTTCTCAGTTTTGTAAAATCGATATCTTCTGCGATTATCATGCATATTCGTCTTACATCTTGATCCATTAGTTCCTCAAATACAAATCTTGACATACAATCTGCGTTGCGTTGGCTTTTCCTGATTTGAATTTTATATACGGCGAGTATTCTTGCAACTGCATCGCCCATCTCATTAATCTACTCGAGGCTTCTTTATGTTGGCCTAGCCATACTAATGGTTGATGATCAGTAGTGATATATATCTCGTGACCCCATAGTAAATATTTGAAGTGTTTAATAGCTTGAATTATTGCTAATGCCTCTCTTTCAGTCACAGAGTAATTCTTTTCATGTTTCTTGAATGTTCGACTGTAATATCCAATAACTCGTTCTCTTTTCTCGTCATCCCATTGTCCTAGGACTGCTCCAGATGCATATCCACTTGCGTCTGTTGCTAACAAAAACGGTTTCTTGAAATCTGGGTGTACTAGTATTGGTGCTGTTATTAGTTTGTCTCTGAGTGTTTCAAAGGCTGTTTGTTGTTCCTTTTCCCATATAAATGGGGTATCTTTTTTGGGTTAATTCTTGTATCGGTTTCGCGATGGTTGCATAATTCTTTCGATAAAAACTTTCGATAATATCCGCATAGGCCTAAAAATTCTTGCACTTGCGTGACTGTCTTGGGTGCAGGGCAATTCTTTATCTTTTCAATGTTTCTTGGATCTGGTTCTTTGCCCTTTGCTGACACAATATGTCCTAAGAAGGTAACTTTTTCCTTTGCCCAATCGCATTTAGATGGTTTCAATTTTAGCTTCCATTGTCTCAGTCGAACGAATACATTTCGTATATCTTTTAAATGTTGCTCGAAGGTGCTAGAATAAATTAATAAGTCATCAATATATACCATACATTGTTTGATGCCGTGAGTTACAAAGTTCATACATCTCTGGAATGAAGCTGGTGCGTTAGTCAGTCCAAAAGGCATTTTCTTGAATTGGTATAAATCTTTTCCAATTGTAAAGGCAGTTTTCTCTCTGTCCTCCTCTTTGACTTTTATCTGCCAATAACCACTTTTTAAATCTAGCGATGTAAAATAAGCTGCTCCGTGTAAAGTTTGTAACATCTCATTTATGTCTGGTAACGGGTATGTATCTCGTTTTGTTACCGCGTTAAGTCGTCGATAATCTATACAGAATCGTTGTGTTCCGTCTTTTTTCTTTACCATGACCACTGGGAATTGCCATGGCGAGCAACTTGGTTCGATCACTCCTGCGTCTAACATCTTTTGAACTTCTTTTTCTGCTTCTGATTTTTGAGCTTCTGCCAATCGATATGGCCGTAGTGTTATTGGGGTATCATCTGTTAATGGTATCGTATGTTGCGTTACATCGCTTGTACCGAGATCTAAGTCAGATGCTGCAAATATATCTTTAAATTCCATTAGCAGTTTTTGTAATTGTTCTTTCTCAGCTTCGTTTAGCAGCTGACTGTCGATGGTCCATAATTCTTCCTCAGTTCCCTCAGTTTTTGTTGTTGGAAGTTCAATATCCATCATCGGTGTTAATTTTCCCAATCGCTCATTCTCGTAAATGACTTTGTCTTCCTCGTCAAAATTTGTAATGTTGATCGGAATTTCACTGTTGTCGTTTACATGTACTATCTCTCTGGCTAATGGCAGTTCTTTCTTTTTCTCAAATTTGTGATTAGGTTCGAAAATCATTTCACCTCTAGTTTCTTCATTCACTTTTACGTAAACAAATCATTTGTGTGCGCCCTGGCACTACTATTTTCTCTGAGCATCTCACTTCTGATTTTAACATGCATATTCGTCCGGTTTTATCTCTCAACTCCATTGATCCTAGATCTATTATTATCTCTTTTAGTAATTCTGGCATGAGATCTGTTCCAATTATACAATCTGCGCTCAATCTCCTGATAACTGCTAAATACGTGTTGATTTTTACATTTTTATATTCAATTATCGACCAGATTTTTCCAATAACCGCTACTGATTCCTTGCTGCAAGTTATCACATCCATGTTAGCTTCTTCTATACATGGCCACAATCTTCCGGGTATTTTATCCATATTTATTGCTGAGATGTTTGCTCCGGTATCAATCATTGCTTTTATTTCTACCCCATTTATTTCTATGGGTACCGTTAATGTTGGTCCAGCTAATGTTTGCAACATGGCTATAGTTCGAGTTTCTGGGTCTTGATCCACACTTCTCGATCTTTGGCTGGTTCTTGGCACTAAGTCTGCCCAATTTGGTTCGTATGGTACTGGATAAATATTTCGTAATGTTGTTGATCTCGGTATTGGTACGTGTCTTTCTACTGGCATGTTTCTCTCTACTGATGATGCTGCTTTCTTTAGACATTCGTATACTGGTGGTGGATGATTATAATGTCCACTATGTCTTGTCTTTCGATTTTCCCATTGTTTGAGTTGCTCTTGAGTTAGCATCTGCGTTCCTCCTTGATTTTCATCATTGTCGCTGTTATTACTGCTATCATCTTTGAAGTTCATCCATCGTCTCCAGTTGCTCGTTTTCTGTCGTTTCATTCTGGTTTTCTCGGCTTCTAATCTCATTATTGCTTTGAATTTTCGTCCGACTTCTTCATCAGTACCGTTCATTTTTGTCAGAATCCCTACTAATCTCTTTATCTTGTGAATATCTTTTGAGTGTCCATGTAATACCATGGTTTTGGCTAAAAACGGTAAGAATCCAATTGCCATTTTCCAGTTGATTTTTCTTTCTCTTTTGTAAATATCGAAACATGCTAACATTTGTGTTATGATTACTCTTACGATTTGAATAATAAGAATTATTCCTAGGATTCCTGCCATCATTTGTCCGAAGATTAAGAATCTTCCCCACATGGCTTTCATCATATTTGCTGTTGCATGTTGAAAATGGTCTGGCGATAGTAGCAATTCGTAGTTGGGTTTCTCTCCATAGTTGTTACCTCCCGTTATCGTTACAATGTTAGATAGTATGGCTTGCCTTTGTGCTGGGAATAATAAATGTTCTCTGGCTCGTTCCAGATGTTTCGTTTGGTATATCCCACTCTGTGATATATCCACTGGTTTGAATTCTGCTTCGTTGGCCAATTCTGTTAATCCAAATATTTTTGGCGGCGCTACTATTACTCGAGTTGGAAATTGTAACCAACTTCCATCTCTTATTTCGAATAATGGTCCATATACATTACTACAACTGAACATATTGGGGTACAAATTTCTCTGGGTTTATCATCCTTGTCACCGGTTGAGCGAATCTGATTTTTCCTTTATGCATTATCTCTAATTCATTTATGCATTTATCTCTTGGGATTGTTGAATTCTCTGGCAATTTTGCAATTGTCTTTTCACATTTGTATGTATACATAACTTCTCCAACGATTCTTCCGAAATATCCTTCTTGGAGTGGTAGTAATGGAATTGCGTTATCTGGATTTGTGATTGCCATTGCTAACTTTGTTTTTAATATTTCTCTGTTCAAGATACAATCATTTTTAACTAAATCGTAGTATATTTTCTCTGTTGATGCCAATCCTTTGTGATATAAGAAATCCATCTTGTTATTTATATAGAGATATAGTTTCACATCTTTGGGGGTCTATTTGCGCTTTTGCGTTCGGTATTGCTGTTCGCGATAAGAATATTCCTTTATAATTGGTACTGGCTACCATTTCGTCACATTTGCTCACCATTCGTCCTTTTATAAATCTCATTCCGATTGTAGTATCAGTTGATATTACTACCGTTGGCGTGACCTCTGATCCGATAGTTGTGGTGATCGTTGGTTTTCCGATTCTTCCGGTTCTCCGTAATTCATCTAATGCACTTTTTTGCGTGTTAGTTTCGGTTTCTCTGTGCACTTGTCCTTGTACTTCATCAAATATTGCACTTTTCAATAAAGTGAGTCTACAAGTTCTGGTATCGGCGTGATATACGATCGTTGACATTCCCGTATTGCATGATCTATCTGTTGCTAAACATTGAGGGTACTTTTTCATTGCTTGCGTGTCTGGATCAAAATATCCTTGGTATTTCTCCAACTTTACTTGATAACTTTCAATCACTACTACTCCTTTGACTAGTTGATTCAATAGGGTGTACTCTCCTCCTTGACACGTTCCGTCTCCCGCCGTTATTCTTCCCGCAGCGTATACTCGGGCAGTTTTTATCTTTCCTTCCTCGGCTGCTACATTCACTCGTCCGGCTATTGAGATACGTCCTGTCGTGAATCCTTCCTCACATTCGTTCCGCGTTACTGATACCACTGTTGTTTCCGTTCCAGCTTCTATAATTGTTGAGTGTGAGTGATGTCCGCAATGAAATGCTACAATTTTTCTTGTTACTGAACATTCTTTGATTTCCGTTTTAATGAAATCTACTTCTTGGTATACATTATACGATACCGCTGTTGCCGTTGTCTGTAATCTTCCGGGGTTTGCAGCTTTGCACTCTTCCGTTTCTTTTAGTGAGTATTTATCACCAATCTTTATGTTATCGCAGTCATATACTACAAACGGTTCTACTCCTTTTATGCACATCATCCATATGAGTATTGTAGTAATTATCGCGTTCATTCCTTTTCTGGCTGTTTTTGGGTCACTTGCATTAATCGTTGTTTCGAATTCCGTTAATAACTCTTTTAACTTCGCTTGCATCATCTCGGTTTGATCATCTTTACTTACCAAATTTATAAAGGCTTGCCATCCACCTTGAGTCAGGATGAATGGTTCGATTACTTTCCTGATAATGTCTGTTATTGCGAATTCATATCCGTTTGGATTGTATCTTGGAGTTCGCTTTCTGTATATCACTATCGTATTGTACATCAGATAGGCCATTCCTAACAAATATCTGTTTGGGTCATCAGATCGTTTCGTTAAGTGATTTATTATCAACAATAATTCCTCTGGATCTTTGGTTGTAGTTCGTACTTTATTATCCATTATTTTATTTATTATTGGTTTTATTGCTGCCCAAAGCTGCTTCGCTTCTGCTCCGATATTATTAAGTTTTAAATTTCTCTTTATTTCTGGATTTGCTAATCCCAGCATATCAGTTATTAGTCTGTTGATCCACTTTGCTCCTTGTTCCTGGCCTTTCAGTTTTCCCTGTAACTGCTTCGTTACTTGGCTGAGCTTGTTCAATTTCGTTGTCAATTGATCCATCTGTATCTGTTCTTTAGTTTTCCTTTCTGGAGCTGGTTTCTCAATTTTTGGTCGACCTCTGGATTTCTTTTCCATTGCCGTACCTGTTTCTTTTCGTTTGGGTTGTTCGTCTGCCGTTTCTTTGGATGTTGTAGCTCCTCGTTCATTTATCCAATTGTCCCATTCGTCTCCTGTTGAGTTTCGGCGTCTTCTCTCTTTCTTTTTATTTTCTTCTTCGGTATCTGGTTCTATAATTTCTACTGGTTGTCTTTGACCACATACTAGCTCGTCTGGTTCATCTGTTATCAGATCGTTTTCATCTTCTGTCATGAACAAATCTCTTGATTCTGGTATTCTCCTGGTTGTTTCCTCATCCACAATATCATTTAGATCATTCAGTATCTCTTCATCTCCTGTTGTAATGACGATTACTTCATCTGCTGCAGGTGGAACTTCTGGCGTATTTAGACTTTCCTGTCGTCCTATTGGCGTTTTCGTTTTGATTTCTCTTTTGTTGAGTTCCCTACCCGCGATCTTTGCTACGGTTAATATATTGATTAACCCCAATTGCATTTGCGTAACTCCAATTTCGAGATCGTCATCCAATGATCGTCCTTCGTATTGTAAATGGAATGGCGGTTCATACGGTATTCTCTTTTTCACTTCACTTACTTTGGCAGTGATATAAAATTCTCTTTCAATTGGTTCGAAATCTGGCATCATAATTTTTAAACTATACTTCTCTATCGTTTCGGCTGCCCATTCGGTATGTTTCCATTTTCGGATGATTTCTCGGAATTGCTCTGGGTACCACGCATACATTCTCCGATATTCCTCTATTTCCTTTACAATATTTCGCAGGTTCTCTACTCTGTTACAAGAATCGATTATCCATTTTGCTAAATCTGTTACAGTTCGTCTTTGATTTTTTGCTCCGGTTCTCAATATCGCTGCTAACTCTCTACATTTTTGCGTTTCCGTTAATCTTGTTAATCCTTCCTCCACAGGGTCGTCTATATCTGTGGGCAAGTATTTTGTTCCTGGTATTCGTTTCTCGAGTACACTGATTCGTGGTCTCGCTTGTTCTTGTTGGATTCGCAATTTCATTTCTCGTTCTGTTTCTACTTCGATCGTGATATATATCGTGTCATCTTTCACGAATTGAGGTGTTACATATTTTTTCCGTAGGAACTGTGGTACTCCTCCTGCAACATTTTCAGTGGATTTCGGCTTCTGACTTATCATTGATCTTGGGTCTACTCCCAGTTTTTCACTGTGTCGCTCTTCCCATTTTCCGGGTTTAGCGATTGAAATGGTGACCTTTCGATTAAATGGCCACTCTAACTTTCCGTCATATCTGCCTCTTGCTAACAGAAAATATACTGATAGATATTTTCCTTTTCCTACCCCATCTCCGTTTGGGTATACTCTCAATTTCATCCGATATCCTCCGATCTCTGTATAGAATTGATGGCTTGTAATACCGATGATTTTCTCTTCTTCAGCCGATTTTACTTTTTCAGCCCATCCACCTATTTTCCATGTGTATGGGGCTAGTCGAGCTTTATCGTTTATTTCCTCGTCTTCTTCTGGTTGCCATTCCATTTCGTTTAGCATTTCCTCTGGTAGATTTTCGTATGGTTCATCTTCATATAGTTCCAAGGTTGTTTCATTAGCCGCATCTTCTGGCGCTTCTCCTGGTATGTATTTTCTCCATTTTGGTTCGGTTCTCTCCATTTTCCATTTCCATTCTTTCGTCTTTTCATCATACACCTTTTTCCATGGTGTTAATCGGCATCGCGAATCATCTATAGGTTGTAATTTTGTACTCAACTTCGCATCTTGTCTCCATAACTGGTAGATGGTTAGTATTTGGTCCATCTTTCTTTTCATTTCCTCTTGAAATTCTTGGATCTGTTGTTCCCTTTTTGTCGTATTTTTTCTCTCTGGTTCATCCATCGCTATGATATTAATAATTTGTCCGTCTTCCCATATACCTAATTCGTATATCGGGGTTCGTTCTCGCGGACTTATTTGCCGTTTGTGATACATTATTGCCACGTCTTCCACCATACCGTCGTCACTACTTTCGATTATTGGTTGGATAATTTCTCGATTTATCCGTCGGTATAATTCGTGCATTTGACAATCGGGATCTACTAGTATTTCTTTTATTTCATCATTTGGTAGCTTTATTCTTATCTTTATTGGTTCATCTCCTCTCATATCTCTTTGGTGCTCTCCATATTTGGCTATCAACTCATCTGTTCTCTCGTTGTCAAATCTCATAATGTCTGTGTCTCGTACAGCTTCTACAAATATTTTCATTGAGATCGGTCTAGTTAACGATAATCGGTTAATATATTTTCTAGCTTGGTCTATTGCTTGTTCCGTCATTCTAATCTGGTTTTGCCTCATTATCTTTTGTCTCTCTTTTTCTAATCCAGGTTTTATTTCTTTGGTATACAGTATTTGGATTTTCTGCCATATTTCCGCTGTTGTTTCCTCGGTTTCATTTTTGTTTAATGTTACCACATTTATTCCTTTTGGCCATATTAGAGCATCCGCGAGGTGTATGTCTCGCTTTATTTTTCTTCCTTGGTAATATAAAGGTTTATTTTTATAACTGGGTCCTAGCTTTTTCACTACCCAATCATACAGCTCGTTTGTGCTTTCGCCTCTTGTGGCTATTATCTGTCTCGGTATCTCTGGAAAATCAATAATTACCTGATACTCTTCTCTATCATATTCTTTCAAATTCTCTTGGTACTTTTTTATCATATCTTTCCATGATGCCGTAAATGTACCGTTATCTTGTTGATATCCTTTCGCAATTAATTTCATTATTCTGCTGTATGCGGTTGTATCTCTGAGGTTTAAGAACATTTGATTTCGATCTACTTCTTCTACAATCTCGTTGATTTCTTTTAATATCTCGGTTTCATCTTCTCTTGGCACGTTCGTTTCCATTTCCTCTAATTCGGATTTTGATTCATCTTTGTATGGTTTATTTTCCTCGCATGACTGAAATATTTCTCCGCCCAGACTGCTTATTTCACTTTCATCTTCGTCTGTTTGATCGTCTGGTATTTGTCTTAGCATATTGATATGTGGTTGTTCCTCCTCTTTCATTATCTTTGTTGGCCCTTTTGTTTGGAACCATATCTCTTTTATTCTATTCTCAATTTGAGCTTCACTCCACGTGGGTTTTTCTTTTCTGATTCTTGTTTCTATTTTTTGTAGCAGTATCCTCTGGATTCGGTTTTTTGCTATTATTGGCTCTGATATCTTTTCTTTTCCTTGTGACGTTAACGCTTCCTGCTCATCTTGTTGCAGTTTTAATTCTGGCTCTTTCATTTCTTGTGATAGCACTTTCTTTGCCATCACTTCTATTTTTTGATCTAGTGCTTGTTCTTGTTCTAAATGTTTCAGCGCTCCGTCTATTTTTAATATTAGTGCCTTCTTTCTTAGTTCCGCTTTCTCTTGTTTCAGGATTGCTTCTTTTTCTTTTAATTGATCCTCCTCCTGTTCTAAAGCTTCTTCTTGCTTTATTTTTTTAAGTGTACTCTCTGTCTTTTGTGTCATAATTTCATTTTCGAGTTCGTCTATCTCGTACATTAGTGTTCCCTCGTTTTGATCTTCCGTTATCATCATCTCTGCTCGATTACTCTCTTGAGTTTCTGGTTCGTCTGATTTCTCAGTTGTCGTTTCTTTTAATTGTCGACGTCTCTGTTTTTCCTCCTCTGCAAATTCTTTGATGGCCTCTATTTTCTCCATCGTATTTAATTCGATTGTTTTCTCGTTATCATTTATCATATTTCCTCCCCCTTCGTTCTCAACACACTGCTCCGCAGTGTGAGTTTCATCTGGAATTTCCATTCTCATCATATTAATTCTTTTCGGGGTTTGTTTTCGATTTTCCCATCTTTGCTGGATTTCTTGGGCTTCCTCTGTTTGTAGTCTTTGCCATTCAGCTTGTTGTTGCTCTTGATATTCTCTGGTTCGCAGCTCTTGAATCTCCTCATTGCTTCTCATTACGTTGATTCGTTGTTGTTGTATATTGGTGGGCATCTGTTGCATCATCTCTTTTAATTCCATGGGCATTCGTTGTAGTGTTTCTCGTAGCATGTCTATTTCTTGCATCACGTTAATTTGTGGATTTCCCATAGAGTTGTTTAGCCTTGATTGGTTTGGTTCTCTTCTTATGTTACATTGCCTTGCGAGGTGTCCTTGTTGACCACAATTGTAACATGCTTTGTTATTAGGTTGTCTACATATTTTCTCAGTATGCCCTCGTTTACCACATATCTGGCAGTTGTAATTTCGGAAGCAATTCTCTGACCGATGTCCTATTCTTTGACATGTGGAGCATTTTTCGTTGGCATTTGGATTGTTCCTGAAATTATTATTATAACTTACTTGGTTATTACCTTTATCTTCCGGATTTCTCGTTACTGGTGGCTTGAACATCTGTTGTGCTCTTGGAATGAATTGATTCATAGCTGGATTGGTATTGTTGTTTTGATTGTTGGCATTGACTGTTGATGTTGTTGGTTCTGTGGCCAAGACTGCCACTTGATATCCCAGTCCCAGATGGGCTTCACATCTATTTGCGATTGCTACTGCTTTATCTAACGTTTCTGGTGCCAAGCATCCAAGATTGGCTCGTATGTCTTCTCTTTTGATTCCTCTTATGAAGACGTCTACCATTTTATCTTCGGGCAAATCTGTTTCTCCGAAGGCTTCTTTACACAATTTCTTTAATTCGCATGCGTACACTGCATTTGATTCATCTCGTCTTTGTTTTCGGTGTAGGAAGTCCAATATCTTCCTATTCCCCTTTTTCTCGATTCCGAATATTTTTATTAAGAACTCTTTAATCTCTGTCCACGTTGTCAATTTCGTTACATCTCTCGCTTCCTCTACGAATACACCTTGTGCGCTTCCTTTCAAGTATAAAGGCAGTCGCTCTTTTACCTTTTGATCTGTCCAGTGACAGATATTTTTATACACTTCAAATTCCTTTATGAATGTATCCAATTTGTTGAGACTACCGTCGAACGGTTCTCCTCTAAACTTTTCTCTGAATTCTCCTACCATCACATTGTTGTTATTTAACATTGTATTTGCATCCGGAATTGAAGTCATGTTGGAATTTGTGGAATTTGCCATGTTTGGGTTAATGTTTAAGTTTTTTAATCTCTCTTCCTCGTTCTCTGCTTCTATTATTGGCAACCGGTTTTCTATATCGTTTATTTCGTTTTCTTCGCTACTGTTGAATTCAACGTCGGTTAATCCACTATCTGTGCCGGTTCCTGTCGCTGCTGTAATTGATACTCCGGTTTTGGCACTTCTACCGTTGCGAACTTTTTTCTTTTCTTCCGCTTTTAATAAACTTTTTTCTCTATTCTCCTGGCTTTTGCTTCTCGTGTGGTTGCTGATGCTATCAATGTTTACGGTTATTCGTTTGCTTGACTGGTTTTCTCGTTTTTCTTCTCTTGCTTTGGTTGCTTTGAAACTTCTGGTTGCTTATCTGCTTGTAACTACTCTGACGTTATTCCAAATTCTTTTCTGCTCGTTTATTCAAGTTTCTTTGTTATCACTTTGCTTTGTCGTTTGCTCTGAAATATTTTCTCTTTTGCTTTGCTTTGCACTTGACTTGGATTGCTTTGTTTGACTATCGATTCCTAAAAATAAATAACACTCCAATATTCTATACTCTATACTAATTTCTCCTCCATTTACTATACTATATATGTTATCATCCCTTGTTCGCATTTATCGTGGTGGTCTTCTTTATCCGACTCACCCCCCTCATTTTAAGTCTATTTTTAATTATCTATACCTCGTAATAATTATCTATTAACCTCGTATCAATTATCTATATAGTCTTATCAGTTATCTATATAGTCGTATCAATTATCTATACCATAACATAAAATCATCATATTCATACTTTCATTCATTCCATTAATTATTTTTCCTATGTCTCCCAAAAAAATTTATTACTTAATCCTCAGTCGCTGGCGCTCTATGCCCTCTATAATTTCCGTTGGCTCTTCGGCCTTCGGCTTTTAACTCTTTTACTGGTCATCTGTGATCATATTTCATCTCTACTCATATCATATCTTATCTGGCACTCTATGGCCTCTAATATCTAATCATAATCATCCGGCACCCTATGGCCTCTAGTATCTGATCATAATCATCCGGCACCCTATGGCCTCTAGTATCTGATCATAATCATCCGGCACCCTATGGCCTCTAGTATCTGATCATAATCATCCGGCACCCTATGGCCTCTAGTATCTGATCATAATCATCCGGCACCCTATGGCCTCTAGTATCTGATCATAATCATATTCTGTCAATTTCATCTTTACTCATATTCGTATTCGTCTTATTCATATTCTCTCTCATTGTTTCACCGGACTTGAGCTCATCAGTGACTTTTGGGTATGTTTGAGGCCTCACACTGACTCTCAAGCCATGGCGTCTTTTGGCCGCGCATTCTTCCGGTTACGCTTTACTCACCGCCATTCGGATATTTGGTACTCGGTGTGGGATCCGGGTTATTGTACCAAACTCCTCGCTGGGCAATAAAAAAACATTCCCTTGGTACTCGGTGTGGGATCCGGGTTGTGTACCTCGAAGAATATAAAAGTATGGAAATGCCTAGACGTTCAATCAAGTTCCAAAAGCGGTTTACTTGATTTCCCGAATAGTGAAAAGAAAAGGAAGCGATTAAAAGTGGGAGCGGAAAATAAACTATCAAATCTCTGCCCGCTCCTTCCATCAGATTTCTCGGCTCAATTCGGCCGCTCTCATCTGGCTTTAGTAGGACATTTTGAGTATGAACCATTTACCGGTTAGTTCACATCTCACCTACCGTTTGGCCCCGATACTCGGTGTGGGATCCGGGTTGTTGTATCGAGTTCCTCCCAGCGAAAAAAAGAATCGTTCGATACTCGGTGTGTGATCCGGGTTTTTGTATCGAACGGCTCAGCGCCATCAGTCCCTTGGCTGATAACAACCTGAGCACGACAGTCCGTAGCTGTCCTCTGGTGCCTCACCACCAGCTAGGGAAAAAGAAGTCATCTCTAGGTACCTTTAATCAAAACTATTAATTCTGTTCCGTGTACACTCTTTCTCTCACCTCTCGGTCTATCTCTTCACTCCCCCCTTCAAAATTTGTGGTAATCGCATCAGCAAGCTCCCCAAAAGAGGTGATCAATCTCTCACCGGTTACTTGCTGACATACGCGACTTGGCCTACCAGTTCCTTTCTCAGTAGGGTTGATCAGGGTTTCCCTTGGGTGAGCGTACTATCATTAGATAGCTCAGGTTAACCATTTTTCCTCGTCCTATCTCAATATAATATCGATAAAACAATAATATCAATAAAACAAAAAGAATTATACACTAGGAAACTCGGTTGTCGAAATTTTTCCGTCCAATATTTTGTGTCTCTGTGCATGTGTTTTAATTATTTCCTTAATTCGGCTTTCGTGTGTTTGGTCTATTACCTTTATTTATCGTTGTCGGGTGGTTTTATTATTTACAAACCTTGCATATTTCTTTCATATTCGTCTTATCATCTAATAATAATTCAAGTAATGCATAATACACATTTATTTCATTTCATCATAACAATTCATGGGAAGTAAACCGTTAGTATTTCCTTTATCTTTCGCTGGCATAACATACAGTGCGACTCTTGTGCGCATCCATGACAATAACTCAGGTGTCCGCAAGGTATCACCATTACTCGTGCTTCCTCTGTTTTGCACGCATAACATTCCACATAAGCCTTGGTCTGCTCCTTCATTGTTGTTGCAATCTCGTCTTCAATGTTTTTGACTTTTTCCATTAACTTGTTCCAGCTTTTCCCAAATTTGGTTATCTCTAATCTCATGGACAGAATTTCGTATATTCTTTCGGTTGTTACATCTTCATCGATGTCGATCAATTTTATTAATATGCAATGTTCATCGGAGTACAGGTTTGAAATCGTTGCTATATCCTCTTTAGCTTTTTTAATTAATTTTTGTTTGTTCATTAGTTCCTCAAGATTATCGTTTTCGATGTCTAAGATACTCTTTAGTTTTTCTATTATTTTTGTTGATTCCATCTAAAATTATTAAATCTCTTTTAATTACCCTTTAAATTTATTTAAATACTAATTAACTAACTTCATTCAATTTTTAGTCTTTTAATATATTTTGCTTCATTTTATCAACTACTATTTTAATCATTACTCGTTGTAATTTATTCCATTATCGTTGACTTCCTCTACTTGGTTCTATTGCTTTCCCCCGTAGTTTATCGTTATCCCCTTACTTACCCCATTTCATTTTATCCCGCATTTTGTCCTTTTAATTATGTGTTGTTTGCTTATGCGTCTTGTGAATGTCGTTGGTATCTTACAAGGGTGTTGTGTCGTCAAGTATTGATGGATGTTGAATGCTTTGACGTTGATATCTATATAACTTTAACATAATTTCATCTCAGTTTGTTTGCTTGGGTTTTGTACAAGAAGATCATTCAATCCCGGCTGAGGGTGTACTGACAGAATTCTCTGTTGTTTCTTAACTTGATTGTTTTGGTCTTTCCAAATAACAAAGCTTCAATCCCGGCTGAGCCCCCAAATTTGTATGGTGGGTTACAGGGTTTCATTGTTTGTTTGAACTAATCGGTGGTTGCCCTCGTAACGCCATACAAAATGATACTAATCGCCACTTGGCACCCGTTGCTAGGCAACGTTGGTAATGTGTTCAAGTGGTGGATTGCCCGCAAAAATTGAGTACCATGTGCTAGTACTATAGTTGCTCGGACAATCCTCGGGTTCACGAGCTGTCGATAGAAGACCCATGCTCGCTTTGCTCTGTCCCTCATGATCATTCAAGATTAGGTCTTAATTGATTTCACTTATTCGATATATGCATTAACATGAAAATTGTCCATGTAGGCGGATACTCGTGCATTGATTTAAAGTTTGTTTACTAGCTTTAATTACAGTTGCTCGCATTTTAAGATTTAGACCGGACGTTGATCCGAGATAACTTAGTCGCGTGTAGGTGTATCCTGGTGGGCGAGTGATTTCCGGCGGATTTTACCATTACAACTTAAGCGGTTGACTAAAGGTGAATTACATTGTTTACATCCGGTGATTGTATGATTTGTGTCGTATTTCCAGAATTACTGGTCAAGTGTTCGCCTACACCTGATTATCTCAATTTCCGGTAAGTTATTTCGTTGACTAGTTTAGATGTACTTTATTAGCAATTTTTAGGAAAACTTCTACGCTTATTGAGGTTTCTAAATAGATGCGATACCCTTTTATTGGAATAACTTTGCTAGGTGGAATTTTGTTTGTTCAATACAAATTTTCGCTTGTCTTAAACTTTGGTGTTTTTCAATTATATCAATTTAATTTACGTAAATATTCATTCACTTTACGGCTAATTAGTTTGCTATAAATCCCGAATTTACGATAATTGAAGAAACCTATTTTATAGATTTGTGAATTATTCTAATTCTAGTTAAGAGATTATATGATCAGTAATTAATATCGACATCTGTTATTCCGATTTCTAATAGTCTTCCCTAAGGCTGTTTGGTTCAACTATTACCACAAAGTTATTTTAATGCTAATCGTTTTAAATCTGTGAATCCAGTTTTGCTTTAATTTACATTTTTACGGCTATTCAATTCATCTCTAACCTTAATCTATGAGTTACTTTAATCCACTAATCGTAGCTCGTTACGGAACTTATTGTGTTTATCCTTATTCAATATTTTACTTTACCAAAACTAGATTATTTGGGTTTTCTCTAAATAGTTATTTGCACTACTTTAATTATTTTTCGGCTATCAATAAATGGTTACAATTTAATAAACGATATATTTATTTTTATTCGTTTTAATTTTAATCAATAATTTAATCAAAACACTTGAATTTACTCAATTACTTCTTCGATTTTATCAAAATGAATTAACGGTGGATTATGTGGGGTGACATTAAATTTTAGTCAACAATTTAATTAAGGGATTTCATACTGTTATTCGAAAATCGTTTTACCTTTAATTGATACGTGTCTTTATTTGAAATCAATGAATTCGATTCTTAACTGCTTTCATTTTTATCGGGGTTGATTTGATTAGATCAACACATTACTCGTTCATACCCAAAGATCAGATTGCTTTTATTGAAATGAATTATAACGAATCAACTGATGAAATTATTTGTCATTACCCTAATCAACCATTTACGAGCATTTAAATTATCGTTACCCAATAGTTACTTTAATTTTTAGCCATAAAACACTTTACTTTTACAATCAATTTAATTTTTATCAATAATTTCAATTTAATCGAATTCAATGATTCCCAATAAATTTTTATTCATTTCAAAATGTTAATCCAAAATAGTTATAACAACGATTTCAGTTAGTTTAACCCAAGTACCCTTTCCCTTTAATAGGCCTTAGACGCATATTGTGTTCATATTATATTTATTGAGTGCCCACTGGACTACTCGGTGTGATAATTTTAAGCCGTATGTAACATAATTTTAGGTCGATTTTACAGAATTGAGAAACGAGGAAGCAGCCAGAGACTTCTTCCTTATTTCTCGCTTCAGCTATAGGGATAATATTGACGTTCCGACCCCTGCGTTTCTCAACGCCGAGTCTTCACGGGTACATATCATTGGCGATTTTCCACGCACTTACATGCATCTGTACTATGTTGATTTTACTATCTTGCGTGATGTGTCGGCTGTGGGCCGGAAAAATTTCGACATTTCAATTTAGTTTATGAAAAAATATATATCAAATAATCCATGTATATTAATAATATTTATTAATTAGGACAAAATAACAGAATTACCCGTCATAACCATTCCAAATATTTCAAACAATATCATAAAATATCATAACAAAAAGCATAAATGCCTCTCTCCCCACGTCGCCGTGAAAAGAGGGCTCCAACCAAAATATTTCTCATCTAAAATCAATTGAATTAGCTCAAATAGCTTGAAAATAAGGTTCTAAAATAGCTTCACAATAATTGGAAAATAAGATTTCACAATAGTCTAAAATCAATTGAATTAGCTCCAATAGCTTGAAAGTAAGGTTCTAAAATAGCTTCACAACGATTGGAAAATAAGATTTCAAAATAGTCTACAAACGATTTCAAATAGATTTAAAATAGTTTTTAAAAATGGTTTTAATCAAATTGAAAATAGGGTTAGTTTTCAAAAATGGTTAAAGTCCAAAATTGGTTTGAAAATGGTTCACAATTTTCAAAATTGGTTAAGTTAAATGTGAAAATGGATCAGTATTTATACCTATTTGTGTGACGTGTGAAATTTGATGCAGTAAAACAAAATTCGACCTTGTTCTTTTCTAGCAAATTCTATTATTTAATTTTAATATTTTTTGATTTATTTTTATAATTTTTTATTTCGAATTTTTATTGAATTATTACTAATTCAAAATTTTCGATTTAAACTTCACTTTAATGAACTTTAATTGATTTTTCTAATTTTGTCGAATTTGTTGTGTTTTCTTGTTGTATTTGTGTAGGTATCGTGCGGATCTTGGTGTATTTTGTTAATATTTTAATTTATTTTTATGTTTATTATTTTATATTTAATTCTTTTATTTCTCAGATTTTATATGGTTTAATTGGTGTTTTTCAGGTTTATTTTAAATTGCGTGTTGTATCTGCGTGTGTGTTTCTGATCCATTTAAACATTTTTCAAGGCCGTTTACGTTCTGGCCCAACACAAGAAAGAAAATCTATTTTTCTTTAATATATATATTTTATCAGTTACAGCATGGTTGTTCATAGCATTTATATAGCATATCATCACTCCCTCTCCCCACGCCGAAATCCAAGCAGAGCTCATTCGAGGTTGCGAGGACACGACAAGGAGAAAGTATCGAACAATCTCTCACTAACAACAAATTTTTGCACTCTCGGTTTGAAACTAGTTTCAAGTTTTGTGAAACTGATTAGACGATTTGGAAACTGATTTCAAGTTTATGAAAACTGATTAAAATTATGTGAAAATGAATCGGTATATATACCTATTGTACGACCCTAACCTTGCGTGTTCTTTTTGATTTAGTAAAACAAAATCTGACCTTGTGATTTTCTGGTATATTCTAATCTTAATTTTATTATTTTGTAATTTAATTTGACAATTTTTCTTTTGCATTTTTTAATTGAATTATTTCTAATTCAAATTCTTTGATTTCTATTCCATTTTTAATGAAATTCGCATTTTTTGATAAATTTTCAAATTCCGGTCAAATTGTTAGGTTTTCATGTTATGTTTTTGTTTGATCTTGTTGCACTTTGTTATGATTTTAATTTATTTTTGTGTTGTTATAATTTTATATTTAATTGTTCTTTTTCTCACTTTTTGGTAGGGTTAATTGGTATTTTAATAGGTTTGAGTTTAAATCTGCCTGTTATGTTTGCATGTGTGTTACCGATTCATTTAAACATTTACAAGGCCGTTTGTGTTCTGGCCCAACAAACCCAACCTCAATATTAGGGTATTGGCAGTCTTTGAAAAGAGGCTCACCTTTTCCTAATATTCAACCCACTAGTACACAGTACCAACGTCAATTTTTGACGGGTGGCTAGCTGTTAAACTTCTTATGCAGACGCTGGGTGAGGATTAGTTAACCCTTAGGCTTCAACAATATGCTTTATTACCCATCAGTGCCCAGCAATTGTAACGGATATAACCTTTTTTTTCTTTTCACGTAGTAGCAGACACTTAAATAACCTATCCATCGCTCTTTAGGTTGCCAAGTACTTAGAATCATTTCAGTATTTTGGAACAAAATTATAATGAAACTAACACGTCGAAATTTTTAAGATTTTGAAAAGTTACACCAAGTATTATTTTGAACTTAACAATGAATTTTTATAACCGATTTTAATTCTGGTAAAGTATTAAAAGCTTATGTAATTAGTAACTTTTAGTAATTATTATTTTTTCCATCAATTTGAGAATAAATTCATTTCTTCATTTGTTTTAAATTGATTAAATTTTCAATTTCATTTGTAAATATATCTATTTATACATTTTCAAATCATCATAAAATCCCTAAAATGTTGTATTTCGAAGATTTTATGGAAGGTATAAAATAAAAATAATCAATATTATTTTTTTGAAATTAATAGATATCGAGGATCTTCCTTATGAGTTTAAGGAAAATTTGACAGCTATTAGGCAACTTGATTTACAAGTACAAAGTAATATAATTAATAATAATCTTAAGCATTATCGAATTTAAAGATATTATGGAGCCTCTCGATTCACGCTTGAATGAGTTTTTTCAAAAATGTAGTCAAAATACTCTATCAGTTTCGCAACAAGTACAAGAATATGAAAAAATATTAAAAGTATTTAATCGACAGTCTAAATTGTAGTTTCATATATTGTAAAAGGAATTTGATGAAGTAGAATGCAAAAATGCAGATAAAATTGCAATAACTGAGCAGATGAAGGATACAGTATTAATTTTGATTTGTAATTAATAGTCAACTACTTTAGTTCAATAAAATGATAAAGAAATTAGACACTGAATTAAATAAATTCAAATTAGAATTAGAAGCTGATAATCCTGGTAGTGCAGAAACTATTGAATTAAGTTATATTTTTTTGGATTAAATCATTTTGATAATTAAAATTAGTGGTAAATCAACAAATGAAATCCGGTGTTACTGATGGAATTCCTCGAGTTGAAAGTAATATTCCAAACAAAATTATTAATTTTGAGACGGTTTAGGAAAACGAATGAAACGAGGTAGATTGGCATTTGATTCTAATATTAGTTTGCAACCAAATTCTGAAAGCACCAGAAAAATTATAAGGCCAAAAGACACGACTGAATCTTTCAGCTATAAATCTGAAAAAATAGATGGTTTTGGATCGATTTCCGGACAAAGTGATACTTTAATGACGACAGCTGTGGCAAATGGGTCTTTATCTCCTGCATCATCGTTTATGGGTTGATAACATTAAATATCTATTTATTTATCACGTTTTCCAGGTTCTTTGAATACTCCTCATTCAATCAAACGAAAATTCGATTGGAAACAAGCATCATCAATTTCCACAGATAAACTTGTGAAATCTGAAAGAAAACGGTAAGATTTGATTGTCCATTTGTATATATGATATTTATTGTTATTATTAAATTATTATTAAATAATTACTATGAGAACATCTAATAAGGTTGTCCTGTATGGAGGTGAAATGTAAGGGATAAAATAAGGGGTAAGGAGGTGATTGGAAGCATAGCAAATGGCATTTAATAGGAGAAGCTCTTTATGAATTCCTAATCAATTATTTGTGCTTAAACATCATTTGTGAGATTTGCTGTTATTTTCCAAACGATTCTATAAAACAAAAATATATGAATTCACATTTTAAAAGTAAATAAAATTTAATTTTATCAAGATTTAGTTCACCAATCAGATTGTTCCGCAAATATATAATAACCATACAATGTCTAACTAACTTGTCTCATTAGCAAGTGATTCTCTTACAATATCCTATATTTCGGTCCGTTGGCAGGATTGAGATAATTATTTGTTCCGATAGACATTTCAAAATTGACTAATAGAAATGGATTTTTATTAATTTTAGGCAGAAAATAATGTCTGCTCTAAGTGAGGACTCGGGGAGCAATCTCGGTGCAAATGATGAATTTGGTTTGGATGAAAGTGCTAACAGCAGTTCAGTGATAAATAATCCCATCAATCCGTCTGTTTCTGTTTCGGAACCAGACACAAATCCCCGGAAATCCGTGCCCAATGATGGCATGTCAGACGGGGGATCGAGCAGAACTCCGGGCAGTTTGAATTTCGGCATGTATAGTGAACCAATGATATCGGGTTCCAATACCATACAGCAGATATCTCAGGACAGTCAAATGAATCTCGATAACGATATGCTTGGGTTTGATACAAACGAGGAGCTGCGCTATTGTTTCTGCAATGACGTCAGTTATGGCGATATGATAGCCTGTGATGGAGTCGGGTGTCCGCGGGAATGGTTTCATTATGGCTGTGTCAATCTCGTTGTAGCTCCCAAGGGCAGCTGGTTTTGTCGAGATTGCAAGACCAAAAACCGGCAACGAAGAGGCTAGTGAAATGTAATCATAAATATATGTAAATACTTGTAGTTTTTTTATTTATATCGATTACAATACTTTTTTAATATTAACACTCGGTGCTATGTCAATTATAAGTAATAGACAGATCTTGACGGCTCCTGCAAAAAAAGAAATTACGGAAAGATTTTTTTTTGGAATAGTCTATCTATGATAATGTCGAGTTAACGTGTCTGATAACAGCAAGTTCAAAAAGGCATGTTTTGTCGAGATGCTGAGTGTTAAAATATTGTTCGCACATTATTGATTATGTTAAAGGGGAACTGAGGTAAGTCGAGGGATAGAAAATTTAAAAAAGCATTTGTGCGGTATCATTTTCTGCAATAACTCTAATTAAAAACAAATACCGAAATAAATTAAACTTTGAACTCGACATTAAAATTGAAGAATCAAAAAGCACCAAGCCAGATTTTTCTGATATTAACAGTTACTTCGCTTCTACAAAATTAAAATGAGAAAAATTCAGATGTGAAAACATTTCGAATAAAATATGAAAAAATAGTCTTAGGTGTGCGCGATTAAAACTTTGGAGACCACTGATCTAAAGGTGTCACTTTTATCCTAATATTTGAAAGGGGAAGTTTATTATAAATTGCAATAAAATCATCTTTAAGATTCTCATAAAATAAAAGAAAATTTTCAATCATAGAAGAAGCAGAGGGTGAAAGACTTGTTAAATTTTGTTTTGGAGTGCTCAAGACCCATTTTTGGTAAAAAAATATTTCAATTTTTATAAATAAACTCTGCGGAAATTGGATTACATAAGTATTTATTTAAATTTTATTATTATTATATAAATTTCCGTGCAAAGTTATATCGATTATCATACGACACTTAAAATTAATTATCAATAATGATAAAAATAACTAAGTAATTTTGTAGATAATAATCAAATATTTTTTGGTTAGAAATACTGTTAAAATGATCAATATATTTTATTAATCTCAAATTTATGGTGTTTGGAATAAATAATAATTTGGAATTGCCAAATTGGGAAAGTCCTGGCGCCATCTGTTTTTCAACCAAGAAAGGCAGCACCTCTTTAAGTTGTATTTCACAAGATAGTAATGGGCGTATTGATGCATGCACGTATTTGAAAGTATCATATTCTAGGATTGCTTCTTCAATATTAATATCGTTTTTGTAAATGTCGCATAAATTTTGTAAATATTCTTTATTTTCTTCTGATATTTGTGATGAATCAAGACAGGAGAATAAAGCAACAGTGTTGTAAAAATCATTAAAACGTTCATCTAGTTGTATTACAAGTGTATCTAAGGCAGTGAAATACGTTTCACATTTGAAGCGTGTAGTTGGATCATCAACTCTTTCATCTCTGTTAAGTTCACCTGTCATGCGTTTCTTTTTTGCAATTCGCTTTTCTTTAAATTCTGTTTCAACATCTAGTAAGGAACAATTTTTGATAATAAATGATTTTACAGCAACATTTATTATATTATATTAGAAAATGCTGCAGCATTACTGTTTTGCAATTCGCTTTTCTTTAAATTCTGTTTCAACATCTAGTAAGGAACAATTTTTGATAATAAATGATTTTACAGCAACATTTAGACTTTCAAAAGCTTTATCACTTCTCATATCAGCAAACTTATTTCTGGCAACAGAAATCAATTGTTTTGCAAACTCAATATCAATGTCCTTTCGTTGCAAATAGTTTGATAACACAAAGATATTATCTAACAACTTTTGTAGAAATAGCATCAGAAAAACTAAAGAATATGTTATCAAAATAGATAGTCCCATAGCTTCTGCTCTGACACTTCCTTTGTGTTCTTTTGATTCCCCAAAATTTATATCTTCTAGAGTAGATATAATAGCAGAGAATGATCCAACAACTGAATCAACTGCATGCTTTCGGCTTGCCCATCTTGTATCAGAAAGTCGTTTTAAAGTATCTACTGTCGATTCATATCGAGACTTCTGATGCTCTTCGAGAATATGTAGTCGTGGTAGACTTGATGTAAGGAAAGTATACAACTTTTCTGTTGTACCAAAAAACAACTGAACATCACTGTTAAGAGATATTGCTGCAATAGTCACCAAATTCAATGCATGAGAACAACAATGAACAAAGATGGCATTTGGTGAAAGTGTCTTTATCTTAGTTTGAAGACCATTTTTAATCCCAGACATCACAGAGGCACCATCACATGCCTGTCCTCTACAAAGTGTAATGTCAATGTTTCGCTTTTGTAACTCCGTTAATATTATATTAGAAAATGCTGCAGCATTACTGTTTTCCAACGTGTAGAAGCCTATAAATCGTTCAACAACTTGTCCTGATTTTTACACCAATCTTAAAGAAACTGGCATCTGATCAACTTTGGATATATCAATTGTTGAATCAACAATTAGAGAAAAGAATTGTGCAGACATTACTTCCTTATCAATATTTGCGGATATTTCAGAGGCAAGTGATTGAATTAGGTCATTTTGTACATCATGACATAAATAAAGTTCATTTTTCTTTTCAAACTTTAGATGATTGTTCAAAGTGGAATCATATTTAGCCAATAAAAATAGTAATTCACGAAAATTTCCAGTATTACTACACCTGTCAGAGCCAGAATGTTCTCTGTGTCCTCTAAATGGCAAACCTTGTTTTGCTAAAAAAAAAACGTTGCATCTACCATTCGTTTCTAAACTTCTGTATTTTTTCCACTTGATAACGCTCCTGACTGATCAAACCAGATATCACAGTTTTATCATTTGAAATGCGATATTTAGCCAGCAAATATTGGCATATTGCACTTTGATGTTGATTGGAAGTTTCATGTTTAACGATTTTTTCCATGCCTTTTTTCCAGTTGTTGGCGAATAGGGTGGATTTTTATTTATTTTTTCTAGGGTTTTTGTGCATCTACCACCTAAACACCAGCAAGATTATTATTCTATTCCTACTATGTACCCATAGTGATTTCCATGTTGGTACTGTACATAGAGGTTGAAAATTCATGAGCAGGAGAGCTCCATTTCTAGAACTACTCATGATATTTTCACTTTCGGGTTCTTGACTGCCGATGGAAGGTCTTACGTCTTTCTCTTTCTATATCCTGGTCCTTACTCGTCTATTGCTACAATTCTCATACTTATTTGTCATCTTTACCCGTTATTTATAAAGGTATCCTTCAAAAATTTGGGCAGCGTTCCTCCCTTATTTTTTGGTAAATTTCCTATTTCATTTGTTTAATCACGGTATCGACTACATTTGTCCTAGTTTACCTTTATCTTTCCCTATATTAAAAATTTAATTAGCAGTTCCTTAACTCCCGGTACATTTCCCATGATTTTAAGAAGTTACAACCCTCTGCGGTCACTTCAATAAATATTTCTCTCTTCTGTCAGATTATATCATTCAACTTTTGGAAAAATACTTTCAACTTTATGTTCCTACACTATCCTATCTTTTCCTACTTGATTTTCCAATTAATTTTCTCACAATGTTTTAGATTTTCAATACAAAACTATATTCCCCCTTAACTAAAGTCGCACTTCCGGAATTTTAGATTTTTCACTGCTCACCTCGACCGACGTTTCCATCAGTCGTTGTGAGTCGTTTAACGATGCCCTGTGGGGAGGGTCCTGTGCCATTTTGCCAGGCCCCGTCACGGACAGACCGAGATTTCGAAAAGGCGCGACCCACAATCACAACTAGGGAACTTAATCCGCCAGCCGGACCGGGATCTGCCTAATCGATAACTATTTCAATACATATTTATTAAATAAGATTTTAGGGGGACTTGTCGGTGGCACCAAAAGATTCCACGACCATCCAGAATAAAATCAAAATAACAAAACTTTAACTTCAAAATATATATTTATACAAGAAAACAATACTTACAATCCACAGTCATGCAACCAGATTGGAAAAATTGACATAAATTGGCATAAAAATTTCGTCTAAAAATGACTCACTGTTCGTCGAAGAATGTCTAAAAATTTCTAAAAATTTTCTGCCTGACTAAAATTTTCTAAGAAAGTCTAGTAGTCTAAAATTCTGTTAGAAATTATGAAAATGACTGCCGTATATATAGTGTGTTGGGCCAGAACATATACGGCCTTGAGAAATGTTTTAATGGATCAGTAACACACACGCAAATATAACATGCACTTCAAATAAACCTGGAAACACCAATTAAACCATATAAAATATGAGAAAATAAGAGAATTAAATATAAATTAATAAACATAAAAATAAATTAAAAATAATAACAAAATGCACCAAGATTCGCACGATACCTACACAAATATAACAAGAAAACACAACAAATTCGACAAAACTGAAAAAATTAATAAAAGTTCATTAAAGTGAAATTTAAATTGAAAAATTTGAATTAGTAATAATTCAATAAAAATTCTAAATAAAAAATTATAAAAATAAATCAAAAAATATTAAAATTAAAGAATAGAATTTGCTAGAAAATAACAAGGTCGAATTTTGTTTTACTGCATCAAATTTCACACGCGAGAAAAATAGGTATAAATACTGATCCATTTTCACATTTAACTTAACCATTTTTGAAAATCTAAACCGTTTTTTCGAAACAAACTATATTTTCATTTGAAATTATTTTGAAGTCATTTTGAAAAACTATTTTCAAGACTATTTTAGACCCGTTTTAGAATCAGAATTTTTAGGTGAGAAATATTTTGGTTGGAACCCTCTTTCCACGTCACGTTCATAGCATCTCTGTAGAGCTCTGCTTGGCGGCGACGTGGGGAGAGAGGCATTTATGTTCTATTTTATGCTATGATGTTTTTCAATTTTATGGAATGGTTAGAAATGGGTAATTATGTTGTTTTTATAATTAATAAATATTATTAATATACTTAAATTGTTTTACATATATATTTGTTTTATAAATTAAACTGTCGAAATTTTTCCGGCCCACAGCCGATACATAACGCAAGAAAGTAAAATCTACATAGTACAGATGCATGTAAGTGCGTGGAAAATCGCCAATTATATGTACCCGTGAAGACTCAGCGTGCGCAACGCAGCGGTCGTAACGTCAATATTTATCCCTATAGCTGAATCGAGGAATAAGGAAGAAGTCTCTGGCTGCTTCCTCGTTTCTCAGTTCTGTAAAATCGACCTAAAATCATACTACATACGGCTTAAAATCATCACACCGAGTAGTCCAGTGGGCACTCAATAAATATAATATAAACACAATGTGCGCCTAAGGTCTATTAAAGGGAAGGGTACGGGAATAAATTAAGTTAAAATCGTTGATATAACCACGGCGAACTAAGAGTTTTAGATAAATTAGAAAAATCATTGGTGTAATTAAATTGCTTTTATTCTTTCCTAAATTTGTAGAAAGTATCAAATAAATAATTCAACGATTCAAATAAATTAAAATATGAATTAAAATAACTATTTATTATAGATAAAGTAACCATTAAAGTATTTTATGACTTAAAATTAGAGTAGTTTTTACGTAATCCATTCATCAAATTATTATGATTTACTAACAGTAAAGTAGTTAAATTAGTATAAATTTTGGATAAAAAGTAAAATGACGACAAATAACTCCTTGGTCAAATTAGTACAATTTCGTTTAATAAAATTGCAGTAACGATTGAATAAAGGTAATTAAATTAGATTAATTCATTGATTAACGTTCGAGTGACTAGTGAGTAAAAGTAATTCAGGATTTAAAGGATCATGATCTGTTGATTAGCAGTAGCGTAATACCAAATAGCCTCATCATTTAGGTTATTATAATCTATTAGAATAAAAGTAAGGAATGATGTATTTAAAATCATTTATTGATAAAACTAAAGTAATTACTAAATGAAGTTATCAATTTCAAATAACGAAACGTGTATATAATTCACAGACTTAAAGCACAGAAAACTAGTTTGGGAATAAGGTGTTCAAAATGAAGACATTTAAGTAGTTGATTAAAGCTAAGGACATAAAGGGCAAATATTCATAAATAATCCAACACTTCGCTAGGATAGATAGGTAATAAAATCATCGATGTAGGACAAAAATCGTGGTCAAAAATTAATAGAAGAAAAATAAAATTAAAGTTACCCTGAAGTCGTTGATTAATTTTACCAAAAGATGAAATAAAATTGATTGGATGAATAACATTGAATAAAAAACCGGTTAAAATTGAAAATGAGATGAAACTCAAATGGTGACATAGAATATAACGATCATAAACTTTAAGTTCAATTAAAATAACAATCAAAATTTATTTTATACAGAAAGATCTAACCATGAAATTACATTAATGACAACATACAGAAAGGCTTACCGCCGACCCCAAAAATTCGAGCATAATAATAAATTAAGTCCCAGCATTCCCGACGAAACGATAGACGAATAATTCCAAATAATCCGGATAATAAAGCTTCGGATGCAAGAGATGACGTCACAGTGTCGAGGAAGGTTCCCCGAAGCCTACAGTAAATCGCAAGTGTTTTTTCTCGAACGTAACAATAAGAGCATTCAAATGAGAGATAACATAAAAATTTCCGAAATAGAACTGATTAAACTGAAGCGGATATGCCAAATCATAACTCCCTACAATTAACGACGACATAATTAAAATAAACAGGATATCGCTTACTAAGCCGAGATTTTCGACGTTGATAAAATCACCGGATATCCTGCCGATCACCGACGACAATCTTAAGATATAATAATCCATTCAACGGAAACGCACCGTTGCAATGGCAAACCATCATCGATTTTTCTTAAGAGAGTTTATCGACATTATCTGAATTCGCGAATTTAAAACAGCACATTATAGTTGACCTACAACATCACAATAAATAAGGACCCCGCATAAATCCACTGGTAATTAACCTTAAACCTTTAAACCAACTGCCACCAACGATATTTTCATCCCCGACAACAATGCCCTAACACATTAAGCCAAATTGACAGGTCATCTAAATTTTCTAGTCATTCCGCAATTAATTGTGCTCAACGTAAATTTGATACTTAAGCCATGATAGGTCTTGCTGATCCGTGACCCAAATGTTCACCTAAGACATCACATGAATTCCAGTGTGCCGACTGTTAGAAGAAGAACCTTCAATGTTGCTTAGCCCACTATTAACCATAAGTACGCCAGTTTTGAACCCCACATAGGTGAACGCCTTACGACCGACGTAGAGAAATTTCTTCCATTAATATTGATATTCATGGCTTATCCCCTAATCGTTTCAGATCATGTCACTCAATTGGACAACTGTACAATCATCTAGCAAAAAGCACTCGAGAAAGACACCACCGGCCGCAGACGCTCTAGACGAACTCCGATCACAGTGGCCTTACCCTACCACTTGGAGATTACTAGGTCTCTCAACGGACCCGTGTGGTTTAGCTGGTCAACAATACCCGGTCGGAGAAACGTACGAATATGCCCGAAACCTCCTCGCCCATTGGGAAAGGGTGCAGGAGCAAGTGGACCTCCGTGTAATAAAAGCCCGGATGTACCTCGCAAACGTGGAGCAGGACATCCGCGCCGGGCGTATCGCGGATGCATATCCACCTCACCCAGTCCGCGACACCCGACGGCCGTATACAGTGGCGGCTTTAAAGAAAAGTTTGAAAAGACAGTTCCCAGATGAATGATCATACAAACCATAGTGCCTGTGTAGTAATTGATGTAGAAATTAAATGTCGTTCGTGTTCTTTATCTTTATCAATGAACTTGTTCCACAAATTTTGTTTAACAGGATAAAAATGTTAATTAAGTAGATAAGAAATTAAAAAGACTTCTTTATTATAGTGATGTCCTCTCTACTAATCCTACAATCTGAACTGGAGCATGCGAGACAGTCGAACGCAGAGCTACTCACCCAAATCATCCAACTAACCCACGAAATGCAGCGGATAAAAGCGACATGGACGGATCCCGCAAAAAACGAAAACAATCTACCACCGACTCACAGCGGCCCAGAAAGGCTGGGAAGAAGAGCGGCAGCTCAACCAGAGCCTGCGCACTCAAATTCGGGGACTCGAAGTTGCCCTAGCGGTCTGCCGGGAAGGGGAAGCGGTAACATATCCGCTCGTCTTCGCCCCAACCCAAATGCCGCAGAAAACCACCAAGTCAGCAGAGCAACCTATCCCTCCAGCGAATAATCGTCGACCGGGACGCAAGGAGCGTGCCCGACGTCGAGCAACCCAACTTCAAAACATCAAGCAGTAAATATTACACATGTGGTTGATTCAAATAGAGTAGCTTTAGCCTTAGTTGAGTCGTTTTTTTTTTTTTTTTGTTTTTGTAATTGCATGCCAGCATTGTCACAAGCAATCTTATTGCGTCTCAGTTTTCCCACAGTCAATTAGGAACCTGATCTAGAATTTCTACAAGGGACAGAGCTAAGCGAGCATAAGTCTTCTATCGACAGCTCGTGAACCCAAGGGTTGTCCGAGCAACTATAGTATTAGCAATGATACTCAATTTTTGCGGGCAATCCACCACTTGAACACATTACCAACGTTGCTTAGCAACGGGTGCCAAGTGGCGATCAGCATCATTTTGTATGGCGTTACTAGGGTAACTATGAGGATAAGCAAGATTCGAAACCCTGTAACCCACCAAGTGTTTTTGTGCCTGTGTGCGACCAATGGGCGATTTTTCGCCATTTTTAGGGCTTTTTAATTATTTTATTTATTTCGAAAATATTTTTATAATTTTTTATATATTTTTTCTTATTTTTTGATATCTTAATTTTTATGTTATCTGATTTAATTTTTATTATTATTTTCTTATGATATTCTTTTTACCCTTGCTATTTTATTTCTTGATCGCCACTTCTGCCTGTGTTTTTTCTAAACCTTATTTTTGCAAGGTTTTGGCAGTTTATTTCTTTTCTCGTATGTTTCTGTATGCAGCTGTAGGCTTTTTCAAGGATTTTAATTAATTATTTGTTTTTATTTAATTTTGTTATATTTTTAATTGGTTTTAATTAATATGTTTTATTTTATTTTTGGTCTCTTCTTGCGGTGCGTGCTTATGTTACAGCAGCCATATTGACAATTTCCAAACGACATTAATTATTTTGTTTTAACTTATACAATTTTCACCTTTTTGTTTAAATTGGTTTTGTAATTTTGTTTTAATTTTGGGTCTGAGCCCAACACAGTTATAAACTCCAAAATTTGGGTCGGACCATTCCTTGCTATAATTTTCAGTTTTACAATCAGCGAATAACCAGCAAGCTTGGCAATGTAATTTTTGATTTGTTGGTGAATAGACAAGCCAATTTCTTTCCTCCTTCATACTACCTTTTCCAAAACATTTTGTGTACCATGAAATTTGAAACTTGCACCCCAATTCATCTGTCGGAAATTGAAATGGTTCATTGAGTCCAGGTTGACATGCTCGTATTAATGTAGAGTCCTGGATCTGTTGGGAAGTCGGATTGAGGAAGAAGTGGTTCTTGTAAAATATCTGAAGCAAGTTGTTTTTCCACTGTATCAAATTCTGAATCACCCTGATTATGTTTCAAGCCCTGAGCAGGTAATGTTACAGTCTCAGTATTCTTTGCACATGAATGTATAGCTGGGTGTTGTTCATTAACTGCAGATAGTACTTGCTCATCTTCAACAAGAACTTCAGATGATGTTTCTGTCTCAGCAGGCTCAGTACAGGAACTCGAATGCGTAGATGGGTGTTGATCATCAAATACATGCTCATTTTTAGCAGAAACTTCAGCTGATTGAACTACTGGCAGTTTAGACTGTTTAGTTATAAATGATGTTAACTTAATACATTTGCTAGCATCTGCCTTGAGACTGACTTCCTTTGCCAATTTACGCCTAGATGATCCACTTAATTTGGTAACTGATTTTCTTTTATTAGTGTCACCAGCCATGGCTTTAATTTAAATTTTATTTGAATATAATTTTAATATTTCAATAGTAACGCAATAATTTGTTTGTCAAAAAAGTCCAAATTGACAATAATTATTATGGTTAGATTTATGTACAAACACTATACAAGCTTAAAAACTTCAAACAGTCGCTCTTCACTGGAGCTATGTAATATTATTAATATGATGCAGCATAACAGCTGGAGTTGCTTAAATCCAGTTGAACTTTGTACACAGACAAAACTGTAATAAGAGAAAGGTCAGGCCGTCTGGCTAGTGGCAGTCTCAGCACTGCTAAGTAAGCAGTAATCTACACTACTGAAGAATTAGCCTGCTGCTGTGCTGCATCCCAAAAGGAATTAGCGTTAAAAGATATCAGAAATTCTATTCGACATCAATAAGTGTTATTGGATGATGGAGTATAAAAAGGAAGCGCAATTGAAATCAAAAACACACAAAAAAATAAGACAAAAATTGCAAAAGACAAAGAAATACAAAAAAGAAATTAAAGAGAAATTTGAAATAGAAATTAAGCAAGGTCAAAGCAAAGCAAAGCAACTAAATCAGAGTTACCAATCTCAGAAACCCACCACAGTAGTCAAGTGATTGTAAAGTCAATTGATCTGAAAAGTCCTATTCTTCCCGAAGGGTTGTAATAAGCACCAAATTGTGATTGATTGATAATTCGTTGTGTCATTTTAAAGTGAAGATAAAGTGTATTAATCAATAAAGTTTATATCGTTTGGAGTTCGTTACTGTTGTTTAAAAACACGCTTGGAGTCAGATTGACAATAATTTCCTATTCGAATTCACCGACAACCTCAACATTTATAATAGTTTCTATTAGAGCTTTGTGAATATATGTACTGTTACCACCCTCAATCTTGATATTATTAAATCCGAGTACTGCATCTTTAAAAAGTGTATGAAACAAGAAATTGTTTGGTATTACATCACTAGGTTCACCCAACGGTTTTCTATATTTATCTACAACTTTGATCTGAACAGTTAACAATGTATCGTTCAAATCTAAATATTCCGTTTGGAAACCATTAATATAAAATTCAATATTAGTTCTACTATCCATAATAGAATTCATCGGGAATACGTCTTCAAAGGCCCCAATTTCAATTACTGCTTGGGGAGATGGTCTATCAAATAAACACAATTCAGATTTACCACAAATCATTTTTGAAATATAGTTCCATGTCCTTTCATTCATTTTTTTATATGTTTATGATGTCTTTTACGTTTTTGAGCAGGTGCCGGTGCAGGTTCTTGTTTTTGAAACATACCTGCAACACCGGGTAGAACTTTCCCTAACTCTGATAATGCATTTGATTTCAGAGATGGTACTATTTTCTGCTCATTCATTATCACATCTTTAGCGGTTTTCATACTAAAACTACCAAGGCGTTTAAGAATAGGAAGTGCAAATCTACCAATTGTTCTCAACTATCCAGATCCATACTGTTTACCAATAAAATATGGTAATTCGCCACCACTTTGGCTACCACTATACATACTAATAATATCGGTATTGGCCATCTAATTTACGAAAATGTAATGTCAAATGAGTTCTTGTATCTTTACTAAATTCAATAAATTTACCGCTATCATCACGAATATTTATTTCTATATTGTTTATACATGATGTTGATACCGGTAAGTACATGGGATTATCGATATTTATATTGACAACTT
This sequence comes from Schmidtea mediterranea, assembly GCA_022537955.1. NCBI lineage: Eukaryota > Metazoa > Platyhelminthes > Tricladida > Dugesiidae > Schmidtea > Schmidtea mediterranea. The sequence goes on from CM039680.1 coordinate 109,835,403, forward strand.
CATCCTGGTCATGTTTATCAACCCAAACAGATTTCAATAGAGGAACCAAAGAATCACCAACAATTATAGAATCGATGATGTTAGTATATATGAACATTTGTCTATGAAGTTTTATTATTTTTGGTTTGCGTACACCAAAAGCACTTGCCCTATATGTTTGCTTATCTAATCCCAATGTATTAGCCAAATTTTTATGAAATGTAACTTCACAAATGTTATTATTCAAACTGAATTTGCATGATCCATCTTTAACAAATTCAATAGTTTTAAATATATGTAAACAATTGAATCAAATATATTTATGTAATTCTTCAAGTGTTTTAGTAAATGTAAATGTATCTTCCACCTCATTAATATATGATACAGTTATTTTAATGTGTTCATTCACAGGGCCGACATCAATAAAAGTTTTGAAACGAATTAGGTATTCAGTACCAAGAACAACAATGTTAAGCTTATCACTACCCATTCGCTTGGCATCCTCAATACTTTCAAACTTTATTGTAAATGGACTAAAATCACAACTAACATTCAATCCATCTTTGAAAAACATGCCACTATTTTCATCTAAAATCTGATTCGGAATATGACAATATCAATCAATATTATTGATTGAGAAAATACCAGTACATGTTTTGGGAACACGCTTCTTGTAACCGATTTCACAATGACTATAAAATGGGAATGTATTGTACACAAATGTAAAGTCTTGCAAAGCAACTTCCCAATTTACATGTAAATAAATGGGATTTTGAAGATCAACCATAAATTTACTTGCTTGATTTTCCGGATGTATTAGTGGGCAACTATTGCTCGGTAAAATTGTATAGAAACTCACTTTACTAGGTCTTTTGATGATATTCATGAGGGTTTTTGATATCCATGCCATTTGACATAGTATTGTCTATCCTTACCCACCATTTTAGTTTTTAGTATTTTCTGAATTCTGAACACTGTAGGTTTGGAAATAACTTGTAATTCCTGTTCATAGAATTTCCCTTGTATTACATTGTTATCACTATCTTTAATAACATACTTTACAGGACTTTCTTTAGTATTAATTTTAGTAATTTGAAATATCTCATCACTCCAATTACTATCGAGATTTTTGATGAAAGGTGAAGCAGATATTTTACTAATTCTAACATGATCACAAACTTTATATTTTGGTTTTGTAATAGTAACTTTTCTAGACCGTACTCGTGTTTTCGAGCTGATATCTACGGGTCTCAAACCATTCAGACCTCGATGTGATGAATTATTATAACTAACAAGTATTTTCGGTAATACATTTATCCATATTTTATTACCTTGATGCACAAAATATTTTTTCAATCTATCCCTCAATGTCCGGTTAAATCCTTCAACATGGGCGGCTTTGTATTGAGAATGTACAGAATAATGATTTATTTTGAGACGATCCAGGATTTGCTTAACTTTACTATTGTAAAACTCCTTGCCTATAATAATAATAATAATAATAATACCTAAATCGGTTTGCAAATTGTCTGGATGCCAATTTTTAAAAAAAAATGTTAATTGCTTTAGATATTTCCTCTGCAGATTTTGTCTTTGTTGGTATACCTCGAGAAAAACGACTGAAAACATCGATACATATTAAAATATATTCATAACCCTTGTTAATCTTCGAATACGGTATCATCTCCATTAAATCCATTTGCCATAAATCATTAATACCGAATGTCTTATAAGCTCTGGTTGGAAATCTTTTCCGCATCGGTTTGTTTAAACTGTACTCAAGCTGATCTGACCACCACTTTTGCGTTTCCTTTTTCGAATTTTGGACTCTTTTCTTTAACTTTACCACTCCACCGAAACCTGCTTCGTCTTCTGGTTTCGTCCAAATCTTCTCCATTACAACAAGATGATTTAAATTTTAATTTGACATTAGGTAATGATTGTCCCATCGTTTATTGTGATAATAATGATATTGCTAATAGTAACATTGCTCCGATAAAACCGCCTTGTTGTTTATATATGATTTTTCTCATTTGCTTACGATTTTTATTATTTACTAGCGATAACAAGGGCTTACGATGTTTATTTAATACTAGTTTTTTAGATTTACTGATTTTAATTTTTCCTCTGACTACTTTTAGTGGAATTTTGAGTAAATCATCGACAACAAAATTTGGCCTCTGTCTGTCTTATCTTTCAGGTTCCTTAAATATTTCCTCCTTATTTTACTCGTGCACGTTAATCATTGTAAAGAAACAAATTATCGAGAACACAATTTTATTTCATTAACATTTGAAGTTGAGTTTATCAATCATTTGTTTTCGCCTTGGGCACGTCGTCGTAAGCGCTCCGCCCTGCCTGGCCTGAATCGCCTTCTTGTGATACTTCTTCTCCATTTCTTTAATCTTCATCGCCGTGAACTCTGCTCGCTGACGAGCTTCCCTTGCCGGGTTCTTGCCCGGTTTCCGCTTGATGGCGATGGTAGGTAATTCAATCTCGTCTCCGCGATCGTTTGGTCGTACGGGCCAACTAGCTTCTCCATAAGTGGCAACGACATATCCTTGGTACCACAATACCTGTCTTTATCGTGCGGCTGAATTAGTAGGGATTTGCAATGTCAACCGGGAGTCGTCACTCCATCCTCCGTGCGGATCTCTGCGGTCTGAATAAGCAATGTAGTTAATATTAAATTGTAAGTTTGTAGCTTTAAAATTTATTTATTGAGTGTGGTCGGAAAATCCGCTCTATCATCGCCGAACTTGTGGGTGAACATGATTTGTAATTTTACGACAAAATGAAAAAATTAATACCTCATTGAAGCTTAACCGAGTCCTTCATAACTGCGTCATTAGGCGATAACCGATTCTGGATACGGTCTCCCAGTCGTTTCTTAGCGTCGTTTCTGCTGTCGGTAGATGATAGGCGAGAATTAAACATAATTGTTAGTTATGAATTGGTAGAACTTTTGTTTTATATTTATAGACTTGCTGTCACGCGAATAGTCGAAAAATCCCCCCCCCCGTTTTGCATGATTAATTGTCCTTCATTGCGATTCCATTTTTACTTTTATTATTTTTGTTAATAATGTGAACTTATGTGTTATGTTATTGCCAATGTGAAATTTATGTTTTGTATTATCAACAGCGTGAAATTTGGATTTTACATGAGTTCATTGATTCTTTCTCTGTTAGTCTGATTTGCTATTAATTCAAGCAAGCTGTTGTTATTATTCCTGTTGATTGTTACATTCTAAGATTGACAATCAACTTTACGGCCGGCTGGTCAATCTAATTTTTATGGTTCTGATTTCCTATCTGATTGCCGGTTTATTTACGTTCCCAATAATATTTAACTAAGTCGTAATGCTTCTCCATTATTTGACAATAGTAGAATGAATCGAGTCTCGAAGTCTTCTCGATGGTAATGATTGTCGATATTCGTGCTGGTAACCACAACCTTATACCCCGTCGGGCATCAAGTGGACAGTATTCGATCACTGGCTGATGTACTCCCAAAATCAATCTTCCCTGTTGTCGATGATCTGACCCCTCTCCACTCAATCAGCACCTACCTGCGTGGATTCAACACGCACTATGCCGATCTTTCCTCGGTATTTACGGTGTACATGCGTGGATTTTTCCCGGTCTCTCTCGGTCTTCAACGAGTCCTCAATGGTGTATCCGTCATATGCATTTGACTCTATGTTTCCCTCTGCTGGAGATTACTCGTATGATTTGCTCCCGTACGTCCGGCATTGGAAGAATTCTAACTACTTAATGTTGTTGCATCTATGTTTGATTTAATTAAATTTCGTTTTCTGATTTGTACAGTATTTTATACTATTGAATGATTTCCTTTACAGATGAGTGCTACTTCTACTTCGTCATTAACAAGATAATCAGTCTTCCTATTTTATTTCAGTGACTTTGCCAGGTTTTCCTTAATACGAATATTATATCATGACGGCTAAATTCATTTGCAGATAATTTTACGTAAAGTTGGTTTTAACTGGGATCTGAGTGAAGATGTTGCGTTTATATTGGCATATGTAATTTTGGTATTGATTAAGTTCGATCCTCTAGATTTACCTTAAAATTATCTCGTTTGTTGTTTAATAATTTATTTCGGATTCAGTTACTTCCTATTACCATCTAGTAATGTGTTCAATTTTTAATGCCAATTCTATCTTCATTACATAAAGTTTGGTTGTATCGCACGTTATTTATTCACTCCAGTTTCCGTTAGTTCGATCGGGGTCTAGCAAGCTATACAGACTTAGTCAATTTATTCGTTACTCGTAAATTCATCGCATATTGTTGGTTACAATACTTCACCCTACGTTAATTCTGGTTACTTTCTGTTATATCGAGTTAACCTTTGACTACGTTTGGTTAAAGCTTGATTTACATCTAGTTATACTTAATTGCGTTTATCTAAATTGGATTTAATTATGGGCAATCGAAGGTGGGTGCGAGTAGTCACAATTAATTCCGTTTAGATTTTTCTAACTATCTTAATTCATCGTTGATTATATTTAGTTTGCATCTTAGTTACCTTCATTTACTTTAATATATTTAAATACCTTCATAAGTGTTAACCTATTTAATCCCTTTTGTTAATCTTAATATTGCTTTCCGACACCTTTAATATATTTGATTGCTCCTAGTCATTTTATATTTTAATTACTCCTCGTCGTTCCAAGACATTTAATTACTTTTCAATATATTTAACTACTTTTCATCATTTACTCTTTCATTACTCTTCCTCATTTTTAAGGTATATAATTACTTTTTGTCGTCAATTTTAAGATATTTATTACTTTTCGTCACCATTTTAAGACATTTAATTACTTTTCGCCATCATTTTTAAGATATTTAATTACTTTTCATCATCATTTTTTAAGATATTTCGTTACTTTTCATCATTATTTTTTAGGATATTTCGTTACTTTTCATCATTATTTTTTAAGATTTTTGATTAATTTTCGTCATCATTTCTAAGATATTTAATTACTTTTCATCACATCAATATCGAGTCCCCACTTCCCGAGCCTCAATTTAATCCTAAGGAATTTGTGTTCATATTAGATTTTACGAGTGTCCACTGGACTACTCGGTGTAATCAGTTTAGCCGATTTGTACCTTTGATTTTAGGTCGATTTTTCGGGAGATAGGGGAAAGAGAGCCAGGCAAAAGACTAGTTCTCGATCTTCCCACTGCCCCTATAACGAATAGAATAATTACGTTCGAGGCCGTCGTTACGCACGACGGAACTCTAATGGCACACACTATAGGCGGAGAAACCGCACTTACACAGTGTGACTAGTTATGTATGAGTTTAATGACTTGTATGTTGTGTGGCTGTGAGCCAGAAACATTTCGACATTGAAGACTCATTCGTTATAAATATATATTTTCAAATCAACACGTTATTCATAGATTCATCCTTGGTCATTCATCCATACACACGACAAAGGCATTCCCACACATACGATCAAGTAGGGCTTACATATAAGGTGCTTGATTTCGTATTGTGGAAAGTTTTGCCGAGAGTTGCTCCTTAGATTTGTAAGTTTCTAGCGAAAAGTAATTTGTTTAATAAGTGAAAACTGATTAAAATTCTGTGAAAATGGATTGGTATATATACCTGTTCTGTGACCCTAACCTTGCGTGTTAATTTTCATGCGATAAAACAAAATTTGACCTTGATATTACTTGTCTAATTTAATTCTAATTTTTATTATTTTTTCGATTTTATTTGACAATTTATTCATTAACTCTTTTCTTTTCTGTAAATTGTCAATTTTCGGTCAAATCTTTTGTTATTATGCTATTTTTATGTCAATTCGTGTAGATCTTGGTGCATTTGTTGATATTTTAATTTACTTTTATGTTTTTTTCATTTTATATATTTAGTTATGTCTCTCGCATTTTTTTGGTGGTTTTTTGATGTTTATGGGTCCGATTTTAAATCTGCATGTTGTGTTTGCGTGCTATTTCCAATCCATTTAAACAAAACCTTGTACTAGCTCAACACACTGATGAGAAAATTACGATTATTAGGGTATGCTTGTCGAACAAGAAAATCAATAACTGTTGCATCTCTAGGATTCTTGAAAATAACTAAATATTGAACATTTAAATTCCTTGTTCGATGTGCGCCACCCTGATGAAATAGATTTTGAGTAATAAAGATCACAGTAACACCAACATGTCGACTGATTTTTGTGAATAAATTATTAAAATTCTTTTCTTTATTAGCTTCCTGATACAAATCATCAATAATGATGACATCACCTTTCCTTAAACGACTTGACCAGTTTTTATCGAAACCCTTTACTATTTTCATGTTTTTCAATTTACAGAAATTATCTTGAGTTAATCCATGTTCTTCATCTGCACCCTTATGCCAATAAATCTTGTTGAATTTGGTTTGAAATAAATTAGATTTCAGTAATTTACACACAAACATAGTTTTACCACTACCACTTGGGCCAACGATTTGATATACCGCATCATTTCTTAATTCCATTATTAATTTGTATAATTATAGGTTTTTGTTTATATTATATGATTTAATGAACTCTTCCTAAAAACTCATATATATAGCTTAATATTTCTTTATTGTTTAATTATGTTATCAAATATAAATTATATAGGAACTTTCGATGTATCAAAAATGACGTTTCCAAATGGTAAACCCCAGCAAATTGTAGATAGGAGTGGAAAATACCCTATAATATTTTTCAAATCAGGCAAATGCAGAATCATGGGATGTAAGAAACCTTTAGATGTCAATAAATTACAATATAGAATAAAGGATCTTAAAATACAGTCAATTACAGTTACCATGGATATAGGACAATCTATCAATCTATACAACATGTCAACAAAATGTCTTTGTATGTTCGAGCCAGAAATATTTCCTGCACTGAGGCTTTTAAAATACAACCCAATGTGTGTTAACGTGTTTGCCAGTGGGAAAATAGTCATATTAGGGTTGCGAAATCTAGAGTACAAAAATATTGTTAGAGACATACAAAATGAAATTACGGGATTGGTCGACATCTGATTGGCTAATGATTGATTAAAACAACTTGGTTATTCATTTTATTTCATTTTTAAAATGGAAAATACTACGCCGAAGAAAAATATGCACGATTTACCGATGAATAGTAACATTCGAAAAGGTAAATTTGTTATTTATTTATTTTCTTTTATTATTAATATTTTATTTAGAAGAATATGAAACCCTGGTAATTGGAAGATTACAGTATTATTATCCTCAACTCATTGCAATAATAAAGGACAAGCCAACAACAATGATTCCCGAACTCATATTTAATGAGACTAGAATATGAATTTCGGAGCTGATCAATCAGGCTCTATGGGACAATAAAATAAACAGATTGGAGACGGAAATGGAAACAGAATACCCATGTATTCTGGATGGCAGCTGTTGCAATTTCCGTTACCAACGGTACATAGAATGGTGCCTAGTCAAATCCGTAAGGAATTTTTGTAAGCTTCAACTTTTAAGACAATAAATGTTTTGTGTTACATCTTTTTGTTTTATAGTTTGACTTTGTTTTTGATTTGTTTTTAGTATTAACAAGTTTTATTAATAATAATTTTATTTAGTCATTGTTTTTATAATAAACGAAATAATAATAATAATATTAAAAATAATAATAATAATGATCATAATAATCATATTAATAACAATAATAATGTAACACTTAATAATGTTGGGCCAGAACACAAACGGCCTTGAGAATTGTTTAAATGAATCGGTAATACACACGCAAATACAACATGCAGATTCAAAATCGAACCTATAAAACATCAACTAACCATGCTAAAATACGAGAAAGAAAACAATTAAATATAAAATCACAAAACACAAAAATAAATTAAAATCATAACAAAGTGCAACAAGATCCGCACGAAATAAACATAAAAATAACACGAAAACCTAACAATTTGACCGAAACTTGACAATTTACCAAAAAATGCAAAAATCCATGAAAATGGAATAAAATTAAATAAATTGAATTGGAAACAATTCAATTAAAAAATTAAAAATAAAATTTTCGAATCAAATTATAAGAATAATAAAATTAAGATTAGAATATACCAGAAAATCACAAAGTCAAATTTTGTTTTACTAAATCAAAATTAACACGCAAGGTTAGGGTCGTACAATAGGTATATATACCGATTCATTTTCACATAATTTTAATCAGTTTTCATAAACTTGAAATCAGTTTCCAAATCGTCTAATCAGTTTCACAAAACTTGAAACTAGTTTCAAACCGAGAGTGCAAAAATTTGTTGTTAGTGAGAGATTGTTCGATACTTTCTACTTGTCGTGTCCTCGCAACCTCGAATGAGCTCTGCTTGGATTTCGGCGTGGGGAGAGGGAGTGATGATATGTTATATAAATGCTATGAACAACCATGCTGTAACTGATAAAATATATATATATATATTAAAGAAAAATAGATTTTCTTTGTTGTCGAAATTTTTCCGGCCACAGCCGATACATACCGCAAGCTATTAAAATCAAATATACTATCGTAAATCGTGTAAGTGAGTGTATTATCGCCAATGATTTCGTGCCCGTGAAGGCTCCGGCGTGATGAACGCAGGAGCTGAAACGTCAATATCATTCCGTATAGGGGAAAAGGGTGAAGGGGAAATAGTCTTTTGGCTGTTTCGTCGTCACTCATTTCCCTTAAACTCGACCTAAATTATCTTCACACACGGCTAAAAATTAAAACACCGAGTAGTCCAGTGGGCACTCATTAATTTGTAATTTGAACATAAATGCGCCTAGGATCAATTAAAGGGGAAGGTGACGGGGAAATAAAAGAATAGAAATTGTTGCTATAAACTTGTAATAATTTTACAATAAAGAATTTTGTTACAAACTAACACGGAAATCTAAAAAATGAAATTCTGTAAATCCGATTGAAACCACACCACTCCTTTTCCTATAAAATTTTTTACATCGGAATCATTACTAGTAAGTCGACAAATTCCGATTTTATCGAATAACTAACGCGAATTTTAGAAATAAAATAATAAAATCGACTCTAAATTTCAAATCGGTTCCTAATCATTAATTCAATTGAATAAACTGGATCCTGTGTCGAAAATTACCCAGATAAATCGAGAGAACCCGTAAACACAGTACCTAAATGCTCAGTGATAAAATCCGTTAGAATGTGCGTTTAAAATTCCGTATACGACAGGGTTTCTTAACCGGTGAGGTATACCTCCCCAAGGGAGGTATACTAATGTGTTGGGGGAGGTATGAGATTTTGTTTTCACATAAATTTTTCACATAAATAAATTTTGTCAACATGAAATTTAATATAAAATATAATTTTTTATATCAGTATGAATTAAATATGATTTTTTTTATAAATATATATTAAAATGGTAAAAATAAAATAATATATGTAATGTTGGTATACCACTAATTATGTTTCTTATCTTTTCTTAAAATAAATTAATTATGCTGGAGGTGAGAACATAAAATTAAATATTAGGTGAGGTATGAAGTAAAAAAGGTTAAGAACTCCTGGTCTACGAGGACCACATCTCACATCCCCAAATAAAACTCATGAAGGTTTCTGACATGATGAACATACCATACAGAATTATCCGATAGCCTAGGATAGAAACATCATCGGGTATACCAAATTGGCCGAATAAAATTAGCGTAGAAAAAAGGATGTACCCTGATCTTGAACAACAATCAACAAAAATTAAAAGATTTTATTGACAATAAGCGTAATAACACAGCATTGAAACCATATAACTCGTAATAGATCTGGAAATGACATAGCAAAGAATCCGAATGAACCCGCAATGAGCACACAGAGCATAATATCTAGAATATGTAAGAATCACGAGAGGAGTATAAAATAAATCAAACATAACCTGAGACAATAACCGTGCCAATGTATAGATTAATATCCGAAAGAAAATACCACGGTAGCCAGCGATTGTTTGCTGAATGAAATAATAATTCGTAACCTAAGAATCCCCACAAAATTCCACGGATGAATGTCCGAAACTGGAAGGGCTAATATATTATCAGCGATAAAAGTATATTAGCGGAGACATTTGACATTTCCTAAAATGATAATCAATAAAATACAAATATCACAGTCACTTACCAGTAAAGGGAACACACGAACACACCACTGAGAAAATGGTGAGTAGGCCAACCAAATCGATTCAAGACACGCACACCTACCCGCGGTCGACGAAGTGTGCATATGCCACAAATTTTCTCGTCCATCAGACACACCTACTCGTTTAAAAACTAGCTTGGTAAAAAATCATTCTCTAACTAGCAATAGTTGGCGTGACATTTCAGTAACACCACAAATCGATCAATGCAATGACATACTAGCTCGTATAAAATCTACTGACAGATCGAGATCGGCAGTTAATTACTAAAAATTAAAATGCATTATAATCCTAATCGAGCAAACGAGAACGTTCCTGCTAGAATCCCGGAGGAAGACATAATTGTGGAGCCAAGATCTCACTCTTCAAGTAGTAAGCTTTACCTTTTAATTCATCCTATTAATCCATACGAGCTTTAGACGAACACGCCGAGAACACCCGATCCCAACGCCAAACTCCCGAGTTAGAACGCGGATGGTGTTAATTAGCCAAGAATAAAAGTCTGTATAGTTAGAAATATGTGTTTCCTTCTGTTTTTCTTTTGTGAATATGTATCAAAACCAAAGAGGGAAAAGTCAAGGATATGCATTTGGGCCTGAACCAGTTCAGAAGTGAATATCTAATATTAAATAGATTTCTGACTACCACGTGTGACAACCATAAAATTGAACAAGGATTAATAACCCTGCTTTGACCCGTTTGCAATGGAGAGATGATCCGAGTGTTAGAATAATTTAAAATTACCAATGGAGATAATTAGCTTGAACGCCAAAACCTAAAACCTTCAAAATGACGAAATATCCCTCTTGCTTTTGACATATTCCCATGCCTGAGAAATCCAATTTCAGGTTATCTTTAAATTAGTATTCTAAAATGTATTAAAGTAAATCGAATCATTTTGTTAATATTACCTATCAGACAGTATTTTTTGAGTTTAATAAATTATATATCATGGACATGTTACTATTAAATATTTTAGATCTCATTCATTTAGATAATTCACCATAGGAGTCTAATAAATTATATAGCATTGACATGTTAGTATTAAATATTATAAATCTCATTCATTCAGATAATTTAAAATAAGATTGTTATTCGAGTTACTCAAGGTATAGTTTAAGTAAGAATCTCATCAAAATTTTATGATTAATTAGCACAACGAGTAATTCGATATCCTTAACACCATTGGTTAATGTAAATAATGAATAGAATTATATAACCTCTTTGGTAGAGGAAATGGGATACCCTTTTTCGCAGAAAATACCCTAGTGACGCAGCGGGGCAAATGGATGATGGAACCTTTAGGAAAACTCGGTATTATTATCAATAATATTAATTAAAATGATACTCTCATATATCCATTGTCTAAAGGAAAAATTTCCAAAAACCTTAATTCTTTAATAAATTGGTGGTTAAAGATAACTAGATTAAAACAACGGATTTCCAATCGGTGTGTTACGATGTTTGTAATTAAATATTTCAGAATCGGGAAAATCTGTATTTTTCAGAAGTTCGTTTAATTAATTTCTTTAATTCTAAATAAGTACAGTTTGTCTTAATTTACTTTTATGTTTTCTTTTTCCATTTCGAAAAACCTAATTTGTAGAAAATATTAATCTTGGGAAAATGTATTTTTGGTCAGAATTTTCTTACAATATCACATTTCATTTTTAAAAATTAAAATAATTATTTATTGTTTACCAATTTATATATCAGTATGCGGATGAAACTAAATTAAGTTCACGTTTTACGAGTGTAGTATACGGTAAAGTAAACTGAAAGATTAATTTCGAAAAGAGTAATAACGTCAAACTTGGTTTTTTGCTAATGGAACTAATGATCTCGGATCCCCTCTTCATTGCGGCTGGGTCGGGTAGGTCGAAGTCTCCCCCCCCTACGGCACGCTTCCGTCGACCCTCGGGGTAGAAAACAACCTCCCATCGAACTGTGTTCACTGTGATCATGATAGGAATAAAACACGCAAAGGAACAACTAAAGCACGACACCACGCCACATAAGCCAAACAGTGTACTGATTTTTGTTGGAGAAGGTTAAGTAAATAATCCAGGAAAACCGACCAATGAAGTTCACAATATCATTTTCCGCCGCGTGTCTAAGTAGTTACCTAATGACAGCTGACCAAGTACATTGAATAAATATATTGAAATTGTTTCCGTTTAGGCGGTTCATGGATCGACGAATCCAAGATCACAGTGCGCTTCCCCGCACATGCGGCAAATCGTTGCCGTCAAGCCATGTGGGATGCGGGATTCACCGTATCCCAGGTTAAAAAATCCAGATTTGGTACCCTGCAACAACCGGAGGAGGTCAAGCTCCCGTTTGTTTCCATAAAGTGGGAGCCTGACCACAATCCGGTCAGAGAAATCCGGAGTCAGGATGAGTTCCTCCTCGCTCATCTTGAGGAACATCAGTGGCAGACCAACATTCAGGTGGATCGAGCCAGGCGTTATCTCGCTAATGTCAATGACGACATCGCAGCAGGTAGAATCGCCAGTACGGACGGATACGCTCCTCCGTACAACACATCATTCAACCTCGACGACGAGAGATTAAACACCAAATCCACGGCCATCAATGTCGCAGTCCCGCGGAGGATCCTTCCCGTAATATGAGAAGGGAGAAGGAGCAAGCCGAAGAACACCGCGAACATTCTTACGCTCGGACGGCCATAAAACGGAATGCCTATGGACATCACCGAGAAACCCATTATGATTAGTTATCGACAATAAACTTCTCGGATGATCATGAGTTTCTTGTTTAATTAAAACTGTTAAATAAAAATTCTTAGTTGATCACGAGTCCTTTGCTTGATAAAAATTATTAATGATGACGACTATAAGACCCTATAATTGATGATTATGATTAAATAAGATTGAGATAACATCATATGATCTAACAACGTTTTTTGCAGATATGAAGCCGATTAAAATCCTACAACAAGAATTGGACCACGCGCGTAAAACCAACAAGAGTTTTTATGAGCAAATCCTGCAGCTGACAAAGGAGGTCCATCAAATCAAAGCTACGTGGGTAGAGCCGAAGAAAGTAAAAATGCTCTACCAAAAGATAACAACGGCACAGAAGGGCTGGTCAGAGGAGAAACAACTCAACCAGAACCTGAGGACACAGATAAGGGGTCTGGAAGTGGCAGTGTCGGCCTGTCAAGAAGGCGCAGCGGTGACGTACCCCTTCGTCTTTGCCCCTGCCCAACTATCTTATAGAAAAAACTACTCCAAAATCCAGCATCCATCGACCGGGGGGAAAGGAACGAGCCAAGCGTCGAGCTGCTCGACCCCTCGGTTAGCGTGTAATTGATATCGTTGAATACATGTCTTTGTTTGATTGTTTTCTTTTGTTTCGGTGGTAGATTGAAATAGTACAACGTTAATACAAACGAGAATAAATAACGAGAGTCAAGTAAGTAAGTTATGGATCAAGTAAGATCAAACAGATAAGGATGGGACCAAAGTGAATAAAGCATACACAGGCCTTCTAACGGTAGTGTGTTGGACCCAGCTTGAGGTCAGGCCAGAACAGCTCCTCTGTGGCGCTCACCTTTGGCGACCTCAAATCCCATGGTTACATTACCAACGTTGCGTAGCAACGGGTAACCACTGGGCGCAAGGAACATTTACATTTGGGGTCGAGGTTATCAAAACCATAAACCCCACAATAATAATAATAGAAATATGTACATGCATGATTCTGATTGGTTAATCAGTATCTGTCAAGGTTATAAAAGCTCGTCACCACCTTATAAATATCATAAATCAAACATGACCAAGAAAATCAATGTTATCAGTGTCCAACCAGTTCAGATGTTCCACAATTATAAAATGTATTTTTTAAAAGAGCCTATCAATATACAATTGTCAAATCCAGTCAAACTCAATAGAACTCAATTTCAATCTCTTGCTGAGACTCTCTCAATGATAGATATCAAGGATATTGATACGGTTTTCAAAAAGATCAATTCTAATTTAAAATGTAATGAAAATGCTTTCTTCACCAGTCAATATACCAGATATTATGATGCATTTACAGAAATAGGTTTTAAAGAACAGGAAAACTGGTATTTAACAATAACAATCCAAGGATATAAAGCTGATCAAAATGATGTGCTTTCTCCAATCTGGAAAATTGTTACTGCTAGAATTTCACAATTATTTTAATGCATATTTTAGTGTTTAATAAATGTATTAATGTTTTGTTTTCTTTGTTATTCTATAAACAAAATTATAATTAGTTTTAAAATTTTTTTAAAAATGATGTCTGAGAAAGGTAAAATATAAAATATAAAATAATTAATTAATTTTAGTTTAGAATATTTAATAAACTTTTTGTTTGATAAACTCGAAGAAATAACCAGTTTAAAAATTAGAGATATGTTGACTCTAGTTGAAGCATTAAGTAAAGAAGATTCATGTTGTGATTCAGAATGTCAGAGTGATGATGAAGAAATTATTAATGATAATGAAATTATTAACGATGAAGAAACCCTTACTGAAAATTTAGTTGATACTAACGAATTTAACACTTGTGTTGATCATGTTATAGAAAATATTATGATAGAATATTGTGGTGATGAAGCATGTACATCTAATTATTAATAAATCTTTAAAAATGTAGTTTTTTATTAATAATAATAATAATAACAAAGAAATATTTATTAAAATTTATGATAAACTTTATTACATATATATAAAACCGATGCTCCAGTTAATAGCATTAATAAAAATTTGCAATTTGCAATATAAATATCTGAACGTTTGACTTCTGTGGCAACTTGAATAATTGCTATCCATCCACCGTTTGTTTCTACCCATGGATCAATTTTTGTTTTTATCACCTAAATAATGATAAAAATAAAAGAATAATAAATAGTAATATACCTCTATAGACCATTGGAAATAATTTTCATATTCGGATCCAGATTTTAATATCACGTGTTTCATATACATTAATCCTACTATTATTCGCATCCATTTATTATTTTCATGAAACATACTACTAAATATCGATTTGAATGTCTTCTTTCTCTCCAATGTTGGCAAATTGAAAATCTTTTCATAATCAAATGGGATGTCTTCTACAATTTTCTCGGTACGGTTTACCATGAATTTTATGTTTTAAATGATATATTCTTCTTCTCTATTATTAGAAACCAGCTCATTCAACAAAGTTATAAAAAATTTGGCATTTTATAAAAATATTTGGAAGTGTAAGCTTATTTATACTATATTGGATCAATCAGAATCATGCATGAACATTGCATTTAAGTTGCAATGTTAAGAAAATATGTAAAAATATATAATGGAAATGACAATGATGATTTGTTGCTACTGTTAACAGGGTTTTGAACTTCTTTCGATTTGTTAACTGGTTGTTGAACTTCTTTCATTATACGATTGAACTGATCAGTTGTTTTATTAGAATAAAATTTTATACTATATTGAACTTGATTCGTCATTTTTTCATTAAGTTTACGATTTTCATTCAATTCTAATATTGATTTTCTTAATTTATTTTTGATAATACCAATGGTCTTATTTAGATATAGAATATCATCATATAATTCGTTCCGAGCTCTTTTTAAAGTCTCATATGTGAGGTCAAATCGGAATTCTAAATTACTAATTCCTTCAGATAATCTTTTGACTGGAATTTTCAAATACATAGGCCTATCTATTATATACAAAATATCCATCAACACTGCTGTATCAGGACATACATATCTTGTTGAATTTTTACCTTGAACGGTTACAACAATTGAGTTAGCCATATTAAAAACACTAAAAACTAATATTATTATTAAAATTTCTTTAATCATTTTCAAATCTATATAAATTAATATTTATTGTTTTTAGCTAAAAGTTTGTGTGTGTGTTTAACTTCTCATTGGTCTAAATCTGTATAAAAAAAATTGTTATTTCAATTTTTATCATTAAAATGAATGTACCGAGCGCAGTTCAAGCTATGAACGAAATTGAACATTAAGGTAATTTATTATTATTATTTTTATTTTTTACTTGTTTTGTAGATGGGTATTTTAAAGTTATCAAAGAACGTCTGGACTTCTATTATCCAGATATACATGAAATATTGAAGGATAAGCCAACATCAATAATTCCAGACTTGGTCTATAATTATACATCAATATGGATATTTTCAGTAATCTATGAGTTCCTATGAGACGTCAAGCAAAACAAAATGTCAAAAGATATGGAACCAGAATATCCATGTGGTGATGGATGTCATTGATGCGCTGCCCGATATTGGAAGTATGTGGTATGGGCTTTGAATAAAGCTCTTCGACAATATTACTATAGTCGAATTATTTCTTTTTAATAAAGTTTTTGTTGTATATAGCTTTGTTTTTTATTATATATTAATTATAGTATAATAAATTTTAAATAATAATAATAATAATAATAATAATAATAATAATATTAATAGTTAAAACATTACTTATAAAAATAAGTAATAGAATAAAAATTAAAATTAAAAAATATTAATAATTAAAACACTACTTATTTTTATAAGTAGTAATTTTAAATTAAAAAATTTTAAAAAATAATATGACCTTGAGAAATTTTGAATGACCTTGAGAAATTATTATGACTCATCCAATGACCTTGAACTACTTTTGAATGACCTTGAGAAAATATTATGACTTATCATATGACCTTGAATGACTCATGGTCTTTGTTTAAATGACCTTGACAAAATATGATGAGTCATTCAATGACCTTGAGGAAAGTGTGATGAGTCATGGTCTTTGTTTAAATGACCTTGAAAACCACGATGAGTCATCCAATGACCTTGAATGAGTCATGGTCTTTGTCCTATAAAAATTTGTACTTTTAAACTTAGAAAACATTTTTTTGCCCGGGGAGGGTATAATTCATTGTCCCAGCGGGTTACTGGTTTAGCGGGCCACAATCCTACTACTATTGTTAACTTGTTTTTCGTTTGGATGCAAAACTTTATCATAGTTTTTTTTGTGTGTCAAGAAAGGGAGGAAATTTAATCAAGATAATTTGATGTACAGTTAAATAAAGACTAGACGCGTCATATGTTCGTTCTGTTTGTTGAGTGTTATAACTAATGTGACTTATTTAATTATGCTTATTAATTCAGCCATGAACGCCATCAAGGATATCGGCCAGGTGTTAAGGAAACTGAGAAGAGAGAACGTAAGCCTCCATCAACAATGTGTACAGCTCAGTCGTGAGCTACAACGAACAAGGGCTACGTGGATCGAGCCCTCTCGGGTAAAACGCCTATACCAAAAAATCACTGCGTCCCAAAAGGGATGGCAAGAGGAGAAGGCCTTGAATCAGGCCCAAAAGCTCCAGATTCGTGAGCTCGAAATTGCTATAGCGGCAAGCTAAGATGGGAATGCTGTCACTTACCGCTTGGTATTCGCGCCGACACAGGTGGTTTACAAGGATCAAAATGGTCCGAAGAATCCAACGGGTAAACCAAAAACCCACACCAGGTTAGGGCGAGCCGAAAGTGAGCGAAGGAAACTCCAGCAACAAAAAGCCGACTAGAGATAGCGGTGAATAATTTCATAGTGAACATTACGAAAATTACGTTGATCTTTTGTAGTTTGTAAATACAAATAGTTTCGATGTCTAAATTGTGTTTAGTTTGATTATGGTTTTGATTCGGTTATCGAGTTAGTGACGATAAAATTTTTGTTCGAGAAATTAAACCATAAGCTGAAGAATTAAAGAAGTAAAGAAAGTAAGGGACCTAAAAGCAAGACGAGCATATACCTACTATCGGTAGCTCGTTGAACCAGCTGCAGACTAGGTCTTTGGAATGCAGTTTTTGAAGCAAAGCTCACCTTTGACGGTCTCAGAACCATTGGTTACATTGCCAACGTTGCTTAACAACGTGTAACCAGTGCCAGGCACACAGTATTGTATGTAAGAGGTCAGGTTATAAACACCACCAACCACACAATTATGTAGACAAACTGAGAACAAATATCCGACAACATCATTAGTAAATTGGCATTGAGCTAGTTTGGATCTATCCTTACCGCTTCCACAGTTTAAACAAACATAGTTTTTATATTTTGTAAATTGTCGACATCAAAGTCAATCTTTTCTTTTTTAAAAAGTTACTAACTATATGTGATATATCATGTTCGGCGATTTTATCGGCTAGAATAGAAATGATTCTATTTTTGTGAACCAAGTCAATTTGAGTTATCGCATTATGATGTCACTTGCTCAATAACATGATTAGTAATGACTTCGTCATCTTGATTTGCTGAATCCAAGATTTTGAAGGAAAGTCTTTTTTTCCTTTTTTGAACTCCAGTTTTGTGATGGTAATTCATGTTCTAAAACGTCAGTCACTTAAATTTACTGTAAATGGCGGTAAGGTATTTCAGGATAAAAACATAAATTTCAATTCATACATTTAAGTTAAAAATACATGTATACATTTCCAAAACCCCTATACATAACCGTGACCCAAGGAAGCATACCCATATTACCCCACCATTACCAAATCGATCCTGGTTCCTAGAAATATAATACAGCAATACCTCGCTTAGTGCGGTTTCACTATAGTGCGTTTTTTTGGGAGGGAAAAAATTAAAATTTATAATTTTTTATCAATAAAATGGGAAAAAACGTATCAACAAGCCATTTAAAATATAAATTTCTTAATAATACAAATAGGCTTACTATTCACGCAACATAATAAAATCACAAAAAGTGTAAGTTTATGATATTAGAAAATGTAATTAAGAATAAATAAAATATTAATTGGATACTGTACATTATACGCAATAGGTAAGGCTTATTCGCCATTTGCAGAGTGAAACTCCGATTAAAATATATTTACTTAAATTACTGTTTAGTAAATACAGCAATACCTCTCTTAGTGCGGCTTCACGTAGTGTGGCATATCGGCGGAACCAATTAACTGCACTAAGCGAGGTATTGCTGTAAATACAAATTAATTATTTAATTAATTAATAAAAACAAATCAATTTAAATAAAAAATACAATGGTAACATTTTTTCAAACAAAAGTAAAAAAATTAAATTTTTTAAATACTTTTCTTTCTTAGATTTAAAATAGAGGCCTATAAAAAAAGCAAAAACTACCCATTGAATTGCCATAACGGTGTAAGAAAAAAAATAGCCAAAAGATTAAAAAATAAAAATTAGAGAAAAAATAGTGTAAGTTTGAATTTTTTTCAGAGGTAAATCAGATTCGTTCAACTTGAGGCGTTTTCTTTTGGGTCATTTGTCCGTAGTATCAAGCAAAATCATTTATTTTGCCAGTGATAACTGAAAAAATTATAATTTTATGGAAAAAAATAAAATTTTTATGTTGAGTTAGTTATTCTGTTCGAAAACCGAAGACTTGGAGTCCTTTAAAATAATAATACGAATTCATTAGCCTCAATACAGCAAGCTATCTCGTACAAAATGACTACTATTTCAAATGTCAAAATTATCCTGGTGGAGATGGACGCTTAATTTCAAAATTATTTAAAAATATTTAGATAATTATTGAATAAATTGATAATATTAAAAAATTTATTAAATTAATCAATAAATTGCATGTATTAATATTTATACAGGATGACGCTTTCTTTAAAATATTTAGATAAAATTAAAAATTTAAAAAGTTCTTTTAATGTCGAAAGAGTAATTTTGAGAAATATTGACGAAAGCAATAATGAATGCGGGTCTATGTTTAATGAATTTGCATGTTCAAATTTACGTTTAAATACCAAATTAAATTCCAATTATACCTTATTTCCCATTTTGGAAAGATATTTATCAATTTCCATCGTTGAACATATTGTTTTAGAAAACCGAAATGAAAATTTATCCACAAATCTCAAAGAGTATGAATCTCCAATAAATTCATTGTTAAACTACTGCGACAAGTGGCTGAAAGTATGCGAAAAATACTTGAATGAAAAACCGATTTGTTGTTTGACTTGCGGACTGAGATTAAAAGAGCAATCTGAAATTCATCATCAATGCCGTGAAACGAACCTCATCACTCATGGATGTCCCTGTGGTGAAATATTTGATGATCATCAACAATATCTTGACCATATCCAACCGCTGAATATTAAATATTTTTCTAAAGAAAGATGTCCAATACCGTTTCCTAGATGCTCATTGGCTGGATTTCATTGGCTGATTACTTGGATCGATTTAGCTTGTGATAAAAAATATTCGAAAATGAATGTGTTTTGTCACTACTGTAAGAAACACTATAGTAATTTTATAACATGGATCATTGATTATTCAAGATGTATCAAAAACGAAATGTTGATGTGCCAGATTTGTTCAGATGTAATGGATAGTCTAGTTGAAAATGAATTTCCAAAACTCAATTCAATTTTTAGATCAGTAGAACAATTGAAATTTTCTGAAGTTAATCTTCGTTCTTTGACAAGATTTTTTGTGAATTACAAGCAAAATCACAACATTTCAACAGATGAAATTATGTCGCTGATTGGATTTGAGAATGTCTTTAGGTTTGAACTGAATAAATATTTGAAAAATATTTCCGATTCTACTGAAATCAGAAGAATTGAAACAAAATTTTATAATCACAGACAACAGCAATTATTTAAGTTTTTTACAGAGTTTCCAGAACTATGCCAAAAATGCCTCCATAGACATAGAGGATGTACAAATATGTCGAATGGGCTTCATCATATATGTCGACGATTGAAACCCGATGAGCATGTTTGTGTTTGTACAGCCAGATTTGAAAATCACGAAAATTACCTTTTTCATAGACTTTATCGGTGTCAATTCATGTTTTTTGTTCACATTTCCTTGTTAATGATACCACATAAAAACACAAACATTTACTCTCTGTGTAATAAAATCTGTAAACCTTTTCATGATATTGGTGGATTGAGAGATCACATTAAATTGTGCAAAAAATGCCATATTTCTCTAATTAAAAGCTGCCAATTTTGTTCGAAAGTCTACAAATCTAAAATGGCAGAAATTAATTATCAGCTCTATTTTAAAAATTTGCTATTTGCTAAAAAAGTAGTCATGAGAAAAGAGTTGAAATATGAAAATTCAATTAAAAATAGTTTGAAAAATTGTACGCCAGACGAATGGATTAAAATTAAAGAGCTAGCATTTTACGAAACAAAAATCCAATGCTTGAAAAACGGGCCACCATTCAGTTTGGTTGGATTGGTGGATTTATTTAATAAAGGAGACAATTTTTTTTCCCAAAGAAAAAAAATAAAATTGAATTGAAAATAATTTTCACAATAATATTACTATTAAATTGAGTTTATTTAATATTTATTTAAAAATAATAACTGTGCTGATTCAGTATTTAAATCATAATTTACGCAGACTTTGTTTTCATATTGCTGTACCAAGAGTTAGAGAGACGTAAGCACGCGGATTATTTTAATTATTATATTTAAAGGCTTATGTGAATCTATTTCAAGTCTTTGAAATAGCAATTTGTGGTGAATAGAGAAAACCTCACATGAATAAAACATGAACAAACAACATATGATTTTTAAAATATCATCTTAAAGATAAAGGGTTTCCAAATTGAATCTGATATAAGTAAATAAAATATGAGTAAGACTTGCATGATTGATTTAGGTAAGAGATTTGTAAGTAAAGTGAACTTAGAATCTCATACATGAACAGAAAAAAGTCATAAAGGAAACTGTTATTATTAATAAGTATTTTGTTTGAATAAAATTGGCAGATTTTATAATATAAAATATATAATAGATTTTATTTCCTAGTTATTTTGATGGAAAACCACAGGCTATCACGGTTACCAAAGTTGATCCAGCTTCTCGGAGTTTTCCTAACCCATAAGTCCTGGCTATGCTACCCTTTATTTTTGACTGGAAATGCATATTAAACATTTAAGCAGCTAGAAGATAATTTAGGAGACAAGATGTCTTTAGAAAATGTATTTTCAACGCTGGCATAAACCTTTGGTAAAAAGGTTTGGATGGCAGTAGCCGAATTAAAGAAAATGCAGTAAAAATCTAATGAAAATCCGGACGTGTACTTGGGAAATGTCAGAACACTGATGAAACACCTGGAGAAAAAACCAGGCGGCTTGTTATATTCTACCACAAATCTAGCAGCCAATGTAAATGCCAGTCCTGATGTTCTTTCAATCCCTCTGTCGCAATTGGTGGAAAAACAAAATCTCTGTCAAGGTGTTATGGATTAGGCTTTACTAATCATTCTTGGGCTACTTCTAGGGGTCGTGTTAAATGTTACGAGTGTAGCAAAGACGGCCATGTGGAGGTCTCGATACACGCAATTGAAATGCCATAAGTGTAGTAATTCTGACCATTATACAAGAAATTGTATAGTCATTTCGGGAAACGATATGGTCGATCCATCAGAGCGACTGGAGTTGGCCAAGGGAATGTTTGCACGCAAATAATACTCATTCAAGTAGATGAAATGAGTAAGCAAGCACTTTTTGATACTGGTTTCTCACAAACAATGATTGAAGGTTATTGTAGTTTCGGCATCAAAAGAAACGTAATGCTGGTTGGGATTGTAAATTGACTTGCTATGAGTGATTTGTTTCGACAAACGTTATGGGTAAAGAAATTACTTTAAATGTTTTAGTTACGCCAAAGTTCTTTCCGGGATGAGAAATTATACACTCGTCAAACTTGTTAGTTAATTAATAGGTACATAAGTCAAATAAAATTTACGTAGAAGCACTCAAATAAACAGTATCGAGTCAACTCAATAAAAATAAAGATTTACATCGGATTATATTCGCCCACACAACAACAAATAAGTCATCAAGGTAGGTTGAGTCATTCGGACACTATAAATAACGTGAAGTCACTGGTCAATATTTATTAACTATGAAAACACCGAACACCAAGAGGACCGTTTCAACCATGAAGTCAAAGGAACAATCAAGTGACACAAGACCGACAATTGAGGAAGATGCTCTCCGCATTTCCAATAATCGACAAGTAGATGCCACGATTCCCGTCAAAGAGAGTAAGAATTTATGAGATATTTTAAACAACATAAAAATGTTCACTAAATTGAAAAAACTTAGAAATGTAGCGAACTATGAAATCAAATGTACGAATACAGACGTTCTACTAGCGAGGTGTAGGATCTAATGCCCTAAGTCATGGAATGTCCGGACATCAGAACGTTGAAGCTAAAATTTCTATAAGCGATTAGGCATAATAATAAACAGAATGGTCGTGAACCCAATAATATTCGCATTTAATTTCAGAAGATGCCCAACCACGAGGAACTGAACAATGGTACGATAAAGATAGGGTGGTCATTCAGGTAGCCCCCAATACCGACAGTCTTTATAGGACGCTGGCTATAGTCTAGCCCCGTTAGGAGAGGATTGCTGGCCGATACGGGAGAATTCCAGACAAGATAAGATTGAGGTTTCCAGTCTCGAAATCAAACGCGAACCTGGCCGAAACCCGGCTCGAGAAGCGCGCCAGCGCGCAGTATTTTCACTCTATCGCCTGAAGGAACTCGTAAGGAAGTTCTAATGGAAGGTTAAGATGGCCCAAAGAAGGTTGGATCGAATCAATGCCGCCATCGCATCCGGAGAGATCTCCAGAACGGATGGATACGCGCCGGATTATGGCGTATCTTTCGAGCTTAAGGATCCGGTACTGGTACGAATGCAAGCACCCACCGACATAATCCTTCCGACCAAACTATTCAATGAACCGATACGACACCGAAACCGGAGAGATGAACACTCCTATCAATGTCAATATCCAACTAGACAGGAACATGATAGGTACATGAGACCCCTCCAAGATAGAAGATTCAGAGGGCCTTATTAAACACAAACTAGAAATTTGACGAAAACCGCATTTAATAATTAATAAATGTTAGATTAGTGGAAGGCCTTATTTTATTGAATGGTTAATAAACATAAAGTAACTCCTCTAATAAAGCATGTTAAATAAATCTCAATTTAATTAAATCAACTATTGTAAGTTATAGTGATACAGACCCCAACGATGAGGAGTAACTGACATAAACTAATATCGCCACATCAATTTACTATTGAATCAAAACAGAAATTTCACAAAAAATAAATGTAGAACAATCGTAGAAAAATGATTTCATTGTTTCTTCTCACTAAAATTGCTATTATTTCATTCCTTTTCCCTTTAGATATGAATACCCCCAGGTCATCCACCAAGAAATGACCCGACTACAAAAACCAATACAGATCTCCATCAGCAGATATTGTAAATCAGTAAAGAATGCAAAATGATCAAGTCAACTTGGGTAGAATCCAGATGTGTAAAGAAATCCAACTCAATGTGGTAGGCAGGAGGGGACGACAAATCGTGCGGGCGCTAGGTTTTCAAATTTGGAGGTTAGAGATAGCGTTAACTGCTAGCCCCAGCTCAATTAGCCTACCGTGAGCGGGAGGAGTCCAGTTCGGTAACTATAAATAACAGACCCCATTCACGTCCTGGAAGATTAGAACGTCGACGACGTTGCTTACTATAATCGAACAAGCCCAATGGAATGTTGGAGATAGAAAAAATTATTCTAAAATTGTTATAAATGACCTAGCTAATAATCGAATAATTCTTGTTTCTCTAGTTCTTAATTTTTTGTAATAAACGATGAGGATCCAGTAAATTAAGAGAAAACGTAACAGATGAATTGTTTGAAAGTTAGGGACTGAAAAGCGTAAGTCGAACACATACCTTCTAATGGTAGCTCGCTGAACCCAACTGTCAGACATTCAGTAACCTAACAATATATATGTGTGTATTAAATATAAATATATGTAAAGTAGGCCATGAAAAGTTTGCAAATAATTTTTAAACATTTTTAAACCGAAATTTGTAAAAAGCCACCGAATTTTTCTAATGTTTAAAAATGTATTGAAATTCTAACTGAATCTCACAGAAAAACAATCTATATTGTTTTTCACCAGTGGGTTTTACATTAAAATTCAAATTCGAAATGGAAGGGTTCCGCGAACATGGTTTCAGAAGCACTGCTCTAACCACCCACCGCCCTCTTTACCGTTCTAAATTTACTCATTTAGTAATGCAGTGTTGGATGATGAGGGTAGACCCATCTCCACATTTATCCTAAACAAATACTACAAGGCGGGGCCTAGCAAGTTCAGGGTGAATATATATGCTGAGGAACGGGCATAAAAATAAATAAATACAGAATCCCAAAATCAATGTTAATTCCTAATATGCAGATCATTCAAACTCTTAATCCTAGCAGACTCTTAATCCCAGCAGAACAAATCAATATTCGATCTATCCCCGACAAATCAACTCCTTGTGCATCAAACAATGACAATTATTAATTATAACAATTTGATGTGAACAATCAATTTTTATATGTTACTTGAACAATCAATTTTTATATGTTACTTGAACAATCAATTTTTATATGTTATTTGAACAATCAATTTTTATATGTTATTTGAACAATCAATTTTTATATGATTTTATTATTTTACTATCCTGTGTGGAATTGGAACAATTAATTCTTATTTTATTATAATTTTTATCTTGGTTACGCTGTATTATTATAATTAAATCTTTGGTTTGGGTTTTACTACTTCTAACAATATAAATTGAATTAACAAACAGGAATAAAATAAATTCAGTAAATAAAAACAGAAATAAATTCAGTAAATAAATAATTTTTGAAATATAACAGATTGAATAAATAAATTCCTTTAAAATAAATTTTAAGCAAATAACAGATTGTAATAAATAAATAATTTTTGAAATATAAAGACTTTACTAAATAAATAAATAATTTTGAAATAGAACAGATTAAATAAAAAAAATTTTTTTTAACAAATAAATTTTAAGCGAATGCGCATGAAAGAAAAAAAAAATAAAATAAATAAACACATATTTTTTTAGTATAAATACTGAGGGATTTTCATTCAAATTGCCCTTAAAATTTTACCTAAGAAGTGATCTTAAAAAGGAAATCTTTTTTGAGATCTTAAAATCGAACAGATAACGTTCTACATTATTTTTTGCACGCATTCACATAACACGCACCGACATACATTTTAACAATTATACAGCACGCACCCAATTTTTATTTATAAATTGCTTTGAAACAGTTTGTATCTATTTGAAAGAATCTGAATCTTGGAATATTTGGTAAATTTTATTTATAAATAAAGTATATACATATATTTGACTTTGTCTTCTGATTTATATAAGTAACCAGTGCAAGTTGAGACTCACTAAAATCGAGACCTCAACATTTGGTGCCGCGAACCGGGACTTTAAAATCAATTATTGTTATCAACAATTTGGGGGATAGGAATTGCGATCAGAGGGTTAGTGTAGAATATATCGGGAAAATATATTTATACTAAATAATATTATTGACCATAAATTAAAATCATAATTTTGTAATCTAAAAAATAGATAATCAACCTGAAATAATTTATAATTTGAGAAATAGAATCGTATAAAGAATGAATAATAATCAAAATAATAATAATTTTATTAAAATTTTACCAATTGAACCTTATAGAGGAGAGCCTGAAAAGTTCGACGATTTTTTCACTGAAATCACTCAGTATGCAGACGCTTGTGGTTGGACACCTGATGAATTAAAGAGGAGAATTCCGTTGTATTTAAAAGGATATGCGTTACAGGCATATAATAATTTAGAGTGCAGAGGAAACAGTTTTGATCAACTTACTGAAAATTTGAGAGCAGAGATAGTAATTGACAGCGATTTACAGAAAATAAATGTGCAAAAGTTTAGAAATCGATATCAAGGATCTAGAGAATCAGTTGGAGAATACGTGTATACGATAACAGAGTTAGCAAAAAAGGCATTTGGTGCCGGAGAGCACACACCGAAATTAATTGAGGATCAGTTTTGGAATGGAATCCAGAAATATTTATATAAAGCATTAATAATGGTTGAATATAGAGATTTAAATGAATTAGTTCATAAAGCGAAAAGAGTAGAGGCAATACAGAGAGATCGATTCAATGCATCTATAGATGCAGTTGAGATTCAAAAGCCAACGATGGCGAAACCTAAGTTGGAAAATGATGTTCCATGGGAAGAAATGAAACAGTTATATCTAAATTTTGTAAAAAATAGACGAAAAAACAGTCCGAATTCGAGTAGAAGTCAATCACCTGAAAACAGGAAAAGATTTGACGCATTGAATTTTACAGAACAAAATCAAAATCGATTTAGAGATGATAATAAAGACAGTCGTTCTGACTATAACAGAAACAATTCGTATAGAAGCAATCGTTATTTTAATAGAGACAGTCGTTCTGACTATAACAGAAATAGTTTTAGAGATAATCGTTATAACAAAAGTAATGGAGACAATTGTTTTGGGAATAATAGAGATAATCGCTCTGAATACCGCCAGTATGATAATAGAAATAATAGAAATAGCTCAAGAGGCAGACAATCGAGTCCGTATAGACAAAATCAATATCGAAAAAGGCGAGCAAGCCCATATAATAATGATGGAAGAGACAAAGTGAATTTCAACGGACAAATCAAATGTTACAACTGCCAGAGATATGGCCATTTGGCAAAAGTATGTACTAATCAGCGAAGTGAGTCACCAAATAGAGTAAAATTTAAAAGTGAACCAGAAGTGAAACAAATAAATGGAGTAGAAATTACTACTACGAATAATGAAATAAATACTTTGAGAGAGGAATTGAAAGAGTTTAAAATTCA
Source organism: Schmidtea mediterranea (assembly GCA_022537955.1). NCBI lineage: Eukaryota > Metazoa > Platyhelminthes > Tricladida > Dugesiidae > Schmidtea > Schmidtea mediterranea. Next base: position 109,863,366 of record CM039680.1, read on the forward strand.
ATATAACCGACTCATGGAGAGAAAGTCGGAGATATCACTTAATGAGTATGAGTGTTTTATAAATGAAGTTGATATTGATAATGAGGAAACTGAGAGACAAATAAAAATGAAAGAGGAATTAAAAGCAGTCTTGAAAAAACGACCTTATGATGACAATGAAACATTGAGAGTGATAAATAAAGTTCAAATAAGCAGAATTGATCCTGAACATTTAACTAGTTTAATCCCATTAATGGTAATGAGACAAAGAGAAACACGAGTATTTGAATTAGAGATAGAGTTAAAAGAGATGATTAAAAGTTATGGAGAATTTGTGAGAAAAAGTCCGAAATTTTACGAGCCTTTAAGAATAACATTGGATACTAAAGACGAATATTTTCTTCAAATGGTATTATCAAAAACAGAAGTCCATGTGTGCACAATGGTAAACAAAATACGACAATTGGCAAGAGATAAATGGCCTCGAAAAATAGAGCCAAACGATGAAATAAAACTATATTTTAACGATATTGAGTTGAAAGATGGCGAATATCTAATTGACTATGGAGTGAATACAATAGAGGAGAATACTATATCAGCAGTAATAAGTAGAGAAACTAGCTCAAGATTAGCAACACCTTCGGTCGAACTGAATGAGGAAAATGATTATGATATACTGTTTAAAATGTGGGATCAACCATCCGAAGGGAGTGCAAAGTCACCACTTGAAAAAGAAATAATTTTTCAACCATTGGATAATAAATATGGTAATTTGCAAGAGACAATAGAAAAGATCTCCAAACAGGCAATAATGCAAGATGCTGAAACAATGAAGCGAGGTAGAGGACGACCTCGGAAGTCAGAAATAGCAGAGAAATCAGATGATCGAAAAACTGCAGAGCGTTTGAGAGAAATAGCAAATAAAAAGAGACATGAAAATCCAAAGGTAGCAGACGATAATAACGATTTAATCATGATAATTGAACTTTTAAAAGCAATGAACTCAAAACTATATCCGGAAATAAAACCATCAGCGTTAATCAAAAATATGATACAAAAAATCAGATTAATGGGAAAGGAGGTCAGAGAATTGAGTGTAGAGGATGTAAATGAGGAGATGGTTTTACGGATTCTTTTCACAACTGGTATAAATAGAGATAAAGTAATTACGGCAATGGCATATCTAATTGCGAGATATAAAAAGCTCTTAAGATCAAACCCAAAGGAGCAAATAAATGAGGTAGCTAAAGTAGTATATCAGAGATTAAAGGTTGATGTGATGCCATGGATAAAACTGAAAGGAGGTTGGAAAATAATGTATGATGAAACATTACAAACAAGCGAAAACGAAACGATAGAAAATGATGATACCGAGGCAATTGTAAAAAATCTTGTGAACAAAACAACGAAAAAGCCAAATAAAAGTGAAGGAAAATCAAGTATCTCAATAATAATAGTAATAATAACACTATTATTAGACTTAATCAAAGGAAGTAATGCGATTATAGCCTATGATTGTCAGAACCCAAAATGGGGGCAAAAATATTCATTATTAGATGTGGAAAATTGTCCGGAAGCGAATCCAACCAAATTAATCATAACCGAACCCAAGATTTTTCATGTGTATCAAGAATCTGACTTTATACACACAGAGGCAAAGGAGTGTATAATCAAGTTTTCAGAGGAAAGTTTTGTGTGTAATCAAGTGGCAAGGACGATTTTAGTACCGACATGGGCGCCAGAGGCATTAATAATAACACCAAGCGAGTGTGAAGAGGCGTTCAAAACGAAAAAGATTAAAACAACGGATGGAATCGAATTGAAAGCTCAAGTAGGGGCCAGAGTGAAACAATCAGTAAATGTGGTCGGATGGACATCAGCCGGTGGATACTGTATGGGAGGAAAGTATAAAATATGGGGTCAGATTGCAGATAACATTGTGGTTCGAAGACAATATTATGTTGAATTGAGAAAATTTAAAGCATCATTTGATAGTTCATCAAAGAAAATGATGACACACAAGTTCTGTACGCTCGATGAATCTAGTTGTGACACAGGTGAATCGATGATCGTGTATAAAATAGATAAATACGAATGCCAATTAACAAAACTGAAGTCACTAAAATTCCAAACAATCAGAGGGAAACAGTTTACCGATGCAGAATCAAAAAGAATAAAGGATCAGAAAAGGAGAACAGTAATCGTACAAGAAAAGGATACCCCAACAATATATATGGCAGAATCAGAGACAGAAGCCATGAGATTTGTAGAAAAAGGAGAAACTATCAAATGCGGAAAAGCAGTTGTAAAGACTAATTATGAAGGTATCTATATCAGTAACAATGAAATTAAAGATGCAAAATCAAAAATCGATAAATTTGATGTCAAACTATCTTCGTATTTCAATAATAAAATTGATTACTTCTATCATCATCAACTAGTTCAATTAGACAAAGTATACCAAGCAACAATTACTAACGATTGCAAACTCAATAGAGAGATATTGAGAACAAAAATGGCTGTAGCGGTTACAAACCCAGATTTAATGGCACCGATATTGTTTGCGGAAAAAGGAACTTTTGCGAGAGTAGTAGGAGAAGTGTTACAGACTTTTCAATGTAAATCAGTCAGTGTATCACTAGCAACGAACAACCAATGTACCAACGAATTACCCGTAATTTATAAAGGAGAAACAGTGTATTTACAGCCTATAACCAGAATACTAACAGACAAAACGTACATTCCAAGGAAAATCGATAAATGTACCAATTTGCTTGATCCATTATACCAGCTAAACGATGAAATGTGGATTACAATGTCTGATAGAAAAGAAGCAACTAAACCGTTTAAACTAGAATTAACAGAACTTGAGAAAAAGTTAGAATTTCAAGAGATAAATGACATGAATAACAACGGTATGTACACGCGAGATGCCATAGAAAGTGCGAGAAAGCACATGTTGTTTCCTAACGAGAAAGAGAAAATATTATCAATAATGGTGAGCAAAGTTATCGAAGGTAGCCACGGTGGTGATTATAATTTTGATGCGTTGTTATCAAAAGAACATTTTAAAAAGGTAGTATACAAAGTATTGTATAGCATATGGGGATATTTTGCAGTTTTGGGAAATATGTTCTCAACGATACTGGGAATATATTATACAGTGGCGTTACTCAAAATGATCTGTTCATCATTAGTATCATTACGACAACTTCGACAAGTATTTGGCAACTCATATAAAATGTTGGCATGTTTATGCCCCTTCGTTGCAAAATATCTGATAACAGCAAAACATGACAAAGAAATACGATTAATTAAAAACCGGCGAGTAGAAGAGGAACAATTGATGGAAAACGATAAAAATGATGATAATCCAAGTGGAACTGAAAATGTAGAGCAACCACAAGGGGGATTGTACGACAGTCAAAACCAGCAACTGAGAGAATTGAGTAATAATCTGGATAACAAAATAACAAACTGTCATTGCGTAACAAGAAAGACCTATGGATGTTACGGCATTGAAGCAAATGAGATATTACGAGAACTCAATGAAGCCAGACCGAGCATCCAAGTATTAATCGACAATATAATTATTAAAGCACTAGTGGATACCGGAGCAGCAGCCTCCATGATAAGGGAGGATCAGTTATCAGAAAATCGAAAAAAGGATATAAAAAGTACAAATGATACGATAATATCTATGTCATCGCATACTATGCAAGTGAGAGGGGATATTGAGCTCACTGTTCATTTTCCGAGTAGAACAGTTAATCACGTATTCAAAGTAATGACTGAATGCAGAAGTAAATGCATCCTAGGAATAGATATCCTTCGCAAGTTAGATAACTGCGTCATCGACTTAACTGATGGTGCAATCAAACGGAAAGCAAACTATCAGGAATCACGATTTGCGGAAGTAGTAGCATTGGAAGCCTTCGAATTAGAATATCACTGTGATCATATAATCCCAATAAAAGTTAACGTCAAAAGTGAGGACACTTTTATTTTTGAGCCGGATAAGTCAATTACAAAAAATCATAATATAATGTTAACCGACGAATGTGTTATACCAAAAAACGGAATAATCCCAATTAGAATTGCTAATTACGAGAGAAGCAATGTGAAAATTCACAAAGGAACAAGATTGGGGAAGTTGTTCAAAGGTGAATTAGAGCAAACATTTGAAATGAGTGAAACGATGGTGATGAGAGGCGACAGTGAACAAGTGGTCGAACTGAGTAAGACAAATAACGTTAAATTCTATGATAAAGTAAAAATTAATAATAATTATTTAAATGAAACCCAACAATTTCAATTACAAACTTTACTTGATGAATATAGTGACGTATTTGCAAAGCATGAGTTTGATTTGGGTGATACTGACATCATTAAACACGTAATCGATACTGGGAACGCCAGACCAATAAAACAACGACCTTATGGGGTACCTTATAAATTAAGGGAAGAGATAAAGCGACAAATAAAAGAGTTAAAAGAGGCGGGAGTAATAAAACAAAGTTTTTCACAATGGGCATCACCCATTGTACCAGTTAGGAAAAAAGATGGTGAAATTAGAATGTGCATTGACTACCGTAAATTAAATGATGTAACAATTAAAGATTCATACCCATTTCCGAAAGCACAAGAGCAATATGATAAACTAAGAGATACTAAGTATTTTACAGTCATAGACGCAAATAAGGGGTATATGCAAATCCAAATGGAAGAAGGGGATGCGGAAAAAACTGCCTTTGTCATTGAAGACGGATTGTATGAATACACGAGACTACCTTTTGGGTTAACTAATGCACCCGCAACATTCCAGCGCCTAATGAATACAATACTAGTAGATGTACAACACTGCGCAGTATATATGGATGATATATTAATTGCATCAAAAACTTTTGAGGAACATTTAAAAGATATAGCAAATGTATTACAAAGACTAAAAAAGGCAAGGATAAAAATCAAACCGACAAAATGTAAATGGGCAGAGCCATCAGCGCTATTTTTAGGCCACATAGTCACGGTAGAGGGTATCACACCTAACCCAGATAAAATTGAAGTTGTTAAAAATTTCCCAGTCCCAACAACGTTGCAACAAGTACAAGGATTTTTGGGATTAACCGGGTATTACCGTAAATTTATACAAGATTATGCAAAAATAGCAGCACCCATGATAGAACTAACGAAAGGAGTTAAAACAAAAGGAGAGAGTAAAGGAGTATTAATAGTACAGACAATAAATGATAAAATCAATAAACCACAAAAGAAATGGACAATCGAACATCAAAAGGCATTTGACCAGTTAAAAGAGAAATTAATAACAGCACCAATATTACGATACCCAGACTTTAAGAAACAATTTATCGTCATGACGGACGCCAGCGGGAAAGCCGTAGGGGCAGTCTTAGGACAAGAAGAAGAAAAGGGTAAAGATTACGTAATAGCATATGCAAGTAAAACATTAAAAGGAGCACAACTTAGGTACTCAACCATAGAAAAGGAATGTTATGCCATAGTATTTGCATTAAAACAATTCAAACCATACATATACGGAACGGAAGTGATAATAAGAACGGATCATAAACCATTAGAAGGCCTTTGGAAACATAAAGATACATCAAGTAGACTTTTAAAATGGGCAATGAAAATACAAGACATGCATATCAAGATTATTTATAAACCAGGCAGGATAAACAAAAATGCAGATGCACTATCACGCATTCCTGAGCTAGGAGCATTAGAAGTTTTTGCCTTAGTGACAGAAAAGCCCATAGACATACAAGAAGAACAAAATAAAGATATAGAAATTTCTAAGATTAGAGAAGAAATTAGAAAAGGGACAAATCAAAAATATAAAATCGCAAAGAAACTAGTTGTTATTGAGGATTTTAGTGGAAAACAGTTAATAGTAGTACCACAAAAATTAAGGCAAATTTTTTTGTTACAATATCATGATGGTGCTCTAGGGGGTCATTTATCAAGTAGAAAAACAGCAAGCAGATTATTGCAAAAATATTATTGGGATAACTTAAAAAAAGATGTTAAAAGATGGTGTAATGCATGCACAATATGCGCAACTAGAAAAAATACGGGAACAAAGACTAAAGCACCCTTACACCCAATACCAGCTACAACATCGCCAATGGAGCTATGTGCTATGGATTTTTTATGTAAACTACCTACCACTATTAATGGAAACAAACATATATTAGTTTTTAGCGACTATTTTACTAAATGGGCAGAGGCATTTCCAACCAAAGATGAGACAGCAGAAACAGTAGCCAAACTACTTGTAGAAAAAATTATTTTTAAAATCGGCACACCTAGAAAACTATTAACTGATAAGGGAGCAAATTTCATGAGTGAAATAATCAAAAGGGTAGCTAATATATTTAACATACATAAAATTAATACAACAGCTTATCACCCTCAAACTGACGGATTAGTAGAAAGATTTAACGGTACACTTCTCAGTAGATTAGCGGTTTTTGTGGGAAAAAATCAAAACGATTGGGATGAATACGTAAGTCAATGCACATATATCCATAATATCACACCCAACGAGACAACAGGGTATTCACCATATTTTTTAATGTTTCTAAGAGAACCTGCAACACCCATCGATACAGTTTTTGAACCACGAGTATCACAATATTTAGACGCACCAGATTACGTAACTTTAATGCAAGAGCGAATGCAAGAGGTATATAAAGTAGCTAATTTAAAAGTTAAATTTAGACAAGAACAATATAAAGATGACTACGATAAAACAAGTAAACCCCATACTTTTAAAGTGGGAGATAAGGTTAGACTTATGTCTCCACAAGTGGGAAAAGGCAAAACGACAAAATTAGCAAGACCATTTAAAGGTCCATATGAAGTAGTTAAAGTAATCAACGAAAACTTACATATACAAAAACATAAAAATGAGGATCCCATAGTAGTGCATGTAAACAGATGCAAATTAGCGGAATCAGAAATAGTAGAGGGACCCACACATAAATATAATTTACGATCCCAGAAACGGTTAATGATGTCAGCAATCTTCCTAACAATCATAGGAATAATTAATACAACTAATGTTAAAGAAAAGTACAAAACCGAATTTATGGGAGATAGAGACATTTTAATAAATATTTTACCTCATGAAATTAACGTATTCAATCTAAATAAAAAGCCGATAAGAGATTTATACTTAAAATCAACAAATACCAAACCAAAATTTATGGAAAAAAGAGAGAAAAAAACCACTAATGAGTTCGAAAGGGGAGACAACGCTAAATTTATTAACTTAGAACCCAACACTCAATACGCTCTATGCGCTCAATGGGATACAGACTACGATACATCACAAATACAATGTAAAAGGGTAAAAACCACGCAGACAAAAAAACGCAAAATGACAAAGAAAGTAATCAGAAATACAACACCAGTAATAATACAAACTAATTCAAGCCCTAACATGAATATAACAACCCCGAAAGCAATAACTCAAACCATAATAGATGAAGTAATAACGAAAACCTATAGAATACCAATCCAATTTAAAGAAAAGCTAATTAAATTACCTACGGGAAAACCCATTGTAATAAAAAGTTGGAACGAACTACAAGCATTTCAAAAACAGGCACAAAAACCACTATGGCCTTTTTATGTAATATCAGCTAGCATTTTAGCAATAGCGATATTAGCAATAGTTAGTAGTGTACAAATCTACAAAAAGTACAAGTGGAAAAGGCAGCGGTATCGGCACCGACTGGTCAGAAGTGTACCAGGGCATTTTCACTTGGATAAATATGTACCAGGTCAATATACAATATCTACTCTCGTTTAATAAAATCAATAATCAACAATATAAAATAGTATGGTCAATAATATTAATAAAAATTATATATTTATATAAAAACGCGTATAAGGAAAAACCTCAAATGCGCACCAAATATGTATATTTATATTTTATTTTTAGAAAGAGAACCAATCCAAACATACAATCCAAGCTCAACCAATATCACCAAGCAAAGCAATTCAAACAAAACAATCAATCTAATCAATCCCAGTTGACAATACAACCCAATCACCAAGCAAAGCAATTCAATCAAAACAATCAATCTAATCAACCCCAGTTGACAATGCAATCCAGATCCCAAAAAGTGCAATACTATTGCCTGATCAACAAACACTATGGCAGTTTTTACAAGAACTTGCAAAATAAGATATGTTCAGATGGAACCCCTATTACTGTCCGCAGCTTCCCAAACCAAGTATGTATTCCCAACGAAATGAAAGTGGAACTAGAGGAAAGGGAATTACACCTAATAAAGTTTAATGAGGCTCGGAGAGTTAAACTGCATGAGCTCATTGGTGCATACGACAGATTCCCGAACGCAGATGATGCAGCAAAACGAGGGAAAAAAGTTCCACATCGGATATTATTCCACATGACGAGAACAGAAGTCTCAATATGTCAACAAAAGATACCCCTCATAACGACAAGTATGTGCACAGCGGTTATCAAAACAATCAAAACCGACAGAAGCGTCCCAAATGACTTCAATGAATTAACAGTACAGATGAACAATCTACCTTGTGTCATCGCAATAGAAGTACTGTACGTTCCAACAATCCCAAACCCATTTCGACTATTACCAACAATACCGTCGAGACTGCAAAGGTACGGGGAAATCATCAGAGAAAAAAAATCATTCACCCACAAGGAACTATCGGCCACCGAGAAACAAAATCTGATTATGTTTGTGGACGTAAAGCTGGTGTGTGATTCAAATGATAACATGAGGCCAGTAGATGTCAACATCAGAAATGGTAAAGGGATAGCCATATACAATAAAAAAATCACACCAAGAACAAAGATCATGCATTATTATCCCGAAAAAACAATGGCCAACAGAGAAAATATCGTGGGAAATGAAGATGAATATCAAGCCCTAATCGACATTCAAAAAATATTATGTGGAAAAATAATAATAGGATTCGATATAATGAGCAAATTGAAAGCACTCACCTTAGATCTAGACAACATAATGGGAGTGCGAGAAATGTCGGAAGATAATTTTATGAGCTCATTTGTGAAGAATGTCGCCCCACACAAAATCAAGCTATCGAACCTGGCGTACCACATTATAAGCCATCACAAGAAGTGGTACAAAGACAAAATAATCAATGACCTTCTTGAAAAACCCGAACCCTTCTCCACAGCATCAACAACAATAATATTAAAAGCGATATATGGAATCGTAGAAAAACAATGGGAAGAAGTCATCAAATGGAACTCGGACAATGATGACAAGGAACAAATACTATCACAGATCCAGGAGGACAATGAAGAAGACATGTATATTGAACCTTCCCAAATCGAATTAAAATTCAATAAAGATGGCACCCGAAGAACATTCGAAGACGAATTGCGAGATAGCGATGATGAAGTTATTTTTATAAAAGAGAACAAGAAACAAAAACTTACGGAAACAGTTAAACTGGAACCGCAAGAGCCAACAACATCCAAACAAATGGAATGTGATATGGATTCAGACGACGAGTATTTGTCATGCGAAGAAGAAACAAACGGAACAGATACCATGGATACAGAAGACTCAGAGGAATTAGGCTCAGAACCCGATATCGAAATAGAAGAGCCATACTTCGTCATAGAGAAAGAAAAAGAAAAAATTACAGAAAAAGATTTGTGCCACCACTTCGGAAGGAGAATCAATGAAGGAGATGTTCTGAACCTAGCATTGGGAAAAGAGTTCAAGAGAACGAAAATGATGATTCAAGACGTAGAAGTGGAAATGGTACGGACAGAAAAAGATAATGCGGACATTATCTTAACAGCCCAGGGAGGAATGTTGGATGATGAGGGTAGACCCATCTCCACATTTATCCTAAACAAATACTACAAGGCGGGGCCTAGCAAGTTCAGGGTGAATATATATGCTGAGGAACGGGCATAAAAATAAATAAATACAGAATCCCAAAATCAATGTTAATTCCTAATATGCAGATCATTCAAACTCTTAATCCTAGCAGACTCTTAATCCCAGCAGAACAAATCAATATTCGATCTATCCCCGACAAATCAACTCCTTGTGCATCAAACAATGACAATTATTAATTATAACAATTTGATGTGAACAATCAATTTTTATATGTTACTTGAACAATCAATTTTTATATGTTACTTGAACAATCAATTTTTATATGTTATTTGAACAATCAATTTTTATATGTTATTTGAACAATCAATTTTTATATGATTTTATTATTTTACTATCCTGTGTGGAATTGGAACAATTAATTCTTATTTTATTATAATTTTTATCTTGGTTACGCTGTATTATTATAATTAAATCTTTGGTTTGGGTTTTACTACTTCTAACAATATAAATTGAATTAACAAACAGGAATAAAATAAATTCAGTAAATAAAAACAGAAATAAATTCAGTAAATAAATAATTTTTGAAATATAACAGATTGAATAAATAAATTCCTTTAAAATAAATTTTAAGCAAATAACAGATTGTAATAAATAAATAATTTTTGAAATATAAAGACTTTACTAAATAAATAAATAATTTTGAAATAGAACAGATTAAATAAAAAAAATTTTTTTTAACAAATAAATTTTAAGCGAATGCGCATGAAAGAAAAAAAAAATAAAATAAATAAACACATATTTTTTTAGTATAAATACTGAGGGATTTTCATTCAAATTGCCCTTAAAATTTTACCTAAGAAGTGATCTTAAAAAGGAAATCTTTTTTGAGATCTTAAAATCGAACAGATAACGTTCTACATTATTTTTTGCACGCATTCACATAACACGCACCGACATACATTTTAACAATTATACAGCACGCACCCAATTTTTATTTATAAATTGCTTTGAAACAGTTTGTATCTATTTGAAAGAATCTGAATCTTGGAATATTTGGTAAATTTTATTTATAAATAAAGTATATACATATATTTGACTTTGTCTTCTGATTTATATAAGTAACCAGTGCAAGTTGAGACTCACTAAAATCGAGACCTCAACAGCAGTAGGAGTAAGAATAGTCAGCTTGACCGGTCACATTCATTGCAATGCGATTTTTTATTGTTAAAATAAATATTGAAATAATATCAGAATTATTAAAATGCATTTACTTAGTACTAATTATTGTTAAATTTAAAATAAATCCATAAAATTATAGCGTCTTCAAAATCATGCATTTATTGATAATTTGTTTTGAAAGTATTTGTGTTAGGTTTTCAATTTCAATCATTAACAAACATTTTTCCTTAAATCTTTTATCACATTTTCTTTTACGATGAAAGTCATTGAACGGGGACCCACATACCTGTTCTTTAAATCCCATTGTTCAGTATCATTATCTAAATGAACTTATTAAAAAATTAATAATAACCTCGATGAGGAAAAGCCAGCTTGACTTTCAATTGAAATTTTGTTTTTGCTGGTTTTCGTTTTGTTTTATTGTTATCATTAATATCATTCACCAAAAGGTTATCTTAACCCGTTGTTAAAGATTTTTTCAATTCAGTGCAATTCAATAAGACAGAAATCGAGCGTATTAGGCAAGACATGACCCCTTATCATAGTGAGGCCCTTCAACAGTCAAAACGAGCCAAATCATTAATCAGGAAGTGTCGAAAAATGGAAGAAACGTGGACTCGACCCACGCCGGCAAAGAAGCTGACGCACAAAAGAGATACTGAAAGGCCAATATAAAGAAATGAGACAGAAAGTAAGAATTTTGTAGAATGAGAGCGCTCAACTTAAACTACGAGAAGACATCAGGACAGGGATCGAAAATTACCCATAATAAGTTTGATCCAATGCTCTTTCTCTCCAAAGAAAACCAAAGCGACCTAAGCTCGACCCGGACAAGCTGAAAGAGCAAGAAGTATGAGGCTGAAGGAAACCAGGATTTTAGGACAGATTAGAAAATTTGAATTGCCTCCTCAAAATATTAAAATATTAATACGTTTTAAAAAATTATTAAAATGTTAGTATGAGCTTTTATTCATTTCATCTCGTTTTGTTTTGCAATATTATTTCAATTAAATTATTAATAGAGGGACTGTAAAATAAAATAAGAAAATGTCTTCCATGGTAGCCCTTGGAGCAAAATGTTTTCCAATGTATTAGAAGTCATTGCAATATGGCTCACTATTTACGGGAAACCACCCATTGGAATACATTTCCAACGTCGTTTTTGACAGGTATCCAATGGTAATGACTCTTATGGTGCCTATCTGATGGGAAACCCTTGAAATTGGTCGTAATCTCATTATCATTTACCATCAGGTGTCCAGAAATAGTTTACCGTTCGAAATACACTTGGAAAATAGTAGAACGTTCCTCTCCAATGAAATTAGAACACTATGCAAGATATTCTATATAAAGACGATTTACCGAAACGATTATCGACTCTCGGGAAACGGTATTATGGAGAGAGTTCACCGAACAGTTAAACGAATGATGTCACGGGTGAGGTGTGATGCAGAGAAAGTGGTATTTTTGTATAATTCCTTTCCGACGAGTGGAGTTAGCATAGATTCTGTCTCAGAAAATCTTAAATCACAACATGTTTGGCAATATTCACTTGAGTTTCCAATCCAATCTTTTGCACAATCACTAATATAAAAATTAAGGATAAAAATTAAGATAAAGTTTATGTAAAATCTGAAGGAACTCGATATTCAACGCCTTGGAAACTTGAATATGTCACCGATATGAACTCTGAAACTTCATTAACCGTGGAAGGAATAAATTAACATGTATCGGATATTAGATTGGCCTCAGAAAATATGAATGAAGAAAGAACGTTGAGTAGTTCCTTAGAGGAAAGCAATAAAGTTAAAGTGAGTTAACATCTTCAGATATAAGAAGCCATGATTCTGAGAGGCACGAAATTCAAAAATCTCCAAACTGGTGGAGGATTATGTTCAAGCTTGAGCTCGAGCGGAGGTGTAATTATTTTATAGAATTAACAAAATTGGATGATGAATGAAACCCGGGATAAAAAGGAAATCGACGTCAGTTAACCAAAAAGAACCGGTTATAGCGAAACCTGAGAGTCCTAAATTAATTAAACAAAGTGGGTTAGTAGCCAGGGAAATGCTGAAAAGAAAATAACAAATTGCTTTTAGAATCGAATTAGAGAACAGGCATAAAAGAGCGGAAAAGTCAACCAAATTGCCAGTTTAGTCGAAGACAAATCCAGTAGTTAACATTTTGCAGAGCATTAGAACAGAGTTAAGGTAGTGATTTCAAAAAGCGTATCAGTAGGGAGACCTCCCATTAGGAAGATTTATCCCAGAGCTGAACAAAGTCAATTGAACCAAATAATTATCGAAAATTGTGCATATTTACATTGAAATTGTGATTATGCGGAGAACTTGTAATCAATCATGAACTCGGAATAAACGTTACTGTATTGCGTTATTTGATTTTATTTAAAAAGGACACAGAGGAGTAAGACTTAAATTCAGACTTTCGATAAAAAAACCAACAATATTAATACAAATAACAGTTAATTAATTATATAAATTATTTTAAGTCACTGACTTCATCGTTTTTCCCATTTTGTGTCTTACATAATTCTCATTTATTGATTTTATGAGGATTTGGAAATTTCCGTTAATTTTACAATTTTCTTATCATATTTGTTATCATATTCTTTAATATATCATATAACTAATAAAAAACTTAAAATTTTGACACATTGAAATCATAATGCTAAGCAATTAAACTTTCACATTCTATCACAAACAATTTCCACTAAAAAAAACTTAATTTATTTTTCTATAAAAAACCTAAGTAACAAAAATTTATTGAAAAAAATTTCCATAAAACAATAAATAAATGACTAAGCGAAATGTTGTAAATAAAATTGAATACAAATGAAAATCTGAGAAACTTATAAAAAAAAGGAACATCATTTATATATTAACCAATCTCCAGTTTTACTATCACATTTATATCGCATTCCATAATCACCGTCATACATTGAAAGTTTTGGTTCAGGATTGTCATACATAAATCTGAAAACATTTCTCAGTGAAGCCTCATATCCTTCTCTTTCTTGTTTAGGAGATGTTGAAAACTTTCTGAGTCGACTATCAGGAGCTTGTGATAATTGTAAATAATAACTTCTATTTTCATAGCCTTTGTAATCAAAATCGTTTAATTGTAGAAAGCATTCATCTGGATTATAAACATTGTAAATAGTCGGTGAACTACAAAATCTTGTTGAACGTAAAATATGCTGAGGTTCTTTGGCATTTTTTGCAAAACAGGCAGGGTAAATCTTATGAATTCTTGTATTATAAAGTCCACCATAAAATATAGGGTAATTATATCCACCTTTAACTCTATTATTCAAATCTGTGACACAAAATAATTCTAATCGAAAATTGATATCTGAATATTTATCTGACATAATTAGCAGAATATCTTTCGATAGCTTTTCTGAAGTTCCATCATCATCGATAAATCCTCCAACAACAAAAACTGAAATTTCAAATTGACTTTGCACCGATACATCAGAAGTTTCTTTATCAGTTAAATTCTTACTAGTCGACAACTTTCTCAAATAATTATATTTTTCACAAGCTTTTCTCACATGATATATGAAGGTATCAAAGAATAAATCAGTTCCACAACCATCAAGATGAGCTCCTCCAATCAAACCGGCATTAATGCAATCTAATATTATGAAATGGCAAGTTGTCGCATCATCTGTACCAATGAAACAAACCGCTGGATCCTGTTGCGTAATTATTCCCATTTCTCTTTGATGTAGAAATAATAAATTTTTATTATTTTCAACTATCTGAACTGGTTTATTTTGTAATTTATATGCCTCCAGAGAGCATGGATGATCACGTAAAAGAGCTCTTAACTCATCAGGATTAAATTCTACAACTTTGCCATTTAGTAATAAAACCATTTTATATAATTTAGTAATAATTTAAAATAATTATTTTGTGTACAATATCTGTCCTTGTAATTCAAACTAATTATTTAAACAATGTATAAATAAGTATGAAATATTTTAAATTTCATAACTAATTTTTACTTACTCTTATAATTTTGATAAAAATGACTAAATATAAAAAGAAATTGAATTGTAATTAACAACATTACTTCAAATATTTAAATAAGATGAATCAGTTTTTGTTACATTAATTTAATTTTGATATCTACAGATTTTGATAATTTCATAAATGAATTTACTGTGTAAATTGATATTTCTTTTAACAATACTTATATATTTTATAAAAGTAATAATTTCGTTATTTTTTCAGCGAAAAATTACATTTATTTAAAGATTGGTAACTAAAAGAAAGAATCAACAGCCAATCACGTTAACGTAACAAAAATCCACCTATGAGAAAAATTATATATATTCATAAATTAAATTTTTATAATTTCTTATTAATAAATATTTTTAGTAAACCTTTTATTATCAATGGAAATAATTAATCTGTGATTCATACCTAATTATGCTTGCGATGTGTCTATCAGGATTATTATATATATCTATTGTTCTCATTGAAGTCAAATCTTCCCCATGTAAGTTTTGGAAACTTTATTTCAATAAGTAATTTTCCTGCTCTATTAAATAACTTTTTAAATGTTAATTATGTATTCAAGATATGTTTTTTTTAATCTAAAAATTTGATTTTGTGAAAATATTAATAAGTTAACATGAAATCATAACTTATTTGAGGTTAAATTAAAAAAACTCTTTAAATGTAAAATGGATGCATTTTCATAATTAATACGTAGATAATCACTTTTTAAATACAAAAAATCAAAAATTAAATTAATATAAAAATTTATAAAACAAATACTCAGAAATATAATGTTATAATAGCCTATATGAAACTATATGAAGAATACAAATTACGTGTTTTAAAATACAGAACTCTGTTATCCGCCAAACTTCAAAAACGGCCATTTTTATACACGTTTTTAATAAATTTTATTATTTATTACTTCAAAAGACGCCATTTTATAGAAACCGCCACTTTATTTCACAGTCCCATCTGGCGGATAAGAGTAGTTACTGAAATTTGTAAATTTGTCAATTACAAACTTAATACAATTTTTGTTTTAATCAATATAAATTTTATAAATAGCTCCTTGCATTTATATGATATTTGATTCTTTTTCAAAAGCATTACAAAAAACAACGATAATAATAATAATAATAATAATAATAATAATAATAATAATAATAATAATAATAATAATAATAATAATAATAATAATAATAAAAAAAAAAAAAAAAAAAAAAAAAAAAAAAAAAAAAAAAAAAAAAAAAAAAAAAAAAAAAAAAAAAAAAAAAAAAAAATAATAATAATAATAATAATAATAATAATAATAATAATAATAATAATAATAATAATAATAATAATAATAATAATAATAATAATAATAATAATAATAATAATAATAATAATAATAATAATAATAATAATAATAATATAATAATAATAATAATAATAATAATAATAAAATAATAATAAATAATAATAATAATAATAATAATAATAATTAATAATAATAATAATATAATAATAATAATAATATAATAATAATATAATAATAATAATAATAATAATAATAATTAATAATATAATAATAATAATAATAATAATAATAATAATAATAATAATAATAATAATAATAATATAATAATAATAATAATAAATATAATAATAATAATAATAATAATAATAATAATAATAATAATATAATAATAATAATAATAATAATAATAATAATAATAAAAAAAAAAAAAATAATAATAATAATAATAATAATAATAAAAAAAATAATAATAATAATAATAATAATAATAATAATAATAATAATAATAATAATATAATAATAATAATAATAATAATAATAATAATAATAATAATAATAATAATAATAATAATAATAATAATAATAATAATAATAAAATTAATAATAATAATAAAATAATAATAATAATAATAATAATAATAATAATAAAATAATAATAATAATAAATAATAATAATAATAATAATAATAATAATAAATAATAATAATAATAATAATAATAATTATAACAATAATAACAATAATAATAATAATAATAATATAATAATAATAATAATAATAATAATAATAATAATAATAATAATAATAATAATAATAATAATAATAATAATATTAATAATAATAATAATATTAATAATAATAATAATAATAATAATAATAATAATAATAATAATAATAATAATAATAATAATAATATAATAATAATAATAATAATAATAATAATAATAATAATAATAATAATAATACCACCCTAGTTTATCATCCTTCTGTAAAACTTCAAAAACTTTATTTTTTACTTTATAGATGAACAAAAATTAAAAATTGATCTTTTTTTAGGGAATTATTTTAATTCTAACACTAACAAGTTGTAAACATTTTTAGTATTATAACTTTAATTTTTAAAATCGCGCTTAAAAAAAATTTCCCAAAACTAAACCTAAAGTTGATAAATTAATGACAATGTACATTATTAAAAATTATTTAGGAAAAATTTTTTGACTTCAAAATCCTTAACGTTGTAAAATAATTTTTCATAATTGAGAACCTTGTTATTATAAAAGACAAATTTCGGAGGTCATGCTTACTAACACATTTAACAAACTTTACTCACTTTACTTTAAAAATGTAAAAAGCATTATTTCAATTTGATTGATTCGATTCCACATAGCAGAAATAAGAAAAAAACCTTATTAAAGAACATATTTATTTAGCACCAGTAATATTTAAGAAATGAGTTCGATTTCGACGTTTACATAAAAATTAAATACAGACTGGTCTAATATAATTAAAAATTTCTTTTCTATTCAAATAATGTCAGGTCCTAACACAAATTTATTGTTTAAAATCACAAGAGAAATATTTTATCCAATTTAAAAATATGGCCTATCGAAGATTATCGGAGATCCTCAATACTAAACCAAACCTTTATAAAAATCTTGCTTTGAACGATTGTAAAGGAAAGTGGCACAAAGGATAGTGAACTTAATTTAGGTTTTCAGAGGCTAAGCAAGCGAAGTAAAGTCGTTGTAAAATAAAAGTAAATATTAAAAATTTTGTCACACTTGAAAAGTTCTATTAAAAATAATTCGAACAATTAATACGAACTCCGCTTCACTGATTAATTAAAATATTTATGTTCATTTTTGATGTGTAATTAATTTAAAATTGTAGTTTTTATGGTTTTTGGTTAAAATAAACACATTGTTTTGTTATTTTCATATTTTAAAGGACACAAAATAACCACCTATCTGACTTGACCGTATTAAACACAGCAGTCTCCTACCGAAATTGCCTTGCCCGTAAAAAGCACTGGCAAAGTAATAAGTAAATCAAAATTTTAAAATTATTAATTCAAAAATTGAAGTATCATTTTCTGTTTTTAATTGTTTTTCCTGTCATAAACATGATGAAAAAGTATAAAAAAACCCTGATATTTGCGGACGAATATTACGAAACATTACATGCTAATGGTCAAGTTTAACCGACAAATTACATTCGAAACTATACTGTTACATAATTAACCCAGTTATTCCTGAAACTTTTTTCCTTATATTTGATAATATTTTTACAAATTCTTAGGTTATATATGAATAGGAATGTGAGAAAAATAATAAAAATAATGTTTATATCATATTTTCCGAGAAAATGGGTTTTCTTTTAAAAGGACGGTAGGACCATGGACGACTACCAAAAAATAATAATTTTTTCACAACATTTTTCATTTTTAACAAACTTTATTTAAATTCACTTATACAACTAAAATAATTAAAAAAACCACACTATTGTGTGATAATTTTCAAAAGAGTGTTTAAGGTGCATTTCCTACACTCAAAATTTGCGTTTTTGTGGCATATTTTAAATCTTGCTTGTATATTCTTATAGACAACCAAACTCCCTATAATATTATATCTGAAATGGTTATGTAAATTAATTGATGACTTTATAAAGTCATCGTTTTGAGTTTTTTTTTGTAACTTTCAAGTAAGCCTTGAGTAATATTTCGTCTGAAAGATAAATAGTCCATTTTTCCAAAAGCTTTTCTGTATAACTGCCATGCATTTTGTTCTACCATGTCAACACAGTGTGTGATTAATGGAAAGTACCACTTTTCCACGGATTGAAGTTCTATATAAAATCTTTGCACTTTCTGAACAGGATTTATGGAATTTGCATGCGAGCTGATAAAAATAACATTATTGTCATTCCATTTGCATAGCAAAATATCTTCACAGGTAGAATTATAAACAAAGCTGCCTTTTACCTCTTTTTATAGTTGTTTAGAAGCTAGCAATGAGCATCCAGAATTTCGATTCTTTCTAATTGTGCCAGTTACGTTTATGCCTCTATTTTTAGGTTCATGCATTAGAGGAATAGAAGTAAAAAGTTACCAAAATAGAAATGAGATGTATAATTACATCCAAAATGTTTCAATAACACATCCTTCGAATATATTAAAATTACACTGACACTTAATCCCAGTTACTTATACTTCTCTGAGATAATTGTAGACGCAACTTGATAGGGTTCAAACCAATTGACGTATCCCAAGCGCGTAGTTCCAACCTAAAACTTATACCCTCATCGAATTGGCTCCTCCCGAATAAACTGCTTTCCACTATGGCATCTTTTATATAGAACCATAACTTCATCAACACTGTGATTCTCTTCTACAAGCGCGTATTACAAAAACTTTCCATTCAGACAATCCAAGAACGGTCTCAATTTTGAATATTTGTCACTCTTTGTTAGATTGTTATTATTGTTTCAGTATAAATGCTTCATAATAAACGTAAATCTCTCTCTTGGCATAGCATTGTAAAGAATTTTCATGCCTGCATCTGTAGTATTCTCCCAATACATTTTACTCTTCGACACTCCTACATATCCGCTAAATAATAATATTCCCATAAAACCCTTTATTTCGTTCATAGACATTACCCCAGTCATGTTTTTTTATGATGCATATAAATTGGAATATTTCACAAGTAGTTCAAAAATGTCATTATCAAATATCTTTTCAAAAATTATTGTAGGTGATTCATTATTATGCGGACCTTGCATTTCTTGCTGGGATGATATAATAATATCTTTCATTGTCCATTTGTATTGGCGCTTTTTAACGGATGTGAAACTGTTGGAGTGTAATTACGAAATCTTTTACATGTTTTACTCAAGGACAAATCATCATCATTTTCTGAATCTTCCACCAAAACATCTGCATCAACTAGAAGTTGATTGCCATGTAAATTATCCAAAATAACATTATCTTCTTCCTCAGAATCTTCATCGGTAACGCAGTCATTGGCATTCTCTGATAGTAATATAAAAATTTCATCAGGAACCTCAACCTGATCATTTATCTCCAATTCCTCTAATAACATATATAATTTGAGGGTCCTTTTTCGAATGCTAAAAATATAATAATATAATAACTAGCTCAAACTCTCTGTAGCTAATTGCCTTTCTGTCTTTTATAAAGGATTGTTGATATCTTCTTCAGTACAAACATAAAACTGTACAATATCTATGTTAAAAATTATGTCTTAAGAAGTTTATATATCTCACAATAAAATTACATCAACAGATTTCATATTTATCACTAATAAAATAAAATAAATACCTTGAATTATTCATAAGGGAAGTTTTGTTATAAAAAGGATGTGGACAAACTTTCAAACGTACTCTCGGTACAAAAGCCCAATGGCAACTTATAAAAAAAATGCATTGTCCATTGCCATATCATCTTGTGTTGACATAATCAAAAATTGTATCAAAAATAATGTTCTCATAACATGAAATATTTTAATTTGTAACTGATTATTTACTGTCCTTTTAAAAGGACAGTAGGTTTCTCTGGGTTAAGAACTTTTTGTAATAATTTCTAAACGTTTACAAACCCAATTTTTCTTTCATGTATGATATTTCATATAAATCGTTTCCTCGGGTTATATAAAAATCATTTATTAAATAAAAAGCGGTTTCTGTAAAATCTTTAATTTTTTTTCACCAGTGATTGTAAATGATTTGTGTTCTTGTTAAATTTTCGGCACAAATCAAGTGCAATTCCGGAAATAGGGCATAATACACAAGAATAAAATTGGGCCATTTTCATTTATTACCAAAATGGATAAAAATTCCTAAACTAATTTTATATAAAAAATAATTTATTAATTTATAAATAAAAATAAAATTTAAAATTTAAATATTTAAAATTAAATACAGAATTCCTGAAACTGATACTATCTAAATTTGTACAAATTTCAAAACAAGTAAATTCAAAATTAGCACTTGTAGAAAGTTTGATTACACAACTGAAAAATAATATACAACTTTCCCTTATTTTAGTTCCAGGTACTGACTTTTATAAATGAGTTGATTTCTTAGATAATTATTAGATAAAATTATTCAACATTTATTATTTTTATTGAAATTAAAAAAATTATTATTCTCGATCATCAATTAAATTTTTTAGAAATAAATAATTTTTGATTAAGAAAAATTTACATTATCTTTTATTATTTCAATTTATTATTAAAATTATTGTATACATCATTATAATTTACATATAAATTTATATAATACTAAACACTTTTCTTTAAATAATAATAATAATAATAATAATAATAATAATAATAATAATAATAATAATAATAATAAAAATAATAATAATAATAATAATAATAATAATAATAAAAATAATAATAATAATAATAATAAAAATATTATAATTAAAAAAATAATTATAAAAATAATTTTCGTGTATAGCCGAAATCAAATAAATATCTAAAATTCTCTATTTAATAATCTTTTATTTAAAATAATTTATGTGAAATAATTATATTTTCGGAAATAAACCAACTGTGAAATATTTAATTCAATACAAGATATATAATTAAAATATATATTTCTAGTGCTTCCTTAATTAATATTTCTCATTAAAACATTGGAGTTGATTTAAAAGTTTCCTCAATTGAAACAAACACACTGACTATCTAATTTAGGATGAACATACAAAATGGGATAATTCGTTACAACAAATTATGAGGAGTTTATTATCTAAATGAGAAATGAAAACAATTTATTATCATGTTTCACTGTCAATATAAAGTTGAATTACAATACAAATTTTCCCTAATCATGGTACGGGTTGTTTGCATCTATCACCATGTAAACAGGAATTATTCCTCTCTTAAATTTGAACTATATTTTTATTTTTTACTATGCAAAACTATTTTGTTCCTACTTCGGTTTCGTGGGTTATTGCATAATATCTCATATGCATTTTGGCATTAGCAATGGGGAAAAATCAACAATACTGTTCAATCGTGTTTTATTCCGAGCTCTCAAGAGAATTTACAGAAATATTTTCCTGAAATAGTTACAGCAAAACTATGGTAAATACTTTTGCCATTGTATAAACTAACTCTTCGTTTTGATAAAGGCAAATTTGTATGCGTCCTCAGTTGTAGAATTTTGTGATATCTTTATAATAATAATAATAATAATAATAATAATAATAATAATAATAATAATAATAATAATAATAATAATAATAATAATAATAATAATAATAATAATAATAATAATAATAATAATAATAACAATAATAATATTAATAATAATAACAACAACAACAATAATAATAATAATAATAATAATAATAATAATAATAATAATAATAATAATAATAATAATAATAATAATAATAATAATAATAATAATAATAATAATAATAATAGTAAATAGTAATAGTAAATTGTTTTGATTACATTTCAAATCCTTGCTCGTACTTGGAGTTGTTTCCTACTTAATTTAAACAAATGGTTTCGTTTTTTGTTATTACCTCTTATGATTTCTGGAACATCTCCAATTATAAATTGTTATTTCTTAGAGTTAGTAATATAAAAACATGATGTTGAAAAACTTTATCAATTATTCAAACTTTGAAAAATATTTTTGGAGGCATGTTGTAATTATAATTATGTTCGTAATTAAAAGAATTATAAAAACTATTAATTTATAAACAATGCAAAAAATTAGCGAAAATAGCGCAAATAAGAGAATAACAAGTAATCTAACACTAGATTGAAAAATCAGAAATTCCTAAATTTGATTCTATTATTGTATAATAACAAATTATAATTAATAAATAAATTTTTTTTTACTGATAACCAATGTGATGATTTTCAAATTATTCGAAATTTTGGCAAATTTGTCATTAGTGATATCTTAAGTATTTTTTGTCAATAAATTTTATAAAATATCGGTAAATTCTTTTGATTACTATGATATAATTAAATGATTTTCTAATTTTACTATCAAAATATTTGTCAATGTGAAATTATTTTTTTTATTTTTCATACTAAAATAAGAATTCACCAAAAAATTTTATAATTATTGGTCTATATGAGATTCGGAAAAAAAAGTTCTTCAAAATAATTGTGGTAAAATTTGCAGACATTGTAACTATTTAAAGAATCTTTTTCAAATTAATTTTCTAAATCAACTTCATAAAAATACCGTTAATATATTTAATTAGTATTTTTTAGTAATATTTACTTTTCATTTTTTAATAATAATAATAATAATAATAATAATAATAATAATAATAATAATAATAATAATAATAATAATAATAATAATAATAATAATAATAACAATAATAATAATAATAATAATAACAATAATAATAATAATAATAATAATAACAACAACAATAATAATAATAATAATAATAATAATAATAATAATAATAATAATTGCTATTATTATAAGAAAGCGCCACTTAAACACACGTTTAACGATGTATTTCGACAGTTTCTAGGTTATCATTGAGCATAACAAAAAAGCTATATACTATATAGATTATACAGTTTACATTATTTTTACTATTTTCAATAAATATATTTATCAAATTTTTTAAAACATATTTATAAACAACATGTAAATTCAAAATACTTCTTACTTAGAAGTTAAAAATTATTAAATTTCATAATTTATTCCCTTGAATACAACAACAATCCACGTACCAACAATAAACCGCCCAAACTATTTTAAATTATTCAAAACACAAATTATTCAGAACAACAAATTTTAACTTTTTTTCTGTGCCATGAGGTTTTTAGAGGATTCAGGATCCTATCACGCTGATTTCACATATTCAATTTTATATTTTTCAGCATGTCCAATTGTTATTGCTACACGCAATATCCATTTCTCGATAAATTCATACTAAATTAAGCATTCTGTTGTCGAATATTGGTAAATATTTTGCTATTTCCCACACGTACCCACTAAGAGATAATTCTTGCTTTACTTATTTAGTCAAATTAGCGTCAGTTATTCATATTTTTCAATGAAAGAACCTTTAATAACACTAAAAAGGCGCAGCTTTTACCCATTTTAAATAAAAAGTCGTAAATTTCTCATCGAAGCTTATGAGTTTGAATTTTTCAAAGATTCGCAATAATTACATAAGTAAAATTGATAGCCAAGCCGCTGGAGGAACTCCTGCCAAATGTTTTAAAAATTTGGATCTGATAGCAACTTTCTGGACCCACGAAAATACCTTCTTTCAATTTCTTCTCACTTGATGTCGGAAATTTCGTCTTTAAGTAAGCAAAAGCTGCCCAGGGTTTTCACGAAGTTTTCCGAGCCCTAACTTAATTTATTCGGATTTTACAATGTCTGTCCCTTTGAGTATCCATATTTTAATGTCTCCTTCATGTGCAATGAATGCGCAATAAAAATAGGGAAGTTGGTTTTCATTGTGATGGAGCACTCTTTTGAGGCTGAGTTTAAATAGATCAATGAAAAGACACCAATTATCTGTGTTAATTTGATAGAGCGAATAATTATGTCATACATTTTTGGTCCAATGACTTTATCAACAAAGCATCAGATATTTTATCATACTAAATCATTGTAATGCTTATTTAATTATTTTTTTTATTAAAAAATAATAATAAAACATTTATTATTAAATTTCAAACAGTACAAAATAAAAAATTTATAATTTTCTTAAAATTTGGAGTATGAATAAATTCTTGTTTTTATTAATTTAAAATATGTTATTAAATTGGCTTTATTATAAAGGTGGTCGCTTAATATAATTTCAATGAATTATATTACAGCAGATGTTTTAAAATTCTAGAAAATCCTAAAATATAAACTTTTCTCACTTTTTATTCAACTGCGCAGTGAAAGATATTTGATTTTATTATTTTAATGCATTAAATTGTCCATTAAAAATAATTATTCTTGAAACCAGATGTGGTCCACATTTTACAGCACTTGGAGCATAAAGCACTTTTTGAAAGCATGGGAGTGGGAAAAATAAATTATTCAATATTAAATATTTTTTATTATTATTTTATTTATACTTCATATGCATTCAAAATTTTCTGAAATATTTGTTTAAGATCAAATGCAATGATACTGTTAAAAACAAACACGTCCTTAATTATATACAGTACACCAGCGGTTATTAATCTTTTTTATATGCAACCTACCAACTAAAAAATCTTAAACTTGCAGATCACCAAATAAAATATGGCTTTTTCAAAATGAAGTAACAAAAATTCGAATATTAATTCACTACTATTTTAAATACAAATTCATTAATTCAACATTTATTATAAAAAAATTAAAAAATAATAACAAATTCAATTATTAAACATATATATTAAAATAACTTTTCTAGTTTTCACCTCTGATTGCTCTTCATTTTACAATGACATAAATCATTGTTTTTATTCATCGAGTAAGAATCAGATGATTTATTGATATTCAGAAATTTTCAGCAGTTTTACAAGTGTAATTTAAGTTAGATTAATTAAATAAATACTTTCATATAATTAATCAAAGAAAAAAGGCAAAGTTTTAATAATTGAAAAACGCCAACTATATATTCTATATAACATTTCACTATACATTTCTTCCTTTTCTCAGTCTTCTTTAAGATAGAAGGAACATCAACAATAACTAAATAAAAATAAGAAAATTTAAGCAAATTAATCCAATTGTACCACAAAAAATAAAACTTTAAATTATTTTAATTTTAAGAAAATAAACTTCTAAATTAATTTTTTAAAAATCTAAAAATTAGCATGTAAATAAAATAACTTTTCAACTCCAGTTGATCTGTGTTCTGAACTCGTTTATCAATTATCATGTAATGGAGAGACTGCCTTTCATCCCTGCACTCGAGTTCTTGAGCATTGCCAACTGCATGGATTGACTCACATTATTGATCATTTTAATAAATGTTCGAGTAAGAAAATAGGTATGTCTGATTTCAAGATAATTGGCAAAATTTTGAGGCGTTGTTGATAAGATCTTTAAATCCTATAAATAATTTTAAAAATGCTCAGTCTACAGTTATTTTTAATGTATTTAAATAATTGAGTGTGAATTGTGTTTATTATGAATTTGATGTAATTCTTTGAAATGTAAAAAAGAATTTTAAATTTATTTTTTAAAAATTTCATATAATTTCTTTATACATATACAATAATTATGTAAATTCCCAGAGTCGTCTTATCAATTGTGCTAACTGTGCTTAACACAGGGTTGACATTAGAATAAGAGTGTTATTAAATATAACAGTAACTTATTTTTTGTTTAAATTAATATGGTTGATAAAATTCTAAAAAATAAAATCTTACAATTTTTTAAAACTTTTTTCATTTATTTATTGAAACAATTACCAAATAAAAGTATTTATTTAAATATAAAAATATGGAAATAAGTAAGGTACATTTATCTCTAAAAATACCAGAGTTGATTGGTATATTTAAGTCAACGTTAAGCATATCATTGAAATTGATGTATTTGAATCAAAAATATTTTTAATATATGACTTCAATAAATTTAAAGCAAAAAATATAAAATCCGTCATTTTGACGTATTTGCAGAACTGGTTTTAATTCATATCTACTTGTAATTATAATTATTTTGAGACAAATATAAATTTCCAAAATAAATGTTTTACTCTATTAACCATTGATCTGTATTCATTTTAGATTTCCTGTATTTTTATTTCACTTTAGACTATAGATCTATATTTTACATTGTATTTAATTTAACACGGCTTTTCGGCACATTTCTTATTTAAATATTAGTTGTTAATATAACAAAAGCAGATAACGGGAAGTAAAAGCGAAAATGGTTGCCACTTACTGACATTTAAAATGTCATTTATGACATTTCTTAAGCTTTTAAATTATCGAAAGTAATTAATTAATTTGTGGAGAGACTGTTAAAATATTATCAATGTTTGGATGAAATGATTGATATTGTACTTAAAAATTATTAAATCAAATAATAATCAACAGAAGTTTTCAGTAATAAAAAAAAGATTCTAATAAATATTTTTTAAACAGGGTACTGTGACTCACATAAAAGTTGAATAGTTTTTTCTTTAAATGGAAAATTAAATAAAATAATTTTTTTGAGACAATCATTGTCACGTATCACTAGGAGTCCATTTTAATTTGACCACGTTAAAAATAGCCAGAATCTGAATATATTCACCGAAAGTATTTTAATATAATTTTGTTATTTACGGCATTTTTATCAACTAAATAAAATATTATTTTGATTATGCAAATCAGTTTGGAAAAAGTTTTGAATATTAATACAAATTCTCAAAATTACATTGAATTTTAAACAAAATTTATGAAATGAATTCGACAGCTGTTATGAAGGATTTTAATTATAAACATTCACTAAAATCAAATATTGAATTATTATTTATTTCTTTGTTTTATTAACTAGTTATTTTGGTTACATTTTAATTTTTTCATAATTATTTTTCATAATTTTTTTAATTTGTTCATGGATTAACTAATTATATTATTTCAATTTATTATAATAATAATAAATATTAAAAAATATAAATTACAGTTTTAAAAAAAATATATATAATTATTTTTGTCGGCAATATCAGAATAATACAAATTTATTTGTATTATAATTATTTATTTATCATTTTCAGAATAACATTGCTATGGGTTTTTCCTCTGAGAATATTTAGGAATAATGTTTGCTTTTTGATTCAAAGCTCACTACATTAAATATTAAAGAAATAAATATATTTAAAAAAAATATGAGATTTAAATATATGATTTGAATATATAATTTGTGTGTTGGAAATAAATTTAGAAAAAAGATGATAATCAAATTCTAATTTTCTTTTGTCACATAGATTCGCCAGAATGCAACCAAAAGTTATTGGAAAACAGAGACAATGTCCCTGATTCTGCATACAGCGAATCGAGCTACGAAAACAATTTCAAAGGACAATATGTCAGGTAAAATCATATACAAATATTTGATATGTATACAATGTTTATTATTGCTGTGTTGTTGTTTATTTTGTCTTGTAATCAAATTAAATGATTTCTTTTCCAGCAGAATAGTAACTAGCTGTTATTTTTCTATTTTGCAACAATTAGCTTATTGACATGTAATAAAACAAAGTTTCCTTTCGTCAACTTAATCTCTATTCATTCTGTTTTATTCTCTAAAATTGTCGAATGCTTGCAACTCGTAAAATATCCTTGATATATAGGCTAAATTATTTTTTCTAAAAAATTATTATTTGAGCTATTTTCTTTTGTACATAGTTAAAAATAATTATATCTTCTATATTAGTAATTTTTAAAAATACATATAAAAAATACAAAAGAATACGTCTGTTTTATTATGCCTTCATAGAAGATATTGATGTTGGGAAAGACATAAATAATTTATTAAACATTTGCGAAAGAAAAGAAAAATATATCAGAATTTCATAAAATATATTATAATTCTTTCACAAATAATATATAAATTATACTTTTCGACAGATCCACACTCATCACCAGGCAAAATTATTTTAAAATACTTATTCAAACAAAATTATTAAAATTTTTATTAAAAATCACAAATCAAATTTTTATTAATTTTTTCATTTTTTAAATATAAATTTTTTTAATTGTATTTTCATTATTCAAAAATGTTAAATAAGTGTTTGTGTCTTCTAGGTTTTAAAATTTCTTTGAAATATTAGGATAAATATTTTATTATTAAACTTATAGATATTTAACATATCTAATTTACTAAAAATTACGAATATATTTGAAAATACAGTTGAAATTTTGATTGGAATTTGCGTAGAAAAGATTTGACATAAAATCTGTCAAAAATGATACTTTTCTACAAATAAATGGCTTATAAGAAAGATGGCATAAATTTTAAAATAAACATTTTCATTAAAAACTGTTAAAAAATCATTTAAATATAATTTCATTGTTTTAATTCAAGGTTATTAATCAATATATTTATTTATTTAACAAAAAATTGATTAAGTTTTTTCAAGTGTTTATGAATAAGCCTGTGACAAAAATTAGTGTTAAAAAATAAAAATATTGATTTTTAGTCTTGGATGAAAATAAACGAAGGTAAAATAACAAATGAGCAAAAGGTAAAAAATAAAAGTTTTTAACAGTGGTTTATTTTGCTGTAATAAATTATATTAGTTATTCATGAACTTAAAAGTACAAAAGAAGGGGGTAGCAGTATTCCTCCGGAGCACAATAAGCATAATGTTTACCAACTTTAATAGCGTAAAAAAATTTCCATTAAAAATTCAAAATGTGAAATAAAACATTTTATTTTAAACAAAAAAAATATGTAAAATTTTAATTGATGTTTACATTGCACTATGAGAATAAGTAAGTAGGAATAAGTTGGTTAAAGAAATATCTAATTGGTAACTAAATGTGTTACAAAGAATATCGTTTTGCATTATGTACTTTATATAGCTCAATTATTGGTTTTTTTTAGTATATAAAACGGAATTCATTAATAATATTTAAAACAAAACATGCCTCTCTACTAGTTAAATGTTAAGTGGAAAACCAAGTTCTTGTTGGTTCGTATTCTTTACACATTTCAAGTCATAAAAAGTTTGTTTCTTTTGCAATGGTCCAAATAATTATAATATAAGTAAAAGAATTTTAAAATATTTTATTACAGTTTCGAGTTCTAAAAAAATAGTTCCACAAAGTGCCTAAGGTCAAGTAAGGTTTAAACTCTTCCGCATACTGAAACATAATAATAATAATAATAATAATAATAATAATAATAATAATAATAATAAAAATAATAATAATAATAATAATAATAATAATAATAATAATAATAATAACAATAATAATAATAATAATAAAAATAGTTATTATAATTTAATTTTTTTATATTTAGAATAAATCAAATGGACATTTACGTAAAAAATAAAGAAATCTATTAAAATTTACATGTTTGATGGAAACCATTTAGTTATATGAAACAAATTCATTAAATTAATTTATCCCTCCTGCTAGATTCATTAACGAAAATTTTATTTAATCTAACTACTAAGCCAGAGAATTCTGGGGATTATGGAGAAAATCTGAAAATAAATCACATAGAAAAGTGAACGATATAAAATTTTAAATTATTTCCATTTACGTTGTCAATCATCGTGAAATGCTCTGCCGTAAAAATAGAGGTAAATTAGAAGAATTTATCATTTACATTTATTTACTGCATTTTAGATGTTTAAGACTTTTTTGATCTGCATTTTTTCTTTTTTTTTTAGATTTTCCAAAGAATTATTTATTTGAAAATTTTTTTCCAAAATGTCAGTTACAAAAAGAAAATTATGTAACCAATGACTTCAAATATAATTCTAACACAAAAATCAAATGCAGTTAATAAAAAAACTATTGATAATTTTCAGTATAAAAAAGTATTTACTTTCATTTTTTGTTAATATAATAAAAAATTATAAAAGGTTAAAAAATATAACAATTTATGCTGACGATTTTGAAAACACAAATAAAAGCAAGGCCTAATACCTCTTAATTTATATTGGTTAGCAATCTTAATAAAAACGTACCTTAAACTTGTATGACACTTTTTTTATTCATCTTTTAGTTTTGATAAATATATGTCAATTCTTAAATATCCCAAAGTATTTCATGTCATCCTTTGAAATTAGCAATGAATTTACTATTTTTATTCATGTGCCCAATTCAATAGGGAACGACAATAAATAATTGATGGGAGAAAATAAATCAAGACTCATTAGAAAAGAATATCTGATGTCGTTTCCAAGAGAAAAATAAAATCCGAATTTATTTTTACTTAGATTTTGTTTTACTGACTAGAGTTATCAATATTTTTCTTTGATCATTTCCATTTCAATATTAATGAAATGTGATCTTGAATTCGTTCAAAATTTATTTTTTATTTGTTTTAGAATGTTTATATCTGTAATTTATTATAAATGTGAAAATCATGTAAAAAAATTAAAACACATAAATAAAAACTTAATTTGATAATATTTTTCAATGAAAATGAATTACTAGCAAAGATCTATTGATATTGAAAATTATTGTTTTCATAAGAATTTTCTAAAATCAACTCCATTTCACAGTATAAAATTAAAACAAAAATATATTTAATCAAAATTAAATTTGATTTAAATAGCTTTATCACAATTTCTAATTTTCAACACTGATAAATATTTTACATTTAAATCATATAATATCAATTAATGTTAATTTAAAAATAAAAATAATAAAAAAATACCAAATATAATAGAAGTAATATAGAAATATTGATAAATATTAAAGAAATTCAAAATAAAAATTGACCAATTGTAAAAATGATAATTTCTTTTACTAATTTGAAATTTTCGAGTAAAATATGTTAAAATTTAATTAAAATCTAGATAATGTTTTAGACGTCCAATTTTATTCTTTTCATCAATACTTAAATGGTTCAAATAAAAAAAGATAATTTTATTTTTAAAAATCAATTATTTTATTATTGAATAAATAATAATTTATAAAAATTTATCTCACGAGCTAATAGTATTGTTATATTATTTCTATATAATAAAAGATAAATACAATAAATACATTTTATCTAATAATATTTTAAAATAATTTTATAAATTAATAAATTTATTTTGTTTTGCTGCGTGAATAAAGTTTGATAGACTCTGTTCCAAAAATTTTATGGCTATCTTTAGGATTTTCTTTTCATTATTATCTAATATCTTTGAAAAATAAAAATAAAAGCTTTACCGATACAAATAGAAATATCATTAAAAATGAACACTTTATTTATCATTTTATAAAACATAAGGTTTAAGTTTTGAAAAAATGGAGAACCTGAAATTTGTGTTTAATTAGACAACTTTGATCACAAGTAGAAAAATAAAGAAAAACAAAATTGTAAATTAAACAGATCAAAGTTGAGAAAAAAGCTAAATAATTTTACTTTAAAAACTAACCTTAAATAAATTTCCAACTGAAAATTGTTCTTAAGCCTTTTCCTAATCAAACTTTTCCTAAATAAGAATATATGCTTAAGTTAAATTCTCTTATATGTGAATGACGAAAAACTGAACAATTGTTTAAAATAAATTCATCCCTGTAAATGTTAGTAAAAGGAAAACTTGTAAAATTTTGGCCATCAAATAATAGCCGAAATATCTTGTATTAATAAGTTTCAATTGAAACAAATAATATCCACAATTCCTTAAAGAGCCATAGATTACATGATTATTATCAATTCCGTTTCAAATTTAGTGAGATTCATTCTTCATAAAAAAAAATTAATCCTTAATAGAATACAAAAGAGTTTTGTATAAAATCATAAGAAATAAATCAGAAATTAACAAATCTTATTATCAAATCTCCCTGAATAGAAGAGCGTATTTGATGCGTGAGAGAGCTGTGGTATATTTAATACATTTGTACATACATGCTGCAAAATATTTCTTTATTTAATCAAGCATGTTAATAATTATTTTAATATTAAATAAATAAATCATGTAATTTCTAAAATAAAATTTATGGGATTAATAAGTTTATCTGATCATTGCAATAATGAATTAAAAATTCCTAAATTCTGATTGGATAAATTTTTAGTCTTAATAATAATATAATTATCAGTAAAATCTTTTATCCTTTTCATCATTCATTGGTTTTCATTTTTAATCTATTTTATAGTTTTTTGAACTATTAATTAATATTTCTAATTATTTAATAAAAAAGTGTTCTTTCGAATACAACGCTCTTACTTGAATGCATTGTCATTTACATTTTCAAACCTATTCTTGTATCCTGATAATAAAGTTACCTATTTCTATCTGACCAAAAATGTCATCAATATTTTCATTCCAAATATTTCTGAATAATATTATTTGTATTTACATTTTTAGAAAATTTTATGAAAAATAATTATTATTAAATATCATCAATTAGTTTAAATTGTACAATTAACAAATAAAAGAAAACATTTTGGTTGAAAATTATAGATAAACGCTTAATTATGGAAATTATTATTATGAAAATTACTTGAATTATGAGTGAGATTTCAGAAATTATTTTGATAAAGAAAGGAAAATAATATTTTCTAAAAATGCGAGTTTATTAAATAAATATTAAAAAACACCTATCGAAAACAACCTTTATTATATTCTTCGACAAATTCATTGTCATCATTAGATAAAAACAAAAAAACTTATATTTATATTATTTCTTTAAACAAATGTTTGAAATATAAATTTAATAAAAAATTAAATATAAAAAACATTTCTTACTAAATTTAAATATTAATTACAAACATCATTTTACAATCATATCATGTTACAGATAATATTTCAATATAACCCTTCAAATATGAGATTATAAAGGGATATATTGAAATCTTATAAATGATGACATCGAATCTGTCGAAATATATAGTAAAAATTTGTTTGATTGGAGTTTTTAATATTATATGGGATGGGATCTATGTTTATGTTATATTTATTTAATAAAAAATAAAAAAATTAATTATTTTAAAATAATTATTTAAAATTAATGTCTTCTTAAGCAAAATGACATTGACTTCTAAATCCGCCTATTTATGATACAAATGCATAATTGTTAATTAAAAAAAAGTTACGAGAATTACGGAAAACTCCTAATTGTAATTTTAAACCCAATTACTTCCAAAGTGTTTTCAGATGATTTCTGTTTCAAAATAATAAGAGCGAATTTTTCGCTTCAATTTCGAGCAAAGACTATATTCCGAAAAAGAAATAAATTTATCAGACAACTTCATGATATTCCAATTTTCAAGTATTTTTTAATTCATTTTAATTAAAAATAAAAAATAATTTTTTTAGTTATCTCTTTATTATTAATAATTTTAAGATAGCCACGAAACATCAAAAATTCCATTTTTTGACATATCAAAGTCCAATGATCCAAGGCTTGTTAAATTAAATTAGTAATTAATAAAATTAATTAATTCTATAAAGTCAAAATGTTGTAAGGATTCTTTTACTGGAGAATAAGTGAAGCATGTCATATATAAAGTTATAAAAATGGTAGTTGTTAAAAATTAAGCTTTTGTCACTTTCGAAAAAGAGGCACTTCCTAAAATGTATAAACCTTATAAATTATATTTATTTATATTTTTCAATAAAAGAAAAATTTATCATTTTTTTGTTATAATAACCGATTTTATTATAAAACTAGCAGAAAGTCGTAGAAATATTTCAAATTAGTTCAAGTATTAAATTTCGAAATTTAGATTTTAATTGCCCAAGGGCTGCCATGAATCACTCGTTTTCCCTTTGAATCTGGTTTCCATTTACGAAACGATGTTTTTTTTGTTTTTCTTTCATCAAAATTATTTCGGTTATGTCATAATTTACATTTTACTACCATCTAATGAAATTGTTTTATGAGTTTTATATAAAACTTTTTTATTAGTAAAAATAAAATTCTTTAACCATTTCAGTATTGGTGTTTAATGACAATAATTAAAACAAATCATTGAAATTATATTAATTGTAAAAACACCATTTATTTGAAACTTTTAAATTGAAAACATGCTTTGCCGCTTTCTTAATCTTTTTCAATTAATTTGTTTTATTAATAAACAAT
Source organism: Schmidtea mediterranea (assembly GCA_022537955.1). Classification (NCBI taxonomy): domain Eukaryota; kingdom Metazoa; phylum Platyhelminthes; order Tricladida; family Dugesiidae; genus Schmidtea; species Schmidtea mediterranea. The sequence continues at coordinate 109,898,451 of CM039680.1, forward strand.
AATATTTTTATTTTTAAACGATCTTATTCCTACCGTCTTTCAATACTCCTTGACAGTCAAAGTTTAACCATTTGTGGTCTGACTTAATACTACTTTCATATAAAAACTAAAGTTTCTAATAAAGCTCTGTGGTAAACCACAAATAGAAATCTAATATTTTTATGTTTCTCTAAATTATAGCTTTAATTACTTTGTAAAATAAATTAATAAAGTGGATTATTTGTTTTTTAAGTTACATCAATTGTTTTTAATTTTGGTATCATGTAGGTTTTTCTTAAAAATATAGGAGAATAATTAGAATACTTAAACTTTTAATAAGACAAGTGTCTAAAATATATATTGTCATAAGTTGTTGCTTATAAATAGTTTCTGCCCGCCTATGGAGAAATCCAATTTATCATACCTATTAAACACAAAAGATGTAAATTTATTTCACTTTATTTTCCATAAGATCTCATTCAAAACTTTCAAATATTTCATTTAGTTTCATATTTCAGAAATCGCGAATTTTAACTGAAAACATTTATTGCCATATAACGCTAAATAAGTCGTTATTGTCAAAATATATTATACAATTAATGAATTTATAGATAAAAAACGTCAAAAAACATCAAAAAATATTTCAAATACTGACACGACATAACTCATAAAATTTAAAACTTTTGTAAAAAAGCTTCTCCTATTGTTTTTCATACATTAAATACTCCATTTCAATATCTAATCTGTTATAATCAGAAAAATGTCAACAGTGTTCGACGCACACACATATTAGTTTTGATTTGAGAAAAGCATGGGATTTTATAATAGAGTTTAATACATATAAAAAGCTGAAAAGATAATAACTGAATACACCAGGATATATCTGGCGATTTCTTTGATTTCTTCATTAGTGTTTATTGATTGATGCTTATCCAAGATAAGAATTGCCTCTTTGAATTCGAGATATTTTTTGGATGTTGTTTTCGACCAAGATTTTGATTGAAATATTTTTTCTTTCCTTCCTTGTTTGGCATTGTTGGAGATGCCTGTATTCTGAGGATTTTCCGACAGAGTCCAGGTGTTCATAAATTCTTTGGTGTAGGTTCCTGAGTGTAGTTCCAATTTTAAAAGGAAAATGAAAATTTAAACAATCAAAAAATAAAAAATAAATTTTAAATGAAAATTAGAACACATTTGGTTATTTGGGCATTGAAGATAAATATTACGCTAGAAACTGAAGAGGGTTAATTAATAATCGAAAAGTTTTCAACAATATACTAAATTCTTTGAAGCAAGGACTTATTTTATCTGATATTTTAATTTATGCTGCTACGAAAATATCACCGTTTATTATTATTATTATTATTATTATTATTATTATAATTATTATTATTATTATGATTATGAAAACACTAAAATGTATCCAATTTCAAACATGTATAGATGTTAATTTTTAATAAAAAAAAATATATTCTCTCTTAATTATCAAATAATCAAATTATAAATATCAAATTATTCGGTTATAAAAATATCAAAAGAAAATAATAAATATTTTATTTCTTTTAATATAAATAAACAATTTCTAAATAAAATCAGACTGAAATTTAATTATCAGTGCAAAAAATTGATTTTCTCTTCATGTTTACCGCTTAAAATTGTTTTTTCTGAACATTTTCAATCAAAAGTAATATGCGAAAAACAAATTCAAAATATTCCTTTCGATTCCTTATTATAATTTACATTTAATATTTATATTAAATTTTTCTAAATAATAAAAATAATTATTAATTTTATTATATAAAACTAATTTCATTGAATATTAATAACATAAATACATTAGAAAAGTCGAAAGATGGATTGCAACAAATCATTCTTTATATTCTTAATATATTTCGCCATGCTTCTTTGTTAAAATTAAAATTTTCTTAATCTTATTGAAATTCATTTTTATTTTTCTTTAATTTTATGAAATAATCTTTCCTATGTTTGCAAAATTTCTAAAATTTACTCAATCGGGAATTTTATTTATTGTTTAAATCGCAAATAGAAGTAATGATTTGTTATTGAAGAAAACTCTGTTATAAATTATAATTAATATTTAAAGATGCTTAAAATAATTTTCGTTACAAAATCTCGATAAAATCTTTTTATAACTTTTGTTTTTAATTTTAAATAATATTGTTTTCAAAAGCCACTAAAATGCAATTGAGATAAAATATTTTTCCATCTGAAGCAATAACGAAATTTTTTTTTTGTTTAGCTAGTTGACTTTTATCGAAATTTGTCAGGTTAATTCCGATAACGAACGAGACTCTGACTTACTCAATAGTGAATTTATATTAAATTGTAAATTCTCACTTCTTAGAAGAATAAATAGCGTTTAGCTATATGAAATAGAGTAATAAAGGTCTGCGATGCCTTTAGATGTCATGGGACCGCATTCAAACTACATTATTATCTTTTGTTAACTTTTTTGATTTGTACCTTTTTATGTTCTTTGTACATACAAACTAGGCATTTTGATATTATATACTTTTGATGCTTTAATTTATAATTAATGCCAATTTATTATATGTAACCCTAAAAAGGTCACTTATACTGTTTCGTAGACCTAAAACGCTATTTCTAAAGAAAGACCCCTGCTGACAATTAAGTTGACATTAATTCATTTTTTTGTCGCTTTTTTAGTAGCGTTAAAAAATTATTAAATTCACAAATCTAAAGGAAAGCACCTTATTTCTGACAACAATTCAAACAAAATATAATTATAATTTTGTTTTATTTGTATATTTACATAAAATTAAAACATTAAAATATTCAAATTTTTATTAATTTAATTTTGGCATTTATTAATTCAAATCTTTGAATGTTAAATAAAAAAATTAATTTTATGTTGAAAATATTTCCTTTTTTCATTAAAAATCTATTTTCGAATTTCATGCTTGTGGAATAATCTTTTTATTGAAATCGATTCTGTCATAATATTTAGGAAGTGTAATTGAACGAATTCAAATGCCAATCTTGGCAGACTGTCTTTAAATAAATTAAATGTTTTAATTTCAAATGCAAAAATCATTTCACTTGTTAATTAACATTTGCATTTTATTTTACAACCTCTTTTTCGACATTTAGTTGTTTTAATTTTCTATTTTCCAATGCCATTTTATGAATAATTAACTTTCATAAATTTTTCATTGAAAAATCAATTGAAAAAAACCCAAACTTGAATATATTGTTTTAAATAATTTTAAAAATAATTTTTGAATTAAAGAAGAAATAAAAAAACTTTTTATTTAGAGAATGAATTTTTTTTTATATTAAACGTTAAAGAGGAAGAGAATATTTCATGGTTATTGCTGCATTAAGAGAAGGAAACGTGGAATTTTCCAAATGTACGTAATAAATTAGATCCACTTGAAAATAAATTAGAATTCATGATGCTATTTCTTTTATTTTTTCCCTTGTAATTTTTTTCTTTCCCATTTTTTATAATTTGTCTCAATTTTAGGAGATTCCAGGTGCGTACAAAATATTTATTCTTGGAGACTGTTCAACATAGCGTACCAAAATATAAACGCTCTGCAAAAAATTATTTAATTACTTATATTTGTATATATTTTTCAGAATCATTTACCTAATTAAACATTATGATTAGAGATAAGCATAAAATTTTATAATAGAATTCAATAAGAAAAATAAAAGATTTTATTGAGATTGTGATCAAGTAATTAATTTGTAATTAAGTAATTTAAATTATAAAACTAACTTACATTTTCAGACCACACGAAATGTAAAATTTTAATAAAAATCCTTTTAAATAATTAAAAATAAAAATTTTTAACTTGGTCTCAAAATAATTACACATAAACTAAACAAAATTATCTATCAATATTAGAAAACAAAATTTTAAAAATAACAAACAATATTTATATATAATTTTGACGAAAATGTTTTGATAAATTTTCAATTAAGAAAAAAGTCTTCAAATTGAATAAAATGTGCATTGAATGCAAACTATATGTGATAATTGAATATCGTTTGAACATGTCCAGGAAAAACATAATTATGGAGTAAGAGGAAAAGCTTTTAATCGACTGGAGGAAATTGAAGAATCCTATGATTAATTAGTTACATATATATCAGTCATCTTTATGTAGACTTTTCGTAAATGGAAAATGGGTATTACATAAGTATTATAATGTTTTACATTTTAATTAAAATAGGTTTAAAAGTTTATAAATAAATCTAAAATATTTATTAATTATTTTTTAAGACATAATTAAGACAAGATAAATTATACACCCAGTTGTAAATAATAAAAATCAACCTTGTTATTTATAATTACTGTTGACTAGAATTTAGAATAAACTGCAAAGTTTAAATAATCGTATCGAAGGGGTACAAACTATAATTTTTTTACGTGACCAAATATTTTATTCTATCCACAAAAATTGATATTTCTTCTGCTTTATGCATTTTCCATAAGAACTTTGTTTAAACGTTCGGTAATGTCTACAGAATACCTGTATATCCTTTGCTTGTCAGTTTCTTATCTTTCTTTTGTAAAAAAAATAAATTTTGTTTTCTGTTTTAAGAGAATAATTATTAAATTAATAGTTTTACATTTAAGAATTATTTAATTCAATTTTGTTTTTTTAGAAAAAATGAGAATAAAATAAATAAATGAATTCTGATATAATTTTAAAAAATCTGACAAATAAATAGATATTAATAAAAAATGAAATATATCGTTAATATTTTTGAACAAATATGAAGATATTATAAAAATCATTTCCAAATTGTAAAGATTAATTAATGAATTTAAATATGTTATTAACATAATTACTAAGTATATTAAATTTCAAAGCTACGAATACTAACTGAGATGATTTTGTCTCTTGTAAATTAATTTCAATTTCCCTTATATATCTTTGATTGTGAGTTTATTTAAAGTGGTGCTATTTACATAAAGTTATTAAAAAAGACTGTTTCCTCGACTTAGTGAAAACTTAGATGACATTTTCGAATGAAATGTTGAGTTCATTAAAACAATATTAAAATTTTTTAGCAAATGATTAACAAAAAAGAACCTAAAAAACCACTCGAATTCAATAAAAAATCTAAAATTTACAGATGCTAATATAATTAGTTAATATAATTATTTAATATAATATAATTAGTTAATATAATAGTTAATATAATTATTATTATTATTATATTAACCTACAATTTCAATGAATTATTTCTTAGTAATTTTGTGATTTATGTCTTTAATATTTGTCATGTTTTGCATAATTTAGCACAATTCATTAAATACGATCACTTTATTAACAATTGCTTTGATATATAAGAATCATCTCCTTCGACGGGTGAGTTGTCAATTAAAGCCTTTAATTCGAAAAAAATGATAAAATATTTATAATTTTGCAAATAAAATCATTTTACCATAGACAAAATGACTTTATCAAATATTTTGATTTTTGATTTTTTTGTTTTAGCTGAGATTAGTGGAAAAAGAAAGTTTAATTTCCGTTCGAATAAACAAACTTCCTGGATTATGAGCTTTATTTATTCATTGGTTCATTTCACTGATTCTATGTATATTAAATTGATGAAAATTCATTTAACTACTTTTGATTTATAATAATAATTGCATAATGTTTAAGTCTTATTTCCTCATAAGTTCCTTATTCTCATGTAGAAATGTGAGCCATTAAGCACCTTAAGTTCTGATTGACTCAATAAATGCATGAATCATCCAAATGATGACTCATTGGACAATGAGTCATTTCAAAACCATGTTTATGACCAAAAAAGACCACAGGACCCTATGAAGGTTGAAGAACTAATTTAACAAGAATAATTTCCAGATTACAAACATTTCATATACTTTAAAGACACTTGCTAAAAGAATATAAAAATAATCACTTCAGCATTGGTGTTGGTTGTAATCAACCGTATATGTTTTAATGACTAAAATATATAAATATTTTTAAAATATTTAGAAATGATAATTATTTCCCCTTTAAACAACATATTTATATACCAAATAGAGACCCTTTAAATATGGTTCAGATAAAATACCAGTTCATATATTTTCAATAAATGAAAATGTAAACGGGGATTTTGCAAGAAATAAAATACAGATTAAGTTGCAGCTTATAGTTTTATAATGATCTAAAATTTGATTGAGAAAAGTCTTACAAAATAAATCATTTTAAATTGCCTATTTCACTTAAGTAGTCGACATTTAAAAAGGTAGGGATTATATCAAAAAATAATTAAAATATAATTTAAAACGAAAGTATTAATTATAGAAATATCAGACGTAAAAAGGGGAATTTTAATTGCAAAATGAAAACTGAAATAACAAATTTAAAAGAACTCAGATTTTCACTATTTTTAATTTTATCATATTCAGCGTTATATTTCTCTTTTTCCTCTCACAAATTAATCTCATTCAATTTATTTTATTTCACAGTTTTGCTTAATTTGGTTCGAATTAATCTTGTTATAAAATGGTTGCCTGTGTTTGAATAAAAGGATTATTAGAAAATTCTTTGCAAATAATTATTTTTTCGCTGATAGACTTAATTTATTTATTTTATTACTCAACTTTTTGAAAACTTTTATCAACAAAATATATCTTTTTTTATCTATAAACAAAAAAATAAATCAAAAGAATTCTAAACTATAATTAATTAGTTTAAGAATAAAATCGAATAATAATAATAATAATAATAATAATAATAATAATAATAATAATAATAATAATAATAATAATAATAATAATAATAATAATAATAATAATAATAATAATAATAATAATAATAATAATAATTGCGCTCTCAACTAATATTGGGAGAACATCATGCATCAATTAATAATTTAATTATAATACTCCCTGGAAAAAAATTTCATCACCCATGTAAAACATGACCAAAACAGTTTGCCGGTAGACAAATTCAAACAAAACATCATAATTATTTTACATTCAGTGCTGATCACGTTTGAAAAATGAATAAATACAACAAATAAAAAATGCATTTTCTAGAAAATGAGTTTTCAAAGCCACGAAAAAGGTTTATAATGAAATTATCAGTGAAAATTATTTGCTTTTCCCAGAAATTCAATTTTTTTCGGTAATCGTTTGAATTTTGATGGAATTTTATGAATTTGATAATTTTTTAACTGATAAATAATTTTTATTATAAATGTTTATTACTTTCTCACTAGGTAATATAATATTTAACAGATATTGTAATAATTATTAGACTTCATAATTGGTGTGAAATAAATTTTGCAACATAAAATCTGTTACAGATATCTAGCCATTTCCATAAGCCGAAGATGAAAGTAAAGTCAATTAAAACAATTCTGTCAAGTTCACAGTTTTCTTTTAGAATTTACATGATTTTTCATATTTTTTTAAACTCGTTTTATAATTTTTATGTTTGAATTCATTTTCAAAGTTCTTTTATTATTATCAACTCCAAAATCTATATTATCGTAAGTTATCTTGAATTATCATATTTAACAAAAATTCTTTTTTCTTTTCTATTAAATATTCATTTAAAATATTTACTGCTTCATTATATTATTTTTGTTATTCTTTGAAACTTATGAAACACTATTCTTTTCAATTTACTATATCAAGTTCTTTTAAAAATTCTCTTAGAACATTTAACTTTTGCTCTATATTTTTATGTAATTTATAAATTCAATCGAGTCACAAATTATATGTCAGAATAGAAAAAATAGTAATATTAAAACAAAAAATCATCTTTTTCAATTATATATCTTTTGATAAATAAATGTTATTTATAAATGTTATAACCTCTGAATTTCAACAAAGAAATTACGATTTTGCACTTTTTTAATAAAAAATATTTAAAATATTTTTTCCTTGTATAAAAAAATGAAAAATGCCGGTAAATGTAGAAATAAACATATCCTTATTGATAAATATTTCAACTATAAACTGATTAGAAGGAATTCATAAACAACATATGAAAATCACTTCAAGTAAGCAAAAATAATTTATATTTTTCTGAAATTTGGTAACAAATAATATTATTATTATTTATGTTTAAATTGATAAATTGAATATCAAAATTAAATAATTTATAGTTTTCAGGTTTTTGTTTAAATATTCATAAACTTTTTCACTCTTTTTTTAATTGAAAATATTAGAAATTACTTCCGGTAATGGAACCAATAATAAAATTGTAAATAAATATCTAATAATTAAAAAAAATATTTGTAAAGGGAATAATTTTTTGTTGGCAATTAAAAAGACTAAATCTATTTTTTGCACTTGATATAAATTGATTTTTCAAAATTACAAAAAGAAATTTGTGTCAGAAATCAAATTCACATTGAAATGTTTCTATGAAAAGAAGAATGAAGTGGGTTGATGAGGCAGCTGGGAATTAGAACGATTCGATGATTATTATAATATTGTTCCTCTTGATGAGATGTTTAATTATCAATCTTTTACAGATCATCTAAGAAAGAAATTGTGCAGAATAAAGGTATAATAAAAGTCTAAATATTCAACTTCTATTTCAACATGTGTTGAGTTATAAAAAAATTATTCATATATATATATATATATATATATATATATATTCAACTTACAATAACACATTTGTTTTACTATATTATATTACACATGAATACAATTTATAAATAATTTAAACAAAAGTTTTATATGCCTCATGAAAGTAAACAAATTAAATAAAATTGTCAAGCATATGCATTATTTACGGCACAAGATTTACTAAACTGCGTTTTTGTTAATTTTCATTTTATTTTTAATAAATTACAGATTAAAAACTATTTATAAATGTTGCAAAGTTTTATTACAATCACAATATTTTAAATTGATAAGGAGAAACCTACACCTCACCGATATCGGACGAAAACGTGGTCAAAAACCTTTAAAAATAACAAAAAAGGAGTTTCGATAATGAGTTTCGATAAGGAGTTTCGATACACTGGTGCACAGATTGGTATCGATATGAATTTAGAGGTTGGAGTAAATAAATTGGTGGTTCTTACATTATGTTGATAATTGGAACTGCAGTCCAATTTAGTTTTATAAAATGTTCATCTCAAGATAAGATCTTTAGAAAATTTAGGGAAAACAAAGAATTTTGTCCAAGACTGAGTAGTGGTGAAATAAAATCATTGGCAAACGATAAAATGATTGCGTTGAAGTGGAATGAAAAACGAGAATTATATATGCTGACAAAAATTCATGCTAGATCAATTTTGGGAACCGGAAAGCACAATAAAGATGGCAATAAAATCTCGAAACATAAATGTATTGTTGATTACAATGAAAAAATGCGTGGTGCCGATATGCAAATATCATTGACTGAAGCCGTAAAACTGTCAAATGATAGAAGAAAGTTTTCTTTCCTTTTTAATTCTTGCCACTTTTTATTCTTATAATTCTTATAAACATAGATAGAAAAAGAATATTAAATTTTCTGATTTTAGAACTGAAATTGTTTGATATATCTTTAAAATGTATGAATTTCAGTGTGCCTCACATAATGAAGACTTTTGTCAGTTCTTTTACCTGTTTGAAAATAATTCTGAGAAAACAGCGAAAAAAAATCTAACAAATAAAGATGTGAGAAACATTGTCAAACATCATATATGAGCATTGAATGCAATTTGTCACTATGTTTGATAGATTGTTTCGAAAAAATCCCATTTTTACGAAAAAACATTTTAATAATAATTAATTAAAATTTATTTTAAAAACCCGCGACTCAAAGGGGTAAAGATACGATTATTGTATACCAACGATATGAATGCAAAAAGTTAATTTTACAAAAAATTTTAATAAAATTCAACATGATTTTCTTTAATCAAAAATTCAAAATTGATAAATTTATGTTTTAAACACATTCGATTCCTTTTAGATTTGCAAGTCAAATTTAATTAAGCCGAATGTTTTTTATTCTTCAAACATGTTTCTTGTGATTAATTAAGCGTAAATTCTTCAAATCATAAAAGACATTAAAAAAGTATTAGTAAAATGAAATTAATTAGGATCGCTAATTACTTTGAATTAACTTGATATTTATTAATGATATTAATAAAAACAGCTGGATAAGTTCAACTTGAAATATTTTGGAGGAATTTCACAATTCAATTGTGAAAATTATTCTTATTCTTATTCTTCTTTTTCTTCTTCTTCTTCTTCTTCTTCTTCTTCTTATTATTATTATTATTATTTATTTCTAGTGTTATTTATTTCACATTCTAGCATTTGTAGAATTATTTTACCATTTAAATGGATTTCTTTTTTACAATATTTGTATACAATAAAAATCTAAGCATTCTTTCAATAAAACAAAATAAAACTTATCGGTATTTTAAAAAATATTCTTATACTTTTAAATTTTTAAAAATCTATTAAATCTGAGTTAAAAAAATTATTTCGACATTTCTGATATTCTACCTTTAAACATTTAAGACTTATACAATCCAAATAACAGTATATAAAATATTCAAAAATCAAAAAGCTTTGATAAAAAAAAATTTGTTTATGTAAAAATATTAAAGAGTTTGTTTAATTTTTAAGTTATCAAAAAGGCACAACCGAAATTAATACTGTTTCTTAGTAAACTGTATCTAATAAATAGATGTATTTTATAAGCACATAAAAACAATTAAACTTTAAAATCTTTTGTTTTTTGTCGGTATATCAATGAAAATTAAATAAATAACAACCTCTAAAAGAGTTTTTTATTCTCATCTATAAAATTTATAATATTGGTAAATCTAATTTATAAATATATTTTGGAAATTTGTTTAAATAAATATATTTGTTGAATTAATTTGAGTGAAAGGAAATATCAGAGAAGAAGAGGAGAAAGCGAGAGTTTCGTTAAAATTTGGTAATGAGTGATCAGGGCTGTTTAACGTTGGAAATATTTCATATTTTATGAATAAACATTGAGGAAATTGGCTAACATTGTTATTTATTTAAATTTTATTTTTAAAAACAATTACCATGAACATCGAGAAGTTTTTAAAAAGACCTTTTTCGTTGATGAAAAAATCCTTTTTTCAAAACCGGTTATAAAATCCCCTTAAAAACCTCGAAATTTACATCATCAAAAAGCAAATTTTTTCAGCATCATTCGATTCGCAAACAATCATAACTTCCTTCTTTTACTTTTTTATTTTATTTTTAAAAAACCAATACAACTAATTAAATTATAATTAATAACAATAAAAAATAAAATATTTGAACCAATTTTTTGTCGAAAATTTGTGTTTAATACAAAACATTATTTTATAGTAGAAGGTTAAATTAAAATGAATTAAATAGTACATGTAATAAATGTTGAGATAGTTTGTGTGAGTGGGTGTTTTTGTTTACACCTAATAATTGTCACTCAACAAATTATCAAAACAATTGTTATTTAAAGGTCATAAAAGGAACCCATTGTTTTTAACAGTTATTTGATGTATTTTTTTTGTTAATTGTTATTATTTATGTTTCCAAATTTTCTTTAAATATTTCTTGGTGGTTTTTATATATTTTAGTCTTTATTATATGTGCGTTTTCTGTTATTTGTATTTCTGTAATGGGAAACAAAAAACAAATGGTTACATTTGGTGCAAATCTCAAATGAATGACTTAAATTTTCTTTTCTGAAAAGTTTTCGTTGATTTTGTTTTCTCTCTCTCTGAACATATATCACTTACCCCGAATAGGTGTTAACACTGGTACATAAGCATGATAACATCTACTTTGATTAAAATATATTTTTTACAAATTATTTTATCTTGATTGCTCTATGTAGACGAAAGCCACACCCCATGATACTTCTAAGTCTATTGTTCCTTATTCAATGACTTAGCAATATTTATGTTTTCATTAATTTAAAAATTACAAGCCATTCAATTTATTAACTCTATTAAATATAAAACTTTTATTGAATTTCTTTCTTTATTTATATATGTTAACAAATATTTTTAAAACCGAAATGTATGTTTTTTAAAAAAATATATTTCACACATTTCACAGACAGATCGAAACTTTCTTTCCGTATTGAAAGAAAATATCTCACTTTCAAAAACAGCATTTATTTTCTCTAAATTTTTAAAAAATAATCAATTCTATTGTAACAAATAATTTTCGATACATTGTTAAATTGGAGTTTAATACGGGAAAGCAAATGTATCAAGATTTTCTTGTCTTAAATATTAAATATTATTTTGAGATTCATATATTTCGTTATATTTTTGAGAATAGCACAAGAAAATATTTGATTTCAAATAATCTGCATAATTAATTTAAATGTAGCTATTAATAATAATTGTAATAATAATAATAATAACAATAAATATAATAATAATAATAATAATAATAATAATAATAATAAAATAATAAAAATAATAATAATAATAATAATAATAATAATAAATAATAATAATAAATAATATTCATAAAAATAATAATAAAATATAGAAATCTAAACTATTTAGACTTTCAAAAAAGAAATATTCAAAAGATATGATTTAAAAAAATCATAATTCTAATAAACCAGAAATATTTATATTTATTTTCAATCTGTGCTTTTCCACTTTTTTTTTGAAAAATCAACACAACTATACATTATTATTATAATTATGATTATTATTATTATTATTATTATTATAAAAAAATTAATTTGACAATATCAACACAAAGAATAAAACTAATCTTAGTTAGTTTTTTGTATATTTAATATTTGAGATAAAACTGAAACAGAAATTATCAGAGAAAAAATCTCATATAATAAATATTTCTTCAAGAAAGAGCAATTAATTGGAATCTATCTGACGAAGCTTTCGTTAATGCGCTTTGGTGACCTAGAATAAAAATAAAGATAACACGAATATATTGAAAGACAATTAAAAATTCCACCTAATTATCTACAAAAATAACAAACTTGTAATTATGTCGTAGAATAATTTTAGGCGCAATTACTCGAGAAACTGTTTATGCGGAAATTCTACTATTAATTAAATCGAAACACAAGAAAATGAACTCTACATTAAAACACAACATTTTTTATTAGTATGGTTACCTTTTTTTATTTTGTTTGAAAATAATTGATAATTGGTGCTTTAAAGGTCTCCACCTTCCTTATTATTGAAAAATGTTTAAAAAATACATTAAAGTAAATATTTTAAACTATGTTAGTCACTTTAACTCAACGTTCTCTTTTATTTCCTTTAGTTAAGGCTTTTTGCCTCTGTATGTAAGTATAATTTACGTTTCTCATGCTATCTCTACCTTTTATAATTACTGAATAGATAATACATTCAAACAACTTAAAGAAATTTCAATTAAAAATAATTTGATTACTTATATAATTTATTCTTAGTATTTTATTGTTACATATCCTTATAATTTTTTTGAATTATTTATATTGCAGTTAAATATATTTTTCTTTTCTATACCAAGTTTTTTTAAATAAAAATATAATTGAAAACCTTTACCTAAACACTTCCTATAATTAATAAAAATTTTCTTTTAAAATATGACCTAATTAGACCTGAATCAAATGAATTCATAGTTAGATAGCTTCAAAATACCAATTTACTTATTTTTGTTTTAACTACTATCACAAATTTTATAGAAATATATTAATAAAAACATAACGAACGTTATATAAAATCAATTTGAGTAATTAATCAAAAAAAAATTTTATGTTTTTATTTTTCATCGATTGAGTGAAATAATAAATTAAATAAATTACTTTTAAACGAGAATTATTTTCAACTGTATTTTAATTATTATTTTACATTCATGTCCGTGAGATTATGATTTGTCACTTGATGTATCTCATTACCTATTAATTATATGTATACATTTGTTTTTGTTTGAATCGTAGAAATTTCCTTTTTATATTTATTCAATTGAAATTTTTCCCTTTGCAGTATTGCTTCAAGCAAAATTGATTTTTTGAAATTTTATAAATTTATAATAATTTATGAGAAAATTAAAAACAATAAAACTGAAAAAATCTGGTTTTGAAATTCTTTGTGAAAATATTATTCAATTATTGAACAAAATTGTCATTTATGTAGGTTATTATAACATGGATGATTTAATTTAAATGAATAAATATACTGATTATAAATTTAAAAATAATTTTAAGGAATATAATGCCCAAATTCTATCAATTATAGTAAGCCCGTTTTATAATAAAAGATAAAATGACTCACAAATAAATCATATATAATATTAAATACCGCACAGGAAATGGGAAATGGATTTATGTGAACTTAATATTCAGAGTGCATTAAAAATTTCCATTGAAACATTGATATTACAGTTGAAATCATTTATTAAAATGCCTATTTGTTTTTCTGTGTTGAGGAATACAATAAGTCTTTTGTCTACTTTTTTAGAGATTCCAGCAATGAAGAACAAGCGTGGTGTCCGTTAAATAAAGTTGGAAAATCCATGAAAGAGTTTGTGTCAGTTGATCTCGGGAGACTTTCAGTTATTAAAATGATTATGACGAGGGGCCGGAATGCCATTGGATATGTAAGAAATTATTATTTTCAAAATTGTTTTGTTTAAATATTTAACTATTTAAACATATATTTATAAATATTGATAAGGATGAAATATTTTTTAATAAAACTTTTACTGCATAAAATTGATCCCTAACTAATCTTAAGTACATTATATAATGTGACAGATATTTCTTCCATAGTTCTCGTAGGTGTTCGAAAGTTTAATATTTCTCCTTCATCAAATAAAACTAATTGTATTTCAAAACAAACCAAAGTTCTTTTCTGAAGTATATATTTGGATGGATAAACTATTATTTGCAGTATTATATACTGAAACTTATGTTGATACAATTAAAACAAGAGTTAACAAGAAAATATCAATTTACAATTAGTTCCAAATAAAATACCTAAATTGTTAAAGATCCGACTGTAGACCTTAACCAAACCATAGACGTTTAGTAGAAAAAAATAATCAAGAAAATTGATAAACGTTTCAAATAAATATAATCAAAAAGCTACTGAAAAAATTTTATTATGAAAAGCTTTATTACAAACATTCAATATTGTGAAACTGTTGTTTAGGATAGTTGTCCTTTTGCAAGCTTTATATTCATAAGAATCCAGTGAACAACTTTGCATGACAACTAAATATTAGTATAATTTAAGAAAAAGAAAAGCAATTCAAAAACAAATCACAAAACTGCTATTATACTAGTCTGAATAATATTTAACATATAATGATAATAATAATAATAATAATAATAATAATAATAATAATAATAATAATAATAATAATAATAATAATAATAATAATAATAATAATAATAATTCACTAAATCTCAAATTATTATTCAATTAAGGCTTTAAAAAAAATTTTAACATCAAACAAAGTAACGAAATAATTTATTAAATTACAAGGAATAAAAAAACTTTTAAAATAATTAGCATATTGAAAATTTTAAATAACCAAAAATTTATTTTATCACAATCCATAAAAATGATTAATAGTGCGTTTTTCAATTTTTATCAGCGCCGATGAAATTAATCTCATAATTCAATTTGATCTTTGAATTGCCATCACGATCCAGTTTTCTGATCCCGAATCTCTAATCCTCACTCAGTATCGATATTAGATTAATCAAACAGTTGACTCGATCAATTTACAAGCCAGCCCAATCCACCCGTCAACATACTAATGTCCGACTCGCCAACCAAGGGGGATTAAAAAACTTTTATCGATAACATTAAAACTATGAGAAAATTTTAAGTTTAATTATAACTATAAAAATTCAATAAAACATCGCAACTAGATCAATAATTCAATCACCAATTGAATTTTCCATAGCTTGTCAAATTGATATCAACTTTTTATGAGTTTTGTTTTAATTTTAATTATATTATTATTATTTTTTTTAAATCTCTCTCTTTTTTAATTATTTAATGTTTAAATGAATTTAATTTTGTTCAAATAATTTTAAAAAAATGAATAAATATTTTATTCAAACAAATAATTAGGTTTAATTAAATATAACTCATATCAAAAGTTCGTTTAATTCCATTAATCATTAATTTATTTTTGTTTTTTCTCATTAATTGAAAAAGAAAATTTATAAATATAATTTAGTAATTAAAAAATTTATAATTTTTATTATAAGTACAATTAAAACATAAAAAAGAAATAGTAACTGTAAATTTAATTTTTAGTTATTTTTTTAATAACTATGAAAAATATTATATAAAAATTTTATAAATTATAATCGCTAATATATTATGGCCTATTGAATCACAACTTCCTGATTAAGACAAGAACTAAAGTGGATAAATTAAAATGTATTCCTTTTGTTTAAATATAATGGTCTTATTTTAGTGAAACAACATCATTTTTTGATTAATTTTGTTAGAAAAATCTGATTCTAGGCACAAAACCCATTATTCCAGTGTACTTTTGATGGTTTGTCTTTGTAAAGGTGTCTGATTTTGAACAAAAAGTCAGATTTCAGTCATATTAGGGCTAACTTAACATTATTTCAAACAAAGAATTAGATTTAATTAAATTTAACTCATATCAAAAGTTCGTTTAATTCCATTAATTAATTTTTTTTTGTTTTTTCTCATTAATCGAAATATAATTTAGCAATTAAAAAATTTATAATTTTTATTATAAGTACAATTAAAACATAAAAAAGAAATAATCACTGTAAATTTAATTTTTAGTTATTTTTTTAATAACTATGAAAAATATTATACAAAAATTTTATAAATTATAATCGCTAATATATTATGCCCTATTGAATCACAACTTCCTGATTAAGACAAGAACTAAAGTGGATAAATTAAAATGTATTCCTTTTGTTTAAATATATTGGCACCATTCTAAATAGTGCAAATGTTTAACTGGTTTTTTGTAATTCTAAATGTAAAGAAATAATTTTATTTTGGAAAAACAAGAATAATTATTGTATAAAGTTACACAATAAAATCCATCTTGTCTGGATTATGAGTAATGTAAAATAAAATTCGAAATCAAAATCAAAATGTGAGATTGAAAATTGATAAAATAAAAAATGTTGACAACTGAAAAATATTCATATTAACCGAAAATATTATTGTCAAAAAATGAAAAAGAAATGAATTAATTTGAAAGATTTAATCACTGCAATTTTGGAAGTTTAACACGAAACGTAGCTGTCCAAAGAATATAACATAAAATGAAAAAAAATCAAAAGAATACAAAAAAGAAAAAAGTTTTAGCTAATTTATTTATTCAGAATTGAAATAAAATTTTGAAACAATATCGTAACATTCAATTTTCTTTCGAGTTTCATACAAATTGTAGTTTTTTTTAATATTTTGTTTTAATAAAACCATAAATATGACTTTTAGAGAATCTACGCATTCACAAGACGCACTAAGAACTATAATATAAACACCCTAGCTGTACCTCCTTAAATTTTAAAGAAATTTATTATTATCATAAATTTGATAAACTATTCAATTAGTTTTTTATAAATATTTCTATATAAACATTTAGAACTTTACAATCCTTATTTAGTAGGTAGTTTCCTTTAACATATACTATTACACTTTCAAAGTTTTCTTTCACTTGTTATTTCATAATCTCACTTTTCCGAAAAAAATCCTTTGCTAAGAAAACAAAATGAGTAATTTACCCACAAATATTTGTGAATAATTTTTTAATTGAATTATGTTTCCATATGCAATGAGATTACATTTTTGTTCAAATGAATTATATTCAACTGTTGAGTTTAGTACATTAAAACAAATACTATAAACCAAATAAAATATTAATACCATAATTTGACTTTGAATTTTGATTTTTTTTTAAATAAATAAAGTAGGTAGTAATGTGCTTTCCCCCTTTGCATTTTCAAAATTTTTCCGATGTTTTTTTTAAAAATTTTTTTGGAAAAAAATTTTGTTTGAAAAAAGTTGACTCTATGCATAAAACCCATTATTTCAGGGTACTTTTGACGGCTTGTCTTTGTAAGGGTGTCAGATTTTGAACAAAAAGTCAGGTGTCAGTCATATTAGGGCTAATTTTACATTAAAAAGATGATTCGAGATTTAATTATTCAAATAAATGAGGAATATTTTAAAATTAATCTAAAATAAAAATTAATAAATTGAAATAATAAAACAAGAATACTTACTCTATAGTTTAATTAAAAATTAATTTAAAATTTTAAGAAAAAAAAATTTAAAAATTGGTTTTACATTAAGATCACATTAACTATAGAATTTATATGTAGAATTTAATGTTTATTTTAAAAATTGATTTACAATTTAAGAAAAATATTTACAGTTTACTTAAAGTTAAATTAAACTTATAATTTTAAGAATTTGGTATTATTGTAACTTAATGTATAGTTTAAATATAAATTTATATTTAGAATATAAATTTAGAATATAAATTTATGTTTATTTTTTAACTTATAATCTAGTAAAATGAATTTGAATTGCAATATTTTGAAAGTTTATTAATCAAGTAAATACATTAAAGTTATCATATCCAAATCTAACCTAAAGATTAATAAACTTTTAATGTAAAGCTGCACTCACATACTTATATACAGATAATGTAACATGCACACACACAAACACATTCAATAAACCACATACTTCGATAATATCGCATCTTTATTGAATATATGAGTAAAAAATAAGGTTATTTAAAATATATATGGTAAGTAATTATTAATAATAATCACAATATATTTAGTAAAACCTACAGACAATTCATAATTAGGATACGAACCATTAAAAAATCAATCATATTTATCGTTAAAAACTGATAGTTTTAATATAATTTTAGTCTATAGACGGGTTATAATAATAAAACAAACAAAAAAAAATATGACTCTTTCTAAAAATACATAAATTGAAGTAAATAAGTGAATAAAATTTATTATTGATCAACAACTGATGATAAATAAAATTTTTGCAACTCATTTCTTAGAATACACTTAACATGTTTCCTCATTCGATCCATACAATTATCCCATTCATTCACACAAAGAGATTGCTCATCAACAATTAGGAGTTTCTGGTCAATATAGTTAAAATGTTGGAATAGAATTGCATTTTAGTCAATACCAGTTTTTATCCAAATTCTAAACGGAATAATTTTTGGTGCATAGTAGATTAAATTACTTAATAAGTTTGGATAGAGCTGCTCCAATTTCTGGATTATAATCATCATCATTCTTTATAAATGTCAATTATATGAGAAGCAATTTCAAACTTACTATTCTTTGATAAGGTAGTCATTTTGTTATGGTAAAATTAAATAAATAACTTATATTTATACTGTAAATTATGTGTGCAGTGAATGAAACACTGTAAGAAATGTAACAATATTCAAATAATTTTTAATCGTGCATAACAGTTAATTAAAACAAATGTAAACAGTAATTGTAATTTGTTAATTTATTGTAATATTTAAATACTTTGCTGCAATTTGATGTCATATTTTAAAAATTTTTATAACTTGATGAAAGATCACTTAACTTTGTTGAAATTTGAAAAAATATTTCATAAATCTGATATTATTTATTGTTTGTGTACCTGAAAAGTATATTATCTTTTGCAAGTCCATCTCAAGATCACCGCTCATTGTGTCTGGTAATAAATACAATCATTCTTTATCTTGTCTCATCTTTTCTTCATAAAAATAATAATAATAATAATAATAATAATAATAATAATAATAATAATAATAATAATAATAATAATATTAATAACAATATTAAAAATATTATTATCCCTCAAGCATAGTAGATTTGGTTACTAACATCAGTTGACTTAGATTTATATGTTTGGTATCATATTTTGTTCGATCCTGATCATTTTAAGGTTCATTTGACCCTTAATTCATAGATTTTGACACTATAATCAACTTTGTAATATGAAATTAGCCTAAAAATGTTGTTGTTTGATCAAAAACTGACGTTTTGTTCAAAATCTGATCCTGGCCTCTCATATAGGCTCACTAAACTAATAATTCATAGGCATTGACACTAGAATCATCGTTTTAATGTAAAATTAGCACTAAAATGACTTAAATCTGACTTTTTGTTCAAAATCTGACATCCTTAAAACGACAAAATCATGGGTTTTGAGCATAGAGTCAGCTTTTTCAAATAAAATTTACCAAAAAAATGATGTTGTTTGACTAAAATAAGACCATTAAAACAAAAATTTCAAAAAAAATGCCGACCACTTCATTTAAACAAAAATTCAAAATGTCGACTTTATTAAAAAAATTCAAAATAGAGGCTTCATTTAAACAAAGTTTAAAAAAGAGTATGGTGGGGGTATCTCCAAAAAAAAGTGTTCTTCGGAAAAATTTTGAAAATGCAAAGGGTGACCCTCACCTTTTTCCAAAAAATCAAATATCTGGAAAGCACAATTCTGTCTACTTTATTTATTTAAAAATCAAAATTCAAATTCAAATTAATGGTATTAATATTTTATTTGGTTTATAGTATTTGTTTTAATGTACTAAACTCAACAGTTGAATATAATTCATTTGAACAAAAATGTAATCTCATTGCATATGGAAACATAATTCGATTAAAAAATGATTCACAAATATTTGTGGGTAAATTACTCATTTTGTTTTCCTAGCAAAGGATTTTTTTTCCCGAAAAGTGAGATTATGAAATAACAAGTGAAAGAAAACTTTGAAAGTGTAATAGTATATGTTAAAGGAAAAATAAAAGAATTATAACTAATAAAATTCTATCAGATTTTCGGTGACTAAATATCGTTAAAATGTCGCAAACATAAAGTATATTAATCAGCGGTTTTCTTTATCGCTTATCTTGCTTTTTACCGTCAAAATAAAAAAAATTGAAGATATAATTGGAATTTAAATTAAATGCGAAAACATTAGTTACATCTTAATGATAAGGATTTAAATTATTTTTTGTATTTAAACATCTTAAAAATGTTAAGAATACATGTAGAAAAAAGTAATTAAATGGAATCAAATTATTTATTTTATTAGTCAAACATTTCTTCATTTGTTAAATGTATTACAAAATGAAATGATTACACACAACTCTAAGTATAAACCTCAAGAATATTTTATTTTAATGTTATAAATTTATACAATATTTATTAATAAGTTTATATTGACATATTTGTTTTTTATTTTCATTTTAAAATGTTACCATTCAATGTTATATTTTATAATGACATTAAAATCAGAGGAGAAAATCAAAAAAGTTCTTATAATATTATATTTTATTATTGGTAGAATATTTGCTGGCAGTTTTTATAAATTATTTTATTAAAAAATGTGAGAAAACATTAATAATTAAATCTATTTTATTAATAAAGAACTCGAAACTGAAATGACGTTGGTACAAAGGTATTTATGCAAAACTTTATTATGGAAAATGATTTCTAACGTAGTTATAGTAACGTAATAAGTTTCTAAAAGCCACTCAGCTCATATTTATACATGGAATCACAATCTTTACTTTGTGCTTAAATTTGTTTTGTGGAAATTGAATAAATATATTAAAACACATTAAATCTCTCCAATAACCTTTCATTTTCAAATTATAGAAAATTCATATTAATAAATTCATATAGAAAATTCATAAGTTAATAATATATAATTTAAAAATAATTGAATAAGAAGAAAAGTGAAAATAGAAATAGATCTATAGTGAAATTAATAATAAAAATTCATTAACTATCCATTTAAAAATTAAAAACCGAATTTAAAGATATTTTATCAGTTCATTGAAAAAGTTTTGACATTCACAAAAACACATCAGTCAACATCAACCAAATTGAATCAGCAAAAACAATAAAATATACTTCTTAACAATTAAAATATAAAAAGTATTTCATTAAAACAAATATTTAATTTTAAAATAAATATCCTGAAGAAATGTTCATACAAAAGATTTACAAAATTTTAATAAATATTTTTAATGAGAAATTTTATAATAAAAGAAAAGTAATTATTTACAAATTTAATCTGGGAATAATATCAATAGTAATGGAAACTTCATTATCTAAAAGCTGGTAAAAAATTAATGAAAAATATCTGATGATGAGATTGAACATTGTTCCGAGAACATTATATTCCACATTTTATATTTTATAACTTATGGGGATGACTCAATCCACAGCATCCGTTAGAAGCGCTCTAATGATTCATGAGCCGTAATTTTATCCCATTGAATTATCAATCTGATTATCATCGTCATTTTTTTGTAACATTTAAACAAATTATTTGAATTATTAAATGCTACAATAATCGATTTAATTATTTATCATAGAATCTCATTTCAAACAATAAATATTAAAAATAATTACCAAGAATTTATTGAATTTTTTAAATTTGATATTTTAATTAATTTATCATTAATAATTACTGAAATGTAAGTTAATAAGTTGCAATTAAAATAAAGCGAAATTTCAGACAAGATTTTATTTTGTTGTCTACCAAAATTTTAGTTTCAAACTTCATCCGGTCTCCGGGACAAGATTTCAAGAAACAAATTTTGAGAACTGAGTAATTACATATACTATTGAGAGACGTTTCAATTTTCTGTGACAGTTAATACTCATCAAAAGAAAACAAATAAAATTTCAGAAAATATACAAATTTTTTAAAATTAGATAAAATAATAAAAGAACAAGAAAATAGGTGTATTCCTTTTAAATTACATATATATATATAATGTTTTAAATTTTCCCATGTTCCACTTTTATTCTATTCGTCCACAACCTTATCACTCCTTGACAATCTCTACCTTCCTCTTCAAATGGTCAAATTGAATCTACATTTATTAATTGTTTATATTTACATTGTAAGAACTGCGAAAACAAGCTCTCTGGATATTTTATGAACTTGTAGCAAGCATTTAACTGAAAAACATCAAATATAGTACAAAATCCACGAAAGAACAAGTCAATGCTCCTTTCGAACATATGAAATAACATCAAGATGATTGTTGTCAGCAGTTTTGAAGCTTGTATATAAATATGGCTTCTAATATATTCATTCGTAAACGAATTCTTAAAATCTAATATGCATCCAAGAGCAATCATAATATATATATATATATCAAGATACAGAATGCCGATAGCAAATATAGTTTTGCAAAGTCAACATTTCAAGAGAAAAATTATTTGCTATGCCTATTTTCACAAAAGAAGAGCATTTGAGTTTTATATTAAAATCAAAAAATAGAAAACAGTAAAAAGCTAAATATGTATAAATGAAAACAGATCAAAAGAGAAGAAGAAGATAAATGATTTTACCAATTAGAAAATATGGAAAATATATCTTTGTTTTTACCATAATTTTAGCATGATTATTTACCACAAAAATATTTTCCTGAGGAAAACGAATTATTGTTATAAATAATTTTGTTAGGGAATTCCTCTATTACTGATCAGTGAGAAAAGATTTAAAACTTCCTGAACTGATGTACGCCTTCCAAAATATAACTAGGAATATACAGTCTACCATATCAATAATCGAAATGAAGGTAACGTGTTTTTTTGGGTGTCCACTACTGAAAAAATAGTGGACATATAATATTCATTCGATTTTTTTATAAAACATCGTGGTATTAATTACATAATTTAATGATTTTATTGGCTAAAAATTAAACATGTCGTGTCCATTATTGCTAATGTCAAGTATTGCCAGAGTAGACTGTAAAAAAATCAAATACGAATTTGCATTAAACACTTTATATTATATAAATAAAAAAATATTTAAATTAATTATACCTTATTGTCACTTGTAAACTTTTAAATTTTTGTAAAAACTCTGATTTGAATTGTGACTTTCTAAAGGTAAATATTTTAATTTTTTCAAAAACAACTTCTCCTTTTTGGCAAAATACTGAAATAATATTCTCTTTTTGCAGAATTGACAGAGAAAAAATGTAAAATAATCTCTGTCTAGTGATTAAAAGTCTCTGATGTTGTCGTTCTAAATACAAGTTGTCTTTTATTTCATTTGTACAGTTATCATATCCCTTTCAATTTTCTATAAAAAATCTTTGAAGTATTTAAAAAGTGTATTTTAAATTTATAAATACAAACTCTTTAAAGAACTTTGAAACATTACTATAAATCTATTGAATCGTAATTTATATTTTTCTATCATTAAATTGTTGCATAATTTTTAACATATTTCAATTTTTAGGTTTTAAACAAAAAGTATTTAACTAATATTTGAATTTGGGTGTAATTTTAAATTAAAACAATGCAATATAAAACAAAATGTATTAAGTTTTTTAAATTAAGTAATATATATTAGTATATTTTAGTATATTATGTCCGGTAGGCGTCAATATACCCTCCGGCTCAATTTCAAAGTCATTTGAAGTTCATAAAACGTAATATGTCAAGTCAGTTTGAGGTCAATACTGTATTACATAATCGTAGTTTTTGAATTTTTTTTAACTAAGTCGCTGTTTTAAATGTTTGTTGACATTGTCAAAAGAATTGATGAAAAAGAAAATTTTAGAGTTCAAAAATTTAAGAAAACCACAGTTACAGAGTGGTTCGGCCTATGAAAACGGTGAGGATGCTGTCAACATTCATTATCAAAAGGTCAATATTTAGTTAAAAGAAGTCTGGGTAGGGTTAAAACCACAATTTATGTATTAAAAATGTGTCTACGATGTCTAGATGGGTTAAAAAGGAAATGAATGGGGTCATAACTTAAATTTCTTTGACAAGGATTGATATTTAATTAGTTAAAAATTTAGATATGACTGTGGTTAATGGGCAATAAATATAAATTATTAAACATATTTAACGGGTTACTTCTGGATCAAAATAATAATAATAATAATAATAATAATAATAATAATAATAATAATAATAATAATAATAATAATAATAATAATAATTATAATTATAATAATTATAATAATAATAAAATAAAATTATAATTTCTTTTGTAGTATAATTTATATTTATTATTTAAACGAGGTTTTGACAAATGCCAGTTAAGATTATTAAGCAACGGTAAGGTTCGAATTTTGATGGTATAAATATTTATTTTAAAGATAAGCGATGAAAACAAAATGTTAAAGTGACAGATTAAAATAAATTGAGCTGTTGTAGTCCTCATTTCCTTTTCAATTAAAATTATTGAATTTCCTTGTGTCATTTAACACTTTTTTAAATTTACTCAATCACTCATTTTCAATTTAATTTTAATAAATTTAAATTATATTTTAAGATTAATTATTTTTTAACCATACTTTCTAAACAAAATAAATTAAAATTATATATATATATATATATATATATATACAGTGATGAGCTGACAAAATTTTAACAACCTGTTCTCTCAAAACTAATAACTAACAAACATTTTTTTTTAATAGAAGATCGTTTTATTTGAATAGAATTAATATTGTTTATTTATTGATTAGCCTCAGATGAAATTATATATTATTATAACAATTTCCTAGTTCATTATTTTCATTAATATTTTTTGCTTTATTTCGAACCCTGGTATCATCAGCTGAATTATTATTCCTTAACCAAATTTTAACAGCATTCTTCAGCATTCCATCTGTCAAGTGGTGGTCCAACCATATTAACAGTCATTAAACTAGAAATATGATCTACCGAAAGATTAGCTCTTTTCTTTTCACAAATGATATTCATTAAACAAAAACCTCGTTCGACTTCTGCTGAACTTATAGCAATAGTATTATTTTTAATTTTAGCTTTTTTGAATTGTATGTATTACGGAGGTTTTTCTTTCAATTATGTTTTGTACATAATCTTTGAAATCGTTTATGGGAATTTTGTACCTAATTATTTCATTCAAATTTCTCAATTTTTCTTCTCCATAAATCCACGGGCATGTAACTTCTTCCAAATTCCAATCACTTCCTTCTAGAAAAAAAGAACATTAATAAAAACCAAACCAAAATATTTTTTAATTTATCGGGTTATTTAGTAATTTAATTGTTATTAATATATTTATTATTAATTTCATTGTATTGTTATATTTAATTTTTTATTTTAATTGTTATGAAAAGAACACATACACGTCAAGAACCCCAATTGTCCTGACACAAGTTTTATCGGAGACTTTGCTGGGCTCAGCAGTCATTTCTAAATGCAGTACTAATTAAATACATATAATAAATATAAATATAATCAAAGATAATAAATAATAATATGATAGCTTTATATATCTTGTTAAAGGTTCTATAATTACTTAATTTTGACAATCTCAGTTACTAAAAACAAAGTCATTTTTTGCAACAGCATTTTTCTTTATCTATATTTTTGGTAAAGAACTATATAAGTAAAAAATTATAATAAGACTAAAATAGAGAAATAGTAATAACATTATTAATATGTAGTAAAATATGACGACAAAGGAAAAAAACGAAAAAAAAACACAAATGAAAAATTCAATTTATTAACACATAAAACCTTAACCTCTCATAAACATATTGCAATAAATTCATGACCGAAGTATATTTATTAATTAGAAAACACTGAAAATAATTAAATAAAGAAACATGCGGTATAATAAAATAATGTAACTCGTCATGATAAAATCCCTGTAGAATACGTGTAAGAAAAGAATGAAATCTTTTGAATAAATAAATTTTAGAATACTTTTTGTAATTGAATATTTATTTTATACAAATGCAATCCGGAAAATAATTAGAAGATTATTAAACTAATTAAATAAATAAATTGTGTTTTAAAAAAATAAATATTATATAAATATTTTTTGTTTAAGTAATGTGAATAACATGTTATTGATTTTTTTTCAATAGACTCAATTAAAATCAATCAATTAAAATAGCGTAAACTATTTATTAGTTTTAATTGATATCAATAAATTGCAATCGCCTGAAATGCATTGAAATTTTGCAATTTATCATACATGAATTATTTAATTACTTTTAAAATAAAAACATTTATATTTCTCTCGGTTGCAGTTTTTTGTATATAAATTACTATGAAAGAGCGATGTGAATATATTAGGTTTTTCACACACGTTTTAATAAATTAAATAATTAATCAATTTTGTTTATGTAATGTGCTTTAATAATTGAGGAAACTGCTGTTTTTCTCAAATATTACCACAAATATATGTGAATTAATACTTACTTGAACTGTGCTCTAGATGATGAATTATTTTGTTTTTTAATGGAATTATTATAATTTTATGTTCAATATCCTTTTAATATTTATTCTTATTATTATTATTATTATTATTATTATTATTACTATTATTATTATTATTATTATTATTATTATTATTATTATTATTATTATTATTATTATTATTATTATTATTATCTTAATTACTATAATTATTGGTTTATTAGAAATTTAAATATTCCAGTTGTCTGATAATATTTAATCTACTTCCAATCATCATTAACATAATTAGTTTATGATATATTCAAATTAAATTGATATATTATTAAAAATATATTAAATTGCTTCACATGTTTATACAAATTTTTCCTTAAAATTATGCTATTTTCCCATATCTTTCATTTTCTACCTTAGCGTGCGAGTGAAAAACCTGCAAATAAAAAATATATTGAAAAGTTTCTGGGGATAAAGTATGGTAAATGAATAGTTAAAAATAAAAATATAAAAATTTTAAATTCAGAAAAATTTATAAGTAATTCAGTTAAAAAATAGCAAAACTAACTCATTACGGAAAAAATACTGAAATTGACTTGTTAAAAAGAGACAAAAAACATTACTTTTATTTAGATAGAATATTGGAAAATAATTGATACAGCTCGCAGATAAAAATGATTAATGTAGCAATAGTCTTATAAAAATGGAGCAAAACTTAACTAAATGTGTCAAAGTGGAGGAATATAAATTATTAAAAGGTGATTTGAAAATAATGTAGTTATACAAAACAATATTGTCTATCAGATTTGCAAGTGCTTTATATTGAAATAAATTTTGTGGCGGTACTGCACAGGAATTCCTTACTCATTGAACTAAATTATAAATAAGTATTGAAGTAAATAAATAAATTTTTTATGTTAAATGAAATTATGCTAAATAAAATCATTACAATAAAAAATTTAGAACTCGTGAAAACATATTTTAAACTAATTTTCTACTAATTTAAATTTGTAGCAAAAAATGATCATTTTAATCTTAGTCTGCTATTTACAACTTTCAACCAATTAAAACAAATAAAATTAACGATATTAATTTATTTATCAAACACTACCTCACTGTAATAATTTCATCTCCGAAACCTTGGGAAACCCTACTTGAACATTAATGAAAATAATTACATTTAAAATAATTTCATTTTCCTCTGTCATAATTTTTAAGTAGACTTTTTTTCGATAATAATTCATTTATTCGGCGATTTTATGATATAAATCCTGCTGACGGAATTATTGGGGGGGGGCATTATCAAATATCAATCTTAATGAATACGAATTAGGTTGGATGATGGGACTTCGAAATGATTTATAGTCTTGACAATCTGGATAAAATAGACATGATGAGTTTCTATTTGACTAATTTTAATAAGTGATATTATTTCAGAATTATTATATTTGGAGAATTAATATATAAAATAATTCCCATGCTGGACACAAAGATTAAAATTTTATCCTTATATAATATTTGTTATTTTATTTTGATTGATGTTTTTATTTGATGTTAAACGCCGACACTTCTAATTTTCTAATATAGCATTGAATAAATTATTATTATTATAAGTATATATTTTTAGTCATAAATACTTTAAAATAAAATATATGAAATATATTTTAAAAATGCAATATTAAACCAAAGCTAGAAAATTAAATAATAACAACAATACTTTTATAAATTTTAAGTATAAAATAGCATGAATAAAATGTTTTCGTAAATTTAAAATTTACAAAATTTGTAAATGAACCTTAGCTAAAACGTCATTGCAAACATTTGTTTAAAATTGTTTTATTGTCGAAATTATAGTCTATTTAAATTTTTTTAAATCCCAAAATTACTATAGCTGATATTATTATTATTTTTATTAATTTATTATTATTATTATTATTATTATTATATTGTTATTATTGTTATTATTGTTATTATTATTATATTATTATTATTAAATTATTATTATTATTATTTTTATTTTTTTTAATATTTTTTTGTATCTCATACTAGGGGTCTGCTCAAAAATATTATATCGAATATAAACAAGAAAATCAATCAGAATGGAAGTTTTACAAAAACTATTCAGGATCTCAGGTGAAAGAATTTATATAGTATTTACTAAAACTATCATAATATATGAAGTCACTTTATGAAATTTACTTGAAAAGTTTAAATTAAATACAACTTCCTTTTTTCGTGATCCACAAAAAGAAAGTTTACTCTTTTTATGTTTAAAATTTTAAGAAACTTTTAAAAATCCTTTTCTCCTTCAAGTTCTCCATTTGTTTAATTAATCATTTTTTTACTTATTGCTTAATTACTAAAAAATATAATTCATTAAAACTATTTTATTTTTCATTTGTTTGTTGACTATTTATTAAAGTATTTTTTCTACAATTTCTTCTTTATTGTAAGACTTGTTGCTAAAAAGAATACTATAAAAACTATACTTTTGATAGTTGTTGATTACTACGTACTTAAAAGGAAGCTTATGTATTTTAATTATAGATTACTAATTTAACTAATAATGTAAATATTTTATGTTTTCTCTATCTCCAGAGACTTTTAAATGTTCTTAGATTTTTTTCAAGGGCGACTAAAATAGCTAGCTTCTAAGTTTTATATAAAACCTGCGACCTTTTCATTATTTTTCTTTGGGTATTCATGAAATTTATCCATCAATTAGATGGATGCTTTTTTATATTTTGTGTTAGCTAAACAAAAATATTTATCAAATTTCCTTAGAATACGGCAAAACTATAAAGATGCTCAAAAGAATAATTTAGCAAGTTTCACCCTTTTATCGAATCATTAGTTTTTTCAGTTTATCTATATTAGTAAACTTTGAGTTTGTTATGCAAATTGTGATAGATATTTTTCCTCTAAATTACTTTATATCTTCCGAATTAGTGGGCTTTTTCAAAACCTTAGCAACCCGCAATCAAATCAAATGCTTTTAAACTAGATTTTCGTTGTTCATTCATTTTGATTATTCATTTCCCTATAAACGTAGGATACATATCTTACATTATGACAGACAACTGCATCCAATACCGTTCTCTGATATCCTTTTGTTACTTGATATCCTTTTTTGCTAACCGTCCCATGTCAACAAAATAGTTTGAGTCAACACCCTTTAATGAAGAAATTATAAGTTGTTTCTCTCTACTGGGTATTTAAAATAAACATTTTATATAACCAACTTCCATAGAAAGATTTAGCAACCAGAGGAAGGATTTGTTATTTAGACACTGGGAAATTTTATTTGAATGCTCAACTTGTATTAAAATGCTATTTAATTAATAAAACACGTTAGTTTTGATAAGTTTTTTTTGAATAAATTTTTGAATTTTATATTTGTTTTTAGTAAAATGGAATCTGAAAATTTAAATACGATAACTTCTAATTATCTTGTTGGATCAGATGAAATATTTTGATTTTTTTAAAATAAGGGACATTCTTAACAAACTTGATAACTTCTTTCATACTTACAATCTTAATACTCTCTTCGTCAGGGGAAGCGCAAACTGCTTTGGCACCACTATGCAAACCTAAAATATGCGCCCCTTCAAAACATGATATACTTTTCATAACAACTAACAATACATGTATTATATAATTATAAATCGAGTAGTTATTAATAACAAATATATGTATAACATTAATCGTAATATAATTTCATTCTAAGTGAAAATAAAGGTAATAAAAATCAAGCAAATGTAAAATTTTATTTCTTAAATGTTCTTGCCTATATACATTAATTTTATATATAGACAATATTCCTTAAAGCTTCACTCTACGTGCTTTTGGTGCGGCAAAATCGTTAATTATTTTGTTGTGTGTCGATGTCGTCACACACATCATTCTCAATTGAAATTAAGGCAAGTCCGACTAATAATTTTTAAAATTCTTCTCAACGTTGGCGCTTCATCCTAGTATGTGCCCCCATGCGATGCTTAATATAGATAGTACTGGTTATGAATAACGGCTGCCTGACAATTATCAAAACCTTTTAAAAATAAATTTCTTAAATAAATGTTTTACTAAAACCTCAATGTCAAATCTGATAGATTTGACAGTGTGTGACTCTTAATTATAGAAAATAGGCATTGCACTATGTACACTTAAAATGTAAACATTTTATTCCTTTGAAAGTTTTTTTAAAATATTGACCAAAAAATATATCAAATGTATTGATAAATTGTTATGGATTCAGTTATATAAAATTTGTAACTTATTGAAGTCAAATACATGATAGTAAGCTGCAAAATTGCAGTAAAGAGGAAGCACCTCAATTAATTATATCGTTTGGGTCGCTACAACTCGACAAATGAAATCAATGCATCTCAGCACCAGAAAAGTTGGGAATCGCTGATATATAACAAGCTTTATTTCTACCTTAATTCACTTTTTCAATCCAATTTCTTCTATATTTGAATCATTTTCAATACATTCGTTTTGAGTGCTGCAGACCTTTATCATTTCATTAAAACAAAATTTAAATTTAAATATTTAATCCACCGTAAATAGGAAATCAATTAAAAATATAATTAGATAATTAATGATTATATATAATGGATATTTTTATTCTTTTTCAGGAACTAATTGCTCGTAAAGATCCTCTAAATGAAAATTTTATTTCATTAGAACCTCCACTAATAACCCGGTGGCTAAGGGTTTATCCGTACCTGACAGCAAATGATAAGATTTGTTTGAAACTGCAATTATATGGATGCATTAATACAAGTAAGTTTTTTTATATGATTATAAAAAAACTTCCTAATAATCATTTATTAAAGACAGTTAATAAAATTTAAAAATCAAAATTTGTATTTAAAAGGTTTTTTAATTCAAAAAATCTTAAATTTAAATTTTAAAAGTTTTATATTAACCAATAAAATTAATTTAAAGATAATTCAATTTTTAAAGTTTTGATCAGCTTCAATTTTATAACATTTTAAAATAATTGTTTATAAAATTATTTTGTATGAAGATGACATCTCTCTTTGTAAAAAAAAATTTAAAGTAAAATAAAACAGAAAGATCTATATTAAAAAAATCACATTGAAATAAATCATGCTGACCGCCTTTTAATGCCAGATTTGTGTAAATCAAAACAAACAATTCATACTTTTATAATCATCCTATTTCCTTATAAGTTTTCTTCGTACTTGATTTAGTGGATCAATTTTTTTCAGTTGTATAACAGTATGTCAAATCTTATTCTTCTTAGTAGCTGCATTTATTGCAGAATTCCTAAAATTTTAATTTAGCACATTATTAATAAAATACATTAGTTAAAACAAAATTTAGCAATTTAATCAAAATTTAATTATTTTTAATACGAAATTTTAGAATTAAAACAAATTAAATAACAAATTTAAAAAAAATTATTATAAGCAACTAAAACAAAGTATAAGAAATAAATAAAATTTTATACAAAATAAATTTATATTTATTAAATAAAATTTGAACTTTCAAATACATTTACAAACGTAACTTTTACATAATATAAATATTAATAAGAATGACATGTGAAATAAGATCCTACAACTGTTAAATATATCACAATATCTACTTAGAAAGAATGTTTCATGCAGGCTGATAACAAGGTGGTAAATCTAAAGTGATTCATCAATAAGTTAAATACCCAATTTACCACTTGCGTGGCGGGTGTTTAAAGTTAAACGCCAACCCGATGCTGTACATTTAAAATAAAAAACAAAGCTTCAAAAATAGGATTTATGGATTTATACTTACATATTTATTCAATTAATCAGGAGCACACCGATAAGTCAGCGGCATTGGTGGTTTATTCACGTTTTGCTTGCCGGTGGATCCACTGCACTCAAGTGTTTAATCAACATTTATACTTGACAATTTTTATTGTCGAAAATTGCTATGATATTTACATTTATAAATAAATAATTAAATAAATTTGGCAACGATTTAATTAAACGATAACGCCAATAAAAAACCTTTCGTACGATATATTTCGATAGCACAGCTATCATCTTCAGGTACTCAAAACCAACTAAAAATATTATGAATTAACATTTAGTTTAAACAAATTATCTTTTATTAATTTAATTTTTTAATAAATAAATATTTTTAAAAATATATTTTAAATTAATTTTAAATTTTAAATTTTTTACTTATATTCTAATTTTTAAAAATTAATGTAATTTAAAATTTTCAATTATTTTAATAATATTAAAAAAACAAACATGATTTAACATACGTAAACTATTTAAAAACATTCGTAGTCACAGCACTCTGTACATTAATCTTTGGATCCAATGACCTTATCAGCAATGCTTCACATATCACTCGTTCCCAATAACTATTAAAACTTCTCAACAAAATTCTAAAATCAGACATTCCTATATCACTTTTACAGCCTCTATTGTGTTCACTAATATTGGTCAAACCCTTCAATCGACAATGCTCTAGAACTCGAGTACAGAGATGACGAGAAGTCTCTCCAATGTATCTGGCATTACACCCATTACATGTAAATTGATAAACGAGATCAGAACACAATCCAACCGGAGTTTTTGATTTATTAATAAACATATTGCGTACCTTACACGAATTAGAGACGATCTTATACTCTAAATTTCCTATCAGTTTACCCAACTTCCTCTTATAATTTGTAAAGCCTTCAGAGTACGGCAATACTAACACATATTTAGGCTCAATTTTTTTATATCCATTTTTATATCCATTTTTATTGTTGATGATAAAAGAAACTGTTGATAAATTGATTAAAAATCCTAAGGATCCATGTTGTGGAAAGTCTGAATGTAATTTGTCTGATGGGTGTGAATTGAGTGTTGGTCTGGGTGATGGTAAAAATGGATATAAAAAATATATATATATATATATATATATATATTTTCACTTTAGCCAAAATGTATTGTACTTGCTAGGAAAAACGTGTTCAGAAAGTATAAGGTAGTTATCAGTATCTATTAAGAATTTTCTTTAATAACCTAATAAATCCTATCGGTTTTAAATGACATTCATATTGATAAAACTGCCTTTTAGGTAAAAAACAATAATTTTTTCATTTCCTATATTAATTTAATTTATTTCTCTAAAAATTTTTTATATTTCGAGTAACTATTAGTACAAACAATTAATTATAAATTTTTTTAATATATATTTCCTTGAAATATAGTTCATCTTCCTTTTTAATATTCTATGAATGGAAAACAATAAATCAAACTATTGTTTTAAAATATGAAAATAAAAAAACATTTTAATTGTAACAGATATTTGAATAAATAAATTAATAAATATATATAATAAAAAAATTAAAATTTTTTTTTATCTGAATCAATTAATCAAATAGAATCCGATGAAATTATTTGTTGATCAAAGATGACAGTTAAAACAATATTTATTTTAACTTGAATTGTCAAGCTTCACTAATCAGACATTGGGAAATGTATATAAAGATAAAGATGGAAGGCGAATTTGATTGATTCTTAGTGGAAATAAATTATGATTGAGAGCAAAAAAAGAATGATCAAATTTTTGTAAAAAATATCAATAAATTAGTTTATTAATTGCCGTTGGACGCGAGTAGAGATGGAGAGAAATAATCATTTATTTGTTTTAGTTTTCCTTTAATGAGACTCATGAGACTCATTGATTGATAATAGAGATATCAATAATTATAGATTATATTGATTGTAATCCGTGCCTTTTAATGTATTAATATTGAGGTACATATATTAAAATATTAATGTTTTTGTAAAAAATAACTTATTAATTATTTAAGTAAATATCATTTTTATATTCTTTTCATTTTATTATTTAAAGTGCTATAATTATTTCGGCCAATTAAAAAAATGAAATAAAATTTATTGCAGTTTGTTTTGTTGGGTCAGTTTATTTAGTTTTTTTGGAATTGAAATTTGATTGTGTGAATAAAAGTTATAATAATCTTGAATTTTTTTGTTCTTCAATATCAATAATGAATTACTTATCAACGCAAGATTGGGAATTTATCAAAATCAGGATTTATAATGAAGTTAATGGAATTAATGACTATCTATTAAAAATAATATTTGGAAATATTGGTCAATGCATCAGTCGTCATAGTATAAGGGATTTTTGTTGTCCAACAAACCTATATGCTTTTATCGAACGTACTTGCCAACCTTCTGCAAGTTTATCCGCATCGACAATTGATGGAATTTATATGTGCAACGATCAAATTAAAGTAAACTGGTTACGTGGATCTAGTACGATACCAGGACCTGATCTGTAGGTGAACCGATGCTGAAAGAAGGATTTGGGCAATTTGATTATGCTCAAGAATCTACCATTTATGATCCAAAGAAGTAATGCAATTTGAAAGGAATAAAATCAAATCTCAATCGGCAACTAATCGAAGAAATATCTGGTGACAGAGCGTGGTTCTGGCTATCTAGCCAGAATAAGGTACAAGTTTTGACATTGATATTTGAAAATTTTGAATTTTTAAAATTTTTTAATGTAAAAGGCGAAACATTTTCCTTTGAGGGTCCCTTTTATAAAAATAAATTTAAATTAATTAATTTGAATGGAGATTACAAGACACACATTGGCATAATGTACAGCATATAAATTAATTGCGACGATAACTATTTGGCTTCGGTAGGTTGTGGTGGGGTTTTGGTGGTGTTGGGTTCGGTAGCAGATGATGCTTCTTTTCCTAGTCGTAGATTAAGTCATTTTAACTTTTTGGATATCGAAGAAAATGATGATACCAAAGAAAAACGAGAAAATAGAAAATAGATTGTTGAAAAAGTTCCAAAAGCATTAATAGTAAATGACTATGAAATCAGTTTGGCGGAATTGAAAGTGGAATATGAGAATACCAAGGAACCTAAAGATTTGCCAATACCGGCTGTGGCTAGTGTCAGGTACCAAATACTTGTAAAAACTTTGAGTTCAAAATCAATTACACTTGAAGTTGAGTCTTCAGATACTATTGAAAATGTTAAAGCCAAAATTTAAGACAAGAAAGGTATTCCACATAAACAACAAAGACTAATATTTGAAGGAAAACAGTTAGATGGGAAAACGATATTGTATTATGATATCCAGAAAGGGTCCACCATATATTTGCTTTTAAGATTAGCAGGAGGAGCTTCAGTAACCACAACAGAATTTGAGAATGGTTACAGAAGAAAAACAGGGCGGAAGATTTCATTAGGTCGACTAAAAAATAGAGCGGTAGAAATTGGGATTAATTCCTCCAAAGAACAAAAAAGAAGAGAAGCTTACGAAGACAAATATGAAGAAGTAATGACCGAATTTGAGCAGTTGAGACGGTACTCTTTGGAGTTGGGACTTGAAAGAGAAATAAAGGAAATCGAAGCAGATCTGAGCCGACTGAAGGCGGAGTTTAACAAAATTAATGACCTGAACATCACAAGAATAAAAGAAAGTATAAAAATGGAATCTCGGAAGGTCGCAGAAAGATCATTTAGAAGTGAGGAGAGTAAGGAACGACAAAATTCGACCAAATATTTTTTGGAGGGGTAGCGGAATATTCGGGATGGCGAGCAATTGTGAAAGCTTGCATTGCAGATACAGATGAGGCCAGTAAATAGAAATACTTGTATTTATAACAGTATTTGGAAGAAAAGGCCCTAAGATTAATTGTAAACATCGGTTATCAAGCGTTTAGACCAGCAATATGGAGGAACTAAGCGGTCTTACAGCGATTTTATCCGATAAGAAACATGATCTAAAGGATTTGTAGATGTTTTCAGAATTAAACCAGAATTTGATACTCAGGCTGAAAACTTTAAATAAAGATGATGAATTGAAGGATGGCATGCTTTATCTTTGTCTTTTGAGGAAATTATCAGAGATAATGATTGTCAGTAAGAACGACGTCTTGAGACTGGTGGAGAAAAGTAAAAGTAAGCTTCGATGCATTGGTTGTGAAGAGCCTTTTTTATCAGAAGAAAAATGCTGCTGCAAGAAATTTGGTTATCTGGGGCAGATTGGGATGACCAATTGAAACAAGAATTAACAAAGAAAGTCGAGTGTTGGTTACTGGAGATTTCGTATCTAGATCAAATAAAGTCTGATCGTTGTTTGATAAGATATGACGAGTGAGTGGAATTTTCATATATTTGTTGACACCTCAAAACATGCATTTTGTGCTGTAGCTAATGTGTAGAGAAAACAAGGGTGATGAGGTTCGAACTAACTTGATAGCTGCTAAATCAAAAGTCACGCCGATAAAGGTAATAAGCATTCCAAGTTTAGAGTTAATGGCGGCTGAACTCGAAGTTAAATTGGGGATGAAAATATCCCAAGGAATGAAATCGGATATTAAAAGAGTGACGTTTTGGACGGACAGTGAAGAAATTCTGTATTGAATAACGCAGAACGGTCGAAATTGCAAAGTATTTTTAGCAAACCGAATTGGTGAGATTCAAAGACGAACGCGTTTTAATCAATGGAGGTACGTACCAACGAAGGATAATTTAGCATATTTATTATCAAGAGGATTGAAGGTAGAGGAACTCAGTAATTCACCGAATTGGTTTCAAGGTTCGGAGTTCCTGTTAGAAAAGAAAGATAAATAGGGATGTTTTTCGAAGATTATTTTAACAAATTTTACAAATTTCATTAGTTTTTAAATAAATGTTTTTTATTTCTTTAAAAAACGTTTTCTAAAGTATTTATTTTAAATTTAAATTTTAACTTAATAACATCCAAAAACATCCAAAAATAACAATAAAATCAATCTACATATCATCCCAAATTTACTAACTAAATATTTAAAAACAATATAAAGTACATTAGTATAAACAAAAAACACAATTTATTTACCTAATAATATACTCAAGTAAATATTTCTCGAAATAATTAATCATTATGAATATAGGATAGATATAAAATTATTTATTAATATAAAAAATAATTATTCTAGCATTACAGTCTCAGTAAGAATCAAGTTTCAATATGCTACAGATTATAAAAAAGAGAGAAAAGTTTGTATTTTCATTGAAATTATTGCGATATCAAATTTGTTGCGTCGAATTCAATTTGGATTTAATAAAAATTTTTCGAATATTTAAAACAAAAGTTTTATTCGTTTAAAAATTCATTTAATGGATTTATTTATCGATTCATTGGAAGAAAACATTGCCGTTTTTTTAGAAATCAATACGACAATTATATACGCAATTCGTTAAATCATTGAATAATACTCATAAATTAAAACAAAATAAATGCTCAACAATCAAAAATCGATAAAACAGTAAATATCAATTGACGGGAGTTTTGATAAACTGTGAAATTTTTCCTTTTCATAGTTTTTAATAAAAATTTTTTCTATCAATCGATAATAAATCAGAACATTTGTCGAATTGATGCCGTTTTTCTAGAGATTCTCTTCAAATTCGGCTGACAAATATTTACTCGAATTGAAAATAATTGCAATATTAATGGTTTTACTAATGTTTTGTTGTCGGTATTGTTTTGGATTGGTGGAAATAGAATGATTATCCGTTGTTAAGGTTTATAGGATTTTCCCATAAATGAGATAAAAAATAATTCAGTATTCATTATAGTTTATAATGAAGGTGGGGTTGAATTATAAATTTGATTTTGCAAGATATATTTGATGATGTAATACTACAAAAATGTAATACTATAAAAACATGATGTTAAATACTTTTTTATTATTGTTTAATTGTTATAATTTGAGTTAAATGACGTGAAAAAACTTATTAGGTATTATCAATAATATATATTATCCAGTAATATAACTACGTTTAATGCTTTTCAAATTATTAGTTAAATGAGCTAATTTAATAATAATAACGAGTTTCACTATAGAAATGACAGTGAAAATAATTTTAAAAATAATTTTATTAACTTATAATTTTATTAATTTATAATTTTATAATTATATTTATAATTATATTTGTAATTATATATGTAATTAAATTTTTAATAAAATTTATTATAATATTAATAATTTATAATTGAATTATAATTTATAAAATTACTTAGCATTTATATATTGGTATATCTTTGATAAATGAGCAAAATTACCTTTTAGAGTAAAATAATTTCTAAGTTAATATAAATATTCGTTATATAAATATATAAATGTTTTTTTAAAAATGTTTTAATATATTTTTATAAGTTACTTTCATCTTGTTTTCTTTCAGTTTTCCACTTTCTTATTTTAAATTACTAGGAAATTGTTAATTTAATATTTAAATACTTTAATTTACTTTTCTTTCCAAGAAAAATTTAATAAAATGTTTTTTCTTATTGGAATTTTACTTGAAGGTTACCGATTTGTAAAAAGCTAATTTGATATGTTTACTAATAAATCAAAAACTCCGGTTGGATTGTGTTCTGATCTCGTTTATCAATTTACATGTAATGGGTGTAATGCCACATACATTGGAGAGACTTCCCGTCATCTCTGTACTCGAGTTCTAGAGCATTGTCGATTGAAGGGTTTGACCAATATTAGTGAGCACAATACAGGCTGTAAAAGTGAAATAAGAATGTCTGATTTTAGAATTTTATTGAGAAGTTTTAATAATTATTGGGAACGCGTGATATGTGAAGCATTGCTGATAAGGTCATTGGATCCAAAGATTAATGTGCAAAGTGCTGTGACTACGAATGTTTTGAATGTTTTTAAATATAAATATATATATTTACAAAATAGAGTATGATATATAATAAATTTTATTTTAAATAAATTTTTTACTTTTTAATATTTTTTATATTATTTTCAAATTATTGATTGAAATAATTCTAAAACTCCTTGTCACTAGAATCGATTCCTAATTTATTTTCAACTTATCAATTATTTATGTAATAATCCAAAAAAAAACTTTTAAAAATTTAATTAAAAATTCCAACAAATCAATAATTG
Organism: Schmidtea mediterranea; assembly: GCA_022537955.1. NCBI lineage: Eukaryota > Metazoa > Platyhelminthes > Tricladida > Dugesiidae > Schmidtea > Schmidtea mediterranea. Next base: position 109,938,583 of record CM039680.1, read on the forward strand.
ATTTTGTAACATGGGAAATTTATTACGAATAAAACAAAACAAAAAACAATAAATTTAAAAATAAAGACGTTTAAAATTAGTTACAAATTAATAGATTTTTCTACCAATGATAGATTTTCTTAATTGAATTTCAATAAAAAGGATGCTAAATGAAACTTGACATATAGACATAAAATGTAGGAATGACAGAATTTCAACAAGTGGGGTTAAGTAGTCTTTAGGAAAATCAAGGAATTGTTCATTGAAGCGTGACATTTAGTCGATGTTCATGTTAATCATTCAAGGTGTGAAATTACCGTATCGAATTCCGTGCAAGAGAAACACATGGAAACGCTTCATTAACTGTTAATTGGTAACATTTATAATTTTTACTTGAATTTTACAGAAATTTATAAATAAATATAACAAATTATTAGAATATTGTTTCAATTATAATATTCACGTCGTCATGCGGAAATATTGTTTCAAAATTTATGATGAATTGATTTCCTTAGTAGAATTTTATCAGCAAACTAAATAAAAATACAAATAATGCAATTAGTGTCCAACATAAATATCAATCAGAAAATTTAATTTAAACAATTTAATATTTTATTCACTTTACATATCATCATTTTCACATCTTTATTAATGTTCATTATTCAAATTCTTTATAAAAACTTTAACAAAAATACCATTTTTCATCATTTTCCTATTTTCATTTCTTTTTAGGCTATTGATTAATACATATTTTAAAAATAAATAAAATTTAATAAATTTAAAAATCAATAGTGTAAAAAACTTACCATTAAAAAGCAGGGAAATAATTTTGATAAGAAAATTAAAACACAAACACACACACTTTACAACAACTCTATAAAATAAACAAAGGAACACATATTATTGATAGTGATAATTTATTAGAGCCATAAATTATAAAAATAACCTAATTTAGTTTTTTTTCAGGCGTTATATCAAATTCCACTTTTCCACTGTGAAAGATTTTTAAATTGAAAACATTTTCAGAAATTTAGAAAATGATGATAGATTTCCGGAAATTATAGAAAATGTAGAATAAAAGCTACGAAAGATATCAGTTTTAAGTGGAATAATAATTTTAAAGTTAAAAATGTTTAGGTATCTAGAAATCGATCAAAAAAAAGATTTTTCAAACTCACGGAACGAGAAGAAAATTACTGCAATCACATTATTAAAATTTCCCAAATTATTGGTTAATGAAAACATGTTATAAAACTTACAATTTTTAAAAATTACATAATAAATATGGAAGTTATATTGCATTTAAGATATTTAAAAAAACATTTTAAAAAATGTAAATTTAACAAAAAATAGAACTCTTAATTTACCACTTGCCGATAATATTTGTAGCTCATAATTATGATAACTTCTGTACATCAAATATCACAGAATAGCATTATCGTGCTATAAATATTTTAATTAATTATTAAAAATACGAGAAAAACAATAATTAAATCAATATTAAATTGTAAAAAAGTAAATTTATTTTCATTTAATTACAAAAAATTTTATTCAATCGAAAATTGAAAGAAAGAAATTTGTGATAATTTTCTGAAATTAATCATTTTACAGATCATGTGGTTGAATATCGAATGATTGACGGCAGCAAATATGCGGGCTTCAATTCTGCCAGGTTCAAAGACACGACGTACGATGGGACTTTGATGAAAAACGGAACACTAATTGGAGGAATTGGAAAATTAACAGATAGAGACATCGAAAGCAATACGGCTTCGAATCCAATTGTTGACAGCGCTACGAAATATGTCGGCTGGGATCGAAATCAATTGAAACAAGCTTTCGTTACTCTCATTTTCCGTTTTGATAGTGCTCGAAATTTCAGTGCCCTCTCTGTTCGAGTCGCCAATCTATTTGACAATGAAATCCGTGTTTTCAACATGATTGTAATGACATTTGGTTGGCATAGTGACGGCTGGAATATTTTGCGCAAAACTGGAACACAAAAAGAAAAAATTGAAAATGACGATCGAATTAGAATTTCACGATGGAAAGAAATAAAAATAAATAATTTTTGTGGAAATTTCGTTAAAATAGATCTCTATTTTGCTAGTCAATGGATAATTCTTAGCGAAATTTATTTTCATAGTGGTTAGTATTCGATAATAATAATAATAATAATAATAATAATAATAATAATAATAATAATATAATAATAATAATAATAATAATATAATAATAATAATAATAATAATAATAATAATAATAATAATAATAATAATAATAATAATAATAATAATAATAATAATAATAATAATAATAATAATTATAATAATAATTATAATAATAATAATAATAATAATAATAATAATAATAATAATAATAATAATATTTTTCATTATTTGTATTATTATAAAGTATTTATCAATTTAGAACCTGCAGCTAATATTGATGAAGAGTTTTCAAACAATTTTTTAACAGGTAAATAATAAATTTTATTTTTAGAAAAATATTTTACAAAACATATTTAAAATTCAAATTGTGTTATTTATTTATTCCTCTTCAGCATTTCTCTTCACTCTTTTTTTTAATCAATTATATAGTTTTTTATCTTATTTTACATTAAAAAATATTTTTTTATTTTTGTTTTAATTTTGATTTCAAGATTTCAAATTTAAGTTATTTTTATTCCATTAATTTTAATTTTTAAAATTTTTTAAAATCAGATTTAAATTATTTGGAAAACTTTCTTAACTACCTATGATACAAAAAATAATACTTGATTATTAGTTTTATTTTATTTATTTATTTTAATAATACTCAGAAAACTCTAAATTTTCTGCAAATTTGACACATTTTTTCATATTAAAATGACGACTTAATTTATTTTTGATTAACAAATTAAATTATAATTTTCTATTTTTCTCACATAATTTTAGAATGATATATATATATATATATATATATATTAAAAATGTCTATTAATAAGTCAAATCTTTGATTAAGTTTTTAAAGTAATATTATTCTGGATATATATTATTATGTTAATACTTTTTTATTAAGAATTAAGATACATAATATAAAGACAAATGGATAGCTTTTATTTATCATTTGTTATATTTTCAAATTAAACAAAAATATTTCATTTTGTTGATTAAAGTTAATAAATTATTTTTCAAAAGTTTGTTTTAATGAGTAGCATAAAAAAATATATTTTTTCTTTTCGAATTTCCAGACATTCCGATTAATATCAAGGCACCAAATCAAGTAAATGATCAAAATATTAATTTTAATTTTAACGTCATGCCTCTTGCTCACACTTTGGGTTTGATTTGTGGAATTCTCGGAATAATAATTTTATTCGGATTTTGTTTGTTGTTGTATATGCACAATAGACGAAAAAGAAATTCACCAACCAAAGAAAGAGTAATTCAATTGAAATATCCCGATGACGAAAATTTCTTTTTGGCAAATGAAAATCAGGTTGGTTATTGCTTTTTTGGGTGGTGTCAACTATCATTTTATTTTAATTTTTTTTCTAAAGCATTGTATGTCGTAAATTGTTTCCTTTTTTAATTAAAAATCTTCATTGTTAGGTTTTAAGAAATGAAATAAATAAAAATAATTGCTAGTTCTTACTCCACTTGCCTATAAAATAAAACATAACACTCCCAATTTGTATTTACAGTTGTATATATAAAAAAAATAAACTTAATTATTTACAGTCAGAAACAATATGCGTTATGACGACTGATGAGTCCTACTGAGATTGGTTCACTACGTGTACTTTGTTTCAATAATCACTTTCAATAATCTTATCCTGTTTTGATTCTAATTGCTCTGCTAATTCTTAATCACTTTTCTGCTGCCCTACTTCCAATAAATTTTATTTATTTTCAAATTCTATTCTCAATTTCTTTCGTGCCTATCGGAAGGAAAATGCCAGTGGCTTTTGATTTTCTTTATACAGTTGAAATAATTCTTTTGATAAGTTATATTTTTGACAGTATTTGCTTTGCGGCTTTCCTTCAAGTCATCATTATAAAATATAATTAATTGTCCTAAATGCATCCTCCCTCTAATAATCCTTTAATTGTTTGTTCCCATTAATGATGTTGTCCTAATAATGGTTTTTTGTTTGGTTTAGCTGTTGTTTACCCAACTCGGGCTTTCCTTAATTAATAATTTAATTAATTAATGATTTCCTCTTTTTTACACATTCCCATGCTTTTCTACTCTTTCTAAGCGTATTCTGATAAACTCATTATCGCCATTTTCTTTACCATTGCCTGACCCGTTTTTCAAATTACAATTCAAACGATCTTTATAATCATTAACAACTCTACGACTTCAAACAAAATTTTTTATTTCATACAATATTAAAACACTGAAGAAACTTTTATTTTAACATTAATGTAGTAATTGAATATAATACTATTTTTTAAACTAATTAACACATTGTAATCGGATCACGTATTAATACGTGTTTAGCAAATTAATGCTATACGTTTTTGATAGATTGTTAGTGGAGCGCGGGTCACGTTAAAATGCGGGTTCCAATATTTTTGAAGTTATTGCAATTTTTCTAGAGGTCTACGTTAGCGCGGAATTACGCGAAAAATCACCCGCTACCAGCACTAGTACGCGGCCGAAAACTGCCCGATCACAATGTGTTAAGAATATTTTGTAAAATTTTGTCTTACAAAAAAAGCTTAATTTTTTTAATTTTACGTCATGATATTTAGTTTTTTAACTTTAAAATGATTAAGTTTAAACAAAATATCTGTTCTCAGAATTATACTACAAATTAAAATGAATGGTTTTTAAGATTAATATAGGCATTATATTGTACTTTAGAGTTAAAAACTGAATAAAAATTATGAATAATACTTATAATATGGTTACAACATTACATTATTTGTTTTGTCGATCAAGATCAATTTATGTAGACAAGATAAACCCATCTTAGTGATGTATTATATATATTTATTTATTAAAAATAAATGTTATGACTGGATTATATGGTAATAACTTTTAAATTAAATTTTAACAAGATATTATTGATTGGAATTGAAATTTAAAAAATTTTAAATTATTTAGTTTTAAAATAAAAATCAATTAATTCTGATTAATACCAAATATAATTAATTGTTTGTTCTAAAAAATTAAATTTAAAGATTTGTTTTTAAAAATACATTCTTTGATTTAATTTATCTAAATAAATAATACTCGAAATTCTGAAAATAAAATAAAATTCCAATACCAATAAAATAATTAACTCTTCCGAAAACAAGAAAATATTGGTTTTCCCAAGAATTATCATTTAAAAAATGAACTTTCACAAAATTCTTGATAAAAATAACAAAATGAATAAATACTAAATTTTATTTATTATTTTAATCGATGAAACGAGCAATTAAATCCCATTTAACTTCAATATTCGGCAATCAAATCACAAATTAATTGAATCTATCAAAATTGTTTTTTTGTTTATTCCAATGTCGAAAATAGACGAAATGCCGACAAAAAATCAAAAAATAAATTTATTTAGGTTTCTTCATATAGATCAAAGTCGAATATAATTTGAAATTGATCGGCAACGTTTCCATTGGAAACATAATTCCCGTGCCTCATCATAAGTCATTCTGCAAATTGTCAATCAATAAAATATTTGATTCTCAATTAATCTGAAAATAAGATTTGCGCCTTCGACAGTTTAGAATGATTTTCTAGAAATTCTAAAACGACATGCAGGAATCAGATTCCTCAGATCCTTCTGTCATATCATCATCTGACAACTGATTCAATAAATGGTTTTAATTATACAAATTTAGCAATTTTATTTTGTTTAAATTTATTAATAATTAAAACAAACCAATGACAAAAATTACTTGAAAAGATTAAGTTAACATAAATAGATATGTAAACAATCGATTCTCAACGGAAGTCACATCTATTTTTTCAAGGTTCTATGAATACAGTTTTAAAATTTAATTGTTTAATTAAAAACGTAATATTTTTGGTAGGATTCATCTTTAATTTAATAATAAAGAAATTTTTATTTATTGCTTTACCTGTTTTTAGTTATATTGAAAATTTTGAATAATTCAACTTATTATTCAAATTTTATTTCACCAAAATGTTTTCTCTATTATTTTTTTTCAGTATTATTTAACCTTTTATGAATTTAAGAGCCCTTTTCAACGATGAAATTAATCATGAAAACCTCATTTCTCCAAATCGTCTACGAAATCTGAAATATCCGTAAAACCGAGATTTAAAATCACAGGCTTATATAATTTCCATAGTTTTATATCATAATAAATAAATAAATCTTTTTCGGAAACCATAGAATTAAGGCCATCTTAATTGGCAAATTACATTTAAAAATGTCTGTAAAATATATATTTTTTCAATTCTTCTATAAAATCCTAGGTATTTTCAAGGTTGGATTAATCGAAACAACTTTGGCTTTTTCAGTATTTCCAATAATAATAATAATAATAATAATAATAATAATAATAATAATAATAATAATAATAATAATAATAATAATAATAATAATAATAATAATAATAATAATAATAATATAATAATAATAATAATAATAAAATAATAATAATAATAATAATAATAATAATAATAATAATAATAATAATAATAATAATAATAATAATAATAATAATAATAATAATAATAATAATAATAATAATAATAATAATAATAATAATAATAATAATAATAATAATAAATAATAATAATAATAATAATAATAATAATAATAATAATAATAATAATAATAATAATAATAATAATAATAATAATAATAATAATAATAATAATAATAATAATAATAATAATAATAATAATAATAGTAATAATAATAATAATAGTAATAATAATAGTAATAATAATAATAATAATAATAATAATTATAATAATTATAATAATAATTATTATAATAATCATAATAACAAAAACAATAAAAATAAAAATCATTATTATTATCAATATATTTATATTATTTAACTATTGGAAAAAATATATATAAAAAAATATTCAAAACAAGTTTCAATAAATTATCAAAAACTCATTTCAAATGTTTGCATGACAAACATATTTTTCAAAGTTGTCCAAGGAAATAATTTTGAATATTTGGTTATTTAACTAAATTCTATTAAGTTATACAAAACATTTAGTTTTAACTAATTATTGTATATTTTCAGTTTTACTCTACAAAATTGAATAAAGGAACGATTATTCCTTTCAATATCAGCCCTTACAAGTACTGCTCAACTCAAAGGTCCTCTAAAAATTTGCCACCTCACACGCAAGGATTACTGACTCCGAAACATAACATTGTCAATGTTAACTCCCCTAAAGTTATTATAAAGTCATCACCAATTCATAATAACCGTGGAATTGACAGCTGTATCTATACAAGCCTCCCCGCATCCGACACTGAAAGCTTGGGAACACCGGACAGGAAATCTAATAATTTAAAACAAATTCTACCATCCGTCATTCAGAATTCAGCATTGCCACTATTTTGGAATAATCAAACCATAAGAGGTTCCATTTCTCCAGATAAATTGTTTTACAACTCAATTGATGGTATTAATTTCAATTTTTCTTTTAATACTACATTATACGTTTTATATCTTTAATCGGATGCATTCGGTTGAGGTACAAGTCCGTTTGTTTTGGTTGTTTACTTTCTTCCATCATACTTATCCAAATACTTTTTTTAGTAGAATTGTAATATGTTCTATAATTCCATATACTAAAAGTCCACGTTGAATTATATTTTTTTAGATAATAAAAATTTTAAATTATTTCATTTTAATTACTGTAATTTTAAAACATTTCTCTCGTAAAAATAGAATTACAATATCACTTGGTAATTTAAACCGGGTTATCATTGAAAACAGCTTATATAATATACTTTTATTATGGAAGACTACAAACATTCATTTCTTCAATTAAATTAACTTACATCTCAATAAAACAAACAGTTTAAAAACCGTTGTGAATATAACTGGAAAGAATATATGTATAATGTTAATGTTTATTTTTAACAAGAATTAAATTATTATAAGAAAAAAACTTATACATTTTATTATTGTTATTATTATTATTATCATTATTATTATTATTATTATTATTATTATTATTATTATTATTATTATTATTATTATTATTATTATTATTATTATTATTATTATTATTATTATTATTATTATTATTATTATTATTATTATTATTATTATTATTATTATTATTATTATTATTATTATTATTATTATTATTATTATTTAAATATAATTAAAAAAAGAATTTCATAAATATTTTGAATAAAATTCTGATTGTAGTTTTCTTTCATTTTTTAATGTGCTCGCATCTTAAATTCAAAGAGTATAAAAATATTTCCTTTACCAAACAATTGACAATGATTCGCTTCATGAATTATTAATACAAATTTCCTCTCATTAACCTCCATGTCTAAATGCAAACAATCACTGAAGCATAACGCATTGAAAAAGCAAATATATAATATTATTGCTTTTATGTATTTCGAAGTTTCCGGTTTAGAAACCGTACTTGCAAATTATTGATTATTCATAAAATTCACCTCAAAAAAGTTTTTTTAAATTTTTTTCTCATTTTAGATTTATTTAAAACAGAATTTTAAAAGTTAAAATTATCTATATGATACGAATCATTAACGATCTACTAAATTTTTCATTAAAATAATAAACAAGTAATTTAAGAAAATAAAAAAAGTAAAAGTATACAATGAATAAATAACAATTATCAATAAATTGATTAATTTAATCAATTAAATTAAATTAATTAAATTAAAATTTATGATAACAACAATCATAATTATAATTAATACACAAATTATTTTATTGTTATGAATGTAATTCTGATTTAAAATGATATATTTCTTCAATTCAATATCTGTTTTAACTTGACTATCCAAGATATTGTGACCAAGAAGACAAGGATTTATATATAATTGTTTTTCGAAGCAAAAAAAATACCGCCAAAAACCGGATTGTAAAAAACGATGGTGGTTTCTATAAAATGGCGGCTTTTAAAGTAAAAAATAGTAAATTTTTTAAAAAATCCATTGAAAAATTCATTTCTTTATTATAAAAATGGCGGTTATTGAAGTTTGGTGGATAAGTAGTTACTGTATTTATTTTTGAAGAATAAAATTAAAAATTATTGCCAAAAACGCGTGACGGTTCAGTGTAAATATAATTAACAATGTTGATTATAGAAATATTTCTGGCTCCTGTTTTGTATTTCTAATGCTTATGTAAAATAATGAAATAAAATGAAAAGTATATTTCAATTGCACCTATTTTTATTCAATAATATTTTGTTGCAATAATTAGAGGAATAAATATATTTCGCGAAGATTTAAAAAAGAGTGAAATAATCTTAAATACCATTGTAAAAATTGGTATGACTAAATGAAAAATAATTCATTCAAACAAATTTAAAATAGATGAAAAAACTGACAATGGAACGTCCTAAATCCAGAAAATTAGAATTCTTAGAATCCATAAAAAACATTATTGTTAATGAGATTATTTTTATAAATTACATTTACATATTTCTAAAAAGTGAATAGATATGAGCCCCTCAGATATTGATCAACTTTTGTGTTTTTCTTAAAAAAGTGTACAAAATAAAAATAAACATAGTATTAACACACAATAATTGAACCATGCTGTTTTGACGAGTATCAATTTGCTGCGAACTAGCATCCAGGAGATCTTTGATGGAAGCTGAACGGTTGAGACTGACGGCATAGAGCAACTCTTCACTCAATTTACCCTTCACATTGGTCGGACGGATATTAATTCGCACCGAAACATCATCCACAAGATCTTTTATTGAATGAAGAATCCAATTTAAAAAAAATCCTCAAGTCATAAACTAAATGATCAAAATTAAACTAATTGGTGTTATCAACCTTTAGCTAAATTATCTTTTTCACTATCTTCTTTTTATCGCAAACATTGTCAATATCGCTATTTTCGAATTCACATTTAATTCGAGCTAGAGATTTGTCACCAAATTCCCATAGGAAATCACCTTGCACATGTAGGAAATTCATGGATTGTAAATGAAATTGAAAAATCGCATATTATCCACAAGCGGTAAATGGTTAGAACAAGCACATTGTTAACTTATTATGCCATTTAATTTTGATTTTATTAAGTTTCAATTTCCAAAATAACCTATGTTTTTTCTCTGAATTTTTAGCGAGCACATTAAATTTTCTTCTAGTTTTTAAGAAACATATTTATATATAAAACCGCAAAACAAATTCTTTATTTTAAAAATCTCTTAATTTTAACAATTCTAATTTTTAAATTTTAAATCAAACCGGTGCCAAATTATTGTTATCATTTAATTTTAGTGAATTTTGATTATAGATCCTCTATAATTATTCAAAATTGATTAAATACTAATTTATTTTAACATTAATTAATTTAATTTATATGGCCAATCTACATGCTAAAATATTTTTTGAACCAAAATTCGTTAATAAAAATACCCTTTAACCAGAACCGAACCAAATTCAAATTATAGAAGTTTTGATATGAAAACAAAAATCAAAACCTAAAATGGAGTTTATCCTTCAACCAAAATCGACCCATTTTAAATACATTTATTTTCGTTTGAGTCTCTGTCTAAAATGATGTTCATGTACAAAATATCTAAATTATGAATTAGTTTTAATTATGGTACTTGTTACTGTTTATTAAAAAAGTTCTGAAAAATTTGTTATAATTTCATTTTTTTAATAATTAATGAATTAAAAATTAATTTGAATTGAATATCGAGTTTATTTTGAAAATTAATTTAGATAACTCAAGTTTTACATTTCAATGCTTCAGAGACAATCAAATGCCTAAAGAAATAAATAATGCAGGGCTCATTTATACAAATCAAAGCAATTTTCAAGAATATGACAGTTTTAAAGTAATAATTTAATTTTTATTATTTTAATATTTTTTTCTTCTTATTATTTTTATAATTATTATAATTATTATTATTTTTATTATTATCATGAATATCATCATTAATAGCAATAATTCAATTATCTAACATCTAAAATTTCACCCAAAATAACAGATGGAGAAAATTAATCGGAATTGATAAAATTCTGACAACAGACATCGCTTTTATCTCTGTGAAAATAAAATCTTAATTATTAGAATTTTAAAAATTTAATAATTATTAATATTATTAAAATTATTTTTAAATTTTTATTGATTATTAAAAAAAACGTAACAAAATATATTCAAATTATTTGTTAAGTTTATTCAACAATATTAGTACACAAATATTCGACAAATATATTTTATTTTTAAGTTAAATGATAAATAATATTCAGTTAAAGAAAATATATTTTTTTAAATCACATGTTAATACTATAATAATAAAATAGTTTTTAATAGAATTTATATAGAATTTATATTGTCTGAAAACAGTGTGAGCAGGAGTATAAAAGGAAAAGGGAAAAAACACGAAATGGCCAGTGATCGAAGCAAACGAGTAGTCTGGTCAGGTCAGTAAAAGAGTCTAAGCCCAAGTAAAGTCAAAAGTTATCTATTAGAAAAGGTGATTATGCATTGGATAACCTACTTAAGGTGATCAAATTTATTCGGTGGTTGAAGGGTGCAAATAAATCACAAATTGTAATTACAAAACATTGAAATACATTGGATTGAGTTGTAACTGTGGTAAAGTACAAATAAAATTATTCTGTGTAGGGTTTGCTTACTTGATTCGAAAAGGACAAGAGGAGTCAGAGGGAACCGACTTTCAATAATAATAACTCAACAGAATTCATATCTATAAACCAAGTAATATTACTACATTTTTCAACTTAAAGTCAACCAGAAATAATTAGCTCTTTATCAATATATACAATATTTGTGTAAAAGTCCTAGGTTAAACATCACACGTACTTGCTGTGTATCCATTCTGACTTTAGTTAAATGGTCATTATTTTCTTTTTTGTATTTTTGTTTTAGTTTTTTTTGTAAAATGTGAATTTAAAAAATGATCACCGACCAAGGTTTTTACTATGATAAGCAATTCCAAATATATATATGTAACTTTTAAGAAAAATGTTCATATATAACGAATTCAATACGGTTAATTGACTGTTAATGAGATGAAAAGATATATTATATTAGAAACGATAAATAATAATAAAAAATGAAAAACGATTTTTATTTTCTCCAAAATAATTTTTATTAAGAATTGTTATTTACGAATTCTGATAAGAATTAATTAATTTTAGAAAATGTGTAAAAGGTGAAACTTACAAAAATCAAAATTAAACAAATTATGAATTAAAAAATATTTTGAATTATATCAAGCATAAAATGCTCAAACCTTTGTAATTATTTTTAAAATAATTTAATTAATTGCTTTTATTAATTAGTTTTGATTTTATTCTACACTTAAGCAAATATCATAATACTCACAGACTGAAATATAAAAATCTACGAAAACTATTATAATTAATTTGACGATAATTTTCAATTATTATTCTTGTTTACGTTACATAATTTTTAAAAATAGATTTTATCGTAAAGTATACTTTTTTATAGTACTATGTTTAAATGTTTAATATAATAGTTACTCCTACTACTTACAAAATGCTGATTTCAAATTGCAAATAGGTACATATATATTAAATTTATATACCCACTTTTGTAATTTTGTTTTAATAACAATATTTTAATAAATTAAATTAAATTTAAATTAAATGCGAAAATTTAACTAAAATAATTTATTTGTATTTAATCTTCCCATTTATTTTTATTGATTTTTAAAAACAAATGTGAGTCTAGCAAATTTTAAATGTTTTGTTTTGTTTCTGACAATAAAGATTAAGATATATTTTTTATATTTTAATATTTTTGTAAATGTCAATCAAAGTTTCGTATAATGATATAAAATTCAACGTTTATTTTTGAGAGGTGTAGATTTGAAATTAAATCATTAATAAATAATTTAATAAATCAAAATTATATTAATTATAAAATAAGTTTACTTACTCAAAAATATAAATGTTTTTAATTAGAAAAGTAGTATTTAAATGAATAAACTTTAATTAGTCTTCGAGCAGTAGCGTCTTATGAAATTTAAAGGATCTTCAAAAAGGTTTTCATATTTTTATATATTTTTTATATTTAAAAAACAAAAATTTCATTTACAAAAATAAAATATTAATTCACTTAAAACGAAAAAAACGAAATTTTATTACAAAATCAATAAAAAATAATAATAATGTAATATAGATAAATAAAAATATAATAACAAAAATTAATAAAAAATAAATAAATAAAATAAACATAATTCTTTGATAACCTGAATTTAAATAACATCAAATAACAGATATATTTTCCATATGCTAAATCCTTGAAAATTTATCACATTATACGTGAAAGGCGCTGTAACAAATAAAAGAAAAAAAAGTGAAAAATATTTACAATAATGTTATTAACCAAAAATAATTTATTTATTATATTCACATACTCATAATACAAATTAAAAATATTGTTAAAATGAAGTTTAAACGAAATTAAAAATGCTACATACAATAGTTTTTGGCAGAAATAAATATTCACCTGAATTTGGTAAAAAAAGACTTTTAAGAAATTATTACTAGAAGCACCGGAGAATTTAAGTGCAAAAATGACTGATTAAACTTTTGTTTGCCAAAACATTGTAAACACGCAACCCGTCAAGCAACCGCATTCAATAATAATTCCAATAGAAGTTCAAAAACATTACAGTGCTATTTTGTAAGAGGTTCTTTCAGTTAGTTTTATAAAAGAATAAATTTCAATATTTAATAAACATTTACATACTTTTAACTAGACTTTAGAAAACGAATTAATTTCATATTATCAGAATTTATTTACATATATTTTCTTTTGAAATCAATTATACATATCAAATTTTTCTAACAATTTTTAATTTAATTATAAGTATTGACAAAATTTATAATAAAAACTAATAGTACAATTTTTAATATCATAATTTTATATGAAGAAAATCTAAAATTTGAAAAGTTTTAAAACGAAAACAATATTACAGTGAACTGATAATGAAATCAAATCAGATTTATTCGAATTTTAAAAATCACTGATTTGGTCTTATATGTATTTTATTTTAATGAAAAAGAGCTGAACTCATTTTTATACAGGCCATAAATTACTTAAAAATCCCATTCTACCATAAAATTGACAACAGTTGAATGAGACTAATTTTTAACTGCCAGTCACATTTATAAATCTAAAATTTCAGAATTATTAATTGCGTGGATTATAATACTTCGTGATATAGATAACCGAACTAAAATGACAATATTTCTTTATTATTTATATTTTTATTGCTCTTAATTGAAATATTTATTATTATTATTATTATTATTATTATTATTAATATTATTATTATTATTATTATTATTATTATTATTATTATTATTATTATAACAACAATAGTTTTTTATTTATAATAATACTAAATTAATAACGATAATAAGTAAGACAATAGCAGAGATTTTTATATTTATAATTTCACTCGTAAAGCGACTCAATTATTTTCAGAATTATTTAGCATCCAAATGTTTTAATATTTTTCTGTGAATCAAATAGACCAAATTTAACAATAACCTTCCTTAATTAACTGAAATCATTGTTTGGGTGCATCGAAATGTTTCATAATTATGAAAGTCCGTCTAGCAGTGCAAATTTCACAATAATTGCCCATAATCTCAATCTTATATTTTGACAATATTTCAAGGATGATTATGAAAAGGATAAGAAAAGTGTAACTGTTTCAATGCGTGACAAAATTTGAAAATTTTCATCTTATTTAAACAAGAATTTTCAGTTAAAATTTACTAAAGATTTTACTATATTTAAACATTTATATTAGAAATTTATGATTCAAATTTGATTTATTAAAATTTATTGAATCCTTTTAAATAAAATGGAATTGTAAAAAAGTGAGTTCTTTTCTGAAAGAACTGTTATCATATAACTCATTATCATTACAATAAAGCATTTGCATACAAAATGTAATTATGAAAACTCAAGTAGAGACCTCAACATAATAATTCAACATAATATTCCAAAATTTCAATTCAGATAAAGAGATAACCCTTTTCCATTTACTTTTCTTATATTTTGGACATTTAGCCAAAACTTGTAAAATATATGCCACTGTGTTAACTTGTTTATACTTAAAGTCATCTAAAATATTATCATTATTATTATTATTATTATTATTATTATTATTATTATTATTATTATTATTATTATTATTATTATTATTATTCGCGCTAGATGACGTTATAAAATTTTTAGAAGTTTTTCATATTTATTTTCAATTCTATTAGCAAAGAAAATATTATGTTACAAAATCAATCATAAAAAATTCAACAAATAATAAATAAAAAAAAAAAATAATAATAAATCACATATTTATTAATTAAAACCTTAAAAAGTTCTTGTAATAATTATTAAATTTGAATTCTTAAATATATATTCATACACAATAATGTGCTTTATTCCGGAAATCAAAATGTGAATAGTGATTAATTTTTAAGTATTATTGACAGTAATTAAAATAAGATATTTATATTAATATAATGACTATTAATTTTAGAGTCCTACTCTAAATGATACCGATCCAGAAAGTGATTCAATAACTAATAAATACAGCAGTGAATTAGACTTACCAATTCATGACTCCATTGCAGGTAACACTTTATTATAACTATTATTAACAATAAAAATATAATAATAATAATAAAAATATCAAAATAAACAAAGTAATAATAATAATAATAATAATAACAATAATAATAATAATAATAATAATAATAATAATAATAATAATAATAATAATAATAATAATAATAATAATAATAATAATAATAATAATAATAATAATAATAATAATAATAATGAATATCTCTATTATTATAAATATTATTTTGTTTAGAAATACGAAAAATTATTTAAATAAAATCACTAACGATATGACATTTTTTAATTACAATAAAGGAAATTACTATTGTAATTAAGTCGAGACAAATCTTACATTAATATGTAACAGAAAATATATTTACAAAACAAAATTTTAAAAAGTCAAATTGAAATTTGATAATATAATTTTCTAAGTTAATTATTACTTTTATTTCTAAAAGAAATATTTATTAATCTTCAAAAAATCTGATAATGCTTGCTGCTTTACTCAAACAAAAAATGAAAAACCTTATTTAGGTTTTCCTTTTTTTATGATTCAATTATTTGTTTTATCATTTGAATGTTTTTTATCAATATTGCTCTTTCGACCAAATATATATTTACAAATTATTATAATAAAAGTGACATTTCATCGGAATTGTAAAATTATTAATTATAAATAATAAATTATGAATAATTAATAATTAATAAATAATAAAATTAGATGTAGTTTTTTGAGATGAGAAATTGCGTTTACCATAAATTAATAAATTATTAAGTTATTATCAATAAAATGTTTTTCGCCAAATATGTATTTGTATCATTAATAATTTCTTTTTCGTTCAGATTTTTAATTTAAATTTTAATTAAAGTGTTAAAATTAATGCATGTTGCCAAAATAATTATTCATCAGTTTAATCAAATACATCAGGTTCTTTTGTAGCATTACCCGATTCCTGTGCGATACAATGACTATTCTTTAATATCTTTTTATCATAATATTTGGAAATATCCGTTTATTCCATTTGATATGATATTTTGTCATATATTCACGATAAATATTACCAAAATAAATATTGTTTTCAAATAATGTAAACAAATATAATAACAATGCTTGGAAAATAATAATTTCAATCTCAGTTGCGGTGATGACTAAATTTTGGGATTTCGAGTTCTATTTTAGCAAAATCGTTTTGTAAAAGTTCTAAAATGTTTAACTAAAAGTCATTGACTTTATACTGCTTTTGACAAATCACTTTTTAAGGAAACTGTAGAATAATTATAAAATATATAAATAACAGAAAATCATTTTTAAAATATATTTTTAATATATTTCGACAGATCAGCTGTTATCATCAAGACTAAACACCTTCAATAAAACCATTATACTTTTTGGATTATTAATAATTTCAAAATTATATGTGCTGAATACAATAAAATTCATTAAAAATTCTCAAAACGCACGCGAATAATCCATTTTATGTGTTGACTTCATCAAGGTTTCACAAGTAATATGTTTCAAATAGTTTTTAAACAATTTTAAATTGAAAATGTCAATTTCAAACTTACATATTTCATTATGCTTAATAATATTACTATTTCCACCCAATCGTTCTCAATCTCGTTTACAGAGATGTGTAATTTACAGAGATATAATAATAAAATATTGTTTTTATTTAATAATTAATGTAATTTATAATTAATATTATATGTAGGAGCACAGCAATAATATTTAAAATATATTTGTAATAAGTCCAAGTTGAGCCTTTCTCATTCAATCGAAACTTTTGAGAGTAAGCTGTTGTTACGGAATATGAAGCTGATGTGACTGTTGAGGATTGAGCGATAATGTTATCTGATGCGATAAATATTTTGCCTGATTCTATAATGATATTCGTATTGACCGAATACCGATTTGTCATTAATTAGAACTTGAATTGTGTCAGTTTTTGAGGTTTTTCTGTCTTTGGAATCTATTCAATAATATTGTATCTTTTTAAAAGTTTGAAAAAAATTACTTATAAAATAATTCTCTTTATTAATTGTTCATAATAATCATGTGAATAAGAGACTTCGTTTCAGGTTGTTGTGGTAATTCTAATTATTTTGATTCATCAAACGGACAAATTCAACATTTTGATGGAACAGTTCCGCAGATAAGAATAGACAATCTTTCTGATTTGGCTCCATTAGGATCTGGAAGATGGGGTGAACTGTTTATAGATATTTCTTTTCCAACTGAATTCGAGTTTCAATATAATACACAAAGAGAAGAACTTAGTCCAAGCTGCGGTTATTATTACAAATATTATTATGACATATATTTTAAAGTTTTAGATTTCAATGGATGGGAAAGTCGAGCTGCACTTGTCAAGATTTTAGATGAGAACGCACCTTTTGAAATAAGGTAAATTTAAAAAATATTTAATTACTTATATTTTTTAGAGGGGAAGGGTTAGAAGATGATAAAAAAATCTACATATTTGCAATTATTAAAAATATAATAAATTAGCAGTAATTAATAGACATCATAATTTGTACTTTATATTCTTGCCGGGAAATATCTTTTATGAATAAAAAATGAAACACGATATATTTTTAAATTTTACTGAAGATGAGTTTCAAAAATTTAAAAGAATAATAATTATTTTAAGACAAATAATAACATTTGAAAAATTTAAGAAAAATAAAAAAATATCATTTTAATTTTCTCTTTTTACGATAATAATTGGCCTAAAAATAATTAATTCTATTTAGCTTAAAATCACTTCGAAATTTGGAAAAATAATTTCTTAACAGATTCTGACTTATATCAGTTAAAGTAAATGACAAATATTTATTCCATTATTTTTGGGGTTTTCTTGAATTTTGGATCTATGTTGCTTTGAAAATTTAGGATCCCTGTTAAAAATGCAGTAATTCTTTGGTGATCAAAAAACATCCAAATAATATATTCGTTTAATAACAGATAATGTAAACTGAGATAAAGTTAATGCTCCAAATTAAACTGAAATACAATTGAAATAAAAGTATGTTTAATAGTATTGTGGAATATCAAACACAGAACTTTGTTGAAAATTTTATTTTATTAAATTTTGGCAGTTTGTTTTGTGTATTTGCAAAGCGGAGCTAAATAAAGTTAAGCTTATCTCAAAACAAGTGTTGGTCTAGTAGTTATAGTGTTAAGAGAGAAAGAACGAAATTGTTTGCTAATGAAGGTTTGTGATAATTTGTTTTTTGGAAAAACACAAAAACCCACCAGCTATTTAACATAATTCAAGCAAAAGCCGAATCGATAAATACCCTTTCATAGCTGGTGAGTATCCAAACGTATTAAGAAGATTAACTATTAAAGTTGACATTAACTTTTTAAATTGTCTTAAAAAAGTGGAAAAAAGCTGCTAAAAACACAATTTATA
Source organism: Schmidtea mediterranea (assembly GCA_022537955.1). Taxonomy (NCBI): domain Eukaryota; kingdom Metazoa; phylum Platyhelminthes; order Tricladida; family Dugesiidae; genus Schmidtea; species Schmidtea mediterranea. The sequence continues at coordinate 109,957,781 of CM039680.1, forward strand.
TTCATCAAATATTCATGGTTTATTTTTCTAAATCTTATTATAAAATTTATTTATTTTGTATTATACAAAAATGGATTTATATTTATTTGATAGAAAAAAGCTGTTCAATATTATTAACAAATGAACTTTTACCACTGAAAAACCACGTGATGCACTCACACAATTTATAATAACAGTTGGCATGAGAATATTGGTTTATATAATTGTATTTGCTATGCTAAACTATGCCAACATTAACAAACGTTCCAGGTGATAAATTATTAATAATATTAATTACTAGTAATATATAAGTAGCTTATTGATTAAAAAAATTAAATAAAGTCACTATTTAATATTATTGCATGTTAGTTACAGGTATATATGTATGACTGTAGTTATATATGTAATTAATAAAGTAATAACAAAAATGTTAGAAATGTATAATTTGCTTTATAATATAAAATCTTTATCATAGTTTAAATATAAATAATTTTAAATATATTAAAGGGCAAAGTGTTATTGTTATTGAGAGATTACTAAGTAATTCTAAAATCTCACTTTATTATACCAAAATTAAGACCAAAATATTTTCATGTTTTCAAATTTTCAGACAAATAAATTATGAAAATTGTCATTTAAATGTAATTATTTAATCATTTATCAACTAGTGATATTTAGTGATACTTTAATAATAGATTTTGGTAAACCTAAATTCTTGAACTTTTATTTAAAACTGCTGATAATGTTCCTTGTTCAAGGTTTTATTTTTTAATTAAATTTCATATTAATTCTTTTCCAAAAACTATTTTTTGCAAATAATTAAACCAGCGGTTCACAAATTCTTTTTACTTACGTAAAAAAACGGGCAAACCACCTATTTTGTGTTTGCGTAAAAAAACCTTGTAAATAGTGTGAATTTTCGTTCTGCATATTTAAATGTCATAGAAGACGACCTTTGCAATAAAAGATTAACTTTTTAAACTAAAAGCAGAAAAAAATATAATTATTAAACCAATTGTGAATATATTTTTTTCAAAATCTATTTAGAAATATTTTAATTTAAAATTTTCAGTGTTTCTAAAAAAAATAAAGTCCATAGAATATAATTTCATATTGTTTTGAAAACGTTTTCAATAAATAAATTAAATAAGCGCTATAAGAAAACCAGAAAAATATATTCAATTACATTATTTTAAAATAAATTATTTAAATTTATAAGAATCTAATGGATACTTTTAAAATAACAGTCACTCAACTAAAAAGTGCAGAGAAGCTGTTTATCATAATGATATTGAAAAAAGGAGTGTATCATTTTGTTTATTCTCGCACCGAGAGTCTCGCTAAACTCATTTTCAGTAGAATGAATTTTATCTGATCCCATGTATTTTTTTTAAATTAGTTCAGTAACAATACAAATTGAGAAATAATTTTTCATCTTTATTACTTTTTTAAAAATATATTTTACTGATTATTACATATTGTACTATTTTAAAATTATTAATATAAGTTAATTTTTTTGGTTTGTTATCAATATGAACATATATATGTAGTTTGGGGTTAACGAAATTCACAAAAGTAAAATGGAAAATCAATAAAAGTATTAATATTCAAAATAATAATTAAAAAGGCAAAATCAATTAAAAATTTTAAAATAAATATTGATCGGGGGAAACGAGTATGGGCGGATGCCAAATGACGAGACGAATTCAAATTTAATAAAATTAAATCGATAAGGGGTCCCCAGAAGGAAATATTTAATAAAAAATAGAAATTAATTAAAAATTAATTGGCTAATGAGAAACCCGGGCTAATGGGAAGCTCTGAAATATCTAATTTAGTTTTAGAAAGAGAGATGTCAAAAATGCCAAAACAAATTTGGTTTGCGAGTGACCTGATTTGCGAGATGAGTATAAAAGGGAAAGGCAAATCAATAAAATTTCCAGTTGGTCGAAGAGAACATTTCCGAGAGTTCAGCAAAGATGGTAATAATCTTAGAAGTGAATTCAATCAGCCAAACTAATTAAAGTATTACGCAATAGACATGGAAATCTTTGGAAGACGTATCCTTAGCATTGATATATTTTGAAATTGTGCAGAGTATTGTGAATTGAATCGATTTTTGTGAAGGTTGTGAATAAAGTTGTGATATATAGATTTAAAATAAATCTTATTGTGTTGCGTTAATTGAGTTGATTAAATAAGGACACCAAGGAGTCAGACCTAAACACCGACTTTCTATAAAAACCCAATATATATATTGAAATTGAAAAGGAGAATGTTGAAAATTCAACAAGTAAAATTTTTATAATTTAATAAATTTACAATGTAAAGTATATAAAAGTTTTGAGTATCTAAACTGATTGTCATTTAGAGTAACAATAAAGTAATAGTACAAAAATATGTTTATTAAAATATTCTACCTCGTTTGTATACTGATTCGATTTAAACAATAATTAAAATGGTAAAATAAAACATTGAAAACGCCTTATAAAAATGCTGTCACCATTTTTTGAAATTTACTTTAGTATTAAAACACGCCCAGTTTGTAATGAAGGAAGGATAACCTAATATTTTCCCATAAAACATAAAAGGATGAATAAGAAATGCAAAAATGACAGTTTTATGATTGTTCCATGAAAACTATCACATTTCCAAAATTTCCGTTTTGTATATATTGTAATTTTCGAGCAAATTTGCGATAATTACAAATATTTAGGAATATGCTCCTTTCTGCAATATAGTATGAATGCCCTTTGATCAACGAATGAAAAGTCAAACTTTTATCAACATTTAGGAAGATATAAAAACATACATTTTTGTACTACTTTTGTATGAGTTTCTTTTGCATATTTACGTTAATGGTAATTGAAGTGGTATTAATATTAGTATGTTTTGATCTTGTACATTACAATAAAAAATGATTAATTTGAACTAGAATAATTAAATATTAAAATGTTGATAAATGGTTAATAAACGTTTGTTCTCCAAAATTATTTATAAAATTTCAGGTCTTTGATATGTCAATTTTAACAATTGAAGATTACATAAAGGATATTCAATCTACTGCCAATTTCAAAAAACCATATTATTATTATTAAATATTATTATTATTATTATTATTATTATTATTATTATTATTATTATTATTATATTTATTATTATTATTATTATTATTATTATTATTATTATTATTATTATTATTATTATATTTATTATTATTATTATTATTATTATTATTATTATTATTATTATTATTATTATTATTATTATTATTATTACTTTTATATGTACAAATTGAAAAGTTAAATTAATTTATTTATTTAAGCAAATAATTTCAATTAAAAATTTTATTAAACTAATTACTTTATGTTATGTTTTAATTATTTTTTATCATTTAATTATAATCTAAATATTATTCTATAGAGATTTATTTTTTTAATCGATGTCGTACTGTAGCTGATTTGCATAATTATATTTCTGTGATAAATAACATCTGACACTTGAGAATATAAACGAAATAATAAATTCACTAATGGTATATTTTAATTTGCATTCATTTTTATATAAATGGAAACATTATAATTATTACTTGAATATGTTTTTAAACTTACATTTTGATCAAAACACTTTGACTCTCATTATATTCTAATGGGAACTAAAATGTGGATGAAACAATTTGATCCATTTGAAGATGTTCTAAACCTTCCATTTTATAACTACAATAAACAAAATAAATGCATTTAAATTTGAGAAAAATTTTAATTTGTTATATTTTTCCTATTACTTTTTGTTAAAAAAAAATTCAATGAAATTGAAATCTTTTGTACCTTTTTATTAGTTTTTGAGAATTACAGTGCTTTAAAACTACTTTAAAAACAACTATTACTTCAATTTACTTTTATAAATAATTTCTTTAACTGATAGAATTCATTTTGGATCTTTAGCTTAAAAAGAATTTACGGACAAGATAGGATGCTTAAAAATTTCATACAAAAAAACAAAGTTTAAGCCGGTGGTGCCTAACCGATGGCTCATGCATTCAAATTTATCACATTTGTCACAAAATAAAATAGCTTTGAACATTACATAAATTAATTATTTAGTTTTTATTTTTGTAATATTAATTGGTTTTTAACAAAGGAAACTTTCCAAAGGATAAATTTCTAATTTGGATCAATTTACCTTTGTAAAATTGAGTTTTGGACATTGATACTTTAAAATTAAGAATGACAAATAAGTATCTGAATGACAGAATGACCATTGCTGTAACACTTTATGTGCCAGAATACAATAAGCGCTCTATTATTTCTTCATTAATCTAAAGGTCAAAGGTTATAAGTTAACTAATGCATAATGATTGCCTAAAGGTCAAAGGTTATATGTTAGCTAATGTATAATGATTGGCTAAAGGTCAAAGGTTATATGTTAGCTAATGTAAAATGATTGGCTAAAGGCTAAAGGTTATATGTTAGCTAATGTATGATGATTGCCTAAAGGCCAAAGGTTATATGTTAACTAATGTACAAATGTTTTACATGCTCAGAATCGTAGTTTAATATTATTACTTAAAATTTTCAAAAAAAGGTTTTTCATTTTCAGAAACAACAAAATTTATAAATAAGTTATTGTAATTTTTGTGATTAGATTTTGTCATATGGTAATAGATATTGTAAGGCATGTAAAATATGTATTAAATAGATAAAAATTGCTCTTGACACCGCCAAACCTTGACTTCTCACTACAATTTAGTACATATTTATTTAATTATTTATTATTAATCCTTTTTTAATTAATAAGTTACACTTGCAAATCTTTACTTAGTCTTTTCCTTATACAGTTGAAAAGATTACAGCATTAGCTAAAATTTGCATGAGACTGAAAAGAAATAAAAATTTCACCAAAAATCTGCGATTGTTACTCATTTATGTATACCATTGACAACTTTCTGAGTTCGTGGGACAAAATAACTAGTAAAATTGTATTTATTAACACAACAAAATAATAATACTGTTTTAAAAGGCTAAATTTTGATTTCAATAAACAAATTAATAATAATTTTGTTTAAATAACATTTTGATAGTTTTTAAATTTGAATTGTTTAAAAGACTCCATTCAACTTTTATCATAGTTTTAACTTTTAAAATTCTAAATTCTCTTAAATATTATTTTTGACTAGTTGGTACTATAAAACTTATTGTTTTATGAGTCTCAGATTCTGCAGTAAAATAGATATAGTATTAGTAGTTGAGCAGCAACTGACGTTCGTATAGTGCTAGTATTTCATTTGTCACAAAGGATTATTACATAAAAGATAATAACATTTTCTTTTAAAAATATCCAATTTTATGTATATTTTGAGTAATTGCTAATGAACTAGATACATTTTCTTTGGATAAAGAGCCAGAAATATTAATTCTCTTCTTTTGACACATTTACCTTTGTTCTGCTATCTAACAAGTTGTGAATTTCATTCATTATTTCTAAACATTTCTAAGTCTGCAATCGTTCTATCTTCCTTACAAAATATTGCCAAAATTTGCATTAATTCAAAGGAAATCTCTACTTATCAAACTTGAATGTAAAACCAATCCATGAAAGTTTTTTTTATGTTGATTCACAAAAACTGTGTACATTCAGTACTATTCACGTGATGCTTTTTACCAAATATAAAACCACCACAAATTTTCTTTCTTGTTGCAGTGCTGATTCAATAGAGCATTTGTTTAAATTTGATTTTACTGGACAACATTTTTAATAATTAAAAAAATTCAATAAGTTTTATAAAGTAGGTAACATACCAACTTGTCTCTGTGTCAATATAATTTTTGACCTATTTAAAAACAAGAAAAAATAAATAGCATAAATATGATAATATATACTTTATAATATATATATATATCATTATATGTATAAAATGTTATATCTTAATAATGCTCATAAGTATTTTCTTATAGTTTAATAGTCTTTGCATTGAGGCACCATAATCCTTATATCCGGCAGTGGTTGATGCTCATTCCTAATTTATTTCTAGAATTTCTTGACTTGTTGCAAATATTATCATGAAAATTTCGTTTTTGGTGGACTAAAACAAAAAAAGCATCAAATATTAAAATTAAAATTAAAAAATTACCAAATATTATCTACAAATAAGTTTCATTTAAATGAAATATTAAACGTTTTCTAAAGAGATTTCTGTATCATTTTCTGGCTCTTTTTATACGTTTTTTTAATAAAATATAAATAAACATATACAAGAACTTTTATCTTATTTTTTATTTCAATACAGGGAAAAATTCTTTATGGAATATTCTCTCGCCGTAGCTGTAAACCATGAAAATATTTGTCGAGTATTTGCAGCCAATTTCGATATCAATATTTTACGTCCTTTCATCATATCAGAGTACTCAGTTCATGGGAATCTGTACAATTATTTTCAGAATATTTGCTATGGATCAAAATTCAATTTTTTCGACACGACAACATTAGGATTTCAAAGCAAGTTAAATTTCAGGTATGTTTTTAAAAGTCATATTTAAACTTTTTAAACTTAAAATTGTTTGGAGTAAATCTGAGTATATAAGACCTACCTAAATGTCCATCAAAGAAATTGATGAGCCCAGCCAAATCACACGTAACAAATGCTTCGAGCTAGTTCGGGCGCTTGTGATTGTATGTGTGCTTATGTATGTTTTAATTTTTAATAATAATAACAATATAAACCCTAAATGTAACACTAAATTTTATTTACTGTAAAAAAAAATAATCGTAATAAATTTTGAATTATGCTTTCTTAATTTTTATCATAAATTTTCAATCAATTCGATTATTAATTCTTACTACTTTTTATCTAACTGAAAATTTTCTTTATTTAGGGGGTATAGAGATCAATCATTTAAAACAAATTATAAAAATGAATAATTACAGATTATCAGACAAGTCATCGATTACCATATATATTTATTTAACATTTATATATTCCATTAACCTAATGACCTTTTTGACCTTACGATTTCTTTCCTGGAATAGTTACGGTTACTATATATATATATATATATATATAATATGCCATGATAACAAAAAAATATATTACGATTTTTGCAAATTAACTATTCAAATCACGTTTTATTTTATGAATTATTGATGATTATACATTAAAAATAGAGTAAAGCACCTTAATTATGATGCAAGACACACATTATTTGACTATATTATTCGTGATTTATTAAGAGGATTATGCATTACAAATGCATAAATTTTGTCCGTATTAATTTTTATGTAACAACATTGTTGAATATAATTATACAAGAATAATAATATGGTGCATTTCAAAATTTGTTTGGACGTTTAACCAATTTTTTATTTATGGTCATAATACAATAATAATAATAATAATAATATAATAATATTAATAATAATAATACAGGATAAACCAATAAGTTTTGTCCGATGAAACATGTATAAATTTAAAAACAGCAAAAATGTCAAACATCTGTGTCAGAGAGATGTTCAAAATATGCACCATTATGAAGGACACATCGGTGCCATCGATCAGGCAATTTCCTGATTCCATCGGCAAAGAAGCTGCGTATAACCAAGCGTCCAGAACCCTTGAATTTCATTTGCTCCGTTCAAATCTTTTCCACGAATCGCAGATATCGAAGCGGAAAACAAATAAAAATCGGATGGTGCGAGGTCTGGGATGTAAAGCAATGTTGCAGAACAGTAAAACCAATGTCAGTAAGTTTTTGCACAGATTTGGCTGCGTATGTGGTCGTGCATTGTCTTGGAGATAGTGAATTTAATGAAACCCACCACCAAGAAGACGGCGTCGTTTTTGTTGTATTGCCGTCACCAGACGAGACAGCTGTTCAGGGTAAACATCAGCAGTGATTGTAGTATCCTGCGGCAGAATATCCATCAGAATCACACCTTTACAGTCCCAAAAAACTGACATGAGAAATTTCCTGGGTAAGGGTGTGCGGCGAACTTCCACATTAGGGACATCACCTGCTCCTCTCCACGAACGGTGGTGATAGGTTCCGTCGTTGTTACTCCAATAGATCCAGACTTCGTTCATTGTAATGAGCTGACTGAGGAAGTCATTAGCAGCATACTTGTACAGCAGCTCGTTGCATATTTTTTCACGGTTGGCCATTTGTTGCTCGGACAACTTGTGTGGGACCCAGTGGTTGCACAGGTAACGTATGCACATTGCAAGCAAATGACTTCGAATTGCCTGCTGACAAACTTCAAGCTCCACGCTCATTTCCACAGTACTGTTGTGCTCCTCCAAAAGAGCTAGAATTTTGTCGTTGATATCAAGAGAGGGCCTCCCACATCGCTCTTTGTCTTCAACATCAAAGTTTCCCTCCTTGAAGTTTGCAACCCAGCTTCGACAAGTGCGCTCATTTGTTGTGTGCTTCCCCAGTGTCAAATTTATTTCATTTGCAATCTGAGAAGCCACTAATCCACGTTTCCAAATGTACTAGATTAACTTGTACTAGATTAACTGGTGCGAAATTCATTTCAAATCAACGCATTCTAATGAAAACAAAAAGTATTTCCGTCAAACAAGAAATTTATTAAAAGTGCTTAATCCATGTAAAACATATTAAAGTTAATAGCAATGTTAAAAATTATTAATAAGTGATTTTTTAAAAATTTTACTAATCTACAACATATATAGCACAGACACACAAAATTGCAGACCTATACACTAATTACAGCATTGGAAAGCTGAGTATGAGAACCGGACAAAATTTAATGGTTTATCCTGTAATATAATAATAATAACAATATAACATTAATAATAATAAAAATCAGTAAATAAATATAAAATATCATCAATTGCTAAATAATAAAATGCACAAATTATTTTATGGATATTATTTCTAGTTTCTAGAAATGAGAATATTTTAAAAATTTCATTTTAAATTCCAATGCCAACAAGTCGATTTCATTCAAACAAAAGATACTAGAAATAAAAAAAAATATTTAAAAAATCATTTCATTTTTATAATCAAATGAACGATTCAATGATATTTTCCTATCGTATCAAAAAACCATATTTTCCACATGCAGACAAAATAATCTGTATTTTTTTGTGCTAGGGAAAAAGACTTTAGCATCTGGAAATTATTAAAATTATTTTTGTTAAATGATTTCAGTAATAACAATTCAATTATTTATCTTTATTGCCTTTAATTATCCATAAAAATAAACCCATATTTACTAGTTCACTAATTCAATTAATCCCGGATTTCTTTAATTATCTCATATAATTTATTAAAAAATAATTCTTGTATTTTTCTATAATTTTGATGAATTAATTAATTCAATAGAAAATATTAACAAAACTCTTAAACTTTCAATTATATTATGGAAAAGCTGATATTGGTTTTATAATTAATTTTAATTCACATAATTAATTATGTTGAGATTTCTCACTTTCTGAAATTTTTCTAAGTCAATAATAGATTTGTTTATAAATGATGTGTTAGAAAAAACTAAATCCAGTCTAATAATACACAAAGAAATAAATAACTAACTTTAATTAACCTTAGCTCGTAACAACAACATCTCCCTGGTGTCAAACTTCTCTTAATGAACCAAGACAATATTCTTCAAAACAATATTCCACCATAGGACAATGCCCCCTCTAGTATAAAATGTCCTAGCTGTTTTAAAATTTTAATATTGTATATTAATACAATTTTATTATGTTTTTACTGTGGGAAGGTATGTATGTCATTTGTCCTGCACTCCTTTTTGAAAAAATATATTTTTAGTGGAAAGTCTAAATGAATTATTTAAAACTTTTTGACACGCGGTTTATTTTCCTTTCGTGAATTATTCCCATCCATCTAAGAATATTTCCACTCACATATAATTATTCTGTCTCCATGGATATTTTTTTCATCATCAAAGGTTATCCTACTTTTAAAGGTTGCTGTTTGCTGTAGTTGGATAACAGAACCACACTTTTATACCATGATAAGATAGGTGGAAAGCAACAGATTGACTGATTAATGAAATAGCAGCTCCAGTTTGCAGTGCTTTCATAAACCTCTTCTTTAAATTTAAGCGTAGAATTGGTAGGGATTGTGCAATATATAAACTATTCTCACTTTTAACTTGGACATTAAGGACTTGACCATATAAGAGGATTCATTTCCAATTATGAATCATCCTACATTACTCAAGTTAAATTTATGCAAAAGACAATTTTTAAATTAAACAATTCAAAACAATTAAATAAATCAAAGTTTTCAAAAGCCTTTAGCTCGAGTTAATTCGATAAAACAACAATAAAATTCCAAAACCTCAACAAATCCAAAAAAACAGAAACAATTCAACTCTAAGGCTCACGCAGACACAAATCAGCAAAATCATAATAAATTAATGGCGCACGCACACACGCAGTAGAAATTTCAGCAGGCCGAAACAGAGGGTATTATCAAATATCTTATGAATATAAAAATAATTATAATTAACTAAATTTATGATAATTTAATTGAATTAAAAAAGTTTTAAAGTAATTTAATGATAAGTTTTGATAAGGCTATCAAAGTGTTTAGAGGAATTTTAAGAAATTTCGATGATTAATATAAAGATAATATTTAACAGGATTATTGGTAGTAATTTTTCTATAATTTTTAAATAATTTTGGCAATTTATGATGATTTAATATATATTTTTCTAAATTGTATTATTATGAATATTATTACAAAAATTAAATTTGTAGTTTAATTAAAAGCCTTTATATGTTGAGTTATGATTAACAGAAGACATTTACTTTTAATTTTAATTTAGATTACCAAATTCAACTTTTGTAGAATTTATTATTATTATTATTATTATTATTATTATTATTATTATTATTATTATTATTATTATTATTATTATTATTATTATTATTATCATTATTATTATTAATATTATTATTATTATTATTATTATTATTATTATTATTATTATTATTATTATTATTATTATTATTATTATTATTATTATTATTATTATTATTATTATTATTATTATTATTATTATTATTATTATTATTATCCTTAAATATTAGTGTTGAATTACTCTTTGGTTAATATAATATTAAATTTTATTATTATCATAGTCAATTAAGTTGTAGCATTTATAATGGAAAATAAAATTGAGTAATAATTGTAGTTTTAGTTGTTGCTGACAAAGGAAACTCCTTGTAAAAATGATACTTAGAAATATCGGAAATACGAACAAATACTAATTATTTATTCGAGTTTATTGATGGTAAAAATAGAAAAAAAACATTTATCAACTTTAATTTCATAATTGATAATTAAGAAAATTTAAAACAGAGGATTGTTTTTTTGCCATTATAAATTGTTTTAAACCTTGACGTTGTTTTAATAAATTCATTATACAATTAAACACGCAGACGACTCTTTGTAAAATTGTGAATGAATTAAACATTAAAATGGGTGCCGATGTTGAATATTTTCCTCCTTGTCTAGCAATGTAGGTTATTTTTTAATTTAATATATTTAATTTGAGAAAATTTGTGTCGAAATTAGAGCTGTCTTTCGATTTATTAATTTTAAATGAAATTATTTTTAATTATATTATTAAAACAAAATTGACAATACAGAGTTTTTATACTCTCATTTCTATAACATAATCTTCTTAAATGTATATTTTTCAAAATAATTTTGTATTTATGATCTTTGATAGAATAGATTTCCATATAAAATAAAATAAGGATTTTACCAAATTTTGTGCTATAGATCAAATAAAGAAATCTTTTAAAAGTGGTTAACAGACCATAAAATAAAAATAAAAATTGTTATTTAAAATGCAAATATTTCGTGTATTTATCGGTCATTTGTTTACAATATATATTTAATTCTATTTTTACATTTTAAGTACTTGCCCTGAATATTGCTGTAAAAGGAAAATTTGAAAATAGGTTTAAGACCTTATAAAACATGGAAAATAATGTACATTATACAGATTCATCATTTTTGAATGCTAATGAAGAATTAATTTCAACAACTTAGCACATAGTTTGTATAGTTAGTTATTATTTTAAAAGAAAATATAGCTCTATCAACTCATTAAAAATTGCATTATTTATTAAATAAATTCTTTTGTTATTAAAAATTAATTTATTTGTAATTAAATAAACATGGCAATTGATTAATTGCAAGAAAGCTCCCTCAAACACACGTTCTACGATATAGTTTTTTTGTTATCCTCATATATGACATTAAAACTAATTATATTTTAGATTGGTTAAATAAATTATACAAAAAATTTAATTTTTGGAGCCAGTACGTTATGCCCTCAGAAAAAAAATTATTTTTAAATAATTCTTATTTAATAAATTAATTGATTTCAATTGTTTATTAATTCAATTAATATTTTAAAATTCATACCTAACAAAGGAAAAATATTAAATTAAAATTAATATACTTACTTTTTTACCTTAAATTACATATAAATTAAAACTTAAAAATTAAAAAAAAATAAAACAAAATTAGAACTAAAACCCACTTTCAACTTAAAAATGCTTTTTATATATTTAAAAAAAATGATAATATAGGGCGGGGCAATACGGAACTATAGCCATTTTTTTAATACTAATACATTTTTAAAATTTAATATAGTTTAAATTAAAAATTTTTTAAACTTTACTAATTTAGAACAAATATATTAAAAATGTTTTTAAAAAATAATTTATAACAATTTTATTTAAATATTTAAAATATATAATGATTTATAATTTTTATTTAAAAAAACAGTCATTAAAAAGAAATTTTAAAATTTAATTTTAGTATTCAACAATACTCCCGAGAAAAAAATAAAACTGAAACAAACGATATATTTTCACAATTCACAACCCAAACTATTTAAAAACATTCAAAACATAAATTTATACAGCATTTTGCACATTAATTTTCGGATTCAATGACCTTATCAACAGTGCTTCACACATATCACACGTTTCTAGTAATTATTTAAAGTATTTTTATTTTTAAATATTTTAGAAATTTCTTTATATCTTCTTCTGTTAGTGTACTACTTCTGTTTTCAATCTGTTTTTTTCTTTGGAAAAATATTTATCGTAATTTTCCTCCATTTATAATGTAAAAAATTTAAAATTCAAACAAATAAAAAAATTACTATAAACGAACAAAAATCAAATCGAAGCCAAAACTTTGGAAATACGGATTAAATCAAATAGATAAGAATGACAAATATTCCACAGAAATATATTAACTGATTTATTAAAAATCATAATTAAAGTCAATTAAATATTTTAAGTGCACATGTAAACTGATTTTGGCAGTCAATTGTGTTTTTTTTCAGAGCTGATAAAAAAGATTTCGAGCGACAATTTTCGGAAATCCACAAACAGATTTGGAATGAATGTTTATGATAAAATTGATAATAATCTTGTACTGGAATATGAGAAGATTTTCAGATTTATTTTGGAATAACGATGATAAAAATTTATTCAATATATTTAATGCGTTTATTGAACTAATTGCCTACTATTAATAATTTAACAGAATGTGTTAGATTTAGAAGGCGATATATTAAAGGGCATTTGTTGAGCCCAACAGAGTCACTGTTAAAACTTGTAGAGGAATTATTGGAGTGTGTGTGTGTGTGCGCGCGCGCGAGAGTGACTGTATGTACCCATGAAACATAATAAAATGTATTAATCCTTTTGTCCCATAATAAGTGTCGGTTTTGAAATAAAAGCAACGTAAATTTTTAATTTTACGTAACATCTTACATGTTAAATAAAGGCAATTGTATAGCTACTAAACATCATAAGAAACTTTACTAAATTTTACATAAATTTTTGTTTTTGCTTCGGCTGGTTAGATGAACTCAATAACACATATAAAGCAAAGTGGTAACAGTCATAGTCGCTCCAATTTGTCCTTGTTTAAATGAGATAACTTAAACTTTTTTCTATGTAATGGATCGAATATTTTTAGTTTCCAGTAGACACTTCCAGTTTTTTGAAAATTTACATTTACACATATTAATTCTTTACTGTTATCCTCGGTGCAATATTCGACTTTTTTTATACAGAATACCGAGCGGCTGCTTTTTTCTTTGAATATTCTATAGATAACGTTTCCTAACAGATACGCGCTTTAACAATTATCCTTTGACCGATTACGCTTTTTCTTTTTGATGTAACTGCAAAAACCTCTTAATAGTTCATTATATTGGTCTGCAATGATGTAATTTTTAACTTGAAAATATAAAATGAATTTAAAAAAAGTTTCAAAAAGCCGAGTCATCATGTTTAAACATTTTTTTACACACAAATGTCACTTTTGACTTGATTCAAAAAAAAACTTTTCTTGACTCATAAAAGAAATTAAAATGACGTTTCAAAATAAAATTAATATTCAACAAATATAGAACACATGTGTAGAAACAGAGGTACTAAAAAACCGATCAACCTAATTTCAAATAACAACATTTATCTAAACAAACCCCAGCCAGATAATATTTCGAAAATCCAAAATTAAGTTAAAGAATTTAAAGCTGTTAAATATTTATTTAAACTTTCATAAAATGCAAATTGGATTCTAAAATATTAAAAAACATATCAATAAGAGATAAAGATGCCAGAGCGAAAAAGGTGTATATTTTGTTTATGAGTGATCGGGACTAAATTTAGATTGAAAGATGTCATATATCATTTTATGAATAATTATTGCGGAAATTGGCTTAGATAGTTATTTATCTAAGTGAATCCGCTATCGACAAAGAAAAGATTTTAAAGCTCTTTTTTCATTAAGCTAAATCGAAAATAATTCATTACTTGAAACTCCCATGCAATTTTTTCAAATTCAAATAGAATAAGTAAAGAATATTCACAACATAATCCACCTGCGCAGGCAATTAACTAAACGTGGCCAGTAGGATAAAGAAAGCTTTACTTATTCACACAGCGAATCACCAAAAATATATAAAATTTATTTTATTTTTCTTTTCAGAGAGCTTTGTGGATGGGGCAGTGCTCTGGTGGTCTTTGAAACTCACTATTAAAATCTTTTTGTTTAAAGAAACTCAAGATTAAATTCTTCAGAACCAATGTTTGCTATTTTTATGTTTTGTTCAACTTAAAACCAAAACAAACGAACAAAACATGTATCATATTTGACATCCATAAAATTACGTGTAAAAGTAATTGACTAACAGATATAATGGATATAGGGACCTGGAGGACATTAGTAGATGTCAATAGTGAAATACTGTAATTATTAAATTTGTATTATTCTCATTAATCATATATTATTTTATTTAGCATGTTATAAAAATAAATTTAATTTTTATTTATTCTTGAATATTTATTACAATATTTATTTTCATTTTCAGCAGCCATCAACAAACTGTTTTAATCATTCTACAACTAGCTAAGGCACTCAATTATCTGGAAGGACTACATTTGATTCACCGAGACATAGCTTGCAGAAATTGCCTTGTATTCCAAATATCCGAATGTGAGCTCAAGATAAAACTCTCTGATTCCGCAATGAGTCAGGCTCAGTTCTCTTGCTGCTATGTGCGACCCAGGTCTGTTTTACAAAATTTCCCTGTATCCCACCTGCCACTTAGTATTTCATCTGCCTTATTACCTCTCAGGTGGTCGCCATGTGAGAGTATAATAGATGTAAGTTTATTTGAATTAGAATTTTTTTAAATTTCAAAATGTTTTAGATTTTTTATTATTAAATTATAGATGGTTGAATGGAAATTTTATTTAAAAGATTATTTGAGAGAAAATAAAAAATTATCATTTATCGTTTAATAATTGTATTATATCAATTTGTAATTTTTTTAAATTTATTTATATATTTTTCATTATTAATTCAATTTATGAATCAACTTTTCATAAATTATAAAATCTCGAGACTATTTTACTTAAGATTATGATGAACACAAGATGTTTGTTTTAATATTCATTTTATAAAATTAAATATTATTAATATCATAGAAAAAATATGATTTAAGTTAAAATTATTTCAATTCTTATCGATATTAAACAAATATTATATATATATATATATATATATATATATATATATATATATATTCTCTTAAAAAAAGACGATAGGATGTATAATTTAGGAAACTATAAAATTTTGATATGAAAAGTTTATCGAAACCAAAAAAAACTGAACACAAAAATCAATTTTATTTTTCAAAATATTTTATATTTGAAAGGCATATCATATACTTTTATAGAATTTTTTATTTCCTCTAGCAACAAAGAATAATATATTTGTTGTTTTTGTCAATTGTTATATGACTGTCACCAACATTCTTCTTTTTCTTTTAAAACCTGTAATTAAATAAAGTTTCATATATTATATTTTTCATTGTCTTCACTTGTTTGTTGGATATGAAATGGGTTTCATTTTTTTAAATATAGTCAAGAATTACGAATGTCTATTTATTTGTCTATTTGTCTACATTTTCTTAAGTTTAATGTACAAAAAACAAAGAAAATCAAATTGCCAAGATCTTGATCGTCATTTGGAAGGCTTCTTATTTTAATAATATAAAAGTTAATTATTAATGTATAAATTAGATTTTTGTTTAAAATAATGACAGTTTAATGATTCAATTAAAATTATATACAACTGAAAATTTATTCAAAAAAAATTTATTTAGAACTTAAATGGAGCCGCTTAGATAAATATATGAAAATAAACAAACTAACTAAATATGAGATTATCTACTTAAATAGAAAATGTCTTGAGATAAAAATAAAGTGTGAGTTTTAACCGAAAATTTAGAAAATTTATTTATTAAATAAACACAATAAAAATGTCATTAATTATAATATCATTTAGGTAAATTTATTAAGATGTATAAATAGAGATAAAATAAAGTGGATATATATATATATATATATATATATATATATATTAATTTGTAAAATGAATATTCCTGTATCATACTTTGGTCCGTAAACATGCTTCAAATTTACATATATCTAAATGGATATAAACCGCTTTATTTACCTATAAAAATATTGTTTACTGCTATGTTTTAAAACAATAAATTTTATTTTGTAAATAATAGGCCAAGTTTCTATTTGAAAATAGATCAAATTTTATAATATTAGAATCGAGTTAAAAAAGATATTTACAATTTTAGATAGAAATGAGAAGAATAAAACAAAATATATTTGTAACATTTGTATTGTATGGCAACAGTCTGCAACCTTTAAAGGTAGTCGGGCATGTTCTTAAATTATAAAAGTTCTGCGTGCACTGCCAAACTCTTAATTGAAAGGCAATCTTTAAATATGAAAATAATATTGTAATATAATATAAATATTCACATATGCTTTTTTTATCGGCCGTTTATTCTAAGTTTCATAGAAAAAACGTTGTTGTTATTTTTAATTTTGTGTATTATGTTGTTGGTCTTTGGGAAATTCATCCAAATTTACATAGACTTTGCTCTACTTTTCTGAAAGTTGAAGAACATCAACATGATGAAGACATGAAATGTAGAAACTGGTATAATACTCCTCTGATTTTCCAATAACATTTTTATCTAAATTTGAAGCACTGACAAGCCACGAAGAATTTCAGTGTTACATTTATTCATATTCTCTATCCAATGTTATTACTAATTTGTGGACATGTCATTTATGTAAACTGTTTATGTATTTTATTAGATTCCTTATTTCATCAATCAGATCTCTCAAAATTTAGAATTCTACAAAAGTTTAATTTTTAACATTATTCAAAACATAAACAGAAAAAATACATATACATATTTATATATATATATATATATATATAAGAAATGTATGAAATTTATTTTAAAATTCTCAGTTTATATCACAGTACCTATAAAACAATGTACAGAGAAATTGTTTTTTTTCATAATTTTATCACTTATTTTACTTGATTTCAAAATTTAAAAATTACAAAAATAAAATATAAAAACACATTTCAAAAATTTTTATTTACTAAATTTATCATTATAAATTGTACAAGTTTTTTGAGTTTTATAAATTGATGAAAATATATATAATTTTTATCAATTATAAAAAGACTTTATAAAAAGAAGAGTCATACTTTTGCTGAAGGCGATAATTAATTGAGTAATTAATTTAATAATTTCTCTTTAAAGAGACTAAAAGAATCAAATAAGGCAGCATCCGGCTCATGACATTGTTATAATCTTCATATGTTACTTTGATTAAAAAAGCCTTTAACTCAACACATAATATGTGATTCATTTAATCAGATCTCCAGACTCATTCTGACACAGAATGAATCAGATCACAAATTAATTAAATGATCTTTGACAATTATTAATTATATATAAATTTATAGGCTATATTATTTTTAAATTTATTTAATTTTGTCTCTATTCAGAAAAATTTCTATCTTTTATTATTTATTAAAAATAGCTGTTAAAATCATTTTCACTTAAAATTATAAAATTAAAGTAAGATTATTTAAATAAAGACAGCATGATAAACTTAATGTTAAAATAAAAGGAAATTGTAAAAGGATGTAATATTAAAAATGACAATCCAGCTGAAATTATTTAAACATATAATATTCGATACGTTATTTAAAAGGAAAATAATTTCTTTTTTACTTTTATGAAATTTAAATAAACCCTAGTATTGGTAAAAGGTAATAAATAATTCTAGATTATTTCCTAAAATAGAAAAGATTTTTTTTAATAAAAAGTATGAAACCTTTTTTATATCGATAATGTAAACAATTTAATTATATTGAAAATTAAATATTTTATTAACATGATATCTTCTTTAGAAATTTTAACAGAAAGTGTATAATCAACAGAAATAATTAAATATAGAATAATACATCTTTAAAATTATAATAAAAAAATTGTTATTAATTTAATAATATTTTGATTTAAATAATTATTTTTTGATGTTTGTCAATTTACAAATAAACCTTTTATATTTTGTATATATAAAAATTCTTAAGATATACATTTGATATAAATGTCTTTTAAAAAAAATTATTTTTTGAATTTTTATGAAATATAATCTTAGAACTGAAAGGAAAAAATATTCTGCAAATTATTTATTTTATTGGTTTTAATTTTTTTGTTTGATTAATAAAATTTACAATGATATTATTTTTATAATTAAATAAACAAAAAGCTAAAAAAATACTTTTTTCCAACAAACAAATAAAATTAATAAATAAAAAAAACTATTAAAAATAAACAAATGACAAAAATTATAAATTATAAAAAAATTAGTTTAACGTATATTGTTGACAAAAACAAGATATACACATAAAATATAGAGAATATTTCAACGTATATATTTGAATAAATGCGTGTATAAATTATGAATTAGAATATCCTAAATTCAAAATAAAATTGTTTTCCCTTGAAATAACATGTTGCTGGATAATATAGTAAATAATTGTAAATATTTACAATTCAATTCATTTTATCAAAATCTCCTTATGAAATAATGACGCTAACTTTATATTTCTTTATAATTTTTTTAGAAATTATGGATAAAACATTTTGAACCAAATCATCAGGCTTCGTCTTATATTTTTTTCAAAATATGCAATTTGTCATAAAAATAATTTATAAAATGCCAAACCTAAACTTAGCAAATTTCATTAATTATAATTTAATTGGGAAAATAATTAACTATTAATGTAACATTTTTTCGATCCAGAGTGAATTTTCAGCCAAATCTGATGTTTATGCCTTTGGAATTACAGCATGGGAAATTTTCACAAAATGTAGAACTCAGCCGTTTTCAGAAATCGGAGATGAACAAGTAATATAAATGTTTTATTTAGTACTGTAATAATATATTTAATATATTATTATGATATAATTTAATGATAAAATTGAATTTAAATAAACATTGCAGAAATTATATAATCTAAATTTATATAAATGATTCCGCTATCGACCAAAAAAGTATTTTTAAAGTTTATATAAATCAACCAAGGCCAGGCGAATGTCGAAAAATCAAAATTAAGTAAACCTTTAAATGACTAATTTTATTCAAATTTAAATATAAAAGGTTTGTGTAATAGTACATCTTGTTTTTATTTTTTATTTGTTTGATATGATGTTTGAAATGTTGACCATATTATATGTATCGTACTGTGTTGTGTATCCCATTCCCAAAACCCTTTTATGTGTAACTCCTTGCGTCTTTATTTATCTATTTTAGATCCTTCTGGATTAAAGATTATAATAATCAAATTTTCAAATTATGAAATTTGATAATTTAAAACAAAAATCAATACTCCTATAGAAATAAAAAAAAATATTACTATAGGGAAGGAAAAAACCAGAAATAAAAATATCGATTAAAAAAAGAAAAACCTTGACAATAAGAAAGCAAGAAAACAAACAAAAAGCTATTAAACAGAATAAATCAAGTTAAAAGAAATATTTCAGAGTAGAATAATTCTTCTACCATATCCATCCGTCCTCTGGCAATCAAATTAAGAGTAACATTTAAGCTGTTTTTAAATATAATTATTACGTTTGTTAAATAATATTTTTCTAATCTTGTATCGGGTACAAAGCATTCACCCCAGACCGTCCCGAGACTATTTTACTGGAGACTCGGCTGGGCTAAAAAAACTTCTAGAAAAGCATTAGATAATTAATAATTATACACTCACAATAACCCACTATAACTCACTATAACTCACTATAACAGTTTGATTTTGAAATATTTTTAATTGTAATTAAATCAGTATAAAAATGTTTTATTCGGATTGATTTATGTTTGAGTGTTGGTAAATTAAATTTTAAATTTTTAAAATTTTTTTTTAAAATTTTGTCATTTATTTAAAACATTCGTAGGAAAGACAGGTAAATCAGAATAGAAACAAAAACAGAAAGAGTTTTTGAATTTATTTTATGAGTGATCAGGATCTAGTTTAGATCGAAATATTTTAAATTTTATGAATCAACATTGCAGAAATTGGATTATTATTATTGTTATTATTATTATTATTATTATTATTATTATTATTATTATTATTATTATTATTATTATTATTATTATTATTATTATTATTATTATTATTATTATTATTATTATTATTATTATTATTATTATTATTATTATTATTATTATTATTATTATTATTATTATTATTATTATTATTATTATTATTATTATTATTATTATTATTATTATTATTATTATTATTATTATTATTATTATTATTATTATTATTATTATTATTATTATTATTATTATTATTATTATTATTATTATTATTATTATTATTATTATTATTATTATTATTATTAATTTTATTAAAAATTATTATTATTAAATAATTAACAATGTTTCAAAAAGAAACTTAAAAATAACATTTGAATAATCAACAAAAAAAATCTCTCGAACAAATAAAATGCAAAAGTTTTCATCTGTTTATTTTGATGGGGAAATTTTTGATTTTTTAAAAACAGAATTCAAAACGCCGTTTGTTGAAAAAATTAAAATGTGTGATTGTTGATTTTATTTTATTTATATTTTATTTAGTTAAAAATCATCAAATTTCAATGTTAAAACAGAAAACTGTTTTCATAATTTCTTATCAAGATATTAATTTTTGTTAAATATTTTCTAAAGAATTGTTTACGATTTGACAGCAGTTCAATGCCGATTACTGCGTTCAGTGGAGCTTCGAAGCATATTTTTCCGACTAGATCAAAATTGTATAAAATATTCAAAACTAAAATATTAAATAATAGTATTTTATGAAGAATATTCAAGTTATATCACTATTAGGCTTAATTGAAGAAAATCGTTTTTTTTGAATGAAAGGTCAGCATACTTTATAAATGCAATCAAAAAAGAAAAGAATATAAGTTTGAGAGCGAAGAACTAAAGAAAAACTGAGGAAAATGGGAAATTATATAATCAATTGCGATTCTTTACCAATACCAACTGAACCTCATAGTTAAAAGTTGCGCATAAAGAATGCACTACAAACAAACAATTTTCCATAAAGTACTCTATTTAAAAAAATAAAATTAACTTTATTTAAACAAAAAAAATCTTTTTTCAAAGGATGTGGGTCATGGTTTTCAAGCCACATATATCATTGAGCTTATTGCTAATCTCGGATTTTAGTAAGAAAATAAAAGCTTTTACAGAAAAGAAATTCAACAGATGAGAATATTCAGAGACTAAATTATTATTGAAATTTTAAATATGACGGTTTATATAAGATTTATAAGTTCTAGTGTGATAATGAAATTCAATTACATTATCCAAAAATAAGACCCGGAGAGATTAAGTGAATGATCTAATATACTCACTCAAATGGATTGGGAAGTTATGATAAAATTATAAGTGCAATAAGCAAACGTTGTTTACTTGTTAAATAAATATAAAACATTACAGATATAAGTAATGAATTTTAATTTTTATATTTCTTTTCACCGTGCTTCACTTCTAGTTTCAAGTTCAATTTCTTTCAATCAATATTTTGTGTAATATTTATGACAAAGTTTTGGCACTTCTTCTTTTTCTATCTTTTTAATAAAAAATTATAAAAAATTATAAGGAAAATAAAAATAATTCTGAATAAATGGAAAAATTGTAAAAACGCATTAAAACTATTTCAGTCAATGTATAATTAATTTTTCCCTTCTTTTTGGTGATCTTGTTTCCTTTTACATTTTTTTTAAAAATAAGAACAAAATTAAATTTTTATTAAAATAAAAAATCTTCAAGTATATCTTTTAAACTAAAATTCTTTATTACAATGATTACTTATTAATTATTATTAAATAAACTAATTGGATATCTATATAAATGTATATAAAAATTAAATTGAATTAATTTGCATCTTACATTTAGCTTGTCCTAAATGCTATGAATCTGAGCAATAACCATATCGAAAAACTCACACCTTTGTCATTACCATCACAATGTGCCAAGGAAATGAACGACTTCATTTTGCAATGTATTCATCCTATACCAGATAACAGGCCAAATTTCCATGATATATGTACTTTTCTTCAAAATAAAATCAACAGATCTGTATAGAAATTATTTCACATTTAAGAAACTAATCTATATATATATAATATTATTTTTATTATTATTATTATTATTATTATAATTATTATTATTATTAATATTATTATAATTATTATTATTATTAATATTATTATTATTATTATTATTATTATTATTATTACTATTATTATTATTATTATTATCATTATAATTGTTATCATTATTATTGTTGTTATCATTATTTTATTAAAGACACGAATTGAATTTATTTTGTAATTATTTGAACTTATTATTTACATGTTGATATTATTTGGAATTGTGACAATTACATTTATTTGTTTCTTTATATATACTTATAAATTACTAAACATATGTCTTGTATAAAAGAAATAATATTAAAAAAATAATAATTTTGTAAATAAAAATTTCTACAAAATTTTATTGATTTTTCTATAGATTTTATGAACTTAAAGTAATCCTAGACGTATTCCATTGCTCTGAAATAAACGTAATGTCTTGAGTCGAACGATAAATTTGTTTAAAACAACCTAAAATTCAACTAAACCACAAAGAATATTTTTTAGAAAAATAATGCGATTGAAAATATTTGGATTTCTTTCAGAAATATGTAACTATATATTTAACATTTATCTAAAAACAAAAATGAGAAAACTGTGTAAATTAAAACAAAATAATTAATGTCGTTTGGAAATTGTCAATATGGATGCTGTAACATAAGCACACACTGCAAGCAGAAATCAAAAATAAAATATAATATATTAAATAAAACAAAATTAAAAGCATAACAAAATTAAATAAAACAAATATTAATTAAAATCATTGAAAAGCCCACAGATGCAGAAATAAACACAAAAACAAAACATAAAACTGCCAAAACCTTGCACAAGAATGTTTAGAAAATACATAGGCGGAAGCGGCGACCAAAAATTTAAATATCAAAGGGTAAAAAGAGAAACAATCAACGAGAATGGTTAAATAATGAAAAATTAAAAATTTACGAAATATTGAGAAAATAATATCAAAAAAAGGAAAAAATTATGAGAAAAATATAATATTTAAAATAAAATAAAAGCAATAAAACCCCCCGAAAAATAGCCGGACAAGGCTCAAAAATCTCTGATTGGTCGCACCCAGGCATGAAAACACTATATATACAGGAGTCGTTTTCATAATTTCAGACAGACAGACAGACACAAAAATCTTTTAGACAAAATGTTTAGACATTTGTAGCCACGATTGTTTAGAAATTGTGTATGCCAACTTATGACAATTTTTCAAATTTGGTTGCATGACTGACAAGCTTGAATATATATATTTTTTTCGAAGTTAATGTTTTGTTATTTTAATTTTATTCTGGATGGTCGCGGCATCTTTTGGTGTCGTCGACAAGTTCCTTTAAAATCATATTTATATGTTGTAAGTATTGGAATAGAATTTATGGGAGGTCGAATCGTGGCGCTACTGGCTAGTTCAGTTTAGCTGGTGGAAGCGCTGTTCGACTATCGTTCTGGTCATCGTGCACAGGTCCTGTTCCGCAGGTTGTCAATAATGAGTAAAGATGACAAATAGATATAGAAATTGTAGAAATAGAGGATTAAGGACCAGGATATAGAAAGATAAAGACGTAAAACCTTCCATCGGCAGTCAAGAATCCGAAAGGAAAAATATCATGAGGAGTAGTTCTAGAAATGGAGCTCACCTGCTCATGGATTTTCAACATCTATGTGCAGTACCAACATGGCAATCACCATGGGTACATAGGAGGGATAGAATAATAATCTTAATGGCGTTTAGGTAGGAGTCACACAAAACCCTAAAAAAATAAATAAAAATCAATCCTATTCGCCAACATTGATTGGTTTCAGCTTCTTCATGAACACAAGCTATTCTTCGTGAGTTTTTATAATTTTCTAACAGATATCAAACTCGAAAGGCATGATCTTCTTTCTCACATATCGTGCATTTTAAAGGGACATTCAAATCTTCTATGTTCTCTTTCTCCACGACAAAATCATTGTCCAGGAAAAATATTTTCTGCATTTGGAGGGGGTGGTAGACCACGGCTTTGATTTTATAATCTTGTTGCTATATGTTTCATCGTTACTGTACGATATCTTTTTTGAAACTATTTATTGCTCCGTTTTATTTCTCTCAAGCTATCAGACTACCAAAACAAATTGAAAAACTTAGTTTTATTATTCACTAATATCTGATTCTAATCAAAGAATATACAATACATTAAGTGATATCCAGTACAATTCCCAATAGTATACTAGTTTCTAGCTAGTGGCTCTCATCAAAACTATGCGGGAGGCGCTCAGATTTCTCGTCGCGCCAGTTAAGTGTAAAAATGTGTCAATTCGACAACGTTATACACTTATCCTAATACACTGGACATCAAATAGGTTTGCAAAGTTTGGCTTTAAGGCAAGAAAAAAGACGAATATTTATCTTGAAACCTTCTTTCAAGTGAAACCCGAATAAAATAACAATTAACTCCAAAAAAAAACAACTGCAAAAGAAATTATTTAATAAAAATAAATTAAAACAAATTTACATAATAATTATTTTTATTATTTTCAGACTTTATTTTAACTTAAAATTGAATATAATAAAACATTATAAGTCTAATTTATTTAATTTAATTTTAGCAATCACAATTTTATTTATATTGTAATTAAAATATTTCGATAAAATATTACATTATGTAATGCCAAAAAGTAAAGATTGAGAGAAAAAAATGATTTATTAATCTGTTATTTTTAATTTTAAAAGCTATTTATGAGACATATTAATTCATCTTAATATTTATTTACTTACTAAAAATGTTGTAAAATATAAGCAAACAAGAATTCCACTAAAATGTTATTTTTAAAATTTTCTTTAATTTCATTTGTTTTTAAGACTAATAATTAATATTTTACTTTATAATTATTTTTTATTTATTAATTATTTAAAAAACAGTGACAAAAATTCATTTTAAATTTAAAACAAACTTTTGTTTTATAATTTGTAAAGTGAAAATTGAAAAGATTTAATTGATATTTTTTAACGGTTTTGCTTCATGAATATTTTTTTAAAATCCAAATTTACTGACAAAGTCAACTTTGATCTAAATTAGGTTGCAATTATTTCTTATGTAAATTCATTTCCTGACAAATTTTGAATTTGGATAGGAGTGATAAGGATAAAACAAATTATTTTCCCATCAATTACTTCTATGATCTTTGACTATATTTCATCAAAAAAATAGATGAAAGTCGGCACAATATAATTAGGATTTATATCTATAAACCTTTCAATAGTACAACTAATGTTATTTTCTTTTTTATCATAGAAAGTGATAATAAATTCTCCGAGGGTTGCAATAATCAAACGTATTTTCATAAAATTTCTAATGGTAGGAAAAATACAGACTGTTTGAAATATTATTACAGTTAATTTAATAATAATTACAGCTTTGCTTAAATTTAATCATTCTGAAGATCTCTAGCTTCAATTCTTCTAACCGAATGACTGACAAAACTTCATTTTGAGAACAGGAAAGATTTTCCACGATGTTTGTTAGAAATGATGAATTTCTTTGGTTCACAACTTTATAATGTTAATTTTCAAAAATTGTGACTTTCCTAAGATTTTGCAGTAGAAAACATTGAGTTTAACTCAGCTTTAAAATCAGATATGCTTTAAAAATTTAAGTCCCTGTTCTTAAATTGTAATTAATTGTAAGAAGAGACTTGTATAAAAAATATAACTTTCAAGACAAATAGATTCACAGATTTAAACAAATAATTCCAAAAAACT
Organism: Schmidtea mediterranea; assembly: GCA_022537955.1. Taxonomy (NCBI): domain Eukaryota; kingdom Metazoa; phylum Platyhelminthes; order Tricladida; family Dugesiidae; genus Schmidtea; species Schmidtea mediterranea. The sequence continues at coordinate 109,984,647 of CM039680.1, forward strand.
TTTGTATAGTATGATTTGTATAGGGATTCTTAGTCAAAATTTACTTTAAATTGAATGTATTTTCAAAATAAATTTCGTATCCATAAAATATATTCTTATTACGGTACATTTCAGGATACAGAATAATATAAAACATTATACAATGGTCAAAATAATAATATTTATTTAAGACTTGAATGTATCAGAACTTCCGCACTTTTTTTATTAATGAATTTGCTAGTGACAGTTTCACATGTTTCAGTTCACCAAGATACTTTCTAACAGGCAATCACAACCTAATTTATCCCTTATACAAAAGAAATGTTTACAAATATAAGTATTATTTTTTATTTTTAGTTTATCCCAAAGAAATTTAAGTGAAATTTACGTAAATTACATGTAAAATGATAATTTCACATTAGGTTTGTAAAGAAATTATATGTAATTTTATTTCTTTTATCAAAAATTGTCCAAATTAAATTAGCTTTTTATTTCAATACAATCGCCTAATAACTAAAAATTGATTTTTATTCTAAATCATTGTGTATTATTTTTTTATAATTATCAAATTAATGAATTTTTATTTGATAACATTTTTTTTGATAATTGTTTTAATTTTTAAATTGTAATTAGCATGCTTAAAAAATTTTTTTTTTAATTTAAAATAAGTTGCATAGTTATTTATTAATTAAATTTGTGACCTGATTAACATTTTTTGAAAATTATTTTCAGATTTTCTCAAATTAATAACTTAGGAATCTGAATTTCAATTCTTTTACAAAGATTTTAGAATTTTTAAAATATTAAAAATACGGAAGTCACACAATAAAACAAATAAATGTTATAAAGGAATCACATTAACAGATAAATACTTAAGCAGTTTATTGTATTTGTTAAAAAGAATTTCTCAGGAACTCGGTAAAGAAATATTAGTATCAACCCAAAATGATATACAGAATAATGCAAGCATTTTTTATTAAAACACACAAAAACTGTTGGCCAGCACGTATCAACAATCCTATTAATTATCTGCATGTTTTCACTAAGATTTTTTATTTCGGGAGATTGGCATAGAACATCCTTTTCCATATCGCAGCTAAGTTGTGAAAACCACCTGTTTTGTTCAAACGTTTTCCTGGAGCCTTCATATACATAGTCTTCATATCTGAATTTCAGGTTTTTTGGATTGTGTAACTTTTTTGTTTTAACAATTGTTGAATTTCTTAAACATGAAATAGTAACATAATAAAAGTCCCTTCAAATGAAATTATTTTAAATTATAACAAGTCAAATTTAAAAATGCATTTAGTACGAAATACTACTGAAAATTAAAAAAAATAATATTTTGAAATGAAAAAAAAGATGTTTATGGATTACATAAACTTTAGTTTGTATAATATAGAAATTTAGTAAATATTCTATTTTTTGAAAATTTTTTCATAAACGCTTATGTTTATCCAAGAAATATTAGAAAACGTTTTTTATTACTTTATACTAAAACTTTCCATATCTTTTGGCAGAATAATGCGCGATTTCGTACAACCGTATAAACAAACTCTTGTTCTCTAATGTGACAATAAATTTTGCATAAAAATTTGGCATAAAATATATTATTTTAGGAAATTTATTCATTATCAACATGTTTTGAACTTTTTGTTAAGGTTTTGATTCAATTACGCTTACTGTCGGTGTGTTCTCGTATAACTTTAGTTTTTCTTTCAAAACAATAAATAGTATAAAGATGACATAAAGGATAAGTGAATAACAAAACAAATCCTTGCTGCGAAGTAATAATCGAAACTTTTTTCAACAATATAATTATTACTTCGCAGCAAGGGCTTATTTTGTTATTCACTTATCTGATATAATTATTTATGCTGCTACCAAGGAATCACCGTTTTATACTTATACTATAAAGATGACATAATTCTGTTTCTAGCTTTTGTAAATAACGATAAGTGCACTTGATATGGCGTGCATATGAACTTATATAATTGTTAAGAATACCATTTTATTATCTAGTATTACACTAGATCCAATTTCAATCTGCTATACGTAGTAAAAGGTATAAATTAATCACAAATTTGCATTTAAAGAACGCACCTATAATATATATTATATAGGTTTACATTATAGTTAACATTATAGAAACATATAAACTTGTCTATAAGTGGAATTTTAATATTTCAACGAATAAACGCATTAAATATAAAAAGTGAGAAAGTGATTCACAAACTTTCAGAAATTACCATTTGTTTTTTTTCGATTTACTATGAAAAATAATTTATTTATATACAGAAAAGTATACACTAGCTAGAAATTAAGACACAAATTTTAGACCCCAGTGTAAATTAAGTGAATTTATTTTAGAAGAGCACAAAAATATATTTACAAAAATAAATTACAACACAAAACCCTATATTAGAAAATACTCACGAATGGACTAAAATAATGAACAGCAATCATTTATTATGAGCATTTTATTAATAAAAATATAGAAACTGAGGAGATTCAAGTGCCTTATCACATTCCACTTTTTCATGATTAAGAGAAGAGCAAAAATGAACAATGTATATTATAATTATAACATTTTTAGAAGTTTTGAAAATGATGATAAATTACTGGAAATTATGGAAAACCTGGAATAAAAACATTGAAAACTATAATTAGTGAATTAAATAGTTTTAAAGTAAAATATTTTTAGGTATTCATAAATTGATAAAAAAGATTGATTAAAGTTATGAAAGGTGGAGAATTACTGAAATCACATAAAACAAATTTTTCAAAATTATTTGTGAATGAAATGATTTTAAGAAACTTAAAACCTCTATTTAAATAAAATTTAATAAATCTATGAACTTGTCCACCTGGATGTTCATAGCTCTTTTCAAGTCATGATGAAGAGTCGGCAGTTTGCACATCTTGATCAAAATCAAGAACAACATAACACAATTTTTCTTTAATATCTGGTACAATTTCTCTTTCGGCTGTATTTGTAAAGCTGTAACCTCTTTCTGTTAGGATTTTCATTACATAATCTGTCAAACCTCTTCAATTCAAACCCATTCTGCAAATTGCATGACGCAGCGTATAGAATATCGTACGTCAAAACGCATCGAAACTAATTGCATATAATCCATTCTGAATGTATCGAAGAGCATTTCTCCATTCACTAGCGACATCTTCATCGCATCGTTCATTGTCATCATTAATAAATCCATTCTTTGACTGTATCCATTTAACGTTTCCAATAATTTGTGAGGCAGTCATAGTTAAATATTTTTATAAAAAAATAAAAACCAAATTCAAAAGAAAATCATATTTAAAAATGCCACAAAAACAAAATTTAAAATGTCTTTATCAAAATTCAAAAAAGTACAAAATCTAACCCAGTATAATTAACTTGAAAATAATTCCACTCGAACAATAATTAAAAAAACACCACTTCGAATAAAAAAATAATTATTCTCAAAATATAAAAACCTCAATATATTCCATAAAATCCGAGCAATTAACCTACACCAAGCGAAGTTCAGATAAATCACCTATAATATAAAAAGAAAATCAATAAATTTATAGCATATAAACACACCAACTCACCTTGAGGTTACTTTTAAAATAGTCAATGAGACAAACCCTACATTATAGAAACACAAAAAGTGATAGAGAAATAAAATAATGCACATTAACACAACCCATAATAAAACATGCATGCAAATTTTTAACATGTAGCCATCCGAAGTTGAAAAAACCCCTATAATAAATTAATTTATAGACATTTTTGAGATAATTTTAGAAAGAAAAATGGCGGAAAAAATTTTTAATTTAAATTTTGAGGTTTTTGCTAGGAAATTTCGAGTTAATGAGGATGTATCTTCATAAGATTTACCCTTAAAACTAAAATTAATTTAATATTTCAGATATTTCTGTCGAAAAAAATCAAAACCTGAAATCCGAAAAAAAGCATAAATTTTAAATTATATTAGTAAGTTTTAAAAAATAATCATAAACCAAATTATTTTGTGTACATAATCGATGACTTTTTACAAAATATGTATAAAAAATATAATTATTTAATGCAAATAATAATTTTTATTACTTCATAAATAATTTAACTCACATTTTTTGAATAATATCCGAAAAAATTACATATTCTTGGAGATTAGTTATTGTTACTTAATTTCCTAAATATTATTTATAATAATATATATGAAATAGTTGATCAAAGTTATATTTAAGAGCTTGAATTATGATCATATTTCCTTATGAAATCATAATTCAACTTTTAAAATTTAACTTTAAGTTATATAACTATATAAAAAATAACTTACTTAGCAGCCATTTAAAAAATGGCTGAAATGCATTTATTTTTTCACAAAATAAATTCCGCCAAGTTGATTTATTTATCAATTTGAATTATAGCGGAATTTATCTCAATGGCGCTTGGTGTAATCTAAAAAAGCTCCGTGTTGCACACCAATAAAAATATAACCACACTACAAATCATGCACACAGATGCGACAAATAAATTCATCAAGCAATATCCTGTTCATCAGGATTGAACACAGTAAATACACCTGTTTCAGTTCATTAAAAACTGCTATAATAAAATGAAAAAATCAATAATTTTATAATATAGGGACATACATACTTACCCGTGTCTGCATATAATCTGTTCAACTGAATAAAAACTTATATTATAGGAAGGAAAGGAAGGAAATTGAAGAAAATTTTTTTAAACATAAACACAATACATAGTAAATAATGCATGCAAACTTGCAAAATGTAGAAATGTTCAGTTCAAAAAAAACTCTATTTTTTAAAACTCAACTTTTTAGACAAGTGTTTTTTAAATTAAAGCCAAAAATTTTTGAAAAAAATACCAATAGCTCAACTTTGAGTTGTAGAGAAAATTAAGAAATCATTTCGTAAGATTTTTCATGAAATTCAATCAATTTAATATTTTTACAACATTTCATATATTTCAAAAATGTCCATCGAAACTCTAGGTTTTTTAGGAAATGAAGAAATAACAATGTAACATTTAACTTGTACTTAAAATAAATTTATTTTTTACCTCATGTGGAGTTGGTGGTGTTTACGACCTTGACCCCTTCACATACAATATTTCGAACCTGCCAATGGTTACCCGTCGCTAAGCAACGTTGGAACTGCAACCATTAGTTATGGGACCGTCAAAGGTGATTTCAGAACTGCTAAGGCCCGGCCCCATATCTGGTCCAGTGGGTTGCCGTTAGAAGGTTTCTGCCCTTAAGTGTTTCCTCATTGATTTGGTTACTCTGACAATCCCATACACTAGTTATAGTAAAGATAAAAAAATCAAAGGTAAAAGATTTATTAGATTAATACCACACAAATTTCTAAGTTAAAACACAAAGAATTAATTTATTTATTTCCACCTTGAGCGCGCCGTCGGAGTCCTTCTGCGATTAATCCTTCGGCGATTCTGGAACCTATCTCCGAACTGCTCCTTCTTTCTATCTGAGTGCGGTTGATATTATTTAGACATTGTCGACTTTGTTGTTTAACTCACTGGATTTATAACTCTTTATATATATATATATATATATATATATATATTCATGGCGGTGACTCAACGCCGTTTGACTAGTCTATCCCCCATTAACTAGAGTTCATTTGTTGGTTAAGATTTAATGTAACCCAATTTACCATATTTCTATTTTTATTTTATTAACATTGTACAAGTTATTTCTATTGTAGGCAATTGATTGTTTATCTGTTTTCTCCTGAACCGTAGGTGTAAATCACCATTCACGGGGTCTCTATTAATCGTGTTTTACTGTTGGTTGGAAAAATTATTCTTTATTACTCTGTTAGTTACATTATGTCTTAGAGCCAATTTTCTGGTTGGTTTAATATTCCCACTTTGAATGTTTTGTGCGGAATTATGAGATTTCTCTTCACTTTATTAGTGGAACATAACACTTATCGTTTCATAAAAATTTACTGGAGTGATTTTGGGCTAGATTTTTCTCTGCTGTCAACAATTTTCAAGTACTCGTTTCTGGATCTATGATGTTTCTTTTAGTGTTATATCGACATGATGAAAGTTGTTCCCTTTGGATTCTTATCCCTGAGTTCGTCTAAAACGGGTACATTATCGTCCTACTCTTACCAGTGGACTCATGGATACTGGATACCTTTTTCTTTCTACTCTCTAGTTAGTGATTCATTCTTTACCAATCAATGTTCTAACCTCTACTATTCTGGATCCATATTATTCAAAATTTCCTACCGGATTTCAATGTTGGGTGGAAATTTGCTATCAAGTCTCGATACCGAGTCGATCGATCAGTTCTACGATACGCCGCCGTCGACAAAGTTGGTTATATGTATTTATGTACTTCGAATGTGTTTGTCCCAATTGATGAACAAAATCCTCTATGATTAATTTCTTAATTGTTCTTTCTAACATTTTATTTTATTCAATGACCTTTTCCTTCGTGAAAGGTTATTCGTGTTTATTTATTTTATTGATCCAAAAACTTCTTTATATTTGTATTTAAGTTACCATCACAAAATTATCATCGAAAAAATTTTTATCATCGATGCAAGGTAGTTGTTGGCGTACTGGGTAGAATTAATTTTGTTTTAATCTACTCTTACTTATCTGAATCTACTTTCTCAACCACTCTTGCCTTTTCTAGGGAAATTCCTTTCTCACCCAGACGCCCCACAATTTGTACATTACCACTGTATACCCATGGGCAAGCCCATGTTGGTACTGTATACAGCAGCCGAGAGTCCACAAGCAGGTGAGCCCCGTTTCCAAGACTACTCCTTGTGATAATCTCGCTTTCGGGTTCCTGACGGCCAATAAGAGGACTTACGTCTATTTCATTTGTCTCTTTCTCTCGACATTGGCACACGCTTTCCCATCTGTCACCATCGATTTTATGTATACGTCCGAATCAGAATTCCCTTAGAGTCTCATTCAATTCGTTGGTAAGTATTCGTGCACTTTTACTGCCGGAAATATACTCACTTGCGACCTGGCTACTTATTTATCTTTTACCAGTTAAATTTAGTTAACATTAATTTCAAATGTTAAAACAAATTAATTTTAATTACTGAAATGCAGGACATTTTCCAAAAGAAAGATTGGATTAGTAACTTTTGAAAATTGAGATTCTTAAATTATTTACAATTTCCGATTTACTTCCGAATTAATTATTAAAAATACGAAATAACGTTGATAACCTCGAATTTTGTTTTAATTTGAAAAATCTTTTCTATAAATAACTGGCGAAAATTTAAATTCTCATATAATTAATTGTACTCGCTGTTAAATCAGATGTTTTACGTTCAAGAAAGTTTCCTGGTTGTTTTTAAAGGAAAATAAAATCCTCTTACGGTTTGCATTTACATTTTATTTATACTTATTCTTTCATTACTCAACATACTCTTCATAAAGACTTAAAAATTACTTTTATGATAGTTAAAATGGTTTCAATTTTTAATAATTTAAGTTAAATCAAGCTTTCCACTCATACCTTTGCATGCATCAAACTTCACCAATCTTACTTTATACTCAGGTAAGTCTTCATACATCCCTTTCTCATTTATTTATAGACATTTCGAAATTTATTAAGAAATTTAACACAATTAAAAAAATTCTATTTTACAATTATAACGTTTACAAAAGGAAAAACAATAAAAAAAATAAAATAAAATATAATCACGTCATAAATTGGCTTTGAATTATTATGTCAAAATACAATTCGGTTTTCCACAAGATCAGGCTTTCATTCGTCGATGTCGACGGGAAATCTTCGTTTTCGACTAAAATTTAATTCGTTGGACCCGACCTGGGGAACTGAGTGGCAGAGCTCGTCCCCAAAATCGTCCGTCCAATAACCGATGGAATTGGAGGATTTTCGATTTTTGTCGGTTCCTGAAGTGGTTGTTGAAGTGGAGGGAATATTTACCCGAATTCGTAATTCGTCCGTTTCAGCGGCACAGATTTGGGTTACATTTTCTTCGGATTTCTTCATTTCCGATGGGTTTTCGTCCGATTTGACGCATTAGGACTGTTGTTCGGCAACTAACATCGCCGCTTCTTCCAGGGTCTGGGCTGCATTTCTTAGGAGAGTGACTCCCTCAGCTCGGCGTCGTTCACGGCGACGCCAGTTTTTACTGGGATTGTGTTTTTTGCTGATTATCGGGGTTTGCGGAGGACCAGTTGTGGCTTTTTCGGGTATGTGATCGGCGGGAATTAGATTCAACTTTATTGCCAAATCACGGCCGGCTAAGCGCTTTGTTAGCTCCGTTTCATTAAATGAAGCTGTCAGGACGGCGCTCTGATTGTTAATAATAATCCGCTGAGCTCGACTTTCCGCGATTAGGTCTTCTCGGCATCTAGTAAGCCGGTGGATTTGGTTATGGAGAGCTTTCACAGCCTCAGGGGCGAACCACGTACCGAGCGTGCGTTCGTGTTCTGCGAGTAATTGGTCAAATTTTTTCTGGCATTCTATGTGGGGATTATTGGTGTTGATGAGATTTGATGAAGTGGATTTTCCGGATTTCTGCGGCGTTAATTTTGGGATTTTATATCCTGACTGCACTCTGACAACTGTTTTCTTTAAAATAAAAGAGACTGAATGGGAAGGATTTGTTAGCATAAATTTATATAAGTTTAATAATAAATATAATAAGGATAATAATTAATTAGAATTTTCAAACAGCACAATCCCACACCAAGCTCATATTTAATATTGATTTTCACGGTAACCAATTTAGCGTAGAAATCTGTTGTCAATCTGCTGATAATAATATTTAATAGAAAAAACGAAAATATTGATGCTCCGGTCATTATCCCATTTACGATAGTTTTTAAACCTTTTCCTTTCGTTGGATTCATTATACTGATTTTCGGTTTAATGCGTTATACGTTTTGTTCTTATACTTAACCCTAGTCGTTTCCAATTGTTGTTACCAATTTTCGACAGGCATTTAAAAAGAAAAACATCATATCCCTACTTAGACATCTTATCAATGTCAACCCCTAGGTATAGCGAGCTTCCCGCATTTTACTCATACCGCTCCAACCAACATTGAAAATGGCGCCTCGGTGAATTACGACGGTGTCCTACCCCGTGATCAGTGTAACAAGACCTGACCAGACTAGGCAGACACCGAAAGGTGGATTGTGACAAAGGATCACATCAACGTCCTGCCAACTTAACGGCCGGAATTGAATATTACTTTGCCATTCTCCACGATTAGCATGTATACATATACATAATTAAGTTTAAGGGGACCTGCCGTCGATACTAAAAAGTATCGCGACCATCCATGATCAAAAACAATTAAATTGAAACGTCAAAATATATTCAACATAAAAATCAATCGAAAAATACTTACAGCTAAAGTTCAAATTTCAAAAATCAAAATTTTTATAAGTTTTTTTAAAGGTTAAAAATTGGTTAAATATTATGAAAATGGCTATTGTATATATACTGTTTTCGTGCGTGTGTGCGACCAATCAGAGTATTTTGAGTCTTTTTCGGCTATTTCTCGGGGTTTTTATTGTTTTAATTTTTATTTTAAATCTTTTATTTTTCTCCTTATTTTTCTCTATTTTTTGATATTATTTTCTTAATATTTCGTAACTCTTTAATTTTTTATTGTTTTACCATTCTTTTTGATTATTTCTCTTTTTACCCTTTGCTATTTAAATTTTTGGTCACGCTTCCGCCTATGTATTTTCTAAACCTTCTTTTGCAAGGTTTTGGCGGTTTTATATTTTTACTTTATTTTTCTATGTATATTGCGTGCGAAATTTATTAATTATTTGTTTTACTTAATTATGTTATTTTTTATTTTGTTTTATTTAATGTTTTTATTATATTTTTAATTTCTGTTTGCGGTGCGTGCTTGTGTTATACTAGCCATTCTCATTTATTTTTGTATTGTGCTGAAAATCTTCATTGTTTGACACGCCGTCATTTTCTGGACTTGTTTTGTACGATGAACTCGGTTCGTTTTGCCGCTGCTTTAAAAGTTCTCGATATGGGGCAAGGAAACATTGAAGGTCTCGTTGAAATTTTCCACTGCGCAATACTGAATGATCTCTTTCTTTAAAATGACATTCCAAGTTTTGTGCCAAATTTAATCCTACTTCCAAATCATTCTGGGTAAACTCTGGAATCGAATCAACATCACTGTCTTCATTATTTTTGGGTGCACTAGGGTATACATTGGCAAGTTCCATCAAATCTTCTTCGTCCAGTGAAGATTCTTCAAATATTTTCAACACATCTTGCACACCAATATCATCGAATCTTTTGCCTCCTAAAGGTTTAGAGGCATTAGTTATTCGCTGGTACTCTACATCTATTGATGGCAACACATTTATTTGCTGGACCATTTGCGGTAATATTGGTTTCCAGCCTGCATTTATGGTTGAAGGCTTTATTTCTTTTAGAGCGGAAGATACCGTATTAATACAATCTAGTATCGACAATTCTTTCCATGCCTGTGTAAGTACTTTATTTCGGTCATCTTCCATTATTTCGAAAATTAAATTGAAGGTTTTTCGTACGTAATGTGCTTTAAAATTCGCAATAATGCCTTGATCCAACGGCTATATTAGTGATGTGGTATTAGCAGGTAAAAATTCAATTTTTATATGCAAATTCTTAGGATGCAACGTTCCATTATCTAGAAGTAATTTTTTTAAAATCACAAATTTATTTATTCAGTTTGAAACATACATTTTTAGACATTTTGTAACGTTTTAGACTGCTTCGCGAAAAAAAAATTTTAGTAACAGTTATATTGTAAATCGTGTTATACGGAGAACCTAAGCTGCTGTATGAGGAATGTGTTGTAGGGAATCCGTGTTATCGGCGTACCGTGATATACGAGGGTTTACTGTACAAATATTTGATAATAAAGTTAAATCAAATTTTATTAACTATTAAATAAAAAATTTAGAAATATTTTTTTCTGATTCTGTATTCAGTAATTATTGTTATATATAGGTCTCTCGAGAGGACGTCATGGAGATTTATCCCCATTATCTTGATATCAGTTTCTGATACATTAAAAGCCAAATTTAAAATTCAAATATATTAGTTCACAGTGAAATTTGATTCACAAAAATATAACACATGTTTTAAAATTATATTAATAAATTTTCAAAAAAAATTAACAATTTTTAATAAATTATTTCCATTATCTTCATTTAAGACTAAAAAATTGTATTTTTAGTTATTTTTTATAAGCATTACAAATAGATTAATCGTGATAAAGATAAAAGATTATATTAGTTTTTAATCATTTTACTAATATTTCTACATTTATTATGACATCAAAATCAACTATTACTATTTTTTCCTTATTTATTTTGAATTTTAATCAATAATTTATTTGTAAATTAGTTTGAAATTAATATAATTGAAATGTCTAAATATATATGATTAAAGTATAAGATTTTAAATCAATAAAGTTAATAAGCCTTTGATGTCATGTTATAAAGAAAAACTTTTAATATTGATTTTAATGTAAAACACAACTTCGATAGGGGATGGTGAAGCAATGTTCTTCTATACTGTCAGAATGGATTTGGTTGGAAGAGATTTGACCGATAATTTAATGGAAATTCTGACAGAACGAGGTTACAGTTTTACAACTAGAGCCTTAAGAGAAATTGTCCGAGATATTAAAGAAAAATTGTGTTTTATTGTTCTTGATTTAGAACAAGAAATGCAAACTGCAGCTTCTTCGTCGTCACTTGAAAATAATTATGACCTTCTGGATATAGAAGATATTAGTATTGGAAATGAAAGATTCAATGATAGGATTCAGTAAGAAACTGTATGAATATTGACTGATCCTCAATATGGATTTTGTTCATCATTTGAAATAATGAAAAAATATAGTTAATATAAACATTATCTAATTTACTTACATTAGATTATGTTTTGATTAGTTAATGTTAAATTAAACGCTTAACCTTCATTCAAGTCGTTATAGAAGATTTTGTCCCTAACTGTTGTAGCATTTAGAATCCAGGCAACAAAAACCTGTTGATTATTCTCTTAGCATAATTCCTATTCAAAAACAGCAACAAATCCATCTTTGTACATTCCTTATTCAATATCAATCAGCAAAACGGAAACATCTTTTTCCATTTTTATTATCTCAAATAACCTTAATTTACATAAACAAATAATACGCAATTCTAAAACGTTTATTCAAAAACTTCTATAATTCAAAACACACACAAACTTCACAATTCCACCAAAAGTTCTTTATTTTTATTACGACCAAAGAATATCAATATAAGAAATAAAAATTCCACAATTCCAAATACACCAAGCCACATTGAGACAAATCACCTATAATACAAAACAAAAATCAATAAAGTTATAGCATATAAACACACGAACTCACCTTGAGGTTGCTTTTAAAATAGTCACTGAGACAAACCCTACACTATAGAAAATCACAAAGTGACAGAGAAATAAAATAATGCACATTAACACAACCTATAATAAATCATGCAAGCAAACTTTTAACATGTAGCCATCCGAAGTTGAAAAACCCCCTATAATAAATTAATTTCTAGACATTTTTGAGATATTTTTAGAAAGAAAATGACGGAAAAAATTTTTAATTTAAATTTTGAGATTTTTGCTAGGAAATTTCGAGTAAATGAGGATGTATCTTCATAAGATTTACCAATAAAACTAAAATTAATTTAATTTTTCAGACATTTTTGTCTAAAAAAAACAAAACCTGAAATCCGAAAAAAAGCACAAATTGTAAATTATATTAGTAAGTTTTAAAAAATAATCACAAACCCAATTATTATTTTGTGTACATTTTCGAAGACTTTTTTCAAAAGATGTATAAAAAATATAATTATTTAATGGAATTAATAATTTTTATAACTTCAAAAATAATTTAACTCACTTTTTTGAATAATTTCCGAAAAATAAGTTATCATAAAATAAATCATTTCCTGAATATTTATAATCATTATTAATAATAATATACATAAGCTTGTAGATCAAAAATTAAAAAATATAAATTTGAATAATGATTTAATTTCCTTGTAAAACCATAATTCAACTCTTAAAACTTTATAACTTTTAGCTTTAAACTTTCAAAAATAACTTAATTTGCAGCCATTTCAGAAACGTCTGAAATCCATTGATTTTTCACAAAAAATAAATTCCAAAGAGTTGATTTATGTTTCAACTTGCATTATAGTGGAATTTATCTGAACTTTGCTTGGTGTAATAACTAAATCAATTGTGTTTATCATGCCGACACAGACGTGAGTTACTAATAAAAATATAAAGCGCACACATTAGAGTGACCCATAATTCGATCAAACTAACTTCAAATAACTCGTTAAATTCCAAAGAAATTCTAAACTCCAAAATTACACCTGATTCAGTTCATTAAAAACTCCTATAATAAAATGAAAAAATCAATAAAGTTATAATATAGGAACATACATACTTTTTTGTTCAACTGAATAAAAACTTAAATTATTGGAAGGAAGGAATTAGAAGAAAATTTTTTTAACGTGAAAACATAATACATAGTTTTAAAATAATATTTTTATAAAGTATAAAAAATCCAAATCATTAATACCATTGAAAATGGGGAAGATTTTTATAAATTTGGGAAATTTCCAAAGTCTCATAAAATCAATAAAATCAATAAAAAAAAATTTGGATTTGTCAAAATATAAAAAAAGATGGCAGCCAAAACAAATTTCCAAGGAACAGAGGAATAGTTTATTCGAATATAGAAACTTTTTAATAATAAATTTTGTTTTTCAATTAATCGGACTTACGTTTTTTTTCGAAAATAATTCCATTAATTTACATAAATTGGCATAAATTTCTAAAAAAAACCTAAAAAATGAGTTAAAACTAAATTTATAATAAATCATGATGAAAAGTATTATTTAATAGCTTGAATAATGATCTCATAAATATACGAGATAACAATCCAAGCCCTAAAATATACTTTATTAAAAAATATACCTGTCAGCCATTTTAAAAATGGCTAATTCATAGACTTAACGATAATTGTAATTGGTTGTTCATTAAAACTTCTATTATAGAAGTTTTTAATGAACTGAATCAGGTGTAAGTAATTTGAAATTTAACACACAAACATATAAATATTTTCAGGGTTTATATAATTCGAATAATATTTTGAGAAACCTTTATATCTATTAAAATATAGGTAAAATAATTAGAGGAAACAATTTAAGAAAATAAAGATGATGTAAGTAAAATGCATTTGAGTACATGAGTTGCAAATGTGTTGCATTTGTAATACAATAAACAATTTTATTAATAACTCAGTAAATTATTGGATTAATAAATGATGGATCAAATGTAATTGATGCAATATCTATTTAAGCAAAAATTTCTGAAAATCGGTTACTGGTTATGAAAATATTGGTGACAATGAAATAAAGATTATTGATTTTACAGTAAAGAATGGAAATATTAGCGAGAGTGAAATACTGATGTCATATTTAGTTATGGATGTAACAGTAGTAATAATTAAAATTGATATAAAACAATTAAAATACGATGAAAATATAAATGAGAATAGAATAAAAAAAATTAGTGATGTCGTAATTAAATATTGGTAATGACAGATTTATAAATATAAATGATTAAAAATATCTAGCAAACAATGAGGACGTTGAAAATGATGGAAATGAAAAAGAGAAATATAATTAATTCCAGAGTTAATAAGTGGGGTGCTGATAAGTGAAATCGATGGGATTGTAGAAATTATGAAAGAATGGATGACAAACAAAATAATGGATGCGATTGGGATAAAAATGATGATAAAACGGTTGATGAAATAGAGAAAAAATCCTGATTTACAGAGTAAATACAGTGTTAATGATTGTTCTATTATTGAAAAGTTTTTTTGTTGATAATTAAATGTAGGAATTTTTCACATACATCAAATGATTAATTACGTCAAATATTAGGTTTTTTAACATTTTTTAACATATTTATTCAATCTTTCAGATAATTTACATTTACGTAATAAATTTTCATTAAATTTCAGTTATAATTTGTCATAATTATTCAATAATTGAAAACTTACAGGATTTTGATATTATCATTCATCTTGATTGATTATCAATAAACTCATAAATCTAACTGCAACCCGGAAACTATATTTCCCTTACACAAAATAAATAAATTGAATAAAGTATTATATCATCGGAAAGTATTTTTTACAGTATTACATGAGTTTGCTTCATCAATTAAATTATGGTGTTTGAATTCCCTTTCTAAAGTACCCAAATCAATGTAAATATCGTTTGATATTTATTGCTTATTTTGCGCTTTTAAACCAATATTTATACTTATAGATGCATTTTTAAATATAAAAATCGCAAATATAAAGTATCATAGAAATCTTTTTTCAATACTTACAAATGTAAATAGTAGTATATATTTTCTAAATAACTTTAGGAAAATAAACTTTATTTTTTCCTGAATTAAACCATCTTCGACGGAGATACAAAAAGTTTGTAGTCAACTAAATTATTAAATTCATACTTAAAATATTTTTGCAACACTAAATGTTATAAAACCTCAAGTCTGCACTTAGGTATTTTACACCCACCTTTCCTAAGAGATACTTACAGAGATAATAACAACAAAGATGGATGTCTTGTAAATCTCTTCCATTTTCCAATTATTATTATTATTATTATTAACTGATTAATTAAATTGTTTCTAAAATAATTTTCTTTCTTTTTTAAATAATATATTTTGAGTTAGAAATCTCAAAAAAGAGAATTAAAAATTCAAAGAAAAATAAAAGAAATTAGAATTTATTTTGAGTTTTTAATTTATTTTCTTTTTTTATAGCTGATTATTATACTGAATTCCTGTTTGTTTGTCAAGGAAAATTTTTCCACAGCAATTGTTTTCTATCTTGTTTTGTTTTTCTTGTTATTATTTTTTGATGGAAACTTAATTAATTTTCCAATTGTGTTTTCAAAGATTTACAAATTAATATGAATATGTTCTTTGATAATTTTAGTTTATCTGAAATTAGAGACAAATTTCGACTTAAGAGCGATTTGTATAGAATTCATTTGACTCGAATTACAATTTCAGTAGAAAATAATGAAATTTTTAATGTGAAAACCAATTTAGTTAACGTTTTTTCATGTTTATCGTTAAGAAATATAAAATTTAGCTTTATATGTTGTTTATCCTATTTTTTCATCATTCAATATTTTTATTTTTTGAAATGGAAATATTTTTTATTAGCATATTATTGAATTATGTTATTATTTTGTTTGTTTAATAATTGAAATAAGGAATAGTAAAAAATAATAATTATGATTATTATAATTATTTATTATTCTTAGTACATTATTTTAAAATGATACAAGCAAAAAAGTTATTAAAATTATTTAAAATTAATTTCGATAAAGAAATTTGAAAATAAATAGACTTTTAAGTAAACAGAAAATTTCTAATGAATGATTTAAACAATGATATTAATGTTTTATCATGGCCATTGAAATTAATTTATTGAAATTATCAATGTTGACATTAATATCCAATGGCAACAGCTTATTGTCCCCACGGGGATCATTATTCGCCAAGTTGATCGATGTATGATAAGTTGGGAATTCTATTCAATTTTCTTAAATGGGAAATATTAATCTTACCTTCGAGAAACAATTCCTAATCCAAGATAATTTATATACTGTTAACAAATATATATTTTATTATTTTATGTTTCATGGAGAAATGATAAGATGATTGGTTCAGTATAAAATGAGAAAGTAAAACAAAAAAATAAATATGTTAATAAATTATTATTATTAATAATAATAATAATTAATAATAATAATGATAATAATATGATAATAATAATAATAATAATATTGACAAGAAAACGCCATTTAAACACACGTTTTAAGGTTGTTTCCGTTTGAGTTTTGGAAAACGGTTTTGATTAGTTCAACGGGTGTTAATGCTCAAATCCAAATAACAATAATTGATTTTCACTTCTTTGCTTGTGGACTCGAGTTTCTCGGACGCCCGCCATTGGTATTACATTTGGAGAAGATCTCACGAAATGATATTTCATCTGTATTCTCTTTTCCAATCAAACGGACGATAGAAGTTCTTACTCTTTGTTAAGCCTTAACACACTCTCTCTCTCACCAAGTGCATAAAATGAAGGTTTACTGTCTCGTACTCCAATTATATCAAGAAAGATTAACCGAAAATCATTCCTTAGCCAATCTAATCCCTTTGGTACTTAAAATTTCGAAATTTTCTATTTAAAAATACTTATTAAAATTCTAAGATACGTTCGTGATTAAATGTTTAACCATAAACGTGATAAGAAAATTTGTTTCTTCATCACTGGCATCGATATATACAAAAGATTTTCGATGAAACGGGATTTTGCTGGTAGATTTAGCGATCAGGTTGTGGCTTAGGCTATTCAAATTTTTGAGGATCTCGATGTCAGGTCGGTAATGTTAGATCTTCTGAGTTTATTCTCCTTGTGAATTTCAATGGGACTTGGGAATCTTCAAACAATATCAGAGTATGTATTAGTGCTGGTGCTGATGATTTGATATCCAGATACGTCGGTTGCGTCAGCTTAATGATGAAATCCACCGTCAACTACTAATATTAGTAAACCAATTAAGAGCTGTATTAGTAAAATATGCGTGTGTAATTTAAAAATTTTATTAAAAGGTTTTAATAATTATTGGTAACATGTAACAGTATTAATTTGTTAGAGTATCCATATTATTTTGGTTGTTTTTTCCTGATGACATTATTTTTATTATTTTCGTCATTGATGTCATTATTATTATGATTATCATTGATTATTATCATATAGATTTTTATCATGGTTATTACCATATAGTAAAACGTATGTTTGAATGTCATTTTCTTTAAATTAAATCATTGCCAATTTTTAATAATAATAAGAACTTGAAAACACCAAATATTAGAAATATGTTTCGAAGAAATTATCCTCATCTTCAGTCTGCCATCATAAACTTTGTTAAATGTTATATAGGGAAACAATAATGGTTTTTATTGACGATTTATTGACGATTTATTGATTTAACTAAATAATTTGGAGTTTTGAGTTTTTTGATATGTAAATAGTAATAATAATTATAGTAATAGTAAGAATAATATTAAAAAGGGTAATAATCACTTACTTTGGAAAGAAACCAAAATATTTAAAAACCAAATATATAGATATTAATCTTTGTGTTTATTTAGCAATGAAAATAATAAAAGAATTATGCATTTCTATTTAATTCATAGAATATGTAATAACTAATAGACAAATTATATAATCAAAAACCTAGAAAAATACATTAATCTGATAGATAAAGTCTAGTTATCGAATTGAAAGTATTAATTCTGAATAGCTATTTTCTAATTAAATATATGCATTTAATTTATACAATAAGGTTTAAAGAACTCCTTCCTTTTTATTATTTACACTTTCTTTTATGTTTTCTTGTTTCTTATTTTATTTGGTCATTTTTGTGTCAACTGTTTTAGAATAATGAACGGGGAATTTGTACATGTTGCAAAATATTTCTAATGTGAGATTTCATTATCTATTCTGCAGTGCAATACGTTCCTGAACTCTACAAATTTAGGGAAATAATTTGTGCAAATATATTTTCTTTTTCAAAATATTTTACCAATTAACCAGAAGTAAAAGATATTCATAATGAAATAAATTAAATTTTTGAAATAATAGTAGATAAACAAAGTATTTCGATTTCCCATGGAATTAAAGATTGCTTTATTATCGATAATCCATTTCGTGAGTTTTCCAAGCGTAACAGTAAAAAAATTATTTTTTTGAATCCTTTAAATTATTGAAATAGCTAGTGATATATATATATATATATATATATATATATATATATATATATATATATATATATATATATATATAGTTTTTTAACTATCGAATTAGTTGTTGTTTACTACCTATCAATATCACGAGAAAACTGAGTTGTTTATTATACCATTTCCAAAACCGATCTACTATAAACAGAAAATTATGTACTTCGCGTGATACTTGCACACATACTTAATAAAGCATACATTCAGATTTACATGATTGTTACAAATTATGTTTTTATACATTTGCAGAAAATGATTTATTTTATTTTTGAAATTATTTCAATTTAAAGTAAGATAAATTTATTTTAAATTAATTATTTATTAATCTTTAAAAATTCATTTTAACTTTAAATTAAATAGAAGGATGATATTTAATGCTATTGAGTTTCAAGACATTTAGTCATAAATTAAAGTTTTTTTAACCTATTCATACATGTTTCGATAAATATATTATTGAGGTTTTATATTGTGATTTTATATTTCATTTTATGACCTGCGTTATAATGTTTAATTTCTTGGTGTAATTCATTCTAATCTTCCTGTTATCTTCTAAATTAAATCATACTTTTGATTTAGTGGCTGGTGCGGATAGACACAGGCGCAAATAAATATTAATTATATTTATTAGCAACTATTGTTTTTAAAAATGCATGCTAAGAAATTATAATTTAAAATAGGAAACTTTAGTGTCTTATTAACTTTCTCTCTTGGAACACATGTTGAGGAAACGGTGGTGTAGAGTGAACTTGCATAAAACACATTAAGCTGAGTTTGTATGTTTTTATAATAAAAGATTAATAATGATCTTTTATTATTATTACAATGATTTTTATTAATATTCTTATAGTTATTATTATATTTTTTTAAAATCTTGAAATATAAAATAAAAAACCGAAATATTGATTTTCTGCTTAATGAAGTCATATAAATAAATTGTGAATTAAAATAAACAAAATATTCCAATGTTCTCCGTATAAACATTGCAACGTTAAGCTGATTGACATAAAAGAGAATAATATTCTTTGTAGTTTGGCAGATCATACGAGCTTGATGGAAATTCAATGAAATTAACGTTGTACAGTTTTATACATGGAAATTTCATTATAAATAATTAACACTTTTAATATAAAATTTATTTTTTAATTTCATTAAAATTTATATAAATAAATTGTTTAAATTAACTAAATTTATTGAAATGCAAAATTTCTACTTTTTTAGTCTCACTAGTTAAGCTTCAACAAAATGTTTACTAATTTAAAAGAAAAAATTTCATGAAAAAAATCATTCAAAACCTTAAAGAATCACAGGGAAACGTCCGCAAATAATTCCAAAACCTTAGACCTTTATGGAAAATATTCGGATAAACAAACCATTATTTATCATAAATTAGTGAACAAAATGTAAAATTGAATAAAAATGTGTGTTAGAAAAAGGTTAAGATTGAAGTAAATGTTTGTAAGAAGACAGAAAGATCTTTACTGAAATAATTGGAAATTGAAATATTGTGCTGCTGTTTTTTAAGGTTAAGGTGAGGAAGTGACCAAAACTTAATGTGGTTAACAATTTTCACTCATTTAATTATATTTGTATCAGTTTACTAGCAAATATCTTTATAAGAACACCATTCAGGTTTTGATGTATGATAATAATATGATGTATTTATTTTCCAGAATTCTTTCAGAGTCTTCAAATGGATAAATGAAGTGACAGGCAAATTGAAGCCTTTTCAGTCTATAAAAATTGAACAATATTCTATGCCATTAAATAAAAGATTTTCAAGATCAAAGTGTGAATCAATCGAAGATTTATGAAGACATAATTTGTTCAGAGAAAGAACAATACTTTTTTGAAGTTAGGTGGAAATATGTGGAGAAAATACATCAAGGTTAATGGGAAAATATATTTTTTGATTGTAGTAAATAAAACAAGTGGTTTGTCTGGCTCTGTTTTAAAACAAGTTCAATAATTTAAAAATATGATTTAAATTAAATTTTCCATTTTCAATGATTCTTTTTTAAGGTTTCTTTTTATTTATTCTTTAATCACAATTCTTAAATTTATAAGTTAAAAAAATTTTATTTTATTTTTCATAATAAATATAAATTTTATTTAATTTAAAATAGCAATAATGCTTTATAATTTATTTAATTAATTTACAATATTTTCGGTTTTTCCTATAGTAACTGTGAATAACAGAAAGACTGTTGGAATATATTGTTAACCTGATTAAAAGGGGCAACGCATGGAAAGGGGTACCACCACGATCTACTACAATTTTTTCGCAATTACTAAATTACTAAAGCGTAATATTCATTTTAAATAGATGAGTCATATTAATTAACCAAAAATATCCACGGTCTATGTTGTGTAGCAATAGAGTTACTTTTTTAATTTAACTTATGATTAAGGGTTAAAACACTAGCCGCTAAATTCTAACAGTTTCGTACCTGCTTACATCATACTCATACACGTTACAACTTACATCATCATATTTACACGATGTATGATGTATAGATTATAGCATGTGTATATATTAAATTTGCGCAACTTGCACTTACCTGGATTTGGTTGGCTGCTCTGGCACCATACTTGGTAAGTGCTTAAGGCCCTTGAATGTGTTAAACCGCCCATGGATGTAAGTAATATTTAATTTCTAGAGGACATTTTTTTATAACTTTTGACTTAATAAAAATATTTTTAATAATTAACTTTTTATAAATTTAATATTTTAAACAATTTCACTCACTGATAGTACGTACAATTTCACAAAAATCGTACATTGAAAGGTAAATTTATGGTTAGATTTGATTTGAATTTTCTTTGAAAATTTGAATTAAAATTTTATAAAAATTCTTGATTTTTATCAAATAGGATATTTCAGAAATAATTATGTCAATTTCTGACAAATAGACTTTTTGTTTGATATGGTAAATAAGTTTCATTAATATTAGTTTTATTTTTTCTAGATATTTCTATTTAATTTATTGTTTATAATGTTTGGGTTTGATATTTAGCATACGAAAGGTTTTTTCATGAAATTAAAACAAATGTATTATTGATATTGCATGAGGCCTATTTGACTGAAATTTCACTTATTTATTCAAACTATTATCAAAGATGTCAGGAGAAAACTATACAATTTTTATGGACAACTGTAGATTCCACCATTCTCGGTTAGTATATGAATAGTTCATTATCTGAAATCATTTTCCCTTCAAATGAATCCGACAGGGGAGTTTTTTGGCTGTTTGAAAACAATATTTACCTGTATTTTCTAGTGTAGTTTCTATTCAAGAACCAAAAGAATGTTTAGAAAGGTTTTGATTTTAAACCATATAGTAACTGTTAGATTTTACAGAAATCCCGAGATCTGTTGAAAAAAACTTTTTATCTAATAAAGTGATAATTCATTAATATATGATTGTTTCTTTATTTTTAATAAAAAATATTTCTTTTATAATATTGGATAAATGTATTTATAATCCTCCATATATGTATTTCTAATTATGAATAACACTATAATAAAAATAATATTTATTATAACTCTATGGTCAGTGAAGTTTTACGAAATTATAATAAAAAAACTTTATAAAAAATGTTTTTAATTTTTAAAGATTTGTTTTATACATATTAATTTTAACAAAAATTATTTATTGATTATATTCACGGACGCCTCTATTCTACTGGCTCCTCTGTGCTTACCGGTTCTGCCATTATTGAAATTTACCAAATACAATTTAGTGTAATTTAAATTTTAAAAACAAAATGTAATAATAATTTAATGATTTAATTTTAGAAATATTTCAGCTTTAAAATATTTAAAATTTCATTTATCTTCATTTATTTTATTTGTTTTTATGTTAATTTGTTTACATATATAATCCAAATGTTTGGAATTGCATTTTAATAAAAAAGCAGTGTCGATAAACTATGTTAAAATGGAAAATGCTTTCAAAATGATTAAGCTTTTGAAATGAAGATAAATAGAATTGAATAGGTTAAAAACCTTTCAAACATCAACAAAAAGAAAAATGATCCTAATGATAAAAACAGGCTGTATACTGTAAAGATTTTTCCATAAATTTTGAATTGGTTGGAAAGCAAGGATTTAAATTATAATTAATAATAAAAATAATTACAACACCTTAATAAGTTATTTTTAAAATAAATGTTTTTGCAAAATTAAAGTAAATTTATAAATATATTTATAAATATTTAAATTTGAATATATATTTTTGTTTTAATAAGCTATAAGGAGTGAAACTTATACAACGATTTTTAATAAAAGGAATAATAATTAAAATGGTTTAGTTGTCCAGATTTCAGTAATAAATAATTGTCGAGTTTGTTATATTTGTTAAATAATTATTTGGTTACTAAACTTATTTGAAAAATCTCTTAAACTTAATAAAATTTAATATAATTCATTTAAATTTAAATACTGTTATTAAATTTATTGTACGTTTTTATAAATAACAGTTAATTATTATTTCCATAAAATACTGTTTTTTGACTTATTTTAATATAAAATATAGTTCTACAAACGAAGAATTTTGAAATTTTCTTCCACAATTCCTTTTAGATATGAATTTGAAAAAATTATTTAAGTAAAGGATTATGGTATTTTCTATTCTTTTTGCTAGGGTAATGTAGGCTATATTCACTAATAATATATCAAGATACCCAAAAGAGTTTTGTTTAAATTTTAGAAAAATTATACAAGGAGATAAAAACTATTTTACTATCAATGAGGTTGATAATTGGAAACTTTTATTTTAGGGTACCGTCAACAAAATAGAAATGAGGAATACTGCAATTAATGGGGAAATTGTTGTATTGTATTAGTTTTTTTATTTATAGTTATTTGAAAATGAAGAGAAAAAAATATGTAGAATTATTAATTTGTAATAGATTAAATATTGTTTAGGATATTTTTTAAAGCCGTTAATGAAACGACATTTTGTCTGATAATTGTTGAAAAATGTCACGATCTCATTACTTACCATTGAATTCGTTGGGAATTCTTCGTAAATATTATTAATTTGTAGACCTTTTCCATGGTATTTACTGTTTATTACTATTTCCATTTGTGCGCCATTTACGACATTATATTTAATGATCGAACTGAAATTTGTTTTAAAGAAAAATGATCACGGAATTATATCTGATTTTTTAGGACACTTATTATTAAATTATATATATAAATATATATTTATAAACCATTTAAATTAAAGTTGCAGAATTATGTATTAAATAGAATTTGACCTTTTCAATTATCAATAAGCTTTAGAGCTCAAATTTTCAGAATATGTTCCTAGTCAGATTGTGTGGACTTTGGTAATATAATTTCGTCTTCCGAAATATTTCGGCTTTTCTTTTGGTCATATTTATACTGTCCATCTGGTCATATTTATACTGTCCATCAAAGCAGTGGCTTTAGTTTTTGAATTTCATTGTCTTCCCACCGTTTTTAATGTATCGAGTGATTTATAATAATTTAAATGTTACAAACATAATTTTTAGATATTGTTTTGTAGATATATTTACTTTATTTATCTTTTAATTCAGTCTGCTAAGTAGAATATTTCCTACATTTTTGCTAGATAATTAACTATCAACTTTTCTCTGACTTTCGGCTTTTTATTGAAATATTTTTTTAGAAAAGTTCAATCTTCTTAATCTGACCAAAATGTCCATAGTCGTACTAATTTCTGAAATTTGCTTTCCAATGACATCACTGGTACTGGTGGAAAATTTAACTTCAGCCAAAGTTCAAACAATTATTAACAGTACTATATATTGCGACAATCTTGACAACCCTAAAAAGTTAGAATATTGAACTCAAAACATGTTCGTACTTGAAATTACTTACAGGTGCATTTATCAATGGTGAATCTCCGAAAGCTCTAAGGAAAACGTCTATCTAGCAAGTAGCGTTTTTTGTACATTTTCTATTCAGCTAGATTGAATACAGAGATTGAAATGTGAATATTTTATTCAAACAAAAGTAAAATAGGAAATATTTCAGAGTACTCTTCTCTTATAATCTATCGAAAGACTCAAGATTGAAATAAATTCTCTCAGTTTTATAAGAAATTTATTGAAACATATCGATGAAAGTGAAATATGAAAATAACTTTTTCAATAAATATTTAACAAGTTTGTTTGAAATAATGACTTCTTTGAAAAAAGAAAAGAGAATTTGCGAGACACAGATTGAGTAATTAATAGAAATTTTTCTGTCGTTAAGGAAATTTCAAAAATTATTTAAAAGATTTATAAAATGCGAGTCTTTTAATTAGATTGGAATTTAAACTAGTAATCCATTAGACTTGTGTAAATGGGAAAATACATAAAATTTACTAGTTCTTTTAATTCTTTCTGAATAGCATCACTCAGACAAATTGTTCGATTTTGTTCTGTTGTGTTTAAATAAATATTTACACTTTGAACATGTTTTTTCTTTGGTTAATAGTTTATTAATATTTACAAGTTAAAACAAAAAATCAAGTTTATTAACAATAACATCTCTAGCTACTATTCAGTTAGTAAAATGCTCTAAATCAGTGTTCCACGAGAGGTTTAGAAAATATTTTTAAAATTTTAAGGTTTTTAAGGAAAATTTCAATTTTAATTTTATGATTGATGTTTTTGTGCTTTATGCAACATGATGTTTTTAGTTTTCTATTTTTTTCATTAACTTTCTTTATTGATTTCGTATCTTTATAGCAATGTTTTATTATAGAGAGATTTTGTTTTCGTCCTACTTGAGCGAAAGAGGGATAAAACAATAAAATATTAATTAGAATTACATTAGTTACAAATTTTATGCTAAAAAATATTTAGTATTTCTAAGTATTCCGGAAGCCAAAAAAGGTTGAGTATTGCTGCTCTAAACATTTGTTGAAATATGATTAAATTTAAATTTACAATCGCAATTAAGCTGAAATTTTAGCTTAAAATATATTTTTATATATATACTAATATTTTAGAATTGGAACCATATTTGGATTATATCTATACATACAAAATGTATTTGTAAATCGTTTCCGTATTTTTCATAAAGAATGATATGGTGTTCTTGGTGATGACTGAAGGACTCATAATTGGTTATTGTTCGGTTTCATAATAAATTCGCTTTTAATGTTTTGCTTCCTAAATATATATACGAATTTATTAGCAAGGCAAGATGAGATATTCAAAAGATAAAAATATGTAAATTATATATGTAAACAATAATGATGTAATAGTAACGATTAAGTAATCTCAGTGAATTTTTTGTTGATTGAACGTTTATTCTAGGGTATTGTTATTTAATCACCAAAGTCTCACATAAAATTCTTTTCCAATTATTATTGAAGTTTTTATATAAAAGTTTAAAATATTTTAAACCAGTTGTTCCTTTGCACATTTTCTATGCTTAATAATATTCCTCACGCCTCTCAATCGGCTATTTTTCTGAATCTGTGTGGGAAGATGACGTGTAGTCTCTCCAATGTATGTGGCATTGCACCCATTACATGAAAATTTATGTACTAAATCAGAAACTAAGCCTATTGTGGTTTGAAATTTATTTCTAAACATATTTTTTAATTTTAACGTTTTTGACACTATTTTAAATAAATTTGAATTGTCTTATGATTTTGTGACAGACAATTGAAAATTTTTAAAACCTTCCGAATATGGAATTACTAAAACATGAAATTAAAATTCCATATTCGGAAGGTTTTAATAATATCGTATTCTAATAGAATTTTAGAAGGCGACAAACTCAGATTATATAAAGGTAGGAATAGCTGTAAAAAATAAATTTTCTATATAGGTGATTAGACTTTTTAAGAAAATCCTTCTGGCAGAAATAGAAATATTTGACTAATTTTATTTTATAAATTATTATATAACAAATCTTATTTAATAATTTATAAAATAAAATTTATCAAAGTCACTTTATATAGCAATAGTTTCACAACTAAAATTCATAATTTCTTGAAAAACAATCTGAAAAATTAAATAACAAAATATAAATGAAATTGCAGAATTAATGTAATATTTAAGAGCTTTATTAATGATCACTTATCTTTATGAGTAGAGGGATATGAGGACTATGCCCCGTGGATATTTGGCTTGAAAATTGCCCCGTGGATATTTGGCTTGAAAAAATCCCGAGACCCTCCCCCTCCCCCTAAAAAAAATTTTAGGGGGGGAGGGGGTGTTAAATTTTATTTTAATTATTTGTTTTAATGAATGAAAAAAAATTTTTTTTTTAAATTATTTGTTTTAATGATCAAATTTAAAATTTTTAAAAAATTTTAATTCATGATAAAAAACTGTAAGTATTTTTTATCGATTTAAAAGCCTAAAAAATAAAAATTGGCTTAAATCGCCTATGATTGATTGTACTGATGATTATTTTCGAATGAAATTGGTTCAAACGCGAGAACCTAAAAATATTATATAAAAGCCTAAGTATTTTTTCATTATCCATCAAAAATGGCTCAATTCGCCTGTCAACTAAAAAGCCTAAATATATTTGCTCGAATAAAAATCATTATTATTTTTATTTACTTTAATTATTTGTTTAAGTCAATAATAATATTTATTTATATTTTAATTATATTAAATTTAATTATTTGTTTAAGTCAATAATAATATTTATTTATATTTTAATTATATTAAATTTAATTATTTGTTTAAGTCAATAATATTATTTATTTATATTTTAATTATATTAAATTTAATTATTTGTTTAAGTCAATAATAATAGTTATTTATATTTTAATTATATTATTATTTAATTATTTGTTTAAGTCAATAAAAGTATTAATTTATATTTTAATTATATTATTATTTAATTATTTGTTTAAGTCAATAATATTATTTATTTCTATTTTAATTATATTATTATTAAATTTAATTGTTTGTTTTAATCAAGTCAATTATTTATTTTTTAAATAATATATTTTTAAATTAAATTGTTTGTTTTAATGAAGTGAATTAAATAATTATTTTTTAATTTCATTTAATTATATATTTTATATTATTATTATTATTATTATTATTATTTTATATCAATATTATTATTTTATTATTATTAACATTTTATTTGTTTTAATGAATGAAAAAAAAACTTTTAATCCATACAAATATTTTTATTGACAAGATTAAAAAAGATTAATTTTTATTTCAAATCAAAAATATCCGAGTAATATGTTTTACGCATTTCGGCCAACAATATATGGATTTACCTTTTGACATTTTTTAATACTTAATAAAAAATTATACTAACTTAAAAACATAAAAATTATAAACATCAACAAAAATATACAAAAACAAAGAATATTTTCAAATAATTTATTCATTCAAAATTCTTCATAATCGTCATATTCTTCATTAAACTCTGAAAATTCTTCTGGACTGTTACCTAAAACCACATCACCTCCTCTATAATGACCATATGCCACACTTATATTTTTCCCCACCCAAACCCTATTATCATCCTTATTTGTTAATGCAGTTTTACTGTTTTTAATTGTAAATAATTGATGTTTTTTACTAGTAATACGAGTTTGTGGTACAGAAAAAATTAAGTTTTTGTTATAGCAATCTAGATATGACTTATGTTTTAAGTCAGTACCATTCAATGTTATACCCTTAGCTTTGATACTTTCAACTTCAGACAAGAGGCTATAACATTTTGGACGAAGAAACACCCACTCCTTGTATTTAAGTCCTTTATTCTCGTCTTTGAACTTTCCAATGACAGAATCAAGATTCCTACTATACAAGGGATGTTTTGGGTCATAATTAGAAGTATCGAGGAGATTATCACGAACCATAGCAGATAAAAGAATGTCTAACTTACAATTCTTAATTTCTAGAAAAAAGGAATCAGTGTCCCCAGCAACTATATTAATTTCACAAGTGAATTCGTTTCGATATTTTTCTAACTCTATATATTGTAATTGATACATCCTAAGTTTAGATAAATCGAGTACAGTTTGTCCAATGTAACTCGGTCGATCTAAACACACCGATTCCTTATTTAATAACACAGAGACCAAATCATTGTCGATTTTAAATGATTTTCGAAAAGTTGGTTTTGAGCAATAATTAATTAATTTGTTTGCAGAATTACATAATCTTAAATTAATTCGTTTTTTAAGATTTTCAACTGTTTTTCCGTAGAGGCTATTATTTAAAAGTTTATAATAGTTTTTATCTAAGTCATTGGTTGATTGCGCTCTAAGTTGTGTGTTAGTGTCTATATACTTTTTAAATATTGATTTTTGATTATATTTAATAGCTCTATGTACATGTGTAATTTTAATTTGTAAAGAAACAAAAAGCTGCAAAAGTCTCCAATGAAGAACATAATTCTTCTTTGGATAATGCGTTAGCATTAACTTCTCAACCTTAGAATCCGGAGCGCACATCTTTTCAGCAGCTACTGGAAAATCATTAAGTTTATCATGAAGAAATGTTGGGATTTCTAAATCTACTTCAAATGTGACAGCAAATGACAGTGATTCAAGATCCTTATTCAAAAAACTAATTAAATTATTTAATTGATTAGTATCAGTGACCCATTCAAAATTTCCATATGGTAATGGTTGACTTAAAGCCCAACCATAGAGATTATTGATGTCAATGTAAAGCAGTTCGGTGTTGTCATCAGATACTACGTGATGTTTATTAACAAAGGTTAATCCTCCACGGATTCCCCCTTCGAAAAAATTATGCATCTCCATATCAGTGAGAAGTTCAATTGGTTCATCAAGAGTCATAAGAGCCGATGCCCAAGACATACCGGGAATTCCATAAAAGTTAAGTGGTTCCAATCGGTTATGAGTTAAGGACTTTGAACGAAATTGCTGAAAAAAGTCAGCCAAAAGAAAAACATCAAGTTTGAGGTAAACCATCATATAATCTAGTAAAGAGTTACAATTGGTTTCTTCCCAAATAGATTGAGCCTTACTATATTCGGCTTCAGTTACATCTTCCCAAATCGGTGGAAGTTCATATGTAGTTTCTAACACTTCTTGAGAAGTTGCAAAGTTATAAGGGAAAATGCCTTTAGTATCGATAATACTACCTACAAATTCCGAACGAGTTAAAGGAAGAGTTGTCAATGTTTTAACTGCATTACTTAATGAACTATTTATAAATTGACAAGAATCAATGAATTTTACAGTTAATCCACTGATTCTTGCTGACAAAGAAAGAAACTTTTCACTTGTTACAGGAATACAACTTATTTCCCACATTTTAAAATCACTCATACCATACTTGAGGATATGGTGAAGATCATTCCCTCTCAAATTATGAAAAACAACTGGAAATTCAAACCTTATTTGTCGAGAAATATTACATTTTGAACAAGCTGCTCCCAAATATTTTCCAGTAAAGTGATCATGGTCCTTAACCGGTACTGATAAAATCTTATTACACAAATAACAACAAGTTGCCGAAGAAAACGAAAGAATGTCTGAGTCAGTTAATATTATTTTCTTTTTATAATTATTTTGATAAAAGGGTAAAACAGTATTAATTGAAATATTATTTATTTCTTGTAGAAAATTAATTACACAATCATCACCCAGGAAACTCTTGTATGATTTTTCACCTGTAAAATTGTTAATTGAAAGTAAACCGGCTGAAATCGGCATATGTATTTGAAAATGTATATCATCTGAAGGTAAGATAGCCTCAAAATCAGCGTAAAGGACGAAAGGAGGAGTAACAGTTTTAGCCCAATTCTTAAATTCCAAGTTTTTATTTAAAGGTAAAGTATAAAGAGTTGTGCCTAATTGATTTTTATCACACAACCCTTTATGTTTATTTAATGAAATTATATTGCGAAAACCATTTAGACATCGATGGCACCATATACTTTGAACTCTAGTATCAGTAAAAGAATGATTCCTATAATTTAAAAGCCTATCTAATTTAGTAACAGCGATATAATGATAGGAATCAAGGCTTTCTAATAAAATTAAATTAATGGGTTGTCCCCAACAACTTTAGAACGATGAATTATTTCGACATAAGGGTGTTTGAAAACTTCAGGGTTAGAAAAATCATTAATTAAATTATTTTCATCATACGTAAGAACATTAATTGAAAGATTTTGATTTTTAGCTTCAAATTTTGGAATGTCACAAAGTTTCATAGGTAAATCCGAAGGTGAAAAGTCAGGCTCAGATGTGTTGTAGCTAAAGGTTTCATTTCTATGATGGTTACCTATATTTTCATGATTTAAAATAGCTAAAATACTGTAAATGAAGCATAAATTATCGGAATTAGCAACATTTACAGTACAAAATTTATTTAATAATGATAATGGTGTTGGAATAAATCCATGACCACTCAGCCGATTTATTTGTGAAAACTTGGTAAGAACAAAATGAATTTCTTTTATTTTATTTATAACCCAGTTACTACCTTTATCATTATTTAATGTTATTTTTTCGTCAAGAAGAGTAGCACCTTCATCTAAAAATGAATCATTCATTATTCTGGCAGAGTTTGAAATGATGAAAGATTGAAATTCTCCATCTTTTTCAAACTCTACATCAATACAAAATTGAATCTTAACAGATCCCATTTGATTGATAACATTATTTAATTTATTAATTAACTGTGTGGGTACTGTAATTAACTTTAAATTTAAATTCGAAACATCCATTCTAACAATGGCATGTGATTGATTTAAATCAAAATTAACAATAGGTGCTATCGAGCCACCATATTGATTAACAGAAGGAATATCAACAGGAAAAACATCATCTGAATCAGAAATGATTATTACATCATCATCCGTCTTTGATTCGTCAGAGTCTGAAAGTATGATAGTTTCTATAACTTTAGGAACTTTCGAAGAGCGTGGATTATTAATATTATTATTTGTTTTTCTTTTATTTTTTGTAATATTATTATTATTATTATTATTATTATTATTATTATTATTATTATTATTATTATTATTATTATTATTATTATTATCATTCAATGGTAATTTAAAAATATATTTTCGCTTACAGTTAAACTGTGTTAAATGTTCCTTATGCTTTAAATAAAAGTCGGTATAATTCATTTTATGGGTGGTTTTACACGTGGGGCAAATAAAATAGGTGATGTGATTATAGGTATGAGAATAATAATTCTCCATAATCGTATCACAATTTCCATCATGTTGTGGAGAATTGCAAAAATTTGGGTAAAGGTTACCTGTTATAATAAAAGAAAAATTTAAATATATAAGTATAAAATCATTAAAATAAATCATTAAAAATCGTTAAAATAAATCACTAAACATTAAATTAATTTTACACACAATTTTATTTTGAAAATCTTATATAAGTAGTTTAAAATAGTTTAAAATCATAAAATGAATAAAATTAAATGGTTTTTATATTATGTAATTATTCATTAATTGTTTTTTATAGAAACCTCGGTTAGAAAAGAAGCTATCAAGTTAATTCTTGAGGAAAATTCCATAAATGCTATCAGTTTAAGCAGAAATTTACCAGTAATGTATTTACAATATTCAATGGAATATTTAAAATTTCCAATCATCTATTCATTTAGAGTAAGTATTTTTATTAAAAGTAATATTATTAATAAATTTTAATAGGAACCAACAACATTGAAACAAAGCCTATATAATATGAAAGTTGGTGAAATTGGTGAAATTGATCGAAAAAATATAACAGAGTTATTACGAGCCATCAACAAAGATATTAGTTTTAATGAACAATTCACTTTTATGAATTGTGAAAAAGAATGTAATTATGAAAATAAAAAAGAAAATGAACATTTTATGATTAAAATAAGAATTCAAGGATATAAAGAAGGAAACCAGACTATTCGACCAATTTGGAAAATTATTGAAGCCAAATGTATTTAAATAAAATTTATTTAACTTTATTCGTCATAGTTTTTTATCATATTATTTTTAATTTTTGTGTTTAAATTAATAAAATGTTAATATTAAATTTAATTCAAAAATTATCATTTTATAATAGTAAAAATTTAATAGTACTTACATTTAACTCTTTTACTTTTGCGACTCTGAGTTTTAACATTTTTGTTGGTAATTTTTATTAACGATTTTAATTCTTGAATAATATTATTGATAGATTCCATTTTCTAAAATAAAAATAAAAATAACTAAATATATGATAAAAAACTTACTAAAGTTTGGTATTTGATAAAAGTGAATTTTTTAAAAAATGCATTCAGTTATATATTAACAAACATGTAAGTGATTACATGATGGACCAATTAAAATTTAGTTTATAAAACACACTTAATTACATAACATCAAAAACATTTAAATACATATAATCCTCTGAACTTAATCCTTTAAAAGGAATATTACATAATGCATCTTTCATTACATTTTTAATTAAAAACAATTTTGAAAAGAAACTTTATTCAATAAATTCATTTATTTTTTCATTGTTTTTAACCAAGCTAAACAATGCTGTCCACATGTTTTTGTCATCGGATTTTGATAACGAATTCGATTGTATTCAATTGGCATTAACATTGATTCTAGTTTATTAATTAATATAGGGGATAATAGAAACCCATTGGATCAAATACATTTATTTTATTTGGTTTTACATAAATTGCAAGCCAATGTTCGCCACTGAGATTAGATGATTGAGTATTTACAATCAAAGCTTTGTTAACATCGATATATGGAATTTTATCTAGAGGGAAAACTCCAAGAAAATCTTTTCCCAATAATTTTCCACCAATAGAATCAATCTGAATAGAACTAATAATAATTTAAAAATATATAATTAATAAAAATTCTTACTTCATACTTGACAATTAAAAAATCTCAATCTGGTTTATAGTTCAAACTAATACTGTTCGATTGGAAGTAATTTGAATCTCCTTTTCAAAAACCCCATATACAATTACCGTAACAGATTCAGTTAGGGGTGATCCAAACTTTATATCTAATCTTAAATTTCCACTTTGTGGTAACTGACTTTGGTTAAGATCGAAATCTGGAGCCAATACGAATGTAAAGAATGGATACTTATTTCTAAAATCTGACATACTGATACCACAATTCAAATTTTTATTAAGATATCCCATATTCCTAACAATACTTTGCATATAACTTGTACTATAATTATCATTTTCAAAATCTTGACTATATTTTTCACGATAATCACTTCCTTTACTTAAAGTTATTGACTTAACGTTAAAGTGATCAAACATAGTAAATGTATCTAAAAACGAACCACTAAATCTTTTATTTCCCTGGAAAGTTACAAGGATAAAATTAGGTAATCGTCTATCACCAAATATTTGTTCCTTATAAAAAGAAGAAGATCCAATAGGTAAAGAAAATTCAACAACTTCTTTGCTTCGCATTGGATAAATTGCATTTCTTGTAGCAAGACCTATTTGATGACCCGCTAAAACAGAAGGTTCAACACGAACTCTTCTAACCATTAATTTTGCATCTAGCAATACTATTTTAGGTACAAATTTAGTACATGTCAGACTTTTTTCTGGATTTGTTCTTGTTAATTTAATTTGGACACTAACACCTGGTAACAAATATTTGGTTTGATCAAAGAAATCAAATTGGAGTGGTGAACATAATGAAAATGCTTTTGATTTTGCAATCCATGTTTTTCGCATAAGATCATGTTCAGTGTAACCCATTCCCCCTAATGATGTATGTTTAGTATCTTGATTATAATTTATAATAGTTTCAATTAGAGATTTGTGTGCAAAACTATCATTTGCTCCTTCAATTTTAGTAGAATTAAAAACTAATTCAGCGTCTTTAAAAAGAGTTTGAAAAAAGAAATTGTTTGCTGTTACGTCAGCTTCTTGTGTAATATTTTCACCTAAGCTATTTACAACTTTCAACTGAATATACAACAAAGTATCGTTCAAATCTAAATATTCTGTTTGTGATCCGTTAATGTAAAATTGAATCGAAGAGGTACCAGCATCAGTTATTGAATTCATTGGGAAAATATCTTCAAATGAACCATGTTCAATCACGGCTTGAGGGGATGGTCTATCAAAAAGACATAATTCAGATTTTGCACTAATCATTTTTCAAATATAGTTCCGAATCCTCTCATTCTTTTGTTTATATGTTTCTTCATAATCTTTCTACGCTTAAGTGTCCCTCCTTTTTGTTCATTTTCATGATTAAATACATCACTTACTTTATTAATAACACTAGGTAAAGTTTGCATAACACTAGGTAAAGATTCTTTAAATTCAGATATTGCATTTGATTTTAAAGCAGGTAAAAAATCAGAATTATTATTTATTACGTCATTTGCCGTTTTCATACCGAAATTGCCTATACGTCTAAGAATAGGTAATGCAAATCTACCTATTGTTTTCAACCAACCGGTTCCATATTGTTTACCTATAAAATATGGTAATTCTCCACCAGATTGAGTACTACTATAAAAATTTACAATGTCAGGATTACTCATTTATTTTACGAAAATGTAATGTAAGAAAGTTTATCTTCTTTACCAAATATATATTTTCCACTATCGTCACGAATATTGATTTCTATATTGTTTATATATGTTGATGATACAGACAAATACATTGGGTTTTTCTCTATAATTTGAACTAGATCATCCTTTTTATGTTTTTCAACCCATACACATTTCAATAGAGGTATCAAAACATCACCAACAAGAATAGGTTCAATGATATTTGTATAGATCATC
Organism: Schmidtea mediterranea; assembly: GCA_022537955.1. Lineage (NCBI taxonomy): Eukaryota > Metazoa > Platyhelminthes > Tricladida > Dugesiidae > Schmidtea > Schmidtea mediterranea. Next base: position 110,020,333 of record CM039680.1, read on the forward strand.
ATTTGTTGATTACTTTGCAAAATTTCTGGTAAACGTAATCCAACAATAACTTTTTCTGAATATGATTCTTCACTTAATCCCAAACTTTGAGCCAAAAATTTACTAAATTTAACTTTACTGACATCATCTTCCAATTCAATTTTGACTAATCTTCCTTGTTCAATTTCGCAAGATTTAAATGGATGCGGATAAAAAGTCATTAATTGATCATTTATTTGTGATAAATTAGTAATGATTAAATTTTCTTCAAATTTATCTGTATACTCGACATCGTAAAAATAATTTATAGTTAATCGAATTGTGTCAAACTTTATTTTACGATTATTTGAAGGAATTTTAATTTGATTCAAGTTTTCAATAAAATTTATTTCTTTTTTATTAAATCCTAATTTTTGAGCTTCTGCAATACTATCAAATGAAATTTTAAATGGAAAATATTTACAATTAATATTTAAAGTATTTCCATCAATGTATACTAGATAAAATATAGAGTCGTGACTAATTGTATATTCATTATTTGCATCGTTATAGTAAAAATATTCATAACTTGTATGTAATGTACTCTTACTATATTTAATATTTGAGTTGTTATAAAATGGAAAATTATTGTATACAAAAGTGAAATCGGTCAGAGCAACTTGCCATTCACCTTCCAAGTAAATAGGATTTTGAAATTCAACATTAAATTTATCAGCTTTATTATTTGGATGAGTAAGAAGACAACTATTACTCGGTAGATTTATGTAAAATTCTTTATTCATTTATTTTTCTAAAATGTATTGATAAATGTGTTTTGGTATCTTTACTAAATTTAATTAATTTTCCACTATCATCGCGAATATTAATTTCAATGTTGTTTATAGTTGAAGTTGAAATTGGTAAATACATTGGATTCTTCATTTCTAATTGTACAATTTCCCCTTGTTCATAGTTTTTAACCCAAATAGATTTTAATAGAGGAACTCTAACATCTCCAACAGTTATTGGTTCAATAATATTCGAATAAATGAACATTTGTTGATGATGATGTAATAATCTTGGAACTTTATTACCAACGATGTCTTTTTCACTAAAAGTTTGTTTATTTAATCCTAAGGTTTTGATTAAATTGTTGTCAAAATATATCTTTGAAATGTTATCTGCAAGTTTTATTTTAACCAATTCATTGTTTTCAATTTTTAGTTCTTTAAACGGAGACGGAATAAATGACATTAAATGTCCTTGTAATTCAGATAATGTGTTTATGAGTAAATTATCTTCAAAATATTTTTCAAATATTGTTTTTTCTTCATAACTTATAATTATCCCGAATTGTTCCATAACACCATCATCTGTAAATTTTGGTAATTTTAATCGACAATGATCATCTTCATTAATGACGGATATAGATTTTAATCCAAAACTAAACGCATGTTGAATGTCAGGGAATGTTACTTTAAATGGAACATGTAGACAGACAATAACCAAGTTCTCATATTTTTCAATAAAAACATCGACATCAGGGGTATGTTTAGAATTTATTAATTCATAAGTTTCATTTTGATTATTTATTTTCAAATATTTTACTTCAGTACCACTCTTCATCGTTTCATAACTTAGGTAAGAATTACTATAAAACGGAAATGTTTTATACACAAAAGTAAAATCAATCAAAGCAACTTCCCACTCACCATCCAAGTAAATAGGATTTTGAAATTCGACATTAAAATTACTAGCTTCATTATTAGGAAAAATAAGAGGACAACTATTACTAGGTAAAATTATATAAAACTGGTTTTCTTTCATTGTGATACATATGCCGATTTCAGCCGGTTTACTTTTAATTAACAATTTTACAGGTGAAAAATCATACAAGTGTTTCCTGGGTGATGATTGTGTAGTTAATTTTCTACAAGAAATAAATAATATTTCAATTAATACTGTTTTACCCTTTTATCAAAATAATTATAAAAAGAAAATAATATTAACTGACTCAGACATTCTTTCGTTTTCTTCGGCAACTTGTTGTTATTTGTGTAATTTAACTCGTTCGGAATTTGTAGGTAGTGTTATCGATACTAAAGGCATTTTCCCATATAACTTATCATTATTAAATAAATTTTGTACTGTAAATGTTGCTAATTCCGATAATTTATGCTTCATTTACAGTATTTTAGCTATTTTAAATCATGAAAATATAGGTAACCATCATAGAAATGAAACCTTTAGCTACAACACATCTGAGCCTGACTTTTCACCTTCGGATTTACCTATGAAACTTTGTGACATTCCAAAATTTGAAGCTAAAAATCAAAATCTTTCAATTAATGTTCTTACATATGATGAAAATAATTTAATTAATGATTTTTCTAACCCTGAAGTTTTCAAACACCCTTATGTCGAAATAATTCATCGTTCTAAAGTTGTTGGGGGACAACCCATTAATTTAATTTTATTAGAAAGCCTTGATTCCTATCATTATATCGCTGTTACTAAATTAGATAGGCTTTTAAATTATAGGAATCATTCTTTTACTGATACTAGAGTTCAAAGTATATGGTGCCATCGATGTCTAAATGGTTTTCGCAATATAATTTCATTAAATAAACATAAAGGGTTGTGTGATAAAATCAATTAGGCACAACTCTTTATACTTTACCTTTAAATAAAAACTTGGAATTTAAGAATTGGGCTAAAACTGTTACTCCTCCTTTCGTCCTTTACGCTGATTTTGAGGCTATCTTACCTTCAGATGATATACATTTTCAAATACATATGCCGATTTCAGCCGGTTTACTTTTAATTAACAATTTTACAGGTGAAAAATCATACAAGAGTTTCCTGGGTGATGATTGTGTAGTTAATTTTCTACAAGAAATAAATAATATTTCAATTAATACTGTTTTACCCTTTTATCAAAATAATTATAAAAAGAAAATAATATTAACTGACTCAGACATTCTTTCGTTTTCTTCGGCAACTTGTTGTTATTTGTGTAATAAGATTTTATCAGTACCGGTTAAGGACCATGATCACTTTACTGGAAATATTTGGGAGCAGCTTGTTCAAAATGTAATATTTCTCGACAAATAAGGTTTGAATTTCCAGTTGTTTTTCATAATTTGAGAGGGTATGATCTTCACCATATCCTCAAGTATGGTATGAGTGATTTTAAAATGTGGGAAATAAGTTGTATTCCTGTAACAAGTGAAAAGTTTCTTTCTTTGTCAGCAAGAATCAGTGGATTAACTGTAAAATTCATTGATTCTTGTCAATTTATAAATAGTTCATTAAGTAATGCAGTTAAAACATTGACAACTCTTCCTTTAACTCGTTCGGAATTTGTAGGTAGTATTATCGATACTAAAGGCATTTTCCCTTATAACTTTGCAACTTCTCAAGAAGTGTTAGAAACTACATATGAACTTCCACCGATTTGGGAAGATGTAACTGAAGCCGAATATAGTAAGGCTCAATCTATTTGGGAAGAAACCAATTGTAACTCTTTACTAGATTATATGATGGTTTACCTCAAACTTGATGTTTTTCTTTTGGCTGACTTTTTTCAGCAATTTCGTTCAAAGTCCTTAACTCATAACCGATTGGAACCACTTAACTTTTATGGAATTCCCGGTATGTCTTGGGCATCGGCTCTTATGACTCTTGATGAACCAATTGAACTTCTCACTGATATGGAGATGCATAATTTTTTCGAAGGGGGAATCCGTGGAGGATTAACCTTTGTTAATAAACATCACGTAGTATCTGATGACAACACCGAACTGCTTTACATTGACATCAATAATCTCTATGGTTGGGCTTTAAGTCAACCATTACCATATGGAAATTTTGAATGGGTCACTGATACTAATCAATTAAATAATTTAATTAGTTTTTTGAATAAGGATCTTGAATCACTGTCATTTGCTGTCACATTTGAAGTAGATTTAGAAATCCCAACATTTCTTCATGATAAACTTAATGATTTTCCAGTAGCTGCTGAAAAGATGTGCGCTCCGGATTCTAAGGTTGAGAAGTTAATGCTAACGCATTATCCAAAGAAGAATTATGTTCTTCATTGGAGACTTTTGCAGCTTTTTGTTTCTTTACAAATTAAAATTACACATGTACATAGAGCTATTAAATATAATCAAAAATCAATATTTAAAAAGTATATAGACACTAACACACAACTTAGAGCGCAATCAACCAATGACTTAGATAAAAACTATTATAAACTTTTAAATAATAGCCTCTACGGAAAAACAGTTGAAAATCTTAAAAAACGAATTAATTTAAGATTATGTAATTCTGCAAACAAATTAATTAATTATTGCTCAAAACCAACTTTTCGAAAATCATTTAAAATCGACAATGATTTGGTCTCTGTGTTATTAAATAAGGAATCGGTGTGTTTAGATCGACCGAGTTACATTGGACAAACTGTACTCGATTTATCTAAACTTAGGATGTATCAATTACAATATATAGAGTTAGAAAAATATCGAAACGAATTCACTTGTGAAATTAATATAGTTGCTGGGGACACTGATTCCTTTTTTCTAGAAATTAAGAATTGTAAGTTAGACATTCTTTTATCTGCTATGGTTCGTGATAATCTCCTCGATACTTCTAATTATGACCAAAACATCCCTTGTATAGTAGGAATCTTGATTCTGTCATTGGAAAGTTCAAAGACGAGAATAAAGGACTTAAATACAAGGAGTGGGTGTTTCTTCGTCCAAAATGTTATAGCCTCTTGTCTGAAGTTGAAAGTATCAAAGCTAAGGGTATAACATTGAATGGTACTGACTTAAAACATAAGTCATATCTAGATTGCTATAACAAAAACTTAATTTTTTCTGTACCACAAACTCGTATTACTAGTAAAAAACATCAATTATTTACAATTAAAAACAGTAAAACTGCATTAACAAATAAGGATGATAAAAGGGTTTGGGTGAGGAAAAATATAAGTGTGGCATATGGTCATTATAGAGGAGGTGATGTGGTTTTAGGTAACAGTCCAGAAGAATTTTCAGAGTTTAATGAAGAATATGACGATTATGAAGAATTTTGAATGAATAAATTATTTGAAAATATTCTTTGTTTTTGTATATTTTTGTTGATGTTTATAATTTTTATGTTTATAAGTTAGTATAATTTTTTATTAAGTATTAAAAAATGTCAAAAGGTAAATCCATAAATTGTTGGCCGAAATGCGTAAAACATATTACTCGGATATTTTTAATTTGAAATAAAAATTAATCTTTTTTAATCTTGTCAATAAAAATATTTGTATGGATTAAAAGTTTTTTTTTTTTCATTCATTAAAACAAATAAAATGTTAATAATAATAAAATAATAATATTGATATAAAATAATAATAATAATAATAATATAAAATATATAATTAAATGAAAATAAAAAATAATTATTTAATTCACTTCATTAAAACAAACAATTTAATTTAAAAATATATTATTTAAAAAATAAATAATTGACTTGATTAAAACAAACAATTAAATTTAATAATAATATAATTAAAATAGAAATAAATAATATTATTGACTTAAACAAATAATTAAATAATAATATAATTAAAATATAAATTAATACTTTTATTGACTTAAACAAATAATTAAATATTAATATAATTAAAATATAAATAAATAATATTATTGACTTAAACAAATAATTAAATAATAATATAATTAAAATATAAATTAATAATATTATTGACTTAAACAAATAATTAAATAATAATATAATTAAAATATAAATAAATATTATTATTGACTTAAACAAATAATTAAAGTAAATAAAAATAATAATGATTTTTATTCGAGCAAATATATTTAGGCTTTTTAGTCGACAGGCGAATTGAGCCATTTTTGATGGATAATGAAAAAAAAATACTTAGGCTTTTATATAATATTTTTAGGTTCTCGGGTTTGAACCAATTTTATTCGGAAATAATCATCAGTACGATCAATCATAGGCGATTTAAGCCAATTTTTATTTTTTAGGCTTTTAAATCGATAAAAAATACTTAAAGTTTAAATTAAAATTTTTAAAAAATTTTAAATTTGATCATTAAAACAAATAATTAAAAAAAAAATTTTTTTTTCATTCATTAAAACAAATAATTAAAATTAAAATTAACACCCCCTCCCCCCCTAAATTCTTTTTTAGGGGGAGGGGGGGTCTCGGGATTTTTTCAAGCCAAATATCCACGGGGCATAGTCCTCATATCCCTCTACTTTTATGAAATCAAGCTTTTTACAAAATCTTACTAGGCAGCCATTATTTTATCTTTTATTGTAAAAGATGTTTCAATTTGGTTTTGGTCTTAAAAGTATTTTCAATGTTTAAAATTTTAGTTGCCAAAATAATGCATTTGGATTTGATTTTTTTTATTAAATTTTAAACTGGGATTTTGACAAAGTTATTTCCATCGTATTTGATCGAATTATGCAATAATAAGGCATATGTAAGATATCGGAACTTTTTACTAAGAAATGCATATAACTCTGAAAAGATTTGGACATTTTGCCATCATGTACATAAAGGTTAGGTAACTGGTGTTTGTTGCTAAATTGAACAGAAGCGCTTGGCATTGGAAACGATAAAGCTCAAGCGCAGTAACAAATAAATTTAAATTTGAACATAAATTTCTGAATTTAGGTAGATTGAAAGGGGAAATTTTTTATTTTTATATTTCATACTTAAAAGTATTTGTGTATTACATAAAAAATGATGCGATTTAAGTATTTCAGATGTCTGTGAGACATGGGAAAATATATAAATACCGAATTGTTTTAATTATTAAAGTTAAATGCGAATATTTGCAATTAAATTATGTCTAATAATGAAGCATCGAAAAATTCACTCGATTTAACATTTTTAAGTTGTGATAATGATATGATTATTATAAATGGCTCCTAAAAAACCCTCGCGAAAGCATGTCCATGCCATCATGCAGGGTTACTTAATACGAATTAAGTAATGTTTTTCTTCCTTTTTCATTACGTAACAGATCTATATATTCTTAATAATATTTACTTATTATTAGGACAGGCATTATAAATGTTTGCAACTATTCGAAAAACCTTAACAATATGTTGTAGAAAAATTAAAATTTTTAAAATTTAAAGTTAATTTCTGTAATTTCAAAACTATTATTAAACTGCATCTTCAAAATTATATGGCATAAAGATATTTTAATGAAAAATTCAACAGGTTTTCTCACAGACTGTCAGACATTTTCCTATTAGCATTTATTACAAATTAGAAAACCTATGGAATATTTTCTTAAATCAGTTCTACAGAAATTTGGCACAAGAATTTCTGGTAAATTTCATTCTTTTTAAATCACTGATTCTGAGCCAGCAGTAAGTTCTATCTGTAAAATCATAATTTGGGAGTTTTTTGTTTCAAATTATACACTTTAACAATGAATTAAATATTATTATTATTATTATTATTATTATCATTATTATTATTATTATTAATATTATTATTATCATCATCATAATACACACAAAATCACTCTTATCAATGTTATCAGATCATTGTCATGATGACAATGTCATCAGTTGCCTTGTCATCTGTCATCATTGTCGTCATCCTTGTGATAGCCGCTATCACGAGGATAACGACAATAGCGTTATCAATTAATCAATTTACATTTACTTTTATTAGTTAATATACTTTACCATTTAGAAAATTAATTTTTTTAATTTTACCATCATTCATTAGTCGGCAATAAAATTTGTTATCATTTTAGTCTGCATCAATTTTGTCAGCCATTTGTAATCATTTTTTCATTATTATCTTTATAATTTTCATTAAAATTCATTTCATTCTTCATTATTATCTTTGTCATATGCGTGATTGGTTTTTTTGGGTGTTTTTTGTGCATATATGTGCACGCTGATTTTTTATGAGATTGTTCTCGTGTATGTGTTTATTTCTAATATCTTCCTTGGCGAGTACTAATTCGCTGACACTGAAAGACATATTTGTTCTATTTTCTTGATTTTAGTTATTTATACGATTAACTGATTTGGTATTATTTGATATTTCATTTCTTGATTATTTTTTGTTAGTATCTTTACTGATAGTAAAACTGTCTTTACATAATTTTCTCCAATAAACTACTTCAGCTGGACTTACTTTTATACTTGCATTGTTAAATTAATTGCAAACACTATGTGAAGTACTGCTTCTTCCATGTTTTAATTTGTTTCTCTTCCAAACAACAAGAAATCCAGCCTCTCAGTGTTCGAAATGGTCTTTCAACTTGTACATTTGATTGATGATGATAATTACTTGAATAAACTATCTTCACTTGATATTTTTGCGCTATGTTCCTAAAACTATTCGAATCAAACCATTTTCCTTTATCAACGTGAATTTCTTTCGGTGAACAAAATTTCAAAATCCATGAACTTAACACATTGTTGACTAGAACTTTTTCATCCTTTGTTCCTATTGCTTTCAGCATTATATATTTACTAAAATGGTCAATTATAGTGAGAACATATTATCTTAAACAAAGATCAATGAATATATTTTCAAATAGTTTAAAAATATAAAATTAATTAATATAAATATAATGAAATTTGAAACAAATAAAGTTAAAAAAAATATTGTCTCAATTTAAATAATTTACTAAATTGTATTTTAGTTATCCAATGAAATAAAATTATTTAAAATATTGTCTTAATTTATTTAATTTATTAAATTTATATATAATTATTTCATAAAATTTAAAATAAATAATGTTAATTTAAACATTGCTTTAATTTAAATAATTTACTGAATTTAAATGTAAATAAACAATGAAATTTCTAAGTAATAAAATTAATAAAAATATTGCCTAAATTTAATATTAACTGTATATTTTTCTTTTAATATTACTATTAATATTACTATTTAATATTAATTTAATATTAACCTTAAAAAACATAAAAGTAAACTGTTTTTCATAAACAATTTTATTTTACATGAAAAGGAAAAGTTTAAAAAATTGATAAATTTGAATTCTTTTATCCGTAAAAATTTTAACAAAAGATAGTTTCATTATTCTTTTTAAGGAGGCTTTTATTTTGCTGAAACCTTTCCCCACAGTCAGCACAATGGCTAAGATTTCTCTGTGGTTTAATGGTAGAATAAACATTTTCATGCATTATATTAATTGAATTAAAAATATTCGTAATTTATATTCGTAAATTGAGAATATTCTTAATAGAAATTTGAATATAATTTGTATTTATTCCAGTATATGTGTAACATCGAAATATTCTAAAATTAATCAAAATTATTTTTGAAATTTTATGTTAAAAATAAGTTAACTGTAAATTTTACTGACAATTTAATAAGTAGATAATTCAAGTATTTTTAATTTTTTAAGTATGATTTAATATTAAAGTTACTTTTTCTAATATCGTAAGAAATCAACAGCGACATACATTTATTAATTTCATAGAAACTGAACATTGTAAAGTCGAATATTTAAACAACTGTTATTTTGATGAATTTTAGAATTTTCTTTGAAAATGCTAAATATATAATGTAAAATTCGAATTGTAATCCACGTCTTTTCAAAAATGTTTTTGAAAAGCTTACACATCGTTTTATTCAATATATAAATCTTTTCGAAAGTTAATAATAATTAAATTAATTTCTACAAAATTTGACTATGAATCAGATTTATTTAAAGTATTCACGAATTTTCGGCACAGATTCAGTAAATTAATCAGTCTGACAGCAGTTTCGAAACAAGATAATCAAACAATTTTTAGAATAATCATGAACACTTGGATTTATAGATTTGGAAAACCAATAAGCCTTTTAACCGATAAAGGCAAATGTTTTGAGAGTTTATTCTTCAAAGAAAGTTTATCGAAATTAGGAATCAAGCAAGAATTCAGTTCTCTAATGGATTGGTAGAAAGAATGATACGAACGATGAGAGACCTTATTACAACAACACTATTAGGAGAATGTAACGAAAAACACTGGGTAGAACTACTACCGAAGATAGAATTTACGATAAACGCAACTCAACAAAGTTCAACTGGGTTTTCCCCGTTTAAAATAAAATAGGAAAAAAGATGAAATGCAATGTTTATTTCACCACATTAAATAGAACTCCAGAGTGGAGCGACCGTCAAACAGAGAAGAATTGAATGGCTGTAGAAGTGCTAGTAGTCCTAAAAAAGGGGAGAGTTATGTACTTTTAATATTTAAAAGTTCTTTAAAATATTTTAAGACATTGAAAAATTTTAAAAGAGTGATTTTTAAAATTATTCTAATTTGTTTTTAAGTTTTGGAATAAATAAATACATAAATCCATAACAATTTTGACTTAACTGGGACTATGTTTAAATCCATAGCCAAACTTCGGCCAGGTAGTCACCATTTCAGTTCAGCTTCGGTAACGGAGTCGACCAAGACAGTGTTTTGGTCGTTGATGATTATCTTCTGTGCGTGATTTTCAGCAATAAAATCATCGCGTCTACAAGTGAGTCAGTGGATTTTCTACTTAAGGTCTTTAATCTTCTCAGGGACGAACCGAGATCCCTGGATGCTCTCATATTTAGAGCGCAACTGTTGAAATTTCGTGATTCAAGGAAGATGCAATAGATAGATCGAGGTGGATGTTGATGGCATAGGATCATTTTCTTTTGATATTAATTTCATTAGATATTAATTGGATAGTTTATTCTATGTGAAAGAAAAGAAATAAAAGGAAATTTAATTAATTAATTAAAACTATATACACCAGCTGTCACTGAGATAAATTACCTATAATATAAAAGAAAATCAATAAATTTATAGCATATAAACACATCAACTCACCTTGAGGTTACTTGTAAAGTCGTCAATGAGACAAACCCTAAACTATAGAGACACAAAAAGTGATAGAGAAATAAAATAATGCACATTAACTCAACCTATAATAAAACATGCATGCTAACTTTTAACATGTAGCCATCCGAAGTTGAAAAAATCCCTATAATAAATAATTTTATAAACATTTTTGAGATAATTTCAGAAAGAAAAATGGCGGAAAAAATTTTTAATTTAAATTTTGAGGTTTTTGCTAAGAAATTTTGAGTAAATGAGGATGTATCTTCATAAGATTTACCCTTAAAACTAAAATTAATCTAATATTTCAGATATTTCTGTCGAAAAAAGCAAAACCTAAAATCCGAAAAAAAGCATAAATTTTTAAATTATATTGGTAAGTTTTAAAAAATAATCATAAACCAAATTATTTTGGGTACATAATCGATTATGTTTTTCAAAATATGTATAAAAAATATATTTATTTAATGCAAATAATAATTTTTATAAGTTCAAAAATAATTTAACTCACATTTTTTGAATAATATCCGAAAAAAAATACATATTTTTGGAGAGTAGTTATTGTTACTTACTTAATTTCCTAAATATTATTTATAATAATATATATGAAATAGTTGATCAAAGTTATATTTAAGAGCTTGAATTATGATCATATTTCCTTATGAAATCATAATTCATATATATATTCATATAATTTAACTTTAAGTTATATAACTATAAAAAAATAACTTACTTAGCAACCATTTAAAAAATGGCTGAAATGCATTCACAAAAAATAAATTCCGCCAAGTTGATTTATGTATCAACTTGAATTATAGCGGAATTTATCTCAGTGACAGCTGGTGTACTCGTTGGACGCAATCAAATGTCCATACACACAATCAATCATACAAACCAAATCCAACCAATCAGGGCATACAAAATGTAGATGTATTAACTTAACGAAGCATGTTTTATTGTTATGTATGATAGGTCAAACTAATTACTGGACTTTGGGTATTTCTCAAAAAGTAATGTCGTGGCGGTGTTAGGCTATGGTGTTTCATTTGTTAAGTGGATTTGGTAGATTTGTTGACAGTAGTGATGTCTATAATTTTGATGTGGAATTTTTATTCCATTATTTGTTTATCATACTGGAGATAGAACTAAAACTTTTCGAGTCTTATTTATCTTGATTTTGATTTTATTGTCTTCGATGGTTAAAATCGTGATTAATTTACGTAAAATGACAAAACAACGAACGTTTTATTCCTAATAATATTGTTTAAGATCGAAATTAGAGCGATTTTAAGTCGCTGCATTGTCCGGTAATTTTCATTTCTATTTGCCTTTTCCTCAACTATCGTACATGTATTACTCCTATCGAAAAATAAATTTGCCTTAACTGTACTATTATCGTGTATAGAATATACAATAATCTCACGATAACATATGCCTATTTATTACTTAAAACTATTTCTGCTCCTCTGCCCACTACAGTCTCGCAATTACTAGCAAATTTTACTACTAATATTCATCAATGTCTGTCCCTAGTCGACCTTCTCAATAAATATAAATTTAGACAGGTTTAAAAAGGAAATTCTTACTTACACATTCATTTAAATGTTAAAAACTCTATAGTCATGGCGATCTTTCCGTTATTTTGCCATCATACCACTCCGGCTATCTTTCATGGCCGCCGCGGTGACATGCAACGAAGTCCTGCTTTCGAGATCAGTGCAACGCGACCTGAACTGTCCCAGCAGACATCGAAGGGTGAAAACGATAAACCGACACGTACGACATCCCTCAAATTTAACTGAAAGAATTGAATATCGATTTAACATTTTCACTGACTTAGCATAAAATAAATATAATAAAATTTAGGGGGGAACTGTCGTGAGCACTAAAATGTTTCGGGCCATCCATAATAAAATTAAAAGTTTAATAAGACATAAAATTACTAAAATATATTAAAAAGACAAAATATAACATCACTTACGGTTCCAAGAAATATAATTGTGCTAATAGGTTGCAAATAAAATTTTTGTAAAGATTTGTAAAAGTTTGTAAGAAGTTAAAAATTATGAAAATGACTGTTGTATATATACTATTTTCATGCTATTCTATTTTCAGAGAACTTTGAGCCTTTTTCGGCCATTTTCCGCCAGTTTATTTTTGTTTTACTGATGGTTTATAGCCCAACAAAATTACTTTATAAAATAAAAGATACACATTAGTTTCATATAAATATTCGAAAAATATATCTCTACAATTGCAAAATCATTTATTCTGAACTCTAAAACTTATTTATAATTAATATAATCTTTTCATGTTTTTTGCTTTTATTTCTAAAGAATTTTTTAATGGTCTTAATTAAAGTTCGTTTCTTATTTATTAGTTGTAAAATATATATTTAATTATATTTTGTTAATTGTATCTAACGAAAGTTTTGGAGTAGCAATGAAATCAGAAGTAAATCATATTTTATTATATTTTCAGATTCCACAGAAAGAAATGTCAAAGTTATGGACAATCAAATGAGCTCCAGTTTTAGACAATTCAATTTCTTAAATTTTTTCTATTAAATGTTATAATAGAATAAATTAAATTGTGAGCAAAATACGCTTATACATAAATGAACTTCAATTATTTTCGAGTCAGTGTTTTAATAAATTATTTTTATATCTGTACAAATTTAAGAAAAGACAGTTTCACAAAATAAATGGAAGTAACTGAGAAAATCTTTATTTGAGGATAATAATGAGTGATTCTGGTTACAAATACTGATGGTGGATTATATTGGATAAAGAATTAGTGAAATAATGGAAAATTCTGAGTATGAAAAAAATGCCGATGTTATCTTGCATAGAATGATTCGATTGGTTGTCTAGTAGAGAATGGATTGGTGATTGAGGAGTTTGCGAAATGCATTCAATTGCAATAGGCACATATTTGCGCACAATATTTATTATTAAAGCACATATTTACTAATAAAACTAAGCTTTTACTAAATGATTTCATTAAATTAAAAAAATATAATTTATGAACTAAATCCTGTTCAATAATGATCAAAGTTCATTATGCTTTGAACAGTTGATTTAGTCTAATTTATTATCTGCAAAACAGATTTAATTAATAATAATTTTGCACAGAAATGTAAATGCTAAAAATTGTAATTATGTAAATATTTTATTATTATGATTACTGACTGACAACAACCATTTGTTTTAGATATATTAGGAATTATATATCTAATTATTGTAAAGATGTGTATGTTTGTTAATTTAAATAATAATAATAATAAAAAAAATTATTATTATTATTATTATTATTATTATTATTATTATTATTATTATTATTATTATTATTATTATTATTATTATTATTGTCATGTTTAAAAGTAACTATAAATAAATAACGCTACTGTCTACGAGTTCGACAAGTAATCAAAAGTTGAAAAACCCGATATTTTGAAAATTCAATTATCTGACAAGTTCAAAATTAAAATAGAAAACAGTGAATTTGATATTTAGAAAAACGCTGAACAATTTTCGTCTCCAGCTGTTTGCGAACCGAATGCGAAGTTTGGATTTTCCCCCAAAAATATTCTCTTTCAGTCAGTGCAGTCGAATCTCAGTGTGAATCGACAAGAGCTTACTGTCTTTCACTGTCTCTCTCATACACAAATGCAACCACACTCAGTTTATAAAACAGAGATATTCGAAAAATCCGATTGAGATAGGCTGTATGCATTTGCTTGGGTTGAAGAGAAATTTGTCTACTAACAACTGATTTCGAAAAAAAGCACCGAGAAAATTCGAATACGCTGTTTAACATCTGTCTTATTGAAAAATATTTTTCGAGCAATTTATCTTCTTCAATTCAAAACCAGCATGTTCAAAGCATGTAGGGAGCTGTTGTGCCAAACTTTTACAAAGTAAAAATTGTTCCTTAAATTATGTAAAATTTCAAAGATGTCTGGCAATAGAAAAATGAAAATTGAAACGTTGATGATTTGAAAGTATTACTGTTTAAACGTCTGGAAATAAAATAATAGAGGTATGAGTTTTTTTTAATTAATTACTATCTCTGCTATTATTATAATAATCATTATAAGTATATTACTTTTATTATTAATATTATTATTATTATTATTATTATTATTATTATTATTATTATTATTATTATTATTATTATTATTATCAAATAAAATATAATATATAAAATATAATAATAATATATAAAACAATTATTAATTGACAGCTTTATAAAATTTAATTTAACTCCCAATTGTGAGGAGACATTAAAGTTCTTAATTCAGTTTCTCTTGGAACCAACTTACATGAAATAAGGTTTCAGCCGGAAAGTATAAGCTAAATAAATAATTATAAATAAAAATTGTAAAATATATTCAATAAAAATTACATAAAAGAAATCCAACTATTCATTTACTATGGAAAGCGTTAACTATTTCAATCACTGTAAAAATGTATCGTTTTCGAATATTTTTTTGTTTTAATAAACTATTAAGCATTTTATCTGTAATGGATGATAGTAATATAGTAAAACATCGATTATCTGAACAAAATTTTCATTTTAGTACTTTTTAAATACAATTTTATGTGTAATTATATATGATATTGTTTTAAATAAACAATATTTTATCTTTTGTTTTGTTTTATTTAATCAATGTGCATATTTAAATATCTTGAAAGAGAGAAAAATGAAAAATTATAGTTTGAAACATCGGTGGCAAGGGTGCTTTAATAAAGAAACATGACGAAGAAACTTCTATTGGAAAGAAATCATACCTGTATAACATAGGAAAATCAACTGTATTTTGGTGTATTTTTGTTTCTAAATCTTTCAAATAATCGAGGTTTTACTATTTAAATTATTAATTTATTTTGAAATGGTTATATATTTATTTTTATCTGAAAATCTATAAACATCCACGAAATATATTATTATTGGTGGACTAAACTTTAGGATTTTAAGTACTTTTGCCGCTAAAGGACTTATAATCCTTATTAATTTTCTTAGCCTTGTATCGCTAGACACTTTAAAATCGGAATATGCGTTTTTCTCCTATTACCAATATTTGGTTTAGATAACATTTAAAATATTATTTAATTATAATTTATAAGATACACGATTTACAATATATTTCGACAGTTTTCTTGTGATCATTAAGTAAAATTGTCAAACCGTGTATATTGTGGATTATATCAATTCTATGATTTTTTTTATAAATACATTAATTTAAAATATTTTTATGATTTTTAATGTAAATTTCATTTAATTTCATTTTATAACAATACACCCGTAAAAACAACAAATACAATACACATAAACACAATTCAACAGAAAAATTACTTAAAAATATTCAAAAAAGTTTACGAAATTTCCTTTCATCCAAAATGTGATGCCCAGAGATATTTAATTTCATAATAAAACAACATAAATTAATGATTTCAACCAATAGTACATTATCAGACAAACTACAAGGATAAAAAAACTATTATCTCATGTGCAAATATTTATAAATTATTTTTTAACAAAACTTAATAAATTTGTTTTTTTGTTTAAATCTACAATATGCATAGTTTTTACAATGCTACCTGATGATAGAAAAACTGTAAAAGTATATCGTAAAAAGAGTGTTGGAATGGTGCTTTTTTGTAATTATAATTTAAAAATTATTTAGTGTTTTTCTTTTTATAGACAGACAAAAATCCTATTTGGTTAAACAACCCTAAATCATTTCATTTTAAAGTATCAAATAATTTTAAATTGTCAAAATGATTGAAGAAGTTTTATTATATTAATCTAATAATTAAAATATGCATTTAACACAAATTTTTAATTAAATTTTATATTTACAGAAAAATGACTAATAACAGTTTAGTTGTACCGTATCCGTTTTTTAATGGCCTTTCTTACTCGCTGTTTCCTCAAGAAGATACAAGCTTTTCAATTGCAAAACCTGTTAAAGAATCGCATGGATCTCCCTCAACAGCTGTGTCATTTAAAGATTCTCGCTGGTTAACACTGGAGATATGTCGAGAGCATTTAAGAAATCGTTGCTTAAGAAATGAAATGGAATGCAAATTTGCTCACCCTCCAAAATATCATCCCTTAGAAATTCACAATGGTCGAGTAATTTGTTGCTACGATTTTATCAAAGTAATGCCAAATAATTATTAATTGAAAATCAAATTCAACTTTTATCGTTTCTCTTTCAGGGAAAATGCAATAGGAAATCACCTCCTTGTAAATATCTACATCCTCCTCAACATTTGAAAGAGCAATTAGTGCAGAATGGTCGAAAAAATCTGTTAATAAAAAACATTCAACAAAACATTTTCCATAATCAACTGCAAACAAACTCATTTTATGGGCCATTTTCCCCTCTACAAATAAAAGTATCAAATATCTATCAAACACCCCAGCAGTCGGTAATTCAATTAATTTTCCTTTCAGTTGGTAGATAATAAATATTTTTGTTTGTTTTTTTGTCATCATAGAAAAATATAGAAAAATCTTGCTTTGTTCATCATTTTTTGTGTGAAATTTTCCGAGAAAAGATTTTAATAAAATAGTTTGTTTTGATTAGTAAAAGAATTAAATTTAAAACAGAAATTGTTGTGACAAATATAATCTTGCATTCTTAAAACTAATATAAGAATTTTAATAATGAGAAATTAATTTCTGTGAAAGTTTATTCAAGAATTATTCGACCTAATGTCATTTAATTTTATTCCATTTTAGAATATTTTACCACAATCAGCAATACCCAACTTACCAAATGCTATGCAATACATGCTTCCTGTCAGTTTATTTTCTCCCTTCACCACTGACTTACCGTGCAATATTTTAAAAGACACAATTCTTCAAGCCACTTCTACAATGCTTCCTAACATTATTATTCATCCTCTATTACAGACCAATCAACTCAATCAGAATGCCCATACAACATCTTCTTCTAAAAGCCATTTCACCAGTTAAAGAATATTATTGTCATGGTTATTATTATTATTATTATTATTATTATTATTATTATTATTATTATTATTATTATTATCATTGTTATTATTATTATTATTAATATAAGGACTTTTTTTCACTTCTGATTTCTTTATAAGTGACATAATATTTTCTACAAAATTTGACTATGAATCAGAATTTTTAAGGTTTTCACTTGAAAGAGGCTGTGCTGAAAATTCGTGAATACCTTAAATAAATCTGATTGATAGTTAAAATTCGTACCAGATAATTTTATTAAATTTCATATCACTTTTAAACAGTCTACTTAGAAAATCATTTTAAAACCGCTAGAGCGTCAGCAACATACATTAGCAAAACAGCACAAAATGCATTAATTGAAGGCTGTGTAGAAAAAATACGTGAATAAATTTTGAGTAGTGTTAGAGAATCAAATTATTATGTTATTATGTTTGACAAAACAACAGATGCGTCACATAAGTTCAAAATGACTACAATGTTGCGTTATGTGCTTTCCGATTGATCAATTCGAGAAGATTTTGTTGGATTTGTTGATTTGCATGATCAAAATTGGCATTACATCCATTGACAATGAATCTATTCCTGACGGCACAGTTAATGGTCAATTGGTTATAAACATGTTAGAAAAAGGTTACACCTTTCTCCAGAAAACTCTGTCAATGTGGGAACAGACGGTTGTAGCGTTATGTCTTCATTGCAAAAAGGAGCGGTGGTTGAAATTTAAAATGTTGCAGTAAATGCCGTTTGGTGTCCATGTTATAATCATGCTTTAAATTTAACTTTATCAAAATGTTCGATCGTACAAGCAATAAGAAATTGTTTGGGTGTTCCTAGCAAGGTTGTTGCTTTTTTCAATGCTTCTGCAAAACGAAATATCATAATAAAGAATATGCTAAATTCACAACTGGTTTCACTTTCCGAAACACGATGGTTTGAAAAATACGATGATATGATGACGTTTAGTATTGAACTTCCACTAATAATTGACTCACAGTATAATATATCTAAATGGAATGACAGAACAACTTCATCAAAAGCAAGAACTTTATTATCATTAATTAGAGAAAGTGAGTTTATTGTGTCTTTAGACTGTGTTCTCTCTAACAAATGGCCTCAATAAATTGTTTCAAAAGAAAAGTTTAGATTTACACGAAGACCTGTTGATTGTTTTAAAACAAAAAAGAGAAAACTGCGAAGAAATGTTTGCTGAAATTTTTAGATCAGCAGAAAATACAATAATTGAAAAAGATGGTAGTTTTACCTACAAAAGAATAGTTCAACGACAGACATGCCGAGAGAATATACCTTCGGATATATTGGATGAATATTACATGAATTTACATCCCTCTACTTGATGCACTGAAATTGGACATAAATAGACGTTTTTCCAAAGAAAATTTGCAATGTCTCCAAATCTATTCTTTGATGTCAGAAAATATTATTAAACTGAATCATAAAAGTGTTGCTGAAACTGTTCGGCTTTATTCTTGGACTTAGTATTCAAAACATACCCGCGCCTGAATCTACATTGGAAGTTGAACTACGGCAGTGCAAATGCATGAGGATGAAGGAAGAGGATGGAATAAAATCATGGCATACTGATCTTTCTGCTGTTTTTGATTTATGTGATCAGGTGCAATATCCAATCACTCACAAGTTGTTCCAATTTATTAAAATATGTCCTGTAAGTGTTGCCAGTGCGGAACGTAGCTTCTTAACCTGTCGAAGAATTAAAGCCTGGCTGAGAACACGAATGACAGAAAACAGATTTGTCGGATTAACCCAACTTAATGTACACAGAGACATTCCAGTAAATGTTGAAAACGTGATTGATCGTTTTGCGAAGTAGAGAAATCGGGAACGAGATTTTTTGTTATAAATTGTCAAAATAATAAACAAATCAAGGTTTTAAATACGTTATTAGTCAAACAACTAAACTCTCTAGTCTGCATCAAGTAATTGTATTTCAATAATTTAAAATTACATCAAAATATAATTTATAACATTATATTTCTGCATTAAATATGAACATATTTTTGACATTGAATGCATTCTTAATAAAAGGCTGCAAACACCAAGTAAAAGTCGCAAAGATTTCTTTCAAAATAATCTATAGATCCGCCACTGCCTTAAAATATATTAAATCAGAAAACAAATTTACTAAATTAAAGTTTTAAAGTTAAATATAACATTTAAATTTGTTTTTTATTGAAGTTGTTTAGCGCTTAATAATGACAACGAAAATATGTTGTAAAAATGGTTTTCTTTTATTTATATAAATTACTGTTGTTATTTAATAGGGTCAATATGTCCATGGATCAATAGCGTATCTAGACATTTTGTATAAAACTTTTTTCGTATAAAATAAGTTTTTTATATATAAAATTCTATGTATATTAATTTTTTAACAAAAATTTATCACAAATAATTTGTGGTCTTGGTTTGTTATTTTAAAGTAAATAAATAATTTTTTTATTTGTATACCCTACATTATGATAGCTGTAATTCAATCAACAAAGGAAGACTTTTGAAGAATAATTTTTCTTTTATTCCCGATCCGGTTGTAAATGGTGAAATGCAATCCTAAATAAATGTATAGGCGCCTTGGAAAGGATTGCAAGGATAATTTACATCTTAGACATAAAGATAGTCTTCATTTTTATTTTTTCTGATATAATGATTTAATTTCTTTCTTGCACTTAAAATATTGGCTTAACTTGTAAAATAAATAATAAAGATCTTATTCTAAAAAAAATATGCAAAAAAAAATTATCCAAAAAAATTTATACGAAATGTCCGTGGATCTTTAATAGTTAATTTAGATTAATAAAATTTATTTAAATAATTAAGAAATCTCTTTGATTAATTTTCATATTCTGTTCAAATTTTTTATCTAAAAGAAATATGATATTGGAAATAATTCAGAAGTGTTAGATATGGTATTGTTGGATTAGATAAATGTCCTAGAAAATTGATATAGAAAATCTAATAAAAAGTTGCTACATTTGGAATAAATAACCCTAAAACATTTTTAAAATGCATATTCAAAAAGTATGAATACATACATTGAAATAGTAAGTAAAGTATTGTTTAAATTTGACAAATTGTAAATAACACCTAAACATAATTTGTTTACAAAAACAATCATAAAATGTCTAATAAATCTAAAATTATTTTTAAAGGTCTAAAACAATTAACAAAGTCACAATTAGAATTGAACAGTGTAAAAATGCAAAATTGCAGAAAATAAACCAACTATCAAATTAGAAAAAAACGGTTCGGATATAGATTTGATAATGTCGAAAGATTGTGGTGATAATGAATTTATCAGATTTTCCTCTTGAAAGGTGAATGTTTTAGTGAGATTCATTGTATCTACACAACTTTTTTTAACTTTAGGCTTAGAATTGGCAAAGATTGCGCAATATAACCTGTTCTCATCTTTTACTTGACCATTAAGAATTTCACTTTCGATTATGATTAATCTTATTTTACTCATGTTGGATTTATTTAAAAGAAAATTATTTTTCTTTCTTAAAACATAACCTGAATATTTTCGATTAAATTCAAATTCATCATCAACTCCAAAACAACAGAAACGAGAAGTCTCCAAAATTATATTCGAATGCACAATTAATTCCACAACAAATCGAATAATAAATAATTCGATCAAACTAAATTCAAATAACTCGTTAAATTCCAAAGAAATTCTAAATTCCAAAATCACACCTGATTCAGTTCATTAAAAACTCCTATAATAAAATGAAAAAATCAATAAAGTTATAATATAGGAACATACATACTTACCCGTGTCTGCATGTAATTTGTTCAACTGAAAAAAAATTTAAATTATAGGAAGGAAGGAATTAGAAGAAAATTTTTTTAACGTGAAAACATAATACATAGTTTTAAAATAATATTTTTTATAAAGTATAAAAAATCCAAATCATTAATACGATTGAAAATGAGGAAGATTTTTATAAATTTGGGAAATTAACGGAAATTTCCAAAGCCTCATAAAATCAATAATTATCAAAAATTTGGATTTGTCAAAAGATAAAAAAAGATGGCAGCCAAAACAAATTTCCAGGGAACAGAGGAATAGTTTATTCGAATATAGAAACTTTTTAACAATAAATTTTATTTTTCAATTAATCGGAATTACATTTATTCGAAAATTTTTCCATTAATTTACATAAATTGGCATAAATTCCTAAACAAAACCTTAAAAAATTAATTAAAACTAAATTTATAATAAATCATGATGAAAAGTATTATTTAAGAGCTTGAATAATGATCTCATAATATACGAAATCACAATCCAAGCTCTAAAATATACTTTATTAAAAAATTTACCTGTCAGCCATTTTACAAATGGCTAATTCATAGACTTAATCATAATTGTAATTGGTTTTTCATTAAAACTTCTATTATAGAAGTTTTTAATGAACTGAATCAGGTGTAAATCAATGTCGAAATGGAAATTCAACTATGCACACACAGACGCATATATACTCAAAAAGGCACACACAAAAACCAATACACCTGTTTCAGTTCATTAAAAACTCCTATAATAAAATGAAAAATCAATAATGTTATAATATAGGGACATACATACTTACCCGTGTCTGCATGTAATTTGTTCAACTGAACAAAAACAATATAACCTATAATAAGAGCGTACACCAGGGCTTCTTAAACCATGGGTTGCAACCCCATTTGGGGTCGCGTAGCAAAA
The DNA here is from genome assembly GCA_022537955.1 of Schmidtea mediterranea. Lineage (NCBI taxonomy): Eukaryota > Metazoa > Platyhelminthes > Tricladida > Dugesiidae > Schmidtea > Schmidtea mediterranea. The sequence goes on from CM039680.1 coordinate 110,042,935, forward strand.
TTCTGGGGTCGCGAGAGATAAAAATACAATTTAACAGAAAATGTTTTTTAACTTGTAAAATTATTGTTATAAAGATAAAATAACAATTATCGTAGATAAATATATCATAAAATCTTCTAGTTCAGAAAGATTGTTTGTACCTGCATTTCTATTAAGAGTATTGTAATAACTTGAAAAACATTTACTATGAATTAGAATTAGAAGATGTTATGGGAATTTTAAAAAAATATAAATTTATTTTTCTTTTATATTTGTATGGGGTCGTCAAGAAACTCGCAATCATAAATGGGGTCGTGAATTACAAAAGTTTAAGAAGCTCTGGCGTACACAAATGCGAGCATTTTTTGAGCAGGCCGAAACATGCCTTATCACAAAATAAATTGTTGTTTTAATTTTCAAGTGTAATTGAATAAAATTTAAAAATGACCAAAAATCTTATTACTTAAAGCGAATAACAGAAATCAGCAAAGACAATTTATTTTAGATTCGTTATCAGTCGAGGTATCTTTTAAAATTCAACTTATGAAGTATTTTCGAAACATAAAAATCGCTAAAATGAAAGAAATGAAAAGTAATGAAAGAAATGAAAAAACGAACATTCTAATGTAGTTAAAAGTAAAAGCCCGCAATTGATCGTTAATTCGCCAAAGAATATCAAATTTTTCATAACAAAACAGTCCATTACTGAAGAAAAGAAATTTTCGTGCAAGTAGACCGATAATAAAACATCTAAGAGGCAAAAATAATGACGATGATGTAGAGAAAGGATATAAACTGGTTTAATGAAAGAACCAGTAAAGACAATGAGAAATATTAGTATTTTTCATCAAAAAGAGCATGAAAAAATAACAGTTTGTACAAGTTTAGTTCAACCAAAGTGCAGCCAGATTTTATGGCCGGAAAATAAATTAAATGTCTAATTTGAGGAATATTAAATAACTAAGAGACGAGTAAGTCAAAGTAAGTCGAAGCCAATTTTGAGAGGATAGTCAACTGAATGAAAGAGTGAGAGATCAATGTATAAGTAGATCAAGAATTTCTAATGTATGAGAGAAAGTATTGATCAGAATTGAGACACAAAACGAGAAAATAACTGAATATAAAATCTTGTGAATTCCATTACCTTGCCAAGTTGAACTGAAATTTTCGAATATAGTAAAAATTTTTCGAAAAATCAACGGAGAGGGAGAGAGTGATGAATATACTTATTAAAAATTATCAGTTGTTTAAATATTTTAATTGTAATGGAAGAGAATTTGAAAATGGCTGAAAGTCATTACTATGAACACATATTAAGATTACACATTTATATCCAGATGCAATTTTATGAAATGTAGGGTCATGTAGCGCAATCTGCTTTAAACTATTTCTACCAAGATGTGATTTGTTTTTTGAAGCCTGTGAATGTTCTATAGTAATGTTCAGTATCCGTGGCAAATATGGCACTGCTTGAATTTCACAGACACGAAATTTCAATAGTTTTCACTTATTGTAGTATGAGCTGATGATTTTTATATTCTTTGAAATTTCGTCAATGCTGCATCTAAACATAACGCATTTGAGTAAATGGGTCTAAATTATTGTTTTGTCTATCATCAAAACAAAAAACTTAGTGGATGTATTCAAGTCATTAAATAATAATTGCTACGTAAAAAGAGAATATCTTATCTATTACATTCCAGCAGACATGTACCTGCAATATTTAATTTTTAATTAATTTTATTAAATTTTAATTAAATAACAAAAGCAACACATTTAATTTTTGTTTGAATATTGGCACTTTTTAACGATCGCTACAATTTTTAATTTAAATCTCTACAAAACACCCACGAAGATCTTCAACCCATTCGTTAATGATTTCTCAATATGTACAATTACTATTTTGGTTAATGCTTGTTTCCAAATATTCAAATGAGCTCTAAACTAAACCAATTCATTTCAAAATCCAAACTGTTGGAACTTAATCAGATATCAAATTATTGTTTTCTCTTAAAAACATTTCTCAACTTGATTTTATTAACAACACTATGATACTTGAAAAAACGCAAAACCTTGATATCGAATGATCCGTGATTAACTGGCCAACAACCGAATACAAATCTCTAACTGATTAAATCAACATATTGGATTTATTTTGAATACATTTTTGATGTTATTATTGTGTCTCTACACTGTGGAGTCTACTGGACAAATATTAAACTGCAGATAACAGTTGATCCGTCGAAATTCATCGTAAAAAATTACATTTATAATAAATGAATTTTTTGTTTAAACTGATAAATTATTTAATTAAAACTTTTATTCAACATTTAAAATATTTTGCTTCCAAGAAACTACAATATTAAATTACTAATATTAATTGAAAATGTAATTATTATATTATTACCAATTTATTACTAAACAATTTAAATTGTAAATGAGTGGTGGTGAGATTTATAGCGTATTTTCAAGCGTAAATTGTATAATGGAATTTATTCTTAGATTTTCAAAAATGTTTGTACAAACGTAAATTTCAATAATGATCTAATCGGAAAATAATCAGTGCTAATGGAAATATCATTATGCATACGAATAAACAATGGAAAATTCTAATTAATATTTATTATCATTTATGGACATCAATTAAACTGGAAAATTTGTTAGAAATGCATTAAATGAGAATTTAAAAATTATTAAATTTTGATAATCCTTTGAATTCTAGTAATAATATCGTTTATTTTCATTCAGTCTTCAACTAAAGATTAAAGTTTCATTTTTGACACACATTAATATATAATTGAAAACTAAATGAAAATAAACGAATTTGTAAATAAACCATAAAAATTTCGAAAAATAAATAATTTTATTATTACTAATAATAATAGCCCGAGTCGGATCCAATAAATACGAGGCCCGATTGAATGTTTCGAGGGTCCTCTCAAACTATAAAAAAAGTTAATTTACAGTTAGAATTTACATATTCAAATATAAAAATTTTAAATATTTATTTAAAACAAAATTCAATTATAAAAATCAAGTCATGATACAGAAAGTAAACAAATTTCTACATTAAAAAAGCTGTACCAAATATAAAAATAACTATATTTTTTGAATATAAATATATATATATATATATATATATATATATGTCTTAAAATTTCTAGATTTTTAAATGAATATAACTTAACATTTTGGCAAAATTTAAATTTTTAAATATATAAATTTTGATGTGTGGGGCCCCTTCAAGCATGGGGCGTGATTTGACTCAAACGCTTTAAATGCCTCATAATCCTAAAAAAAATATTTGTTTTTGTTTCATCAGCAATTTTGCATTTTATTGCAAAAAAATAATATTTTAATAATCGGTATATATTTAGCAGGGGATTTTCGAGTTTTGATTTTAATTTTTCAATATGTGTGGAAATTAGGTCATACACTAAATCGGTCCTCTACCAAGCACATCAAGTAACAAATAGATTCTTGTACTGCTCGATGAATTTTCTAGATTTATATTTATATTTGTGAAAGCATAAGCACTGATACAGTCATTGGTCATCTACGAAGTATCTTTTCAACATTTTGAGTCCCTCATTAATTTACTTAGATAGTGGAGCTCAATTTGAATGTCAAAAGTTTTATAACTTTCTTCTACGCAATAGACTTGTCAAAAACAGAACCACACTATATAATCTTCAATGAAATGAGCAGCACGAAAAACCTAATGAAATTCTGATGACCTAGTCTTAAAGGAGAATAACCTAGACAAATAGGAATGGTAAATCGTTTGAGATAAAGCACCATAATTTCAAAAATCATTATTATCAACCGCAACGAATGAAACATCTCGTAACAAATTTCTTAACTTCCCTCGGTCATCTTATACTGGAACTGATATAAAAGCGTTTCTTTAATCCACAGGATCAGATATCTTACTCAAAAAAACATATACGACAAAAAAACGATCCGTTAGTGGTCAGGACTAAACTTATAGAAATAATCTCTTCTTGCCTCACCGGGGTTCAATTCGAGAGGCGTGTGTAATAATATTGTGCACAGAAAAATGTGAAAATGAACAACAAATTTAAAATATTTTAAAATTTTATATAAAAACTTCAATAATAAGTGGGAAAGAATTTTATAAGAGACTTTTGTGATTAAATCATAATCTCCTAAAATAAACGTTCAATCGACAATAAATTCATTGAAATTATTTAATTAAATCATTAAATAATAACTATTACATCATTATTGTCTCGGTGTATAACATTTGACAAAGATTATGAAAGCAGGATAATTTCTTTAAAATAATCTTTTTATATTTTGCGTTCCCGTGTATTTAATAATAATTTATAATAATAAATGACATAATTTAAATTTATAACTACTTAATGCAATTTCTACAATGTTAATTCAAAAAATGAAATATGAAATTTAATTGAATGATAAAATTTTAATCTTTTTCAATAAGTTACTTAAGTTTGTTCTAAACAAGCCGGAGTCAGGCAAATTGTCGAATATCCAAAATTTAACAAACATTTTTAAATACTTATATGAACCCATTAAGATTTTTATATTGGCAAATTAAATTTTATTATTTAATTTTTGAAGTATTTTAGGTTTGTTTGAACTAAAAAAAGTTCTACTCTATTGGATTTTTTATCAATTAAACTTTTAACTCTGAAATTTAAAAGCAAATTGAATTATTCACATCTATTACATTTTTAAATTTATATATTGTTTAATTAAATTGTGTTTATTTCAGGATGAAAAGTATCATGTTTCCCCAATTGTGGAAGCAATTATAGCAAAAATATATTTTTCGTATTGATCTCAATAAGAAAAGATTGGATTTTTTATCCCCAAAATAAATTTTATTTTCATTGATTTCTTTTTAATTATTTTAATATCTAATAAAGAATAATAAATTCATGTTTTTCAATTTAAATTATTTTACTTATTTGAAAACAATTAAAATATTTCGCTATTTTCTATCTTTTCGGTATTGGGTGATTAGTATTTTTGATAAAGTATTTTTCATCAATACAATAATGACCAAAAATACTGGGCTTAATGACCGAATTTTCATTTTTTTAAAGCATTTTGATTTATTAAGCGAGAATGAAAAAATGACGAGTGGATTATGAAGTGGATGATGGACAAGAAACAATAAAAAGAAAGTAGAGAATGCAAAGTAACTGGAAAAGATACGAAAATAACAAAAAATCACTTATAAAGTCGTATATTTATAAAGCTGCAAAGTTTGAGTTTCGTTTTAACAACTGAAAACGCACTGGATCATCTCAGGTTTGTGGGCTACCGTTAGAAAGTATGTGTTCAACTATAAGTCAACTTGGTCAATCATCCTTTTTTCATCACAATTCTATTAATATCTATGAATAATGAGTCTATTTTCCTCACATGGAATAAAGTTATTATTCGTAGAAAATGATATTGAGAATTCCAACAAGGCAGAATATTATTCTTTCGCGTCTTATATTAACCGCAATTACTCAATATTCTTAATCATTCAAACCTACTCATGACTTAATTAATAATTTTATCATAATTCACATAAATAAAAAATTTAAAAAACGACTAAGTCTACAACTAAGTCTAGTTTCTTTGATCTCATTGATTTATATTACTTGCATGATATATTAAAAAAGTATAATTACATCGAATTTTCAATTGTTAATTATATTATTACATAAAAAATTATAAAATAATCATTAAACATAATAAATTAACATCAAACTCGTCTTAAAATAAATATTCAATCTTAAATTATTTAGCTTACTGGCTATTTTGTTAGTATTATATTATGTAATAATTATATCAAAATAATCATAAAACTTTAACAATTTTTATGAAAATTTAAGTTTACAACAATTAAAGTATATTGATATTTTATTTAATTAAAAATAAGTCACTCAAAACTTTAATTTGAACATAGGATTTACAAAATTCAATATTTTAAGAAAATAATTCACTAAATTTAAAATTTCAACTTAACTAAATGTAAAAAACTAAATTATACAAGATATACTTTACCAATTTCTATATAAAATTTGAAATTTACAGCAAATAAAATATACTGATTTATATTCTATTAAAAAATTTAATTTTGAAAACAAAAAAATAATTCACCCCGCTAGGATTTGAGCCCCTGACTCAATGAATTATTAGCGACACCACTGATGTAAGAATTTAATGATTTTGAAATTAAATTATTTAATATAGGATTTAAACATTGGATTTATAAATTTTATGAAAATAACCCATCATAGGATTATTTACTTCGATGTAAATGCTTGACCACATTCTATAAATTTATAGCAAATATACTGATTCTATTAAAAATTCAATATTTTGATAATAATTCAAAGTTAGGATTTGAAAATACTAATTTACAAATTCATTCAAGTTTATCCGACTCTAAATTATTAGCGATACCATCAACTAAATTCGTTGTAACAACTATTTTAAATTTAGTGTTTTTAAGAAAATAAGTCACTGGGTTTACAAATATTAATGAAAGTCACAAGACTCACTATATAAATTGATAAAGCATAATCGATCCATGAGTTTTATATCAATATTTTTTAAAAATTCACGCATATTGGATTAATTAATCCTAACAAAATTCACACAATCATGGTAACAATAATGCTACTGATAATAATAATTTAACTTTCACAACAATAAAAAAGACAAACCATTTTTCAAACGTAAATTTATTACAAACACGTATTTGGTAAACATCGTCAATATCAGTCAAGTGGATACTAATGATATCTAAATAAACTTTTGTTTTTAATAAGAGCTTTAAAAATATCTAAATACTAATTAAAACTCATCATTTTAGTGTTGATACCAAAACGTGTAAAATTAGATTTACATTCATTAGCAACTTGCTAATTAATCGATAATTTCGGACATTAAAGCTTTATGTAACCAAACATTGATGAAATAACCATTAAAAATTCATCAGGTCTTATGTGATACCTATTAAATATTTCAATAATTATTAATTTATGATTCAAACTAGGTATATTATAATACTTTTTGATAAAATTATGGATAAACTATTACATGATTTGTTATAAAGTTATCTAAAAGGTTAAGAATTTTAACCCTATGTGAAGAAATAGGTAATAATTTTAACCCTAAGTAATGAAAGAAGTAACAATTTTAACCCAAAGTAATGAAATATTTAATAATTTTAACTCTCAAGGATAAAAAAGGTAATTGTTTTAACCCTATGTGATGATAAAAGTAATAATAAGAACCCTAAATAATGAAAGAAGAAACAATTTTAACCCTAAATGATGAAATAGTTAATAATTTTAACCCTATGTCATACAAAGTTTGAACTATTATAACCTTATGTATACCAATAATTACTAAATACCAAGTATATTATAACACATGTCTTTAATAAAGAGTAGTTGTTTAATTTGTTAAAAACATATATTTTAAAAATCATTCAATCGCTTACAATTTTTAAGTACCTGTTAAAGATTTTAATGGTTTGAAAATATGAAAAAATTCATTATATTTTAATTTAAGAATATTAAATTGAAAATCTCTATTGAAATTATCAAAACAATTAGATTAAAAAGTATATAAATTTGTTAATCGTTGATGTAAATAAACTCGTAAAATTATTGATTGAATTGATTAAATGCTAATTGATTAAATATTAATTGAACAATTATTAACTGAAACTATTTTTCAATAGAAAGTTATTCTTGAAAAAACATAAAAATCATATTTCAATAACTTTTCTTGAAATTAATTTTGATAAAATACAAACCAAATGCTTGATTTTGATTGACTGTTACTATTTACATATTGCTATTGACAACGACACTATTTTTCGATAAATTTAATCGCTAAACTCATATTCAAAATTCTAATAAATTTATCAATATATTAAAATTATTACAGTTTTCTTGAAAATAATTTGAAAACGTACAAACTATAGCGATTTTTCAAAAAAACTATTATTAAACTAAAAATAGATAAAACTTTGAATAGATTTATCGATATATTTATTGAAATTTTTCTTGAAAATAATTTGAAAACGTACAAACCATATTGATTTTTTACAATAAATTTATTATTTAACTAAAACCGGTTGATGAAAATACTGATAAAATAATTACAGTTTTTCAAGAAAATAATAATTTGAAAATGAAATTATAGAATACTCGATTTTAATTGGTTAATTCTATTTATTACCAATGACAACGACTCAAATTAATTCAAATTCAAATTTTAATGTTTTAAAACAAACTTTATCACTTCAAATATAAATTATTTTCTAAATATTATTGGTACCGCATTGATTAGTCAATAGGAAATCATACTATTCAATCGAAAAAAAATTTATTAATATTTTTAAATAAATCAACAAAACAGAAGTCATTTAAAGTCATTATCATGTTGAACTTGTTGCTAATCACCGATAAATTAACTTATATCATTTAAAACTTATCCGAATCTAATTACATGCATTGTAAAACGCTAAAATTACCATAATTCGTTACTCTTAAGTTTCCTTATAAAGATTACTTCAACAATGTTTCCAAATTTTTACATATAAAAGTTTTAATTATAACGATTCAAGTAAAATCAAATACATCGGCTAGAAAATATTCATGCACAACATATATTGGTTAAATTGACTTTATCAAATGTCATAATTTACGGTTACCGTACAATAAGAATTTGCCTCTATAAAAATATACTAATTATCCCTATTAAAGTTTAACAATTTATTGAACTACACACACTTTTCTTCAAAACAAAATTAATTTACCAGAATAAGAAAAACAATATTTGTTAGCATATTGATAAAAATAAAAAATGATAAAAAAATGTCCAACTGGATGTCCAACGAACTTAAAATCTTCGATAAATTGTCATAATTTAATGAATTTCTATCATAGTAGCAATAAACATAAAAATACCACAAATCATCGAAAAAAGGATAAATCTACTCAATCCTTGTATCCATCTTTGATTCACCTAAAAACTATAATTAATATCATGTTACCGGTAAAGATTGCATTAATAAGGTACAATTTACTGACAATAATTCCACATATAAAGCTAAACTATTGATTCTCTACACAAACTCTACATTTGATTAATTCATTTAACACTATAAAATGTTGAAATTAACCCAATTGATGAGAATAAAGTTATAAATATTATAATGACTGTAATTTAATGAATTACATCTTACCACATTGAAATTTGTTTACATAAATCCTGCAATAGCTAGATTTATTAAAATGCAGTAAGAATCTTTAATGAATTTCTCTTACACGCAATAGTAATACCTTGATTGATTAGCACTGATATCCCAACAAATATTTGATTAAGAATCCTCAATCGTAGCTAATTATTAAATTTTTATGATAATTTCATGTAAAACTCTACATTTATCTGCACATACTCGATATTTAGCCATAATTTCGCCCGATTAAAATTGATATATTACTGATCATTTTCATTAAAAACCATACATTTAATGAATTAATGTGCACATACTCATTATTTAGTCATAATTTATCACTTAAAATTGATATATTCCTGATAATTTTCATGTAAAATCTAACATTTAATGAATATTTCTACTCAATATTTACCTTTGATTAATTATGTAAACACTGTAAAAATTGAAATTACTCATACTGATATCCAAATAATTATTACATCATAATTAATCGATTAAATTACATTTAAAAACCAAAATTTCTCATTCAATATTTCCTCTATTAATTTACTACATCTAAACTCGATAATCCAACTTGTAAAGCATACTAGAATTGATCAAAATTCCAATCCATAGTGATAAATCTAACCTCTTCATTATATCTAAAACTCTGAGATGTTCATACGTTAGAATACTCTCTCTAAAATTCATACATTTCCCTTAAAAGTTTACATCAAATTTACAATAAATTCTTTAGTAATATCAATTGACTTTCGATTAGATATAAAATTCATTAAAACTATATCGAGAATCCTAAATTTAAACTAAAATATTTAACAGACTCTATGTTATCCCCAACTTTGTACTTGTCGAGTAACTTGTTTCATTTCGTTTTGTAGACAAATTCATCGTTTTCCATAACTTTCCGCTAATCACTATTTTCTTATTGCCACCAGATTTGTATGTGTGGTCTAATCATTTATTTCGTTGCACTGTTTTTCTTATTTTGTAGCCAATTTGATCGTTTTCCATCGTTTGCTATTAAGCTCTATTCTTTGGCAAAATGTTGTCCCGACATTTTCTGTTTAATAACTCGAATTTTGCATCTTTTATCCTCTGGTCACTTTCTATTGTTTCTTAACTTTATTGTTTTGATTCTTCTTAATAACGAAGCTAAGCCCCAAATTTGTATTTGGTGGGCGAACAATTTGTTTCTTCGAACTGTTTTCTCATCGTGAATAAGTCGATCGTTTTCCTTCGTTTGTTGTTAAGTTCCATTCCTTAGTTCATCATCGACAAAATGTCGTCCGACATTTTCTTTGTTTGAATATTAGATTCTTATTTTAGTTTCCTTTGTTTGTTTTGCCAACAAAATCATTTTATCTTGGCTGAGGGTGTACTGACAAACTCGTTGTTATTTCTAAACTTGATGATTCTGATCTTTCCAAATAACGATGCTTTATACTGAGCCCCAAATTTGTATTTGGTGGGCTAGTCATTTGTTTCATTAATATATTTTCTCATTTTATAGTCGGGTTAATCGTTTTTTATCGTTCTTTATTAAGTTCCATTCTTGTTCGACATTTTCTGCTTGATAATAAAATCTTATTTCGGTCTACTTTGGTTGTTTGGCTAAATAAATCATTTCATTCCTGGCTGAGGATGCACTGACAAACTCTCTGTTACTTCTTAACTTTGCTATGTTGACCTTTCCAAATAACGAAGCTTTCATCCCGGCTGAGCCCCCATTTTTGCATGGTGGGTTTCTGGGTGTTGATATTTTGAAACTATATGGTTGTTACCCAGTCAACCCTATACAAATATCTTTCGCTTACCACTTGGCACCCGTTGCTAAGCAATGCTGGAACTGTGTTCGAGTGGGTAGATCGTCCGCAAAATGTGAGCGCTATTACTAATTCTATAATTGACCGAACGATCCATGGGTCCAACGAGCTGCCGATAGAAGGACTGTGCTTGATTTCGATTTTTAGGTCCCATTATTCTCCTATCTCTTTCAAATATTAACCTATACTCTCATATCATTTATCTTTATGTCCATTCGCCTAATCCCCCTTATCGTTGTCCATGTTGATGATTTTCCTATGGTCTGTAAACCCTGCGTTATGTTAAATATCATTACAGTATCTCTCTTACCCTTATCCCTATTATAACTACTAAGTTCCCTATTATTGTTACTAGCATTATCATTGTTACTATTATATATATTACTTTTATTAATTGTTACAACTATTACATTTATTATTATTCTTATTACTACCATTACCATTATATTTATTATTAATATTATTATTATTATTATTATTATTATTATTATTATTACTATTATTATTATTATTATTATTATTATTATTATTATTATTATTATTATTATTATTATTATTTTTATTATTATTATTAAGTTTTTATTCCTCAGCTTTATAAAAATATTTTACTTATATAAAAATTTAACTGTAATCCATCCTCATTTTTCAGTTTTCGATGAAGTATTTTCATTTGTTCGGAAAATTTGAGCAGCGTTCCGCTCATATTTTCCGTCTCAATTCAACATAATTTATTTAATTCTTATATATTATTTAAAACACTCTTTTTCATGATTTTAGTCGTTCGGATTAATCTTTTTCCTATGGCTATTCATTTTAACTCTTGCAACGATTTCGCTATTTTCTTCGCTACCCTTTCCCTTTCTTTGTCCTTATAATCTATTTATGTTCATATTAGATTTAATGAGTGCCCACTGGAATACTCGGTGTTAGTGATTTTGAGCCGATTGTTGTTCAAAATTTCATGTCGATTTTTCTGGAAACGGATGACGAAGGAGCAGCCAAAAGACTACCCCTTTACCTTTCAATTTCCCCTATAAGCGGAATATATTGACGTTCTGGTTCCTGCGTTGCTCATGCCGGAACCTTCACGGGCAGGAGTTATTGGCGGATGAACCGCACTTACACTGCTCGATTGGAGTGTGTAGATTTTGATTACTTGCAGTTTGTTTTGGCTGTGGGCCGGAAAAAAAGAATAAATAAGTTTACCATAGGTGGTGAATAAAAGCTTCAATGAACAAAATTGTTTACTTTAAAATATTTATTTGGCATACTACATCGTCCATAAATTCATTGGGCAAATTGGCAATTCATAAAATCATCTTGATCACAATTCATATGGTATTAATTCATAACACTTCTTAAATTCATATAGCAGTAATCATATAAATCAATACCCGTACACTATCTGAGAGTTAACGTGTTCAGAACACTTACCAGTGTTAATTGTCTGAATGCACGGCTCTCTGTTAGTTATGCATACTAACTCAAACCAGACTAGAACTTCTGTTGAAAAATAAGACTACAAAATAAGACTGAAAATTTGTCAAAACACATCAGTATATATACCTAAAATTTGACTTTAACCTTTCTTGTTATTTTATTGCGATAAAACAAAATTTGACCTTGAAATTACTTGTGTTATCTAAATTAAATTTTTATTATTTTCTTAATTTAAATTGGTAATTTATATCTTAAATTTTTAAAAAGATTTATTCAATTAAAAATAATTTATTTTTATTCATTTAATTCATAGGTTTTCGTGCTGTATTACTGATACATTTAAATAATTTTCAAGGCCGTTTATGTTCTGGCCCAACATTGAGAAAAATATGATGACTCGTCCAATGACCTTTACCTACTTTTAAATTACCTTTAATTTGTTTAAATGACCTTGAGCAATTTTTTGATAAGTCATCCAATGACCTTGAATGAGTCCTGGTTTTTTAATGACCTTGAAGCATTATTATGACTCAGCCAATGACCTTGACCTACTTTTAAATGACCTTGAGAAAATTTTGGGTGAGTTATGGTCTTTGTTCCAATGACCTTGAATGAGTCATTGTCTTTTTCTCAGGAAAAAATTTCTATTTTTAGATTTAGAAAAATTTTTACCCCGGGGGGGTATGTGGTCTAGTGGTGATATGTTCCAGCGGTGACATAACCATCTACTATAGTATAGGAAAGTTATCAATTTCTTAAATCTTTTCGTCGTCAGGTATTTCAGTGTATATGAGCGTTTTATATTTAACACGAATTTTTGGCAGTTTTCAAAAAGCTTTAAATTTCTACAATTCATTTAGCGACATCAACTTAATGCTATGATTCAAATGGGACAAAATATATATTTTTGACATTAAAATTAATTTGCTTTATCCTAATGTCGAATGGTCGAAGGGGAATTATATAGTTTTTAAGAAAATACCACAAATCGAGGCCTGGTAACAACCTTTATATGTTCACTTGCTGTAGCAACTTATAAGTTTACACAATTTCCAAATCCAATCAATTCCAATCAGAAAAACGTGTATAGCATTGGAAACACGCGCGCGTACGCAACAGCACTGAACATTCGTATTTATTAATCTTTCTTACTAAGAATTTCCAGCTCATAGCATACTTTATTAGGAAATAGCGTACGTAGTACTTGATATTGAAGTGCATATGAAGATAAACGAATGTATAAATATTTTTAAATAAAAAATAAAAACACTTCATTCCACAGCATGACAGAATCCTTTTTTTGAATAAATCTTGCCTACTTGGCAAAGGAACATTAGCATTTGATAGAGCTTCAACGCCAGTGTCATCGTCGGACACGCGAGTACTCATTTTACTGCGTAACAATTTCACGCTGCCGAAACGTTGATCTTTGGGATTTTACTTGTGTTTTCAAACTCAATTGTCTGTATGTCAGAATATTTCTTTCTTGTGGAATTCGGCATTTATCAAATCTACCAGATTTGACGTTACTAAATATTTATTAAATCCGATCGACAATAAAAATTGATTTTCTGATAATGTTCATTGATTTACTTTTCTAATGCTCATTGAAAATGTTTGATTTGATAAAGTTCTGAATATTTGGAGGGTTACGAGAATTACGGCGATCTCAAGGTTTTGATTGGATAAATGGTATCAAAGATGTATTTGCATAATATTTACTTCCAACAGATATTAGTAGAAGTCAACAAGAAATGAATAATTATAGAAAAGAAACAATGCGAACTGAGCTTGGAATTGAACCGGGGATGACTAAAATGGCCAAGAATGAAATGCTCCATCAAGCATTATTATCCATGAAAAAGTAATTTTTTTTGTTGTAATTTTACTTTATTTTATATTTCTTTTTTTGATAATACTTTAAAATTGTTGGTCGCAAGGGAGCGCTAATCATGAAATTCTTGAGGCATCTTAGCTGCCCGCCCTATTACTTACTAGGGGAAACTCCACTTTACGCCACATAATTTTAGTTACTATTACACACCCGTGAGTTCAATCACGTTGGAATTGTGCATAATAGCCGAATGCCATTCGAGCAGGTGAGCGCTGCTACTAGCACTACTCCTCGAAGGACCTTCGTCTTGCCCGGTTCATAGCTGCCGATAGGAGGACTTACGCTCTTTTTTTAAAACACAGTAAAAACCCTTTATTTCCTCGATATTACGTTCATTTCCGAAGTGGAAACCATGAAAAAACATCGTCCCCGCAACCCCGCGCGCCCGTAACCTTCATCCCCGATGATCCCGCTCTCGTTTAGTAAGGAGAAACATGAATTCAACGACATTTATTAAAAAGAAAAATGAAGCAAAGCGAAAAATGAACAGTTCGCGCATTTGTCAGCACACGAGCAACTACAAGTAAACTCAGGATTTTGGCGGTTCAGTCTTCTTCCGCGTCCATATCCGTCGGGAGGCGTCTCCGTTTAGGCGGTCGGTACGATGGAGGATGGCCTCGAGGATCCTCATCCCTCCGCGAGGATGGTCCAGCTATTTCGCCCCCGGGGCCAATATTGGGGACCGTTCCCGTGAGAATAGCGATCTCATCGAAGTCTAATTCAAGATCGCTTAATGCCTGCATTAACGGGTGAGCTTCATCTTCTTCGTCCACCATGTTGATATGTATAGAAGCTGGGGGCGAGGAAAATAAGATTCGTGGAGCATATCGAATATCGGGGTCCATCCCCGAGTTTTCGAACTCCTGGTAAGGGGGTGGCAGATCATCCAAATTGTCTACCCCTTCCGTCGCTTGAGTTCTCCGGAGACGGGCCTCTTCTTGTCTACGACGATCTCGGCGTCGCTTATTTCGATTCGGCCGACGACGGGCCGTAGGGGCATTAAGATTTGCCCCGTTTTCTGTAGTCCCCATGGATGATGATCGGGGAACTCCCGTACTCGAGATCAGAGTGTTCACTGCCGTAGGGGCTTGGTCCTCGGTGCTGGGGAGGTGATGAGCAGGGAAGATATCGATTTTCTCAGCCCGAACACTCCCCGGGACCTTTATTCGGAGCTCCGTTTCAGTGTAAGCTTGGTGTAGGGCTGTAGATTGTTCACGGATTAACAATCTCTGAGCGCGCGACTCGACGATTAGTTCGTCGCGCGCTTGAGTAAGACGGGCAATCTTCTGCCTGAGCTCCCTAACGACTTCTGGTGGAGCCCAGGTTCCTTTCACTCTCTCATGTTTCATTTGCAGGTCTCGGTGTTGCATTTTCAAGTCTTCGTATTTGTGGCGGATCGCCACAATTGACGGAGGCAGGCGAGGAATCCTCGTCGAAGGGCTCGTGTTCTCGGTACTTGGCATTCTATTAGAAAAAAGGGAGGTAATATATTTAAATGACCAAGTAAGGAAATAAAAGGAAACCAAAAGAAAAACAAAATGAAGTCTCAGGGGGGGAATATTGAAGGAAAATCCACGCGGCTTAAGAAAACTGGAACATCGGCGATGATTAGGGCGTCTTTCCCTCGTGTACCCTCCGGTTCTGTATACGTGCGATTCATTTGGTGAGGTACTCGTTATCAATTTCGGAATTATTACCCCCAAAAATCTTTGCACGGAAATGTGCGCGTTCCCGGTCATTATTACCCTGATATTTAAGTGTCGACTCGGGTAGGTATTTTGGTGAGTAGTTTTCATTTTAGGTCGTGAACCGCGTCATAAGTATGATCGATGTAGTGACACCTTCTCTCATTTTCAGTGAACCATTTTATCATCACGGATCAGCGAATCTTACTGATGATACGAAATTAATCATATTATAATTTAGATTCACGGTGTCCACTTTATCAAATTTTGACACCGCCTACTGTAGTTATGCACCGTTATGTGTGATCAAACGTTTTGTCAACCTATTGTATATCGATTTATGACTGAAGCATTGCACTTTCGTACATTTGATCCCTCGTTGCATTCCATAGTTTCAAATCGCTTCTGCCACGTATTATGGATTTATTAATTGTTATTCGGGTCGTCAACTAATTCCAGTTTCTAGCGGACCTATAATGTTACAAGGAAAGAGAACTGGTTGGTTCAGCGTCATTCCGAGCTCCTGGCGTTCTCTAAATTTGTACTTTCAGAGGGAAATATGACAAACAAAACGCGATTACTCGTGTGACTCGCCCGTGGAGCATTTTGGTAAGATAATTCATTTACAAAAAAAAATTTGCTTTCTCGATATCATTTGAATTTGGAATCCGCTTATATTAACGATTACAAGTTTCCTCTCTTAATTCCTATCCGTACTACCCAGTGGTACTCAATTTTTCATTATTATGTTCGGAATATGAAAATCATTTTGACCAGTACGTGATCTGACCTAAATTCCCTCTAACTCAGACTTTCCGCTCTTCCCAAAAATTTTTGACTATTCGCTCCGGCCACATTTTCAGCAGCCGCCTCGAATATACAATGGCGCCCTGCGTAGCGGTCCCGTGCGTAGAGCCGGAACCGACTGCGAACTGCCAAGGGGTTCACGAGGCATGACCCACGAGCACAACTAAGGGTTTTCACCCACTAGCCGGCACACGGTCGGTCCCATGAACCAATTTATTGCGATACATAAATATAATATTTTAGAGGGTCCGAACATCGTAAATATAATAATATATATATCATTAAAATGAAATGAACCGTTAGAATATTTAATTAATAAAAATGGTTACATAAACTAACTACATTATAAATAAAATAACAATTCCTTACTCAGTTCGATTTCAATTTCAAAAATTGTAATGGTTAGTAAAGCATAAGATTAAAATTAATGAAATTCATCACTATATTTATAGTGTTTTTGTGCTTGTGTGCGACCAATGGGCGATTTTTCGCCATTTTTAGGGCTTTTTAATTATTTTATTTCTTTTAAAATATTTTTCTAATTTTTTATATATTTTTCTTTATTTTTCGATTTATTAATATTTTATTGTTAGATTTCATTTTTATTATTATTTTCTTACAATATTGTTTTTAAGCCCCAATATTTTGTTTTCTGGTCGCCTCTTCTGCCTATGTTTTTTCTAAACCTTATTTTGCAAGGTTTTGGCAGTTTATTTTTATTTTTCATGTTTCTTTTTGCGTCTGTGAGTATTTTCGAATTTTAATTAATTATTTGTTTTATTTAATTTTTGTTGTGTTTTTATTTTGTTTAATTATTCTGTTATTTATTGATTTTTAATATCTTGGTGCGGTGCCTGTTTATGTTCCGTGATTCCTTTCATTAATCTCGCTCTTTAACCTTAGATTTTTATTTTTATTTTGTTTAAATGGTGGCTCTAAGCCCAACAAAATATTTTGATTAATCCGCTAAAAACGTATTAATTTATCATTAATGATATCTCAATGCTATGTACTAATCCAAGTGCTCAACATAGGGTTTGCTACTCTCTAACATCATGGTTTATCATGTGAAAATTGCGCCTGAATTAAGGCGTCATAGAAACTTTGCATTCTCCCTTACAAATGAACACGATAAAACGCAGATAATCGATGGGAAATAACGGGCAGCAATACTAATAAAAACTATTAGTAATAATAATAATAATAATAATAATAATAATAACAACAATAGTAATAATTTACAAAGCAATTATATTAATGAATGAGGCGAGGACATGGATCCCAGGTACAAAATCTATCAGAAAGAAAAAGTCAACTGCAGTTAGAAATCATTAATTCAAACAAAATATAAATATAATTAAAATCTAAATTTGCCAACAAATCTATTGAATGGCGCTCAAATTGGAAACTCGATAATTGCTCCATGAGAGCTAGGGAATATTTGATTGTTTCTGAACAAATTAATTAATTAATAAGTAATGTTCGATTCAAAGGCACGTGACCTTCACGATTATCATGCATGAGGTGGCCGGTATCGTTTAATCAACAATTATATGGATCCCATTGGTCAATCAACAATCATAGTCACTCATTCCCCCATCATTCGTGCACCCAGGTCCAGACACAAAAATCCAGGGAACCCCGCAACAATGGAAATAATACCAATACCAATTACAATGTATAACTTGATGACAGCGCGAGAGGGAAACCCAGGCAGCTGATTGAGCACAGCAATTCTATATTCATATTTACCTGTTCCTTCAGTTTCAGTTGACAATAACGCGTAATCCTTTCTCGTTCCTGCGGATCGCTCGCCAGTTCCATCAGGATTTCACTGTTGCGCATTTTCAGCTGCTGGCAATCCAAATTTAGGTACACGTATCGTTCAAGCAGCTTTACGTGTTGTTGATATATCCTTTCCGATTCTCTGCAATCTTTCAGTGGTTGCCTAGGCTTTAGGACCTTAATTCATTACGTAGTGGAGTATGGCAATCAACTTACCTTTAGATTCCCGTCTATTAGTTCTAGTAGCACCTCTGCAATGTCATACGATGTCAGATATAATGTTACAGTTGTTCATGCGTGCCTTGCGCAATCTGAGGATGGGTAACGGCGGCGACGGCAGGCCAGCGGACGGATGGGAGGGGTACCAAGTCCTATGAACAACTGCCATTCTAGACATGTCATTCACCGTGGGGTCTCGGCCAAATTGCACCGGCAAATAGCCAAAGGGCGAATAAAATGATTAAAAGAAAAAAATTGATGAAACTGTGGTTGGGGGCATGGTGGTGGAGAGTGCAACTGGGTAATCAATGTCTATCAGAGCCATGCTATCCCTGGTCTCTATTCTACTATTTTATATAAGCATTTAAGGCATAAGAAAGGTACTAGTAATTATTCCACCGGTGCAGATTGCGCTGTCCGCTATAGAATTATTGATTAAGGAGAATCTATTATGGCATCCCTAAATATTAACATTTTTATCCTACCCTTTCCTCAGAATATGTAATTTACGGATGCTACTATTGCAAGGTACGCACGAATAGGCAAATGGTTACAATATAATCATTATAATTATGATTATTGATTAAATTAATATTATTTACCATAATTCTCTGTGCTGTGAGTAATCTAAAATATATAATAATGAACGGCCAGTTAAAATCGCATAACTAATTGTGATTATGTTTACATTGTTTTCATCGTTGCTCATCGAGGCGCTCGAATGATTGTGACTGGGCAGTTTGGGATACTCCTTCAACTCCAACGGCTCCTTGGCGCAGTCCATGTGCCTGAGGATAATGCTGAGACCTTCACACACATCGGAAATGTCCGGCCGCTCCTTGTATTGATGTTTCCAGCAGCTAATTTAGTGTGATCATTCAATATGGTGCTGTGCCGTCACTACTCACCATTTTATCAACCGCTGCAATTTCTCAGGACACCCAGGAATATCATCGAGCCGCTCCTTCTTGATGACGACTGTGGACATGATTGAGAAGGCGTTGGGAGCATTCTTGAACGGTTTTTGTCGCACAAGTATTTCCCATAGGATAATGGCAATGCTGTACACGTCGCATTTCTCATTGTAATATGCCTTCCTGTCTGAATGATACCGCAATCAACAGCTGGTCCGCTAGTCCACTCAAATGATAACGCTAATGCAATGATTTATCATTTCCCGCTCGCGAAATTACATTGGAGAAAATTGAACGAATAATTACATTTATTATAAAACTTTTTGAATGTTTTGCGTGAGAGTTTGTCGACTCGGGGCGCTACATAGGCAATATGGAACGGATATCAAGCGATACGAGAGGAGTGCTAGTGAATTACTGAATCTAGTGAAATGAAGGCGAGTAACAACATAATAATAATAATAATAACTAAGTCAGAAATATGCGCGATAACTCATTTCGTGAGATTGCAACACTGGTGCTATTTTCGGGGATGTGATAGGTGTGTATGTGCGCGTTAACTCACGGTGGTCTGTGGGGCTCTCATCTGCCTACTGTCTGAAGGGAAAGGAAGGGAGGAGGGAGAGATAGAGCAAACCCTGAATTACAATCAATACCGCACCACCACCGTGTCCATCGTGCATCCACGCAAGCCCAAATGCGAACAATTATAAATGATTTATAAATGGGCGCCAAATCGATAAAATTTGCTAACATTTCACATTGGTCAGTTTATCCTGAGATTTATGTAAGGAAAATAAATTTGGAACCGATCTGGATTGTGTACTGCTCCTTAAGTGGGATAATTAGAGGTACTGGCAAATCCCCCGCCACCGCATTCTCTCTCCCCCTCATCTTGTTTCCCGGGATAATAAATAGTTTCGGCTCACCTTTCACGGAATTCATCACCTCCGGTGCCATGTAGACATATGTGCCGCTATCTGCGGTATTTTCCGTTTGCTGAACCGATTTGACGGTGCCGAAATCGCACAATTTCACAACAGTTCCAAAATTGAACAGCAGCAGATTTGCTGGCTTGATATCCCGGTGGAGAATCGGATGACTGAAACTCGTGTGGAGATATTTGACACCTTCAGCGCATTGGTGGACCCAATTCAATCCTTGTGCCAGCGTGTAATTCACATTCGGTTTCTCATGAAGCACTAAAACACAATAACGAAAATAACTACTACAAATAATATTCAAATAATATCTAACATTCATTCAATGACCCATGAGGCGCGAATTCCATAATATAGTAATGCAATTTTAGCGCTCCTAGATCTGGACCTGCACCATACAGCTTTACTATATTCTCATGATTACATCTACTCAAGCTCTCTACTTCAGCAAAGTTTTTTTGATAATGTTCTCGTAAACGAAAATATTTCACAGCACATTCGATATTGTTCATGGAGATCCTCTGTACAGAACCATATGAACCACCTTTGAAAAAATCCTATTTATAATGTTAACATCAATAAAGAGATGCAACAATCAGAATCTCACTGGATCTTTCACAATATCCTTTGATAATTCAATATCAATATTGTTTATCAAATTCATGGCAAAATTATTATTTATAAAATATCATTTAGATTATGTGAATCAATTTTGAATATTTAAAATATTTTATAATTATAACAAAAATATTCATTCAAGAATTTATATCATAAAAATTATTTTATTTAACTTATTACATAATTATTATATTAAATGAAAAAAATTAGAATACGATTATTGTTTTATAAATATTTTGAAAGGTATTTAAAAAGATTTTTAATTATTATGGAATTTTTGGTACAATTTTAATTGTATTTGATGTGGGATTAGTGGTGTCTATGACCTTGACCCTTTCATACAATACTGTGTCGGCCACTGGTTACCCGTCGCTAAGCAACGTTGGTACTGTAACCAATGGTTCTGAGACCGTCAAAGGTGAGCTTTGTTTCCAAAACTGCTAAGACCCTGATCACATATCATGTAATTTATTCCTTGCTCTGTTTCTGCAGCTTCCTGCGTTCCCGCTCGGCACGTCCCGGTCTCGTACGTGGCTTTGGTTGGCCTAGCTATTTCACTGGATCTGTCTGGTTCTGATAAGCGATTTGTGCCGGTGCAGATACCAGAGGGTAAGTGACTGGCCTTTTCTCCTGGTTTGCTGCCACAGCAACCTCCGATCATCGGATTTGTATCTTTTGGGCCTGATTTAAGGCCTTCTACTCTTGCCAGCCCTTCTGAGCGGCATCTATCTTCTGATACATCCGTTTCACCTCTACCCAAGTGGCCTTGATCCGCTGGAGTTCGCGGCTGAGTTGAATGCATTGTTGATGCAAACTGTCGTTCTCTCTACAAAGCTTTTTCAACTCCGACCCAATTCACTGGATGGTGTCCATAGCTGAATTATATCAGTAATATTAATACATAACGTTAATTTCAATATCTAAAGCAGTTTATGGTTCTTGGATGAATGAATGTTACACGTTGTACTCTACCTAAACGCTACAACTTATTACTCCTTCATGAATTAATATTATGGTAAAACTTCCTCAATTAAACCGAATTCGGTACAATTAAGTCAATTCAAGTCTTCGTTCGTACTTCAGGTTTGTTTAACTATATTTTTACTAAGCCAACGAGGCAGGGTTTTTCATCTATTTCGGTCGTTGCAAATAGCCTTCACTCAAGACGTTTGGAACCAAATTGTTCCACTCTGGTCAGTGCGTTCCGGATGATGTAGCTTAATTACTCGTATAGTTTTTTATGCGTTACTACTGGTTCATCTCGCCTTATTTCCATCGATTTCAAACCGGGTCCGTCTCCAATTATTCCTTTGAATGCTAAACACTGTTTTTTGATTGTTTCTAACAAAAAAACGTTTCATGGAATCTACTAGAAGTTCCTCACTGTAATTGAAATAGTTCACCTGTTATAACGTGAATCAATTTCCCTGTGCTGAGAAATACGCAACTTAACCGATGGTGTTTGAAGTATCTCACTGTATCTATTATTCTGAAGTACATTCTTCGGCTGGTAATAAGAACGTTGACAACAAAAAAAATCCTATCACTGATTCACTTGCTCTAACGTTTTAGGAAAAACATTTTATGACATCAATCGTCTCGAGATAACATTCATATTTATATTCCGTACCTAGGCTATCGGATAAATAATACCAAGATAAAACGTACCGCTCTCAGAGTATATGATTGTATTACTCCTTTAAATTAAGTCTGTCGCCGTATAATGTTGATAAATAATTATAAGATTAAATAATTACTTCCAATTAGAAGATATATTAAACACAAAATATATAAAGTTGATAAATAATTGTAAGATTAAATAACTACTTCCAATTTGAACATATATTAAATAGACAAAAATTTCTAAATTATTATACAGATGTCGGCCTTCTCTGCCAAATGGTTTTCTGCATAAAATCCCTCATTAGAGCATATCCGGGAAGTGTCGAACTCGTCAGGGCGGGCTTGCGTCAGCCTCTGCGTTGTCATAGTCTTCTTAAGAAATGTCAAGACTTTCTCCGTTATTTTCGTATCGTGTTTATCTTGGTTCCTTTGTGTCGGCTTATGCATATTTTCTATCAGAAGAGCAACAAAATAATGGCGTTCGTCGTAACTCGGCCCCATATTTATATGGACTATCGATTTTCATCCCACACGAACGGGTGAGGATTCATAATAGCAGTGGCATTCGTTGATTGGTTGGCGTTAAAATTTTCTTCTGTTGATTTCTGAGGTCGGAATTTTTGTACAGCAGCTGTCACTGAGATAAATTCCGCTATAATTCAAGTTGATACATAAATCAACTTGGCGGAATTTATTTTTTGTGAATGCATTTCAGCCATTTTTTAAATGGCTGCTAAGTAAGTTATTTTTTTATAGTTATATAACTTAAAGTTAAATTATATGAATATATATATGAATTATGATTTCATAAGGAAATATGATCATAATTCAAGCTCTTAAATATAACTTTGATCAACTATTTGATATATATTATTATAAATAATATTTAGGAAATTAAGTAAGTAACAATAACTAATCTCCAAAAATATGTATTTTTTTCGGATATTATTCAAAAAATGTGAGTTAAATTATTTTTGAACTTATAAAAATTATTATTTGCATTAAATAATTATATTTTTTATACATATTTTGAAAAACATAATCGATTATGTACCCAAAATAATTTGGTTTATGATTATTTTTTAAAACTTACCAATATAATTTAAAAATTTATGCTTTTTATAGGATTTTAGGTTTTGCTTTTTTCGACAGAAATATCTGAAATATTAGATTAATTTTAGTTTAAGCGTAAATCTTATAAAGATACATCCTCATTTACTCGAAATTTCTTAGCAAAAACCTCAAAATTTAAATTAAAAATTTTTTCCGCCATTTTTCTTTCTAAAATTATCTCAAAAATGTTTATAAAATTATTTATTATAGGGATTTTTTCAACTTCGGAGGGCTACATGTTAAAAGTTAGCATGTATGTTTTATTATGGGTTGAGTTAATGTGCATTATTTTATTTCTCTATCACTTTTTGTGTCTCTATAGTTTAGGGTCTGTTTCATTGACGATTTTACAAGCAACCTCAAGGTGAATTGGTGTGTTTATATGCTATAAATTTATTGATTTTCTTTTATATTATAGGTAATTTATCTCAGTGACAGCTGGTGTATGAATTTCTTCAGTATTGTTTTCGCAGTGGAGAATTTTACTTCCCATATTGACCAATGTGTGGTTGGTTTGCTTTCCCAGTTCATATTATCATGAGTTGGCTATTTCTCCAAATTCTTTATTCCGGAATAAATTTTCTCTATTACAATAATTCGGTTTTATATATGTTCACGACTATTTGGACGAGTCAATAAAGTCTGCAAATTTAGTGTTACTCATCGTCGAAGGTTTGAGGCTGAAATCATTCCTGGTTTATCGTTTTAAATCGTGAGATTAACTTCTGTATATCCTAATTATTTTAACTAAAATGAATTAGCCGATCTATTAATTGAACTTCTCCTTATTCGATTTTACTTTTGTATATTTGTTCGGGGCTTATGTTATATTTTCTTTTTAGCAGAGTCTATTCATTCCGCCAACTAATGCAATTCAGATTTGTCGGACTCATCGTAGTACTCCGAAATCTCACCCTCGCTCTCGAGCTTTGCGTCGAAACGTTTTTGGAAATTAGTATGCGGCTATTTGATTCTAATGGTATAGTTAGGACTACTTCGGTTGGTGTACGTACAATGGGTTATATGAATAAATACATCACACGAATTTGACTTTTGATTTCGTTTTGTTGATTGATAGCATATGATTCTATTTATTGCGCGAGCCTTATTTTCGCCCGATTGTAGGGAGTAGATTGATAATTATTATTTGTGGGGTATTTTCATTCCTAAAAGGATCATGAGTTCGACTCTATTCCCACAAATATCACTTTATACGTTATTTGGGAATGGGTTTTAATTACTTATTACTAATATATGGAATTACCGGTTATCGAGATATTAACGGTGATTTTGACAGCCAGTTTTTTTATTCGTCATTAAATTTATACTTCATTTTTAGCTATATAGTAACATATTACTTAGATCATATTCTACTTTATCATTTAATTCTTTACTGATGAGGTATCATCCTAAGGTATTTAATAATTTTATTCCAATCTTGTGCGAATTACTGGATTATGAATTAGCTTTAAACCGACAAGGGATTATCTTTAAATAGATTTGATAAACTTTTTGGGTTATCATTCTCATGATTTTCAGAATTAGCTTAAACCCTATATTGACAAGATATTTACTGTTACTAATAATTTTATTCTAAGACGATCATTACATCGATTTCCGCGAGCCCCCTTCCCTTTAACAACAACTTGATCCTGAGGTATTTCATGTGTTTATATTAGATTTTAAGAGTGCCCACTCGACTACTCTGTGTGATAATTTTAGCCGATAAGTATAATTAGTTTAGGTTGATTTTTCGGGAGTGAGTGGAAAGGGAGTCAGCCAAAAGACTGATTCCCGATCCCCCACTGCTCCTATAAGCGCAATTGAATTTAACGTTCGAGCCCGACGTTACTCATGACGAGGTCTCTCACGGGCACGAGCTATTGGCGGATGAACCGCACTTACACTGCTCGATAGGGATGTAATGATTTTAATGACTTGGTGGTGTGTGGCTGTGGGCCGGAAAAATTTCAACAAAAATTAATTTCATAATTTCGTAAAATATAATTATTCATAATGACATTTCATACAGATTCATCCTTCATATGGCATACTCAAATCGTTCATGCTCACTTTAATAGTCTTTCAAAATTCGGATTTGTCCGTTTTAAAGTACTACTTTAAAATTCAATACTGATTTGGTAGTAAATCTCTCGCAAGTAGTGAAGGTTAAACGATTAAGTGCGTAAGCAATTAGTGATTATTCGGTTCAGCGGATAAATGCTGCCTGCTCAAGTTATTGAGTGATTACTTGGTTAAAATTATGCCAAAATGAGTTGGTATTAATACCTATTCTGTGACCCTAACCTTGCGTGTTAAATTTGATTCGATAAAACAAAATTTGACCTTGATATTATTTGTCTAATCTAATTCTAATTTTAATTATTTTCTTGATTTTATTTGACAATTTATTCTTTAGATTTTTATTTAACTCATTTCTAATCGAAATTATTTTATTCTTCTTCGACATTTTTCGTTAATTCTATGCTTTTACGTAAATTGTCAATTTTCAGTCAAATTTTATGTTATTATGTTGTTTTTATGTTATTTCGTGCGGATCTTGATGCATTTGTTGTTATTTTAATTTACTTTTATGTTTTTCAATTTTATATTTTTAATTATGTCTTTCTCGCATTTCAAGGTGGTTATTTGATGTTTATGGGTCTGATTTTAAATCTGCATGTTGTGTTTGCGTGCTATTTCCAATCCATTCAAACAAAATTTAGTGCTAGCTCAACATTGATAACTCCTGATTTTCGAATTCAGAAATATTTATCATTATATTTCAGGAATAAGATGTCCAGACGCCCGCTTTTAGCAGGACAGTTCTGACATTAAACAATTCATCCCACGGGATTTAGGATTTTTTCCGATTTTTAGAAAGAACTGTGGTTAAAACAGAAGGGAATATACAGTTTTCAGCTTCCATAAATGCGTTTATGTGTGAAATATAATTTAAAAAATCTACGTAAAAAATTTCATGACCTTTTAAACAACGACAGCAATCTACAAAAATTTCTCTCAAATAAGAAATATGCTAAAAAATAAAAAAATGCTTATCATAATTTTTTAATGTATTGTATTTGTAAATTATACTTGTATTGAAACAAAAAATATATTAAAATACTATTTTTGCGTTCTAAATTTTTTGGCTCAATATAGACTAGAATATTTCCTTACAAAGTAAAACAAAATCTTTACTGCTGTTAATATTGAATCAAAAAAATTGATTGTGGAGTTTTAAACTAAAAAGGTTCCCTACGCTTGATATAGACAAGTTTCTAAAAATATCCCTTCCCTGGTCAATGGTTTCCCGCTTTAGAAATGTTAAAATCTGGTCACCTTATTCATGAAGTATGTATTTTTACCAATAAAATAATTGTAGCGTGCATCGCAGTAATGCCCAAACTAATATGACTAGCGGTACAATTTAAAGTATTCACCATTTTTGTAATTTTATTATCATTATTATCTAATTGAATTTTTATTCAAATACTCTAATGCTAAAGTTCCTAAACACTATATATCTCGATGACCACAGTGAAAATACGAAATCTGCTATTAACCACAAAAAATTCCTATTTCTTTATAATAAAATAACAAACGCTCAAACGTTTACTCCGTTTTATGACTAGTTCATCAATTCTTCTGGCCATCTTAGTTTCTCTGGAGTCACTTAATAGGTTGAAGTCTAAAGGATTGGGTTTATTTACGTCTAATTGGATAATAGTTTGATCTGGCGTTCAACTAGCGCTAAGGTTACGTCGACAGATGTCTCAAGCTTTTGGGCCAGAACACAAACGGCCTTGAAAATTGTTGAAATTAATCAGTAATATAGCATGAAAACCCAGCACCAAGATTACTTAAAATACAAGATACAACACCAACTAAACACCCAAAAATTTGAGAGAACATAAATAAATATAAAATCAAAAAATACAAAACTAAAATAAATACAAAATGCATCAAGAACCGCACGAAATTTACATAAAAAATAACATAATAACAAGAAAATTTGACCGACAAACGACAATTTATATAAAAGTAAAAAATTAATGAATTAATGAGTTAAAATAAAATATTTTTGATTGAATAAATTCAATTTAAAAATTTAAGAAATAAATTGCCAATTTAAATTAAAAAAATAATAAAAATTTAATTTAGATAATACAAATAATTTCAAGGTTTTATCGCAATAAAAATAACACGCAAGGTTAAGGTCAAATTCTAGGTATATAAACTGATGTGTTTTCACAAATTTTAATGACAGACTGTGTGCAGAGAGACAGAGAGATAAAACTGTGTGCAGAAAGGCAGACAAGACAAACAGACAGACTGTGTGCAGAGAGACAGATCGAATTTTAGTGTTAGTTGCAGATGGTCAGACTGATTTTAGTATGAAGAGGTTGTAGTTCACGATCCTCTTCATGCAAGCGGAGCACTAGCGACTTTATCCTCTGGCGGGCTTTTCGGGCGGGGTTCCCTCTTGATCGCGAGTCCAAGGAGATTCATACATCCCATTGAGTCGATTCGATCTGGCCAAGTGACAGGTTCCGATGTTGCGACGGTGTAACCATAATCCTACAGAAGCTGGCGACCTTGCGCTGCCATCCTATCATCGAATTGAATCGTCCGACGTCCCTGCGTTGGTCTTCCTGAAGAAGGTAGTCCTACAATTCTTATTGATCAAAATGTTTATTGCAAATTTTAAATATTTCCTTTATGAATATTATCCTTGTCAAATATTTATCATAAGCAAAAAATTATTTTGAAATTATTTATTACTATTATTAGCTTTTCTAGTGACCTTATCGAATTGTCATTACGATTTACCAGTGATAGCATCAGAATCTTTCACTATCACTATTGAATAATCGGTAAGTACTTATTATTTAATCTTATTCATTAATTTTTCTTACATTAGTTATCCTAGATATAATCTGCTACGCGGTAAGGCACCGATAATTTGGCTCATCAGCTGCTTGCTCGCCATTCAGTTGCTACGTCGTTAACTGGTCTCAGCTGGTACAATTTGTTCACATCATTCGGGTTTATGATATACTACGGATTTGCTATGACCCGGCTTAATTATTTTCGTCACTTTAATTCATTCAATACACTGTAAGAATAGTTTATTATTAATTTTTAACTTTAATGGGGACTTCTACTAGGGAATACCAATTCAGAAACTTTAGATATTCTCTTCGGGTATGCGTTAGTATTCTAAAATCAATCGGTAACATGGGTTGTCACAATCTTGAGGACATGAAGCCACACGGTTAAATCGGAGGAGTAATGTTCAATATTATTCAATTTTATCAGTTATTTTATATTATTTTTAGAAGGATGACTTTTTGCAATGCTTCCAAATTTCACTACTTCGTTAAGATTGGAAACTTCATTTCTTTCTCTCCGGATAGTATGTTCGAGAATCAAATTGGAATTATTAGCAGTATTAACTTAATCTATGCGTACGCTCAATTCTAGTGCTGGGGTTATTTTAATTGGTAAATCGTTATTTTTACTTAAATGTTGTTTACGTTTCTTGTGTAAAAGTAAGTTAACGGTAAATTTTTTGAATAGATATAATATTCAAATAGAATTCTCCTTATCCAGTTTGACTTGAGAAATCATTTTGTCTTTAGTATGCAAACAGTGATTCTGGTTTTGGAATGAACGATTTTAATTTAATTTTTAATAAAATTTATTCGTTTATTTATTTTGTTTACTGTTTAAATAATTTGGGTACACGGTTGAGTTTAAGTAATTTCTCTTAAAGGTTTTGTAAAACCTAACTCGACTTTAAGTTATTGAATTTCATTTTGTTTCCTTTACGTTAATTATTGAATTCGTTATATAAACTCTAACGTCGATCCTAGTTACTTATAAACATTGGTTTCTATTTAATTTTAACTCCTTATTCGAAAATGTTAAATATCAAGGTTATAACTCGACTGTAAAAATCTTTAGTGCGATTCTTGATCTTTTACTATGCTAGGTTTTCTACTATAACTTTATAACAGTTCACGTTAGATGTTTCAGTTCAAAAGTTTTGACTTATTAACATTCGAGTTTAATCAAATTTAGGTTTAATTCATTAGTAGGTAAAAGTTTCGTTGCAGCAATTTGCGCTATTCCCCCACTTTCCATACCTTCATTTTGACCCTAAGGTATTGATTTTGTTTATATTATATTTAAGAGTGCCCACTGGACTACTGGTGTTGTGCGGAGGAAGGACGAGCCAAAAAGACCCATTCTTCGATCTCCCTTTACCACTATAAGTTGTCATTTTACATTTAGATTCGCCGTTTACCACTAGCAAACCCTCGCGGTCACAGTTCTGTTGCAGATGAACTGCGCTTACACGGAGCCGTTGATTGTGTATATCTATTTTCTTGTGAGAGATATTGGCTGTGGGCCAGAAAATTTTCGATATGAATTTTAGATAAGATATAATAAAATAGAATACTTGTCTGAATACATATAATTCGTTATCTATAATTGTTACATTCATAGACATAAATACATTCATAGTGCAATTATAGGCATATTCATTAAAGGTTCCTCACTTCGTCAAATTGGAATCCTCGAAATAAATCAGTTCTGGAAAAGTACTTTCTCTCACTCAAGCTTTCTGTATAACATAAAAGTGCTTCAGTTCAAGAATATTTTTACTAGTGAAAAAGTGATTGATATTATGTAAAAATGAATCGGTGATTCTAACCTTGCGTGTTATTTTTAGTGCGATAAAACAAAATTTGATCATAAAATTATTTATGTTATCTAACTTTAAATTTTATTATTTTCTTAATTTAGATTGACAATTTATTTCTTAAATTTTTGATTGAATTTTTCCAACCAAAAATATTTTAATTAATTCAATTTTATTCATTAATTTTTTGCTTTTATATAAATTGTCATTTTTTGGTCAAATTCTTGTTATTATGTTATTTTTATGTAAATTTTGTGCTGATCTTGATGCATCTTTGTTATTATTTTAATTTACTTTTATGTTTTTTGATATTATATTTAATTACATTTTCCTCATAGTTTAGGGTTGTTTATTTGGTGTTAATAGGTCTGAATTTGAATCTGCGTGCTGTGTTTGAGAGGTATTTCCGATCCATTTAAACAAATCTCTGTATTGGCCCAAAAATTGATATGAATAATACATATAATAGTAACGATGATAATACTAGTAACTATTGAGCCAAGACACGATTTTGTTTAAATGAATCGGTAACACGCACGCAAATACAACATGTAGATTTAAAATCAGACCCATAAAACATCAACTAACCATGCTAAAATATGAGAAAGAAACAATTAAATATAAAATCAAGAAACACAAAAGTAAATTAAAATAATAACAAAGTGCAACAAGATCCGCACGAAATAAACATAGAAATAACATGAGAACATGAAAATTTGACCGAAATTTGACAATTTTCCAAAAACAAAATCCATAAAAATGGAACTAAAATTAAATAAAAGATAACGCCAATAAAAACTTTTCGTACGATATATTTCGATAACATAACTATCATCTTCAGGTACTCAAAACCAACTAAAAATATTATGAATTAACATTTAATTTAAACAAATTATTTTTTATTAATTTAATTTGTAATAAATAAATATTTATAAAATATATTCAAATCACTTTTAATTAATTTAAAATTTTCATTTATATTATAATTTTTTAAAAAATTAATGTAATTTAAAATTTTCAATTATTTTAATAATATTAAAAAAAACATGATTTAACATACATAAACTATTTAAAAACATTCAAAACATATATTAGTGAGCACAATAGAGGCTGTAAAAGTGAAATAGGAATGTCTGATTTTAGAATTTTGTTGAGAAGTTTTAATAATTATTGGGAACGCGTCATATGTGAAGCATTGCTGATAAGGTCACTGGATCCAAAGAAGGGTGTAAGTCCGCCAATGATTCGTGCCCGTGAAGTCTACGGCGTGAGAACGCAGTAGCTGAAAATCAAAACACTGAGTAGTCCAGTGGGTACTCATAAATTCGTAATATAAACATAAATTCGCCCAGGATCAACTGAGGGAGGGTAACGGGAGATTTTTTGCGTAAAAAGAAATCGTTGCCATGTCTATAATTTATGATAATAGAAAGTTAAATTTACGTGAGTTCAAATTAGTCCAATTAAAAATCTAATGCGAAACCTATAATTTTGTTAGTCTAAAACAGTAAAATCAACAGTTAAATTTCCGAGCCGCAGCTATTACCATGTAACGAATTAATAACTAAAGAAAAAAATATTTGGATAGGCAACCGAGATTCTAGCTGCTAACTAGAGGGGTAAATTTACGACGGGATTTAATGTTTAGGTTTTATGGTTAGAGAAATAATTATTTAACTTAATTTTTAGAAAAGATAGACGGGCGATATAACACCCACAATTCCCCGGATAAGTTGTTAGATTATTACCTTATAATAATTTACGGGTCGGTATCAAAACAGTGATAAATTAAACATTAAATTATTAGAAAAATTCGGATAAGATAATATAACACATCCGAAGCCTGATCACTTTAATAGGATATGTTGCCAATGTTGTTCAAATTTATCTTAAATTTGCGAACGTATGCGAAAAAATCTCCTTCAAAATATACTACAAAAAAGAAGACAAAATATTTAAATACCAAGGAATTAATAATCATATTCAACACATAGGTCTGTATAAAGTAAATCCCCCAAATTAGAATTACAAACAATATAAAATTTTCAAGAAACAATTTTGTTCATTGGAATTGACAATTAGCCATCAATAATAAATTCATAACATAAATCATAACAGTAGAAACAATTAATTCCATTTGAATTGAAAATTGGTCATCAATAATAAATTCATAAAATAATTTATAACCATAAAAACAATTTAGTTCTTTGGAATTGACAATTGGCCATCGATAATAAATTCATAAGATAAATCATAACAATAACAACAAATAAGTTCATCTGAATTGAAAATTGGCCGCCGATAACAAATTGCATAATATAAACCATAGCGATAGAAATAAATGAATTTATTGGAATTTACATTCGCCCTGGATAAAAAGGTTATAATATTAATCCTAGTAATAAATAATAAATGATAAATACTGTCATAAATAAAGGGTTACTAGAGAAAACGATTGACTATTGCCAATATTCTTCGAGAAGATAAATTCACCGCAAGCTTCTAGAATAATAATGAATCGAAATAACTTGGATGCGAAAGCATGAAGTTAAATCATAGAGAGAACGAATCCGCTTGTGTCCTGACATTTTCTAAAATGTCGATCGATAAGAATTGGAATGTTAATGCCACATTCACTCACCCGAAGACGAGAACACACAGACACGCGACCTCGAGAAATAGCGAGTGTGCCGACAGGGAAATTCAACTTTCTTGTCCTCGATGTGTGTATCTCCACAAATATATATATATATATAATGGATGTGCGTGACTAGCAAAGTAAAACAAAAAAAATGAATAATAAATCACAGTATCGAAATACCTCAAATAGAGAGAAGGGCTCGCGATATCCAAACGCGTCCGACGAAGATCTGAAAAAATCCCGGAACAAGCTCAAAGACAGCTAGAAGAAAAATGCCTGAAGGTAACAATTGTTAATTTTTCAATACGAGACTAATCTATTTTCCCGAGCCCTTATTCCACGAATTAAATGAAAGAGATCATGTCCAACTTCCAACGATAATCTGGGCCCGAAAGATGATGAAAAAACCAAGTTATGTTATGAAAATATAAATTATCTCCTTAACTTACGAATATCACTGATTACATGTCATTTTTGAACTCCAATCCATAAGAATAATCAAACTAGTTTGTAAACCCTCAACGTGACCTACACCCGCTCCGATTGTCACACATCACCGACGTTCGAACCCATAATAAAATAGAAAATGGATTAAAGCCAGTATAGTTTTTTTCAATTTTTCCTTCAGCAATGACGACTTCACGTATGTTAACATTCAACTTATTCATTTTATTGTATGTAGTAACGACAACATTGAGTACCTTAATATTTAATCTATTCGTTTCGTTTAAGTAATTAATTTATCCATTTCATTTTAATACTCAATTTATTCACTTCAATTTTAGTATTTGATTTAATTCAATCCATTTTAGTTTTTGATTCATTTCAGTATTTGATTTATTCGATTCATTTTAGCATTCAATTCAATTTTTAGAATTTAACTTATTCGTCTCGTTTTCAGTATTTAATTTATCCGTTTCCTTTTTGATTTAATATTTAATTTATTTGATTATTTGATTTCTTCTTTTCATTTTATGTAGCATTTGCTTTATCCGTGTCATTGTTATCCAGTATTTAATTCATTCATTATACTTCCAGCCAAGATTTAATCGATTTATTTCCTTCGTCATTTAATAATGACGACATCGCGTGCTTTAATATCTAATTCATCCTCAAGGTGATCATAATTGTATTTTTATACAGATCCGTTTGATGATGATGGTTCAAGATAAATTTATTTATTTTGGCTTATTCATTCCAGCCTTAAGATGAAGGTAGTTGATGATTAATTTCAGTAATATTTAATTCGTCAGGAGGATGATAATTAATAACTAAATTTCTATTCAGTTTTTGAATGAAATGGATAATTTTGAATGAAATGACAATGATATTTGTATTTTAATACGAGGATATTAAACTCTAATTGAACTAGCTGAAATTTTAGGAAAATATAGGTTTATTCAAATCACGTTTAAATTCCTTTAACGTAACGAACGAGTGTTTACTCGGAATCGAACGGTCAGTGAGGTGTGAGAATTGGGAGTGACGATCGAGCCGCATAGTTGTTAAGAGGTCTCCGTGAAATTGAAAAAAATTAACAACAATAATGAGATCCCAAAGTGTAAACCCAGTTGAATGCCTTCCACCGAGGATACCCCAACAAACAGATTATACCCTGCGAGAATCTACTACACCATGACCCTACCTTAAATAAAGATCCCGACCGACCAACTCCATGACGCCTTGAGATGATCCATAAATAAAAAAACGTAGACCCACCTATCTCAGTGTCAGAGACTTAAATGATGAATTATATTAATGGGTGCATCGTTATTTCAGTAAACTCACGGATTACACTACGCTTCCCGGCGCACTCAGCTGCTCGGTGCCGGCAAGCGATGTGGGACGCGGGATTCTCGATCTCGCCGATCATAGAATCCCGAATGGGAGATCAGACGAGTAGCGACGACACCGAGCTCCCATTCGTCGTAATCAAACGAGAACCCGGCCGAAATCCGGCATGGAAAATCAGGGGCCAAGCCGAATTTCTGCTCGCTCGGTTAGAGGAACACCAGCGGCAGACGGACCGGCAAGTGGAAAAGGGCAGGAGATATTTGGAAGAAATCAACCGGGATATAGCTGCTGGACTGATCCCGAGTACAGACGGGTACGCCCATTTGTATAACACTTCATATAACTTGGACGACCCCCGGTTAGACGTGCACATGGCAGCGATCATCGTGGTAGTTCCACGCAAGATTTGGTCAGGAGGAATGAGGAGATCTGGCGAACCTTCAAACGTTCACCCCGAGCACCCCTATGCTCGTGAATTTCCGCGAAGGAGCTCTAACTGACAATATCCGAGAACTGGTTCACCTCGATAATCTCTGTTTTTCTGTTAAAAATACATGTTTCCTTTTGAACTATTCTCGGTTTTAAATAGAAAACAAATAGTTAGATGCCACAACCCGCTCCGCCGATCTAAGGGCACATAAATAAGATAATCACTAGTTATGATGCACTAATTAATTCTAAGTTTCGATTATAGACATGAACTCATCAAATTCTACAACGAGAATTAACGCGGGCACAAGAAACCAACACCGAACTCCATCGACAGTTATTACAACTAACCAAGGAGGTCCAACGAATCAAGGCCACATGGGTGGAGCCAGGCAAGGTAAAACGTGTTTACCAGAAGATGATTGCCGCGCAGAAGGGTTTTTGGCTGAGGAGACACAGCTGAACCAGGGCCAGAAAACCGATACTGCCATCAACTACCGATACTTTGGATAAGGTGACATCTGATAACAAAGAAGACTTTGAGAACATTGAAATATCAAATATTTTCTCTGAATCAGACCATGATGAATTTGAGCCCACAACCATTCCTGAATCAGACAGAAACTCAGATATGAGCCTTTTCTCTCAAACATTACCACAAAACAATGAAACTAGAGATAATCAAGATCCTAGGGAAAATACAACAAATGTAATCACTCCCCCTAAACGCTACTTTGAAGTCATGTGGAAACAATCAGATAATACGACTAACAAAAAACTACTTAATGTTGAAAAAGGAATAACTGCCGTAATGCCTGAAATCTGTAAAGCAAATCTTCCAAAATTATCAGTCAGCAAAGGAAAACCTGAGGACAAAAACCATCCAACTTTCTACAGATTAGATAACAAAGGAAAACTTAGCTGCAAGACTAAAGAGAAAAAAACCAGAATGTGGAGATATTATGGTATACGATTATGAAGCATTAGTAGAACATGCTAGTATGATCCATAATATTACGTTCAATGAAAAAAGCTACATAGAATGTAAGCCATGCGACCCTAAAAAGAGCAATAATGCTACAAATATAATCAAGTTCGCAGAAGTCTTCACTCATATCGATAACCATAATCATGGTACAACATGTGCTTTGGCTGACACAATAAAAACGTACCTTCGTCTAACTAAGGAAAATATGTTCTACTGCTCATACCGAAGCAAGAACAAGAAAAACCTATGCAAAAAGCAATTTAACCTTAACCCATCGATGGCAGACATAACGGAACATATGAAAACCCACTTTGGATATACTTTTGATGAGAATTGCAAGATTGTCTGCTACTGTGGTATCTGGGAGCATTTCCCTGAACTTGTCAGTCACATCAAGACCCAGCATCTAAACGAGTTTATCAACACTATACCAAACACTGAAGGTGACCTTAATACTACTACAGCGACTTCACCGCCAAACCTTGCTTTTATACTATCATCTAATGAGACTCAGAATGTGCCCGATGAAGAACTTATCAAGCCTAGGGATCTACTGGATGATTTAGGCTTTACAAACAACCTTGAGAATGAACTAAGTTGATGGTCCCAGCACTTGATCAAGGCATTTATCTTCACAAATGCTGTTAGGAGCTCTACAATATACATCAACCCTATTACATGCAATGCCTTGATCAAGTGCAATTTCAAAACTTTCTTTGAAACTTTCCCTTTCAAAGACTTTGCCAACTGGAATGAGATAATCTTGCCAATTTACAGTAAAACCTCTTCTTGGTCTTTCTTCTTCTTAAACAAGAAGAGGCGTATTGCGCTGATTATTGATCCAACTGCTGATGATAGTCATGCTTTACACTTTGAATTGGCAACTGATATTCTTAAAACTATCCTCAACATCCAGAATATCTTTGGTAATATTAATATACCCTTAGCTAACATTGACTACCCTATATGTCATGAAGCAAAACTTTCTGCATTCTATGTATGCCACTTTATAAAGTGCTTAATGAATCACTTACCTATTAGTATCCCAGATATCGCTCACATGAAAGAAACTATGAAACCTATCAAACAGAAACATAATTGCTCTAAATTCCCTGATTATGATGCACGGAAATATCGCATCTTTATCAATGATCTGATATATCAATTGGATCTAGATGCAATTACATGTGAAGAGATATTATGCGAGGTCGAGAGAATAAATGGAAGACTCAATCCCAATAAATACTTCAAGGAAACCCGACAAAAAGCAGACTTAATACATTTAAATATTAAGAAATCTGCGGAGCTTCTTTGTGTAAAAAGAACGAGATTCCAAACCAACCAAAAGAATGAAATCAACAAGATTTTTGAAAATGAAGACATTAATCATAGACCCCCAATGGAAAAATTCCTTCTTACCTTTGCAAACACGGAATGTCCATCATCAAACACTGTCAACCTAATCCTTCCTTTCAGTAGTGATAATGATACGAATCAAGCCACTGACTGTGAAAATATGGCAATGTTAATGAAAAACTTAGACAACACGGCACCTGGAATGGACCGTGTCACAATCAGCGATTGGAAAACCATCTCCCCTAAACATGGACTCTTAACCGCAATTTGCAATAATATACTTCGAAGCGGTATATGCCCCAAAAGGTGGAAGCTCTATAGAACAGTACTAATTCTGAAACCTGGAAAATCAGAAGAGAGCTTCAAAACTAACTCATGGAGACCACTCGCAATCATGGATACGGCCTATAGAGTCTTTGCAACTTTGCTGAACAACCGTATTCTCAATTGGATTAAGAATGGTAACTTCATGAGCCCTAACCAAAAGGCTATAGGTATAATCGATAGATGTGCTGAGCATAATGCTACCTTGCACCTTGCAATTGATCAAGCAAAGAGAAGTAAGAATGAATTCCATATTGTCTGGCTTGACATTGCTGATGCATTCGGTTCGTTACCTCATGATCTCATCTGGTATACCCTGACCAAGATGGTATTGGAAAAGGAAACAATATCTTTAATCAAAGAACTCTATAGCGATGTAAAAACCTTTTTTGATTGCTATGGGATGTTGTCTAAACCTATCTCCATAACAAAGGGAGTCAAACAAGGCGGTCCTCTTTCTTTGACCCTTTTTTGCCTCTCGATCGACTACATTCTTAAGACAATACTTAAAAATTGTCCCTTCTTTCTTCATGACTTAAACATCAGTATCTTGGCTTATGCTGATGACATAGTGCTCTTGTCTGACTCATTTCAAAAGATTTAGATTGCTTTGCAGGAAACTGTGAAGCTAGCAACCTATGCGAATCTTAAATTTAAGCCATCTAAATCTGGATACTTATCCATCAACAATGTCAACTCAGATATCTTTAAACTTTATCTTTACAATGAAAAAGTGCCAACGATATCAGATGAAAATGAATACAATTATCTTGGAGTAGACTTCTCCTATAAACAAAATCAGAATATTGATAAGCGTCTGGATTCTGCACTTGCACTCACCAGCACCTTGTTTAAATCATACTTACATCCAGCACAAAAGCTTAATGCCTATAAGACATTCATCCACTCCAAGCTTATTTTCTTACTTCGAAATTGCATGATTAGTCATAAGATTCTTGACTGTGACCGTAATCGAGTTACGCAGGGTCGTCAAAAACAGCTTGACTTCGATCAAAAAATCAAAAGACTCCTGAAGACCATGATTGGTGATAAATTTCAGGCAATTAACAATTTCTTCCCATACACACACCGTAAACTTGGAGGACTTGTAATAACTTCGACTTATGATGGATACCTGATACAAAGTATCACTGGAATCACAAGACTTTTCCACTCGACCAACATCAACTTCAGGAATATGCTTATAACTGAACTTGCTACTGCCAGAGGAGGGAAAGACTTCGAAACTGGTGAATTAACGGTGAGATTAACGGTGAATTAAGCAAGCAATTTCCACACACTTCCTTCTTCAAAAAATTTCAAAAATCGGCACTTTCTCTTAAAAGAAAATTTTGCATATGCGTTAAACTTTCCTTTGTAGATGACAACTTTTCACTTGAAATGTCCTACAAAGGGCGCATCTCTTACATAACCTCTCAAAACTTAAATACTCTTTCTAAAGTACTTCACGACTTCGTGGGTCTATACTATGCTGAGCAATGGTGTCAAATGCACGTACAAGGACGCATTGCGACTGCAATAGGTGATAGCACTAAGGCTAAATATCTCATTACTAGTGACATTCTTAATGATTCACAGTATAGCTTCTTGGTACGTGCTAGAAACAACCTTCTTAATCTCAACTACAATGCTTATCGCCTCAAAAACAATATTGGCACAAAGTGCAGACTGTGTCACCTGGATGAAGAGACTCAGGCCCATGTGTTCAATCACTGCCTTGCTAAGCCTAATGCTAGAAGAATTAAGCACGAAAATGTCTTAATAAGCATAGTTACCTATTTAGAGAAAATTGGATTTGAGATTGATGTGGAGAAGTCGCCGAAATATCTCTCAAATCCAACAAAGATGAAACCGGACATGACTATCAGATCTAAGGGAACAAAGACATACATGTTCTGGATCTGAAAGTGTCGTATGACTCAGGGGAAGGATTTGATAAAGCGCAAGAAGGTAACTTTGTAAAATACAAGGATCTTGCATTAGAAATTGGACAGGCGTTCAATGAGAAAGCGACTGTCTCTGCTATAGTGATTGGATGCCTGGGAACATGGGATAAGAAAAACAACGCCCCACTTGCAAAGATTGGATTGAATAAGGCTGAGATCCAGTCTCTTGCCAGGATAGCATGCCATAAGGCGGTGATCGCATGTTATCACATTTACAGGGAACATGTATCTTACAATGTAAGTGCCATTGCCTTACCCTATAGCCTATCATGAATGTTTGTTGTACAGCAATGCTGGTAATTACATCGGCGTTGCAGACTTGTGTATGTGTTTAAAAAGCAATAGAACCAAATGCTGAGCCCAGCTCGCATATTTCAGCCGAAAGGCCGCGTATCGATTAAAAACCAATTTAGAAAAAAAAACAAATAAGAGGCCTAGAGGTGACACTGTCGGCATGCCAGGAAGGCGCGGCGGTAACATACCCTTGGTATTTGCCCCCGAGCAGGTGGCCTACAGGGATGTGGCGGCCACCTCAAAGCCCGGCCATAAACCAATTAGACATCGACCAGGAATAAATGAGCGCGCCAAGCGTCGGGCTGCTAAACACGCAGAATAAAATGTTGTTTGTCCAATAAATGTTTTCTTTGTGTCCTATTGATTTTTCTAATAAGTTTGCCGTCAGGACGAGCTAGAATAAATAGTAAGGATGAAAGATTTAGTCTGTAGAATGAGAAAGACCAAATATACGAGAAGGGGACCAGAAGCCATAAAAGCGCACACAGGCCTTCTAAAGGTAGTGCGTTGAACCCAGTTTGAGGTCGGGCCAGAGCAGTTCTTATGCGGCGCTTACCTTTGGTGATCTCAAAACCAATGGTTGCATCACCAACGTCGCTTAGCGACGGGTAACCATTGGGGGAAATGAAATATTTACATCTGGGGTCAAGGTTAGCTAGACCATAAACCCCACATAACAATAATAGGGAGCATAGTAGTTATAGTAGGGATATGGGTAAGAGAGGCACTGTGAGGATATTTAACATAACGAATATTGTACAGGCCATAATAAAATCAATAATACAAATAACGAAAAGAAGGATTATGGGAATTTGCAAAATGATAATTGATATAACAGTATACATTAGCATTTGAAGGAGATGGGAGAATAATGGACCTTAACATCTAAATCTAGCACATGCCTTCTATCGGCAGATCGTTGGATCCGTGGATCATTCGGTTAATTGATAGTGTTGGGCCAGAACGTAAACGGCCTTGGAAAATGTTTAAATGGATCAGAAACACACACGCAGATACAACACGCAATTTAAAATAAACCTGAAAAACACCAAGTAAACCCGATAAAATCTGAGAAATAAAAGAATTAAATATAAAATAATAAACATAAAAATAAAAATAAAATAATAACAAAATGCACCAAGATCCGCACGATACCTACACAAATACAACAAGAAAACACGACAAATTCGACGAAATTAGAAAAATCAATTAAAGTTCATTAAAGTGGAATTTAAATCGAAAAATTGAATTAGCAATAATTCAATAAAAATTTCAAATAAAAAATTAGAAAAATAAATCAAGAAATATAAAAACTAAAAAATAGAATTTGCTAGAAAAGAACAAGGTCGAATTTTGTTTTACTGCATCAAATTTCACACGTCACACAATGAGGTATAAATACTGATCCATTTTCACATTAAAGTTAACCTTAAAAAACCAAAAACCATTTTCTTTTTGAAATTGTTAGAGCTGTTTGAAACCATATTTTCAAATCTTGAAAAAGTTATTGGAAACCTTTTTAGGTGAGAATCATTTATGTTGGAACCCTCTTTCCACATCACGACCTTGCATCTCAATGGAGCTCTGCTCGGCGTTGGTGTGGGAAGAGCGGTATTTATGCTGTTTTATGCTATATTTTATGATTTAATGTTTTATGGAATGGTCAAATGGGTAAATTTATTTGTTTGATAATTAATAAATGTTATTAATATGTATAACCTCATTTATATGTCTTTATAAATTATCAATTTTTAAATGTCGAAATTTTTCCGGCCCACAGCCGACACATCACGCAAGTTAGTAAAATCAACATAGTGCAGATGCATGTAAGTGCGTGGAGAACCGCCAATGATATGCACCCGTGAAGACTCAGCGTGCGCAACGCAGCGGTCGTAACGTCAATATTTCTCCCTATAGCTGAAGCGAGAAATAAGGAAGAAGTCTCTGGCTGCTTCCTCGTTTCTCCATTCTGTAAAATCGACCTAAAATTATCTTACAAACGGCTTAAAATCATCACACCGAGTAGTCCAGTGGGCACTCAATAAATATAATATGAACACAAAGGCGTTTAAGATCTATTAAAGGGAAAGGGTACGGGGATAAATTAACTGAAATCGTTGGTATAAATAAATTCAATTGATGTCAAAAATGATTTAACTGATAGTATATTAACTTATCAAAAATAAAACATAAAGTCCCCTAAATTGAATTTATCCATCGAATTAACAGATTTTTGTCGTCATTAAAAATAAATACTCCTTTAATCAATGTGGATTTTAATTATAATAATTATTAAAAATTTAATTGACTCACGGGTCAATCTAAACTAACTTCTTGATTCAGGATTAACGTAAAATAGAACTTGTGAAGGGTATTGTAATAAATTAAGTTAAAATCATCGATATAATTTTGGAGTAAATTGGATACAACTTATTGTTAATTTAAATTTCTGATCTAAATAAAATCCAATATTATGATAAAGGTTAATGGTTCGAAGAGATTAAGCAACCCTAATAATAGTAAACTACATGCACGTTTAAATGAACTGGAGTGCGAGAGGTACCCCAAATACGAGTAGAGCTTCAAACAATTTAGACGAAAGGTAAATGAACTCATTAGGTAAAATTTATGAGAAGGTTGCATTAACAGATAATTGTTAGGGGTAATGTAAATGTATAGTTCAATTTTAGCAGATAAGCTCGTTGAGAGGACAAATCGGATAAAAAATCTATTCCTAGGAGTAAAGCAAAATAATAAAATTAGGTAAACCTGATTGCCAAAAATAAAATGAATTCCTAGTTAGCTATATTAATTGCAATCGATTTTAACGAATAAATCCATTCAATGTCGTAGGGAAAATTCAGCAAAGCTTATTTTAATGGCATCTTCTACAGTACACGAATAAAAATCATTCGAACCATCAACCTAATTCAAGAGAAATCAATGAAATAAATTTATAA
Organism: Schmidtea mediterranea; assembly: GCA_022537955.1. Taxonomy (NCBI): domain Eukaryota; kingdom Metazoa; phylum Platyhelminthes; order Tricladida; family Dugesiidae; genus Schmidtea; species Schmidtea mediterranea. The sequence goes on from CM039680.1 coordinate 110,086,488, forward strand.
TGACCATAAATCGTTAATAAATTACGAACAAAAATCGAGTGAACCTTTGATAAAATAATTTATGAACTACAATCCAATAAAAGTGAATTCGATCATCGACTGAATTGGGATCCTTAATTAACATTAAGTAATCCATAGGCCAGCTGGTTGGCGATCATATGTCCGCGACAAGAAATTAAGGATGGAATTACTAACTGAGCGAGTTGAATCATGAGAATGCAAATCTGTCCTATGGTCGACCAATGTAGCTGAGGATTGAAATAACTTCCAACCGCTGGTAAATAAAAATATCCAAAGGATACGAGAAATAGTCCATTAAAATCCATGGTAGGAGCGCGTGTGCAACACTAAAAATTTAAAGATAAAGATAGAAGAAGCGATTAACACGATACCTTACCCTAGTTAGTCTGACCAAGCTTCATGATTGAAAACTCTAAGATAGCACTGAACAATAGATTGGTCGAATGAGAAATATAAATCAATAAACGTAGACTGAATATATTATCATTAAATCTATCAGATCGTATAATCGAATTACGGTAGACCTGATAGACGTCGGGGCGGGTGTGCATCTCCGTCATCCGAAACAGGCACTGATGTAAATTAATTAATTCCAGAATGATCGGATGGCACGAAATTCCGGATTCGGTTTCATGAGCTAGAATAATTTGCACTGCATAATTTATAAATAAACGAACGCGTTCCGTCATGTGAGGCATACCTTAATAATTAAAGTTAACCTTATTCGCAATATAGGTTTGGTATTTTTCAATTAATATCATATTTATTATTTAATCCATTAGCCCATTAGAACTCTTAATTAATATCACATTTATTATTTAATCCATTAGCCCATTAGAACTCTTAATTAATATCACATTTATTATTTAATCCATTAGCCCATTAGAACTCTTAATTAATATCACATCTATTATTTAACCTATTAGCCCAAATATTAGTATAAAGTACATATTGAAAACATAGTTTTATTAAGAAAGGTGCACGGTCAAGCCCATCTAAATAGGAGACACGAATTTAGGTTGATCGATTCAGGGCGCGAAATGTTAACAAATAAAGGAAAACCCTCTCTGCAACTCCTAACACTAATGTTAACGTCAATTCTAAGATAGATCCAACGATAAGTTCCGCCCAACATTGACAAATGACAGTACGTGGTCGAACGCAGGCTTCTACTCGTCCCAACAACATAAGAATGAACAATGCGGAAGCCCGATAGTCATCCCTTAGCCATTAGCGAGTCAGATAAGGAATCACGCGCACAATTTAGATAATCCGCTTTATTTCTTTCTTTTATCATAAACCAGGAATTGATCATAATACTTTGCATTCAGTCAAACATGTCTCAAAAATGGATAGACACCAGCTCGACCGACACACCATCCAGGAAGGAGTCACCCAGGAGAACAGGAACGATCGGGAAAATCCGTCGACAATGGCCGTACCCTGCCCCTCGAAGAACGCCGGCTCTAAATAACGACCCTGAGGAACCCAATAGGCAGCAGTACCCCGCCGCCGAGATATTCGCTAACGCGCAGGACCTCCTCACCCAGTGGGAGCGGGTGCAGGAGCGGGTGGACTTGCAAGTGGTCAAGGCAAGGATGTACCTTGCAAACGTGCTGGATGACATCCTTGCCGGGCGGATAGCCGTCGCCCATCCACCTCGTCCGGTTCGGGATACCAGGCGACCCTACACGGTGGAAGCCCTCAAGAAGAGCCTAGAACGGTACTGCCCGGACGATTGAACTAACAGACAAATTGATATAGTGATTAGATAATAATTATAATTAGAACTGTGTGTGTTTTCTTCTTGTATCACAGAAAATTGAACTCTCGATTTTGTTTGAAAAATTTTAAACATCTAGACCAACCATAGATTGACGTGTAACAACCCATTTAATTACAGTGATGTCCTCTCTACGGATCCTGCAGACGGAACTAGATCGTGCGAGGCAGGCGAATGCAGAATTACTTGGCCAGGTCCTGCAATTGACTCGCGAGATGCAGCAGGTCAAAGCAACTTGTTTAGACCCCAAACGGACAAAAATCCTTTACCAACGCCTCACCGCAGCCCAAAAAGGCTGGGCCGAAGAACGCCAGCTCAATCGGAGTCTGCGTACGCAGGTTCGGGGACTCGAAGTCGCCCTAGCGGTATGCCGGGAAGGTGAAGCGGTGACCTATCCGCTCATCTTCGCCCCCACTCAAGTGCCGCAGACAGCTACCAAGTCAGCAGAGCAATCCAACACTACAACCAGCAGTCGCCGACCGGGACGTAAGGAACGTGCCCGACGTCGCGCAATTCAACTCCAACATGTTCAGTAGTAACAGTTGTACATATGCCTGAAGTGAATAAAATAGTCTTAAATGTAGTTGAATTATTATTTTAATATAACCGTACATCCACACCGCCAATTCGTTCCATAGTCCATTAAGCACTAATCTTGAATAATTATGAGGGACAGAGCAAAGCGAGCATAAGTCTTCTATCGACAGCTCGTGAACCCGAGGATTGTCCGAGCAACTATAATACTAGCCAATGGTATTCAATTTTTGCGGATAATCCACCACTTGAACACATTACCAACGTTGCTTAGCAACGGGTGCCAAGTGGGTAAGTATCATTTTGTATGGCGTTACTAGGGTCGCCAGGGAGATGAGCAAGATTTGAAACCCTGTAATCCACCAATAGCATTAGTAATAGCTCTCACTTTGCGGACGATCCACCCACTCGAACACAGTTCCAACGTTGCTTAGCAACCGGTGCCAAGTGATAAGTGAAAAATATTTGTACGGGGTTGTCTGGGCAACAACCATATAGCTTCAAAATCTCAACACCCAGAAACCTACCACAACGCATCCGCCTTAACGAAAAGGTTAGAGAACCAGTAAAATCAACACTATAATTCGTATATCTCTGAAAACGAATAGACTCAGTATGCAAAAATTTAGAGGCGCTGATCTCTCACGAGTGGGATATGAACGCATGTAACTCGAAACTTTTTATTTTGTTTCACTCGCTTATTATATGCTTAATCAAAATTCGAAATATTTTTTGTGCTTACGGATATTTGTTCTAAATTAAAACAATTTAGCTGATATTTTTCACTAGATTCAGCGACAAAATTTTAAAATAAGCACAAAGCCTTCAATGTTAGCTTTTAAAGTTTAAAACTTATGCGGCAGGATAATAATATTCATGGTGATATGAATCACATTTTGATGGCGATTGTTGATTAGAGTACAATTCCAACGTCACTAGTGAAAGTTACTCAGTGTGCATATGGAATTTCCGTCATTAGTTTTTCCGATTTTTTTCATTTTAAGGGCATTTTCACTTTTCTATTGATCAAAAACGCAGCTTTGATCATTTATATGTTAATAAATATTAAGCCATAAAGATAAATTTGTAATTTAATTAAAAATTTTAATACTTGTGTTATTTTCTAAATTATTTTCATAAAACAAAAGTTTAAAAATTTTATTCTATATGGTAATACTATAAGTGTTCGTCGAATAAATTTCGTTTATTAAATAAATTCATTTTGTTTAAATATATTATTGAAATCAAAGTCTTTCTAAAAACTTTAATTTAATAAAATTTATATAATTAAAATGAGCTTTGTTTCGAAGTGGTTTCAAAAAGTTATTTTATTTTAAACATTTTTTTCAATAAATTAATATAATTTAGTGCCATGCTGCAAGACTTTCAAAATACAACCAAGGTGATTTTATTTTGATTAATTATATAGAATCAACATTATTTTAGAAGTAATCAATAAAGAACATTTTATAGATAAATATCCCAAGTTTCCATTTTCAACAAATTTTCTGAATGAAATAATGATTCTTACATACGGCTATGAAAATTCAATTGCTGATGATGATAGTTTTCCTGTCTCTCATATCCAATGGAATGAGAAAATTTTTTATGGATATAAGGAAATAAGCTACCTCAAACGTAAGGGTTTTTTTATGTTTGTTTAATTAATTTTTATAAATTTTAATTAAAATATTTAATTATTTATTTATTATACATATATCGAATAAACGGGCCTATTATCACATATTGTAGTTCTAGATATGAAATGCGAATCTTCTCTAAAATCAGCCAATAGTAAAAATCTTGAAGATATTCATGTAGACAGAAACCACTCACCGAGTATTGACGAGTCGACTTTTTTCAATGCAAAGGAACCGTCGGGTTCAAATCTAGCAGGTAACATTTTTGGTGAACTTCCAATAAAATTATCCGTAAAACAGTTGGAAATATTTATTATTAATTTTGACAAAAATTAAGGTTACAGTCGATTGGAAAAATTTAAAATCATAATATCGAATATTTTATGGTTGATTACAACCTATATAATTAATGTTTTTCTATGGTTGTCATGGCAACTTGCTGGCCAATGGATATAGACTAATTTCAATAATGTCAGAAATTATGGAATTAATCCTATCATTATAACATCATCAAATTATAGATCAATAATTTAATTAATATATTGATTTATGGTTTACAATGCAAATTACAATCGATTTATTGATGTAATTTGAGAAATTTCTATCTAATTGTGAAAATTTGTCATGAAAAATTCATTGGACACTTGAAGCTTTGAAGAACAATGGATATGTTGGTAACCGCCCCTCATTTCAATATTACAGAAATATAAATATCGTCATTATCACGATTCTAGAAATTTACCGAATATTATTATTAGAAACAGTGAAAGATGTCCGATGTTGGTTTCCACTGTGGATTGACGGGGTCTGTAAAATCGTTTGTCAACTCCATCAGCCACAAAGAACTGTTATTACCGGGGCAGTTCTCAGTTATTCCCATTCTCAGAAATTATTCACAACACTATATTGCAGCTATAAATTCACTGACGGAATCGACATTGAATTCATGGGGAAATATGTCAAATTCCTCCAGGAGATGCCTTTGGAATTATTGGGAAAGTTTGACGGCGACAATTGGCTGCAATTTGCTCTTAAACTTTCTTTGCTGAGTCGGAATGGATTCTTTGCGTGTAGCAGGTTAGTATTATTATTATAATTGGTTGACTTATTATTGATTTATTTATTATTATTCTAATAAATATCGATAATCAGCCATAAATATGTGGTAATAATAATAATCATAATAAATAATAATAATAATAATAATAATAATAATAATAATAATAATAATAATAATAATAATAGTAATAACAAATAATAATAATACTAATAATAAATAATAATAAAAATAATATTAATAAATAAAAATAATAATAAATAATAACAAATAATGATAATAATAAATAATAATAATAATGATAATAATTGCTCCCACTCGCAGTAAACCAATCACCAAATTGTCAGGCTGCCGGCGCTCACAGTTTATCAATAATATTATAGGAAGAGCCCAATTGAAAAAGCAATTGAAAAGGCCGCGCAATTCAGAACGTCCCGTGAATTACCTGAGTATTTGTGAAGAGCTAGAAACTATTGCTAGCGCTATTCAAGTAAAATATAGGCGTTTTTGCTTTATAAATTCCTTCTAGGAATCAGCACGCGATTGGGTGACAATGTTCCAGGCGTTCCTGCTGAGACACGGTGAAAATGTGAGCGAAGTAAGTGATTATCGATCGGTTGATGTGTATTATTTATTGACAGAAATTCGCCGGCATCGATTCACAGAATCCCGTTGCAAGGTTATTGATTATAGCAATTGCATGTTGTCCCGAGTTACCGTGATGCTGTCTCTCTCTATTTCATTCTAGACCGGTGGACCTCGACACGAGCCAGGAATCGATTTCCTATGAGAATTTCAGTGGCGGGGAGAAATGCAACTCAACATTCACAAATCTCGATGGGAAACTCGTGCTCTGGTCGGTGACAAGGAATCCGATTGGCCAGTTCTGCATTTCCGGAATGAAACTAACAAATGGCCGTCAGCGGTTCATTGAGATCGATCCGGTTGCGATCGGGTCGGTGATGAACAGTGGCAAGGCAGTGATTGCCGATAAATGCTGCTACGAATTGCTGGGCCCCATGTACCCGTTATCGATCCGGCTGGCAGTTCCCAGCGCATCAAATATAGATTATATATGGCCCTTGCTCACGCATTTCACCAATGGTCTCCCCCTGCATTGGAAATGTTTCGCTCAGGCCATTGATGTGTTGTGCAAATGTTCTCCTCTCAGGTACTCATCTATTTCATTGGATGATTGTCAGAGGGTGTTGGGGAATTTGTCCCCCTGCAACCTATCGTACCGCCGTACCATTTCAATATTCATTGTCCTACAGGCCGCACGAGTCCTCATCGATGCTATTTCTGACTCCAATTCCAGCATCGAGATCCAGGCGGAATTCTCAGTCCTCCAACTCACACACGATATCTGATACCAATACCATTCTCATGATGCCCGATGTGAGACTCGATAGACTGCCAATCGTCGTGGAAAAGGCAGTAGACAGATCCAGTGATGCAAATATCCATCAATCGCCAACAACACGGAGCATACTCGACATTTCTCCCGTGTTACCCCAGAGGCCTGTTGTCAGGAACCACGAGGAACCGCCTGTTTCATCGGTCGCTGTGACCACTATTAACACCAGAAAACGGAGGACCGAATCAAGTAAATCATTTTTTTCGCTATATTTCATTGGTTTTTTCGTTATTAAGGCCATTCAGTCGGAATGTCAAGCCAGGTAACTTTTGTATATGTTGTCATTAATAAAGGGATTCTTGTGCCTCTACCTAGATTTCATCCATTCATTTTCCATCTAGGTGTAATTGTATTGGTTCTTCATTAGATATCATTTCATTGGCTTTCAGTCCCTGGCTATCACCCCATTGGCTGTCAGTCCCTGGCTATCATTTCATTGTCTTTCAGTCCCTGGGTATCGCCCTATTGGCTGTTAATTATTCCAATCTAATAACTACCTTAGTTTCATCAAATTTCATCATTTAGCTACCAATGAAAAAAGGACAGCTACAAAATCAAAGAGTTAAAAAGAAAAAATGTAGCTTTGCAATTCCTTTGATATCAATGAGTAGATCGGATTTCAGTCGATCGCGATCAGTTTCAGGGCCAGCAATTCGAGGTGTGGAAAGAGAGCCGCAATTGAATTATAGGAAAAAAGCTGTGAAAAATTCGCAACAACATAGAGTAAGCTCTCAGAATATCAATCAGCCGATTTTGATCTTTTCATTTATCAAGGCGAGATCCAGTTTGTTTGATGTGGACTTTACACCGAGCAGGCGGCACAGTCTCGACTACTCCCAGTACATCGTGGAATATATGTGCCTCAATGACATGGTGCAGACCACCAGGAGCGGCAGGAAGAGTTTGCCCCCGCTTGACCCCCGTTTCGACTTGGAATATAAAATAGAAAATGAAAAAGTATTCCTCCTATCAAATGGCGAAAAATTTGTATTTTATGATTATCTGGATACTGGATTATTATATTGTTTCCATTCAGGAGTTGGCGAGTCGCGTTGCACGTTCTCACAGATGATAATTTTATTCCCATATTTATTGTCAATTGTATCATGTTAATAAATATTTTTCTTTTGATATTTTGAATTTTTATCATTTACTACTTTTTATAAATTATAAGCAATTGGCAAGCAAATGAAGCTCTTTAATTATAAATTAATATAAATTTATAATTGATAAGATAAAAAAGATCAAGATCCCGGAATTGAGAGAATTTTTCTTTAATTATTTTGAATGAAAAATGTTTGAAGAACTTAAATAAAAATTTAATAAATTGTAAAATTTTGAAAATTAATGATGAATTAACTAAAACTAATATCAAATTCGAAGCTTTATTAAAAAGATAATATAAAAAACTTTTAAAATGTTAAATTTAATGAAATATCTAAATTTTAACTAACCATTTGTCGATAATATTTGTCATTGTGGCTGATAATTTACTGTAACTTGTGAATTATTACCAACAGATGTATATTAGTTCAAATAAAATTATACTAGACTTAAAATTATTTTATATAAATTTTTAAAATTATACTTTATTTGTTTGTTTAAACCAATCCATAATTTTATTTTATTTGACTTAACATGTCTTTTAGTCATTTTCATTTTGATTCTCCTGTTTATGGTCTAACACAATGTTTCTCAAGCTTTTTTTAGCCATCGCCCCATTAAGACACAATTTGATTTGCCACCGCCCCTAAAGATTATTTAATTGTATAATATACAAAATGTTTTACATGTAAATAAATTTTAATGGTACAGAACAATTGATACCGGATTGCTCCAATAGCGTTATTTAAATGAAACTTGTTACAACTTGATTGCGTACGGTGTGCGGGCTATCCTACGAAATCTATGTTAAGTATTTAAAGTTTTTATACCACCATACAGGGTAGAAATATGAACTAATTTTTCATTATTGTGTAGTAGGTAAGTGTTAATTTTAGTGAAATTTAAAATATAAAAGTAGTGGGATACCGGCCCTCTAGCTCAGAGGCCCTCTAGCTCACATACCCCCCCCAAAAATTTTTTTGCGCTAAGTTTAAAAGTACAAATTTGTTTAGAACAAAGACAATGACTCATTCAAGGTCATTTAAACAAAGACCATGACTCATTCAAGGTCAGTGGATGACTCAGCATATTTTTTCAAGGTCATTTAAACAAAGACCATGACTCATTCAAGGTCATTGGATGACTCATAATATTTTTCAAGGTCATTCAAAAGTAGGTCAAGGTCATTTAAAAGTAGGTCAAGGTTATTCAACATTTTTTCAAGGTCAATCAATTTTTAATCATTTTTCAATTATAATATGTCTACTTACTTTTATAAGTAGTATATATTTTGTAAATTATTTTATTATTTTTATTATTATTTTTTTAAATATTATTATTTTTCAAGGTCATTTAAAAGTAGGTCAAAGTCATATAAATTTTCAATATTTTTTAATTGTAATTTACTACTTATTTTTTAAGTAGTATATAGTTGTAATTATTTTATTTTTATTATTAATATTATTAATATTATTATTATTATTACTGTTTATTATTCTATTAATACTTATAAAAACTTTAATTATTATTATTAATATTAATAGTATTATTTTATTATTATTATTATTACTTATAAAAACTTTAATTATTATTAATATACTTATAAAAACTTTAACTATTATTATTAATATACTTATTACTTATAAAAATTATTAATATTAATAGTATTATTTATTATTATTATTATTAATATACTTATAAAAACTTTAATTATTATTATTAATATACTTATTACTTATAAATTATTTTTTTTTCAAAATTTGTTCTATGTTTAAAAGTACATATATTTTCAAGGTCATTCAAAAATTTTTTCAAAAATTTTTTCTGTTTAAAAGTACACGATTTCCTATGCCACCGCTTGACCAAAAAGATAAAATATTTTTCGAAATTTTTTCAAAAATTTTTCTATGTTTAAAAGTACACGATTTCCTATGTCACAGCTGGACCAAAAAAGATAGAATATTTTTCGAAATTTTTTCAAAATTTTTTCTATGTTGAAAAGTACATATATTTTTCAAGGTCACGGATTTTTTAATCATTTTTTAATTATAATATATCTACTTACTTTTATAAGTAGTATATATTTTGTAAATTTAATTTATTATTATTTTTTATAAATATTATTATTTTATTATTATTTATTATTATTATTTTTATTATTATTATTACTATTATTATTATTATTACTATTATTATTATTACTATTATTATTATTATTATTATTACTATTTTTATTACTATTTTTATTACTTTTATTATTATTATTACTATTTTTTATTACTATTATTATTACTATTATTATTATTATTATTATTATTAATAATATTATTATTATTATTAATATAAATATTTTTATTATTCTTATTATTATTATAAATATTATTAGTTTTATTATTATTATTATAAATATTATTATTTTTATTATCATTATTATTATAAATATTATTATTTTATTATTAATATTATTATTATTATTATTATTAATATTATTATTATTATTATTATTATTATTATTATTATTATTATTATTATTATTATTATTATTGTTATTATTATTATTATTATCATGATTTTTATTATTTATTATTATTATTATTATTATTGTCAAGGTCATTGGATGACTCATCATAATTTTTCAAGGTCATTTAAAAGTAGGTCAAGGTCATTCAACATTTTTTCAAGGTCACGGAATTTTTAATCATTTTTCAATTATAATATGTCTACTTACTTTTATAAGTAGTATAAATTTTGTAAATTTTATTCTATTTTATTATAATTTTTTATAAATATTATTATTTTTATTATTATTTTTTATAAATATTATTATTTTTATTATTATTTTTTGAAATATTATTTTTTTTTCAAGGTCATTCAAAAGTAGGTCAAGGTCATTCAAAAAATTTTCAAGGTCACGGAATTTTTAATCATTGTTTAAATATAATCTATCTACTTACTTTTATAAGTAGTATATATTTTGTAATTTTTATTCTATTATTATTTTTATTAATATTAATATTATTATTATTACAAGATTTTATTAATAATTTCCTATGTTTCATGTGCTTGTTACTCACGCTCTTATATTGATAATGTCCTTATTATTCATGCGCTCCTATTGACCATATCTTTATAAGTCATGTGCGTGCAATGTTTAATAATATTATTAATGTGTAACAAAGACATTGAAAACACACACACACATATATATATATATATATATATATATATAGTGTTAAATAATATTTACTCTCATAAAATGACATTAGATATTTCAGAATCACTTTTAAATCATACAGAGGTTTTATTTTATTTTTATTAATTGTATTAATCTTCTAAATTAAGATACCAGAATTCAGTATTGAATGGAATCAGACATTTTTAATAATCGATAGACTGTTCACAGAAACCTATGATTATTTATTACTATCAAAAATAAATAAGTCTTTTAAACATCACAACTTTCAAATTCTCGTAGAATTATTCGGTTTCAAAAAGTCACTAATGAAATTATCTAGTTGTATATTATTTCTAAATAATATAAATCCTACAGAAATTAATATGCTTAATATATTCTGGGTATGCATGGATTTCAGGTTTGGCAAATATCGAGATTTTATTCAATCCTACATTGATAATGCAGATAAAATCGAAATAAAAATCAAGGATAAACTGGATGAAGTACAAAAACAATATCTTACATGTTCAAGTTTTTTAATTAATAAAGTCAATATTTTATATTTACCATGTGGGCATATCATTATTTGTTCATCATGTTTTAAAAACTCTAATAGATGTGAAAGTTGTGGTATAATTATTGATGAGTACCATTCTGTGTATATGTAATAAATGTTATTTTGTTTCTAAAGAAATATTATTCAAGTTACTTTTAACTATTGTGAACATGATCTCAAACCCTAATTTATAAAAGCAACTAATAATAAAATAATCAAAACATAATAAAATAAGTAAATGAAAATGTACAAGTTTAGTTTTCTATAATATACAATTTTTATTACATAATTGTTCGAAATCGTCTGATAAATCCTTTTATTGATGATGATCATTCAGAAGCCAAAATTTCATTGAAGATATCTTGAAATGGCTGAGATCTAATATAGTTAAAAACACAATAAAAATTTACGATAAGAGAGGACAATATGAAGTTTATGCTTAATTATTGACAGACCAAGTGAGGTCAAAAAGTACCTCGGCTTCATTGCACAAATTAGGCTTAGCTTGTCGAGTAATTGCACATTACACAACTTTCATGCGCGGACACTACAAAGTGTCATAGGCACTAAATTAATTACTTAATGTTTATTACTACCAAAATAATTATTTGCAGACTAGGGAGATTATAGCCGCCTACGACCAGCTTGTAAATAAAATATAATAAAGTGTAAAGATATTATTATATTTAAAAATACAAACAAATAATTCATCCATTTAAACTCATCGAAATCGAATGATGGGAGTCAAAATAATGTTATTATTTAGTCAAAACGTGATATATTAAAGGCGCACGGGTATACTTTTAATTAATATAATTTGTAAAGTTTTTTTTTTTTTTTATAACTATATTCCTAAAATCAATTAATAAAACCATAGTTTTTAATATATATTCATTAGTCAAGTCTTTGTTAAACATTCACTTGTATTGCATCTACATTGTGAACTAACATAATCCACGTATATTGAAAATTTGATATATTCATATTTGCTATAAAGAGTTTTAAAATATGTTGAAATTAAAAGTGTGAAAACTGAAAATACTCAGAAAGCAGAAAAAATGATAATTGATATTAGTAATTCTGTGTTTATCCAATCTATTTGTATTAAGATATATTTTATAAGTAATATAACAATTGTAAAATAAAATATCTGTAATATTCAACAGATCTCTATTAATATTATTAATTAATACTATTATTATTATTATTATTATACTTTAACTTTTTATTATTATTACCATTTCATTAACATTATTTTCGTCTATTATAATTTTATTATCAATCATTTCGTCATCATGTGTGTTATCAACATTTATATTTAAAGATCTAAAATTTATAATTGAAGAATATTAAAATGTTTACTATTAAATTATCAAAAGTGGATAACATAACTAATTAATGATAATATTAAGTTAATTTATAAAGTTTTTACTTAAATTTTGAATTCAAATATATTTTATAAGCTAATTTTAACTTAAAGTATATATTTTATGTGTAAATATCTAATTGTGGTTTGAGTGAGTAAATTGATGCACTATGTGTATATTAGTAACAGATGGCTATCAGGTAGGTACAGTATGAGTAAAGAGGGAGTCAACACATAATAAATCAATAAAAAGAAAACTAATTCACCCAATGAATCAATAAAAACAAAAGCATATGGAAACCAATCTACACAATAAAACCCCAGATATTTTATGAAAATATTTATTAAAATGACTTGAGTACTTAATGTAATGTTCAGATGGATGAATAAGGTTTTGTTAATCATATACGATTCACGGCTTTTTATGTAAAAATAATTGAAAATGAGTCAATTATCATCAAATTAATACTGTCCAATAAAGATATCATAGCTTGTTTTAAATATCTGATTTAATCGAATTTCCATTGATTTGTCGTAGATTTTGAATCTAAAAAACATACATTCAAAGATTTACTCACTGTTCGATGAAGGGGTTACATATCATTGTGGTATTAAATAAATCGGGAACAAAATTACTTTAAAAGGTTGATAAATGTATCGATACAAAATTGACATATATGCACATACAAGGTTGACACAACTGCATTCACATGATATAACATTCACACATCTATCAATCAAAATCATGCATTTGGGTCGCAGATGAGTAATAAAGTCAATCAAATAACAAAAATGAGCAAATCACATATAAAACACGATAATTATACATTGAGGTTATCAATTTTAATCAATGTGAGGTATTTATCACATATAAAATCTAACCTATTTCATACAATTTAACAGTCTTAATATGTTTGTTATGAAAACATGGGTATATTTGGGGTACTTCATTGAAATATATCACTCACTGTTGAGAATTATTTTACGTTAGACATAAACCATCAAAAAATTTATTTTAGAATTATTGGAAGTTGAACTTTGTTTTATAAAACTGTCGTAACTTTTATCAAATTCAATTGGTAAAACAGAAAATATATTTTTACTACATTACATATATACAAAATGATATTCTTCAATAATTATACCACAACTTTCACATTTACGAGTAGTGGTTTTGAAACAAGAAAAACAAATAATTATATGTCCACAAGGTAAATATATGATGAATGCTTTGTTAATCTGAGAAATTGATCATGTCAGAAAATCTTTTCTTGCATCGGACAGTTTTTCGAATTTTTATATTTCTATTTTATCGACATTATCATCAATAATTTCATCAGTGATTTGTTGAATCCAAACAAGTCTACAAAACATTCAACTAATTCATGTTTAAAGGATTTATTTCAATTTTGATAGAAATATATCATCAAATTTTGATGCCAAAAGCCTATCAATTATTAAAAAGGTCTGACCCCCATATAACACCTAATTTAAATGGTTAGTTTATTCAATAAATATCAAACCAAACTTCTGTATCCTTTATCACCATTTATGAAAATAAAATCTAAGGTAATTTATTAATGAATGTTTAATAAATGTTTAGTAAAATATAAAATTTTGTTATTCAGTGATATTCACGATAAAATATCCATGGCAATGTTGATATTTTGTTAATGAAAATATGGTCATACAATTTGATCATACAACATGGTCATACAATTTGATCATACAACATTATCATATTAGATTTATAAAGTAAAATAAATATTTTTAAAGTTATTTTAAAATACTGCAACGTAAAATAATCATAAAATACCACAACGTAATGACTGATAGAATATATCTTCCAATAAATTAATTATAATTCATTGTTACATTATGAATAAAGAAAATAAAACCACTGAAAACAAGGAGTTGATATCTTCAATGAAACTGGAAAACTCGATAAGTATAAAATTTTAATTTTCATAAAGTTATATATTATTATTAGGAGACTCTATTGATAAAGTTGAAGAAACATTCTTAAAGGAACATCTGAAAGTGCAGAGAGAAGAGTATATGAAAATCTTTGAAAAATATATCACAGAAAAAGATGTTCTTATTAATAAATATCGAGAAATGTGTATAAAGTTAGAAAAACTCAGAAGAGAAAACGAAAATTTAAAAGAACTATTGAATAAAGAAGAAGACGAATGTTTTTAAAATAGGATTTATAACTTTTTGATTATTATTACTTTTATTTGTATTTATTTGTGTTTGTAAATAATTTATTGGATGAAAACTCATTCATAGAAAATCAAAATTTAGTTATGTTAGGAATACATTCAAAATCATATGAATTAATAAAATAATAATGATTATTTTTAAATTTTCGTAAAAGATGATCGTACTTTCGATATCATCAATCAAATGTACACTCAAAATTTTGTAGAAAATAAATGTTAATTATTTTTCAAATAAAAATGATGAATTAATACTCAAATATATATCTAAATATTTAAAATTAAAATTAAAAATAAAAAATAAAATTAAATAATCTACATAAAATATTTAATTTACCATTTCGTAAATGAATTCGAAAGTATCATAGGAAAATATATAAAATATTTGGATGAAAGTAACACAAAGAGTGTTTAATTGCACATTATAAATACACACATAAAAAGAACCATAATGACATTAATAAATACTATAAAATACATAGTAAAACTAAGTAAAACAATATTATGTTCGATTCCCAAACAAAGACATTGCAATTTAGGTGCAACGAGCATACATTAATCTGATTGGACAAAGTCGCTTTAAAAACAATAATATAACAGTTTAACTGGAAAATTTTTCTTTGGGTTATAAATTTCGTCAATGAAACCGGTTTAATAGATTTTTAAATGTTTTGACGGAAAAATATTTGCAAAGGAAAATATTTGAGACTGGCCCATACTTTTACATAATTTATATGTTTTCTTACCAAAATATCCAATAAATATGTATAAAAATAAAAATAATTTCTAAACATATATATATATAGAAGTTGACTAAGCCTGTATGACTTCCAATTTGGTAACAAATACTCAATTATATAATTAATATTAGTAAAATTATTAAGAACTTACGAAATGGCTATGTATTAACTAATATACATATATATGATTCGCTCAATGTTGTATGATCAAATTGTATGACCATATTTTCATTAACAAAATATCAACATTGCCATGGATATTTTATCGTGAATATCACTGAATAACAAAATTTTATATTTTACTAAACATTTATTAAACATTCATTAATAAATTACCTTAGATTTTATTTTCATAAATGGTGATAAAGGATACAGAAGTTTGGTTTGATATTTATTGAATAAACTAACCATTTAAATTAGGTGTTATATGGGGGTCAGACCTTTTTAATAATTGATAGGCTTTTGGCATCAAAATTTGATGATATATTTCTATCAAAATTGAAATAAATCCTTTAAACATGAATTAGTTGAATGTTTTGTAGACTTGTTTGGATTCAACAAATCACTGATGAAATTATTGATGATAATGTCGATAAAATAGAAATATAAAAATTCGAAAAACTGTCCGATGCAAGAAAAGATTTTCTGACATGATCAATTTCTCAGATTAACAAAGCATTCATCATATATTTACCTTGTGGACATATAATTATTTGTTTTTCTTGTTTCAAAACCACTACTCGTAAATGTGAAAGTTGTGGTATAATTATTGAAGAATATCATTTTGTATATATGTAATGTAGTAAAAATATATTTTCTGTTTTACCAATTGAATTTGATAAAAGTTACGACAGTTTTATAAAACAAAGTTCAACTTCCAATAATTCTAAAATAAATTTTTTGATGGTTTATGTCTAACGTAAAATAATTCTCAACAGTGAGTGATATATTTCAATGAAGTACCCCAAATATACCCATGTTTTCATAACAAACATATTAAGACTGTTAAATTGTATGAAATAGGTTAGATTTTATATGTGATAAATACCTCACATTGATTAAAATTGATAACCTCAATGTATAATTATCGTGTTTTATATGTGATTTGCTCATTTTTGTTATTTGATTGATTTTATTACTCATCTGCGACCCAAATGCATGATTTTGATTGATAGATGTGTGAATGTTATATCATGTGAATGCAGTTGTGTCAACCTTGTATGTGCATATATGTCAATTTTGTATCGATACATTTATCAACCTTTTAAAGTAATTTTGTTCCCGATTTATTTAATACCACAATGATATGTAACCCCTTCATCGAACAGTGAGTAAATCTTTGAATGTATGTTTTTTAGATTCAAAATCTACGACAAATCAATGGAAATTCGATTAAATCAGATATTTAAAACAAGCTATGATATCTTTATTGGACAGTATTAATTTGATGATAATTGACTCATTTTCAATTATTTTTACATAAAAAGCCGTGAATCGTATATGATTAACAAAACCTTATTCATCCATCTGAACATTACATTAAGTACTCAAGTCATTTTAATAAATATTTTCATAAAATATCTGGGGTTTTATTGTGTAGATTGGTTTCCATATGCTTTTGTTTTTATTGATTCATTGGGTGAATTAGTTTTCTTTTTATTGATTTATTATGTGTTGACTCCCTCTTTACTCATACTGTACCTACCTGATAGCCATCTGTTACTAATATACACATAGTGCATCAATTTACTCACTCAAACCACAATTAGATATTTACACATAAAATATATACTTTAAGTTAAAATTAGCTTATAAAATATATTTGAATTCAAAATTTAAGTAAAAACTTTATAAATTAACTTAATATTATCATTAATTAGTTATGTTATCCACTTTTGATAATTTAATAGTAAACATTTTAATATTCTTCAATTATAAATTTTAGATCTTTAAATATAAATGTTGATAACACACATGATGACGAAATGATTGATAATAAAATTATAATAGACGAAAATAATGTTAATGAAATGGTAATAATAATAAAAAGTTAAAGTATAATAATAATAATAATAATAGTATTAATTAATAATATTAATAGAGATCTGTTGAATATTACAGATATTTTATTTTACAATTGTTATATTACTTATAAAATATATCTTAATACAAATAGATTGGATAAACACAGAATTACTAATATCAATTATCATTTTTTCTGCTTTCTGAGTATTTTCAGTTTTCACACTTTTAATTTCAACATATTTTAAAACTCTTTATAGCAAATATGAATATATCAAATTTTCAATATACGTGGATTATGTTAGTTCACAATGTAGATGCAATACAAGTGAATGTTTAACAAAGACTTGACTAATGAATATATATTAAAAACTATGGTTTTATTAATTGATTTTAGGAATATAGTTATAAAAAAAAAAAAAAACTTTACAAATTATATTAATTAAAAGTATACCCGTGCGCCTTTAATATATCACGTTTTGACTAAATAATAACATTATTTTGACTCCCATCATTCGATTTCGATGAGTTTAAATGGATGAATTATTTGTTTGTATTTTTAAATATAATAATATCTTTACACTTTATTATATTTTATTTACAAGCTGGTCGTAGGCGGCTATAATCTCCCTAGTCTGCAAATAATTATTTTGGTAGTAATAAACATTAAGTAATTAATTTAGTGCCTATGACACTTTGTAGTGTCCGCGCATGAAAGTTGTGTAATGTGCAATTACTCGACAAGCTAAGCCTAATTTGTGCAATGAAGCCGAGGTACTTTTTGACCTCACTTGGTCTGTCAATAATTAAGCATAAACTTCATATTGTCCTCTCTTATCGTAAATTTTTATTGTGTTTTTAACTATATTAGATCTCAGCCATTTCAAGATATCTTCAATGAAATTTTGGCTTCTGAATGATCATCATCAATAAAAGGATTTATCAGACGATTTCGAACAATTATGTAATAAAAATTGTATATTATAGAAAACTAAACTTGTACATTTTCATTTACTTATTTTATTATGTTTTGATTATTTTATTATTAGTTGCTTTTATAAATTAGGGTTTGAGATCATGTTCACAATAGTTAAAAGTAACTTGAATAATATTTCTTTAGAAACAAAATAACATTTATTACATATACACAGAATGGTACTCATCAATAATTATACCACAACTTTCACATCTATTAGAGTTTTTAAAACATGATGAACAAATAATGATATGCCCACATGGTAAATATAAAATATTGACTTTATTAATTAAAAAACTTGAACATGTAAGATATTGTTTTTGTACTTCATCCAGTTTATCCTTGATTTTTATTTCGATTTTATCTGCATTATCAATGTAGGATTGAATAAAATCTCGATATTTGCCAAACCTGAAATCCATGCATACCCAGAATATATTAAGCATATTAATTTCTGTAGGATTTATATTATTTAGAAATAATATACAACTAGATAATTTCATTAGTGACTTTTTGAAACCGAATAATTCTACGAGAATTTGAAAGTTGTGATGTTTAAAAGACTTATTTATTTTTGATAGTAATAAATAATCATAGGTTTCTGTGAACAGTCTATCGATTATTAAAAATGTCTGATTCTATTCAATACTGAATTCTGGTATCTTAATTTAGAAGATTAATACAATTAATAAAAATAAAATAAAAGCTCTGTATGATTTAAAAGTGATTCTGAAATATCTAATGTCATTTTATGAGAGTAAATATTATTTAACACTATATATATATATATATATATATATGTGTGTGTGTGTTTTCAATGTCTTTGTTACACATTAATAATATTATTAAATATTGCACGCACATGACTTATAAAGATATGGTCAATAGGAGCGCATGAATAATAAGGACATTATCAATATAAGAGCGTGAGTAACAAGCACATGAAACATAGGAAATTATTAATAAAATCTTGTAATAATAATAATATTAATATTAATAAAAATAAAAATAGAATAAAAATTACAAAATATATACTACTTATAAAAGTAAGTAGATAGATTATATTTAAACAATGATTAAAAATTCCGTGACCTTGAAAATTTTTTGAATGACCTTGACCTACTTTTGAATGACCTTGAAAAAAAAATAATATTTCAAAAAATAATAATAAAAATAATAATATTTATAAAAAATAATAATAAAAATAATAATATTTATAAAAAATTATAATAAAATAGAATAAAATTTACAAAATTTATACTACTTATAAAAGTAAGTAGACATATTATAATTGAAAAATGATTAAAAATTCCGTGACCATGAAAAAATGTTGAATGACCTTGACCTACTTTTAAATGACCTTGAAAAATTATGATGAGTCATCCAATGACCTTGACAATAATAATAATAATAATAATAAATAATAAAAATCATGATAATAATAATAATAACAACAATAATAATAATAATAATAATAATAATAATAATATTAATAATAATAATAATAATAATAATAATAAAATAATAATATTTATAATAATAATGATAATAAAAATAATAATATTTATAATAATAATAATAAAACTAATACTATTAATAATAATAATAAGAATAATAAAAATATTTATATTAATAATAATAATAATATTATTAATAATAATAATAATAATAATAATAGTAATAATAATAGTAATAAAAAATAGTAATAATAATAATAATAGTAATAAAAATAGTAATAAAAATAGTAATAATAATAATAATAATAGTAATAATAATAATAGTAATAATAATAATAATAGTAATAATAATAATAAAAATAGTAATAATAATAATATTTATAAAAAATAATAATAAAATAATAATATTTATAAAAAATAATAATAAATTAAATTTACAAAATATATACTACTTATAAAAGTAAGTAGATATATTATAATTAAAAAATGATTAAAAAATCCGTGACCTTGAAAAATATATGTACTTTTCAACATAGAAAAAATTTTAAAAAAAAATTTCGAAAAATATTCCATCTTTTTTGGTCCAGCGGTGACATAGGAAATCGTGTACTTTTCAACATAGAAAAAATTTTGAAAAAATTTCGAAAAATATTCTATCTTTTTTGGTCCAGCTGTGACATAGGAAATTGTGTACTTTTAAACAGAATAATTTTTTGAATGACCTTGAAAATATATGTACTTTTAAACATAGAACAAATTTTGAAAAAAAAAATTTTTTGAATGAACTTGACCTACTTTTAAATTACTTTGAAAAAATTTGTACTTTTCAAGAAATAAAAAATTTTGAAAAAATTTCGAAAAATATTCTATCTTTTTTGGTCTAGCGGTGACATAGGAAATCGTGTACTTTTAAACATAGAAAAAATTTTTGAAAAAATTTTTGAATGACCTTGAAAATATCTGTACTTTTCAACATAAAAAAAATTTTGAAAAAATTTTTTTTTTGAATGACCTTGACCTACTTTTAAATGACCTTGAAAAAAAAAAAATAATAATAATAATAATAATAATACTAATAGAATAATAATAATAATAATAATAATAATAATATTAATAAAAATAGAAATATTAATAATAATAATAAAATTAATTTACAAAATATTTACTCATCCAATGACCTTGACCTACTTTTGAATGACCTTGAAAAATATGATGAGTCATCCAATGACCTTGAATGAGTCATGGTCCTTGTTTAAATGACCTTGAAAATTTTTGATGAGTCACCCAATGACCTTGAATGAGTCATGGTCTTTGTTTAAATGACCTTGAATGAGTCATTGTCTTTGTTGTAAAAAAATGTGTACTTTTAAACTTAGAGCAAAAAAATTTTTTTTGGTGGGGGGTATGTGAGCTAGAGGGCCGGTATCCCACTACTTATAAAGTAAATGAAATTACAAAATTACCATCGCCCTCTTAACCCACGTCAACACCCCCCCATTTTTTTCTGAGCCTTTTATCTATCAATAATTCTTATTAGTCATGGAACTGCTCACTGACTTACCCAACTTTTCCTATCGATGATTCTCATCTGGCTACTCAAGTACAACTGTAGCAACGGATGTAAATGGGTTTTATTTCATATTCCTGTATTTTCTCAATGAGAGGTGAGTATTATTTGATTATGTTTAACGAATTTTTTAATTAAATTTACAGGTAATTTAGTAATAGTCGATGGTCACAGTTTGGATCTCGGAATTTATTATACATTCTACTCGATTCAGGACTTTGATAGGGGATTCAAATCACCCTGAAGATCTCTGTCATCTCAGTAGTGCAGATATAGGTAAAACGGCTCCAACCACCCTAATCCAGGGTACACTAAATCTAAGTCCCAAAATTGGAAACTGACACAATTAAAATTTGGTCAAGTCAACTCAAGACTCTTTTTTCCACTTGTGAATTTTCCACTTGTAAATTTCCAATTTGGAAATTTACAACTTGAGAAAAAACTGAAAAACGGTAATGGAGCCGTTTGCCTTATATCTGCACTACTTGTTTAATTGACAATATTTAAATTTAAAAATTTTTACTTTCAAACATTCGCACATTGGTGATTTCAAATTGTTGAATTTTACAAATTTGAAATTATGTAAATTTGTAATTTCGTAATTTTGTAATTTCGTAAAAATCTGGAGTTGTCGGGTAATCCTTGAGTTGAAAGCGCTCAATTTCAACTCAATGACTGGAAAATTTCATAAATTCAAAATTAAGAGTACTCTGAATAAAAAGTCAAATATTTCTTCGGTCGAATCTTCTTCAAGCGAAAATATTCTAATTCATCAAGAAAACAAATGTTATGAATATGACAGAACATTTAAAAATATTCAAGGTCTCAAGTCTTATAATAGAAGTTGGTTACATTTAATAAAGGTGAATGGGTTAAATAATGTAAATTCAAAAGAATGTCAAAAATTTGGTAGTAGATTTTTAAATTCTGGTTTAAAAGCTCATTATAGAGCATGTAAAGGTTTGGGTAGAAAATAACGAGAAATATTTTTAGTTAATAATAAAGAATTTGAAGAACTAGAAAAGAAACACCAAGAATTATTCGAAAAAGAAATAAAAAAGCATGAAATTTCTGCAGTTCGTTTAACTGTAAAAATTGGAACACCTCGAGATTTAGAAGGTGGTGTTAAAGAATACATTTTATTCATCAAGGATAAAATTCTTCAAGAAATAACTATTGCAATGAAAAAATTTAAACATGTAAAATTTCGTGTTGATTTGTACATCACATATAATAGACTTTAAATTCAGGACAATCCTTTAACCATTGCAGCAATGCCACCATTTTTCCATTTATTCAACAAACCTCGAGATGATAGAATAAACAAAATTTTCAAAAGTTTAGAAAAAGAAGTTGTAACAAAGTCAAATTATATTTCTGGAAGTGATATGAATTAATTTTCGTTTGATTCTATTGAAATTCATTTCTGGAAAACAATTCCATTCCAACCCAAAGTTTATATTCCAACACTTGAAATTCTCAAAAGTAAATATATTTTAAATGTTGAAAATAGTGATAATAAATGTTTTCAATGGGCAATTCCTTCAGCTTTACATCCTAGAAAATTCATCCAGAACAACTGTCAAAATATAGAAAATATGAAAATGATTACATTTGGAACGTCGGTGACAAACCAAATGAAGAATGTTTAGAAATTACAGATTATTTTCTAGATCGCCATGTTGACAAATTTGAAAAATTAAACAATTTAAGAATCAATATTTACCATCAACCAAATCCGGATCCCAGAAATATTTTTCCATTATACATTTCTGAACAAACCAATTTTGAAATTATTAGTCTATTAATAATTAAAGGTAAAAATTTTGAAAGACAAGATGTCTGGATTATGTCTGGATTGAAAATTTTCAAAGTTTTATAAAATGTCAATTTACAAAATCTCACAATAAAGATTTACATGTTTGTGAAAGATGTTTCAACATTACAACAACATCAAAAATGAAAGATAAACATACAAGACTTTGCATTGAAAATAATCCAGCAAAGATTAAAATGCCAAAAGTTAAAAATAGCAAACTATTCTTTTTTCAATGGTCAAAATTATTAAAACCACTAGCTATAATTTATGGAGATTTTGAATCTATAAATGACCCAATGAATGTTATTGAACAAATTGAGGAAAAATTAAAACAAAAAAAAATTATGAAAATTACAATTATGTTTTTAACGAACACGAAACTGAAATAGACAAGAAAAAGTATTTCATTATAAGTTTTTCACATACAATAAATTTAACACATCAAATTCCGTCAGCTTATAGACTTTATGTAAAAAGTAATTATTCTGAAATAATTCAATCTCGAGAATATTCATTTCGAGGGGAAGAGGTTTTGAAAGATTTTAGAAAAACAATTAATAATCTTGAACATGAATTCCAGCAAACTTTAAAAGATAGCGATTTTGAATTAAACATGTCAGAAGAACAAGAATTGGAATTTCAACAAGCTGACAAATTTTGGTTGTGCAATGAGAATTTCTAGTTGAAAGTGATTTATCGGTCGGAGTGCCAGCGACTACCTTCGGTGAACAGAGGTCTGAAAATTCTTCAAATGAAGATTTAAATACAAAAATTCGAGATCATGATCATTTCATCGAGTATAATAATTACTGTGGAGCAGCTCATAAATTTTTCAATCTTAATTGTAAAAAACCAACAAAAATTCCAATTGTATTTCATAATCTTAGTGGTTATGACATTCACATGTTTATAAAATCATTAGCTGAAAAATCAAAAAATAAATTTGAAATAATTGGAAAGACAGATGAAAATTATATATGTTTAAATTATGGATGTTTTAAATTTATAGTACAAGTTTAGACCAAGTTGGAAAATCTTTAGCTATTGATGATTTTAAAATAACAAATTTTTAATCGAAAGTAAAATAGATCCAGAACATTATTTGACATATCGACAAAAAGGAATTTATCCATATGCTTATGTGGATTCATTTGAAAAATATAAAGAAATTGAACTTCCTTCAATTGAAAAATTCCATTCAATTTTAAACAACTCAGACATAACAGAACAAGAATATAATCGAGCACAAATAGTGTTTGAAATATTCAAATGTAAAAATGTGGAAGATTATACTGATTTATATCTCAAGTTAGATGTATACATTTTAGCAGATTGTTTTGAGAAATTTCAACTTTGGAACCTTCTAGTTTTGTTTCTCTTCCTTCAATGGCTTGGAGTATTTTTATTACATCAAACAAAAGAAATATTAGAATTATTGACAGACATTGACATGCTTCTGTTAATAAAGAAAAACATTCGAGGTGGTATTTCTTCAAACATGGTATCTAGAAAAATAACAAGTAATAATATTCAACAATTTTTCAATCTTCATGATCCTGATTGTAAAAAACCATATAAAAAACGTGAAGGTGATCAAGTTAAAGATGTTCTTGAAAAAATGAACAATCCAACACAAGTAAAATATTTTGATGCAACTGCATTATATTCAGGAATAATGACTCAATATTTACCATTTAAAAATTTCAAGTGGGAAACTCCAACTGATGAATTACTAGAGAAAATATTATCAATTCCAAAAGATTCAAAGATTGGATATTTTGTAGAAGTAGATTTAAAATATCCAAAAGAAATTCATGAAAAGACAAAATATTTTCCATTTGCACCACATAACAGAATTGTCACCATGGCAAAAAACAAGAAATCCACAACAAGATGATTCAAGTGAAAAATTAATATGTGAACAAAATGATAAAAAATATTACATGGTTCATTATAGATTGTTACAATTTAATATTTCACATGGAATGAAAATAAAAAAATTCATAGTATTATTTCTTTCAAACAAAAACCTTGGATGGAACCATATATGGAAATATTACAAACAGAAATATTGCAAAAAAGAACAAAAAAACTTTTTTTGATACAATTTATAAACTTTTAAACAATGCAGTTTTTGGTAAAACAATGGAAAACCAAGTCAAGTATAGAAATATAAAATTATTTACAAAACATGATGTTAATTCTTATTTAAAAACAGTTTCAAAACCAATATTCAAAGGTGAACAAGTATTTTCAGAAGTATCTTACAGGTGTTGAAATTGGAAATTATGAAAAACTATACAACAAACCAATACATTTTGGATTTAGCATTTTGGAATTATCAAAATTGCAAATGTATGAAGCTTATTATGATGTATTATAACCATATTTTATAAATAGAATTTCTTTACATCAAATGGATACAGATTCATTCTTTTTAAAATTTCAATTCCATGATGTTGATCAAGAAATAAAAGATAATCCTATATTAAGTCAATATTTTAATGATTCTGGAAAATTATTTTCTTACAAAGATGAAAGACCGAATAATATAATAAATAAAGCAATATTTATTCGTGCAAAACAATATTCTTTTGTTTACTGAAAAACCATGTGGTGATAATATAAAAAATAAAGGAATTCAAAAATGTATGACTAAATTAATGACACACGAAATGTATAAAGATTGTGTTGAAAAAGACAAGACAAGATTTGAAATAGTACACGCAATTAGAAGTATTAAACACGAAGTATTTTTAGTTGAACAAAATAAAATATCCTTGAAAAATTATGATGACAAGAGATATATTTTAAATTATGGAGAAACAACACTTCCATATGGAAATTGATGAAAAGAGTAAAGAATATACAGATTTGGATTTAGAAAATTTAATAATTTAAATTTAGAAAATATAAAAATTCAATTTTAGAAAATATAAAAATTCAATCTGGAAAATGTCGGGAGTTTGTTTCATTTAGATATTTAAAATAAACATACATCATTAATAAAATAAATTTTTAAAAATAAATTTTTTTATCTTGTTATATTATTAAAGAATAAGAAACCTGAAAGAATTAAAATAAAATGAAGATCAAGAATATCAAGATTACAAATTATTGAATTATAAATTCCAATATTATAAATTCTTGATCTTCATTTTATATTCTTGTTTTAATTTTTTAGTCATTTCTATTTTAATTTCACGTTCAACTTCGTTGGAATATTTTATCTTGTTAATATTTTCATCTATTATTTTATTACTTTCCTCTATTTCAGTAGGTGATAATAATCCATCTTCTAAAGTTTTACCTTGATCCTGATTGTAACTTATTTATTCCATGATTTAATTCTTCACATACTTCACAATAAATCCTTTTCTTTTTTGAAGTTAAACCGATTGAAATTCCTTTCCCTAAAGTAACAAAGCATTTGATCCTCCAAATATTGAAGACATTATAATTGAAAAAAAAGGAGCTACACCGATTAAACTTATATCAGAAAATAAGCTGGTTGAAATCGTCAAGATTCCAGTTATTGAAAGACAAGCAATTTTAATTCCTGTATCAGCTTTAGTCCATCGAGATTTTATTTTTTTATAATGTATTAATCTTTCATCTAACACTTTTCTTTCTAATAGGAATTCGTTTATTTTCTTAATCGAAGCATTATTCGTAAAAGTATCATTCATAGTAGCTTTTATTTTTTCAATTGGAAGATTTTCTATATAATTAAAAACATTTTGTTCATTCAAAGATGAATAAATCTTTCTGTCTTGAAAAGTTGGATAAATTATTTCTTCATTAATCTCACTTTGTTCCGAAGGCAGTCGAAGGCGTTCCATTTTTAATTGTCTATTTTTATATATAAAATCTTTTAAATCTTTAAATTTCTTACCAGAAAGTATTGGATTTGATCCTGTGGTTGAAAATAAATCATCTAATTTTATATTATTTATACTTGCTAATTTCATATATATAAATTCTATTTTTTCAAATTCCCTATCACCTTGATTTATTAAAAAATCTAGAATTATTCCACTCCCGCCAATAGTTAATTTAGACATTGGTTCAGAGACTGAAAATGAATTGTTTCTAAGATGTAAAGTTTTTCGTTTGTTTCCAATTATAACTCTAATAAGTGTTCCTTTTGAACCCATTATTCTAATTTTATTAATTATTTATTATAAAAAACATAACAAATAAATCATCGAAGTGGCGGAATAAATTAAAAGTATGATCCGTATCACCAAAAAACGTAGATGGATTATTTTTTGTTATAAAAAAAATCATGGATGACTGTTCTTCTATAGATCATTTAATCAAACGGTTTGTTATTATATTTTATATCCTTGAGGTTTGATGTTTGTATATTTTTAGCAACATCATTTTTGAATATTTCGAAATTATTCAAGAGTTGTGAAGATTCAGTTTTATAATGACTTATTTCATTCTTGAGAGTATCAATTACCTTTATTTAATTATTCATCTTGTATGATTGGTTACTCATTTCACTTAATTCAAAATTAATTATACTAATATTTTTATTTAATTCAATAATTTGTTTATTATATCCTGTTTCTAAAATTATAATGTATCTTTTAATTTATTCATCTAAACGTTTACCAATTTCATTAATTCGATGAATTTTTTTTGTATTCGATTCTTGATTCAATTCCTTTACAAATATTTTATTAACGGTATCTAAATCATTTTGAGGATATTGTTGGGCCAGTACAAGCTTTTGTTTAAATGGATTGGAAACAGCACGCAAACATAACACGCACATTTCAAAATCGGACCCTTAAACATCTAATAAACACCTAAAAATGCGAGAAAAACACATAATTTAACATATAAAATAGAAAACATAAATAACATATTAACAAACGCACCAAGATATGCACGAATTGACATAGAAATAACACGATAACAAAAGATTTGACCGAAAAAATGACAATTTACGAAAAATTAAAAGAGTTCATGAATAAAGCGAACAAAAATAAAATAATTTTAATCAGAAATGATTGAAATTAAAAATAAATGAGTAAATTGTAAAAGAAATCTAAAAATAATAATAAATTAGAAATAAATTAGACACATAATTGCAAGGTCAAATTTTGTTTTAACACATAAAAAATAACACGCAAGGTTAGGGTCACAGAACAGGTATAAATACCAATCCATTTTCACAAAGTTTTAACCATATTTTAACCGGTTTTATAACCAATAATGCTGTTCACTCAGTGAATAAATTACGTTTTGTCAGAGCAATTCAAAGGAGCAACTCTCGATAACTGTTTTCATTCTGCTGAATCAAGTAACTTAATGTAAGCTCTACTTGATCGTATGTATGGGAACCTCTTGTCGTATGTTGATATGTATGAACTATGAACGAACTATGATGAAATTGTTTCAACAAATATATGTATTATGAAAAAACCGAATCTTCAACTTTATGAGTCGAAATTTTTCTGGCCCACAGCCACACATCGCACAAGGAAGTAAAATCATAACATAACTAGTCACACTGTGTAAGTGCGGTTTCTCCGCCTATAGTGTGTGCCCGTGAGAGCTCTGTCGTGCGCAACGACGGACCTCAAACGTAAATATTCTACCCATTATAGGGGCGGTGGGAAGATTGAGAACTAGTCTTTTGGCTGGCTCTCTTTCACCCATCTCCCGTAAAATCGACCTAAATATTTAACTACACATCGGCTAAAATGATAACACCCAAACAAGGCGCAAATGTATTAACTAACATATGACGAGATAAACTGATGATCATCATAATACGATTAATTGTCCAAAGCAGCCAGAATAATCGAACACCATAATAAGGATAAATGACTAAACGGAGAGAAATACGATCTAAGCCACTTTATAGTACAGTTAACGACTATCGACCAGAGAATTATCCGTCGCCAACCGGCTAGTCAAACAACCTAGAATCCCGAATAGTTGGCTATAGATGAGAGACATTCGTCCAACGTTGAGGTAATAGAAAAATCCGAATATCTGAACTGAACATAACGCCAAAAAATTAAATCCATCTTGGAAGATCAATGATGAATAAATATGATTGAGATACAGATCTTAGTAAATAATACGTGGACGAATCATACGTCAAATTATTGACCAGGTCAACAGAGTACGATTTATGGACCACAAGCGTTAGTCAGAAAAATCAGATGACAGGTACTAAATAAATAGAGACGAAAAATAAATTATTTACCCACCACTAAACCAATACAAGATCATAATTAAATTGTGAAAGTCATCGATGAATTGAATCAAATTTATTAAATAAAAATGTAAATAGATAATAAAACTTTGCGCTGAACACGTCAACATAAACCCTGGCCATTGGCTATAAAAGCATTGGCGAATTCTTGAGTACCATCTTAAAAATCTTTAAAAATGAACGCTCGACCAATGAACGCCGATCACAATTATAAACGGACAAGGAATACTATCCAGGTGCACCCCTCGAGTAGTGACACCTTCTTGACAGATGTAGAAGGCCAGCGAGGTAATTTTCACGATTTTACATTCACTAATTTTCACCAAAATCAACCCCATAGAACTCTGTAGCTATCATGTCTTAGCCTCATAACGCAGAGTACTCTTGTCCATGAATAATTCTAATGATACAAGTTCACAATTAACTATTTACCTATTCAGATTGTAGAGACACATCTGACAGTTGGAGTGACAATTCCCGTGTGACTCTATAGATTCCAAGCGCTTCCGCCGCTCGATACCGCCAAGTGCTGTGGGATAACGGATATCTGTTATCCACCTATGGAGACTCCAGTTGGCCAAGAAGATCAGAATACCAAGCCGAAGAGATCGAATTACCAAGTATCGCGATTAAGTGCGAGCCGGGCCACAATCCAGCGCGAGAAGCCCGCCAGCGAGCCGAATTCGCGGTCATGAAGATGGAGGAGCTAGAAAGAAAATACCACCGGAAAGCGATGTTAGCCAGACAACGACTAGCTCAAGTAAACAGGGACATCGCAAGTGGAGCTATCCCGAGCACCGATGGATTCCCGCCAGAATATGGAGTGTCCTTCGAGTTAGACGACCCGAGGCTGATGCAGATGACAGCACCGACTAAAATGGTGATACCGGAGAAACTCGTTCAGTCAACACTCCGAAACCGACTCGAATCCCGTCAAACAGGCGATGATACGTATGCGAGCAGGCATCCCCAGTGGAATTCCAAGAAAAAGCCCAATCAACTAACAGGAAACCCCGATCACACGCACGACCAGGTCGAACCGAACGGTTGCGAAGACGCGCCCAAGGAGTGCCCAAATGAGATAATGAACTCATGTCTGATGATAACTTGATTTGTTTGTTACTATTTGTAAATAAATATAGAAAAGAAAAGTATTAAATAGAAAGTAATAAAGGGACCTGAAGTAGAAGACGGACATAAGCCTTCTAACGGCAGTCCGCTGAACCCGACATAGGACTAACCCTTAGCAGTTCTGATATCGGAACTCACCTTTGTAAGTCCTGTGACCAGTGGTTACAGTACCAACGTTGCCTAGCAACGGGTAACCATTGGCGGGAGCAAGAACTATTTTGTATGTTTGGGGTGAAGGTTATCCACACGACTAACCCCACAATATGAAAGATTTGAAATTGAATTATTGTTCATGTTTAATTCTCCTCTCATCCTAAAACCATTTTCACTTACAAATTAACTTCCAACTTGTTCCAAAATTGCGTTAGTATTTAATGCCAGTGTTCCACCACCAATATTTTCTGGAATTACAATACTCATTTTTAAATTTTATTTTATTATAAAAGACCTAGAATAATTTCTTTGAAAGATAATCCCTTTTCCCCGACAGTCGCTTGCGCTCTAAAGATAATAAAAAAAAATACATAATTGTGCACATATTTTTGTATTCTCTTTTTGAACTTGCCAAGTATTATAAATATAACCATCAGTTAAATATAATTTCATTTCTTGGATTGGAATAATTCCATATGAATCTAAATAACAAAGAACTCAATGAGATTTTGTTGTTTGAAGATTAAAAATAATATTATCAGAATTTAAATAATTTTTAATTTCATCTCTCATAATTATTTTACATTTAACAATTAAATCTTTTAAAAATTCACGTAGATAAAAATTAGTTGTAGTATCTCGACCATATTTATCCAGAAAGTTATTCAATTCAACACATGTCATTTTTAAAGAATTAAAGAATTAAAAGAATTAAAAAGAATTAAAGAATTAAAATATTATATGAAAAGATGGTTCAATCGACAGTTGTTCATTTTCTTGATTTTCTTCAATAGATTCAATAGATTCATTTGATCCGAGGTTTTTAAGATTAATCTTTATTTTAATATAGATTTTAATTTTAGAATTATCCATTTTTATAGAATTATACCTGTCGTAAATCGCTTGCGCTCACACCTGGCGAAGATGTTAACAAAAAGAAATATTTTCATTATTAAAATTTATTAAATTATCATTTTGATCTACAATTTTAAAATTTATACATGAAATAGTTTTTCTAATCAATGGAAAATATTTTGGCGTTGATATTTATTTGTTGTACAATTCTATATGGAAAACTATATATACAATTTTTTCTTCTTCCTATGTGATATGTTCCTTCAACCAAATCACATAATAAACTTTTAGAGGTTATATTTGAAATATCTACAATCTTTTCAGCAATAAATAATATTATCAATGAGTTGTATTATTTTCATAAATTTTACCAGTGAATCCTAAAAAATTACGGAAGGTTAGTAGTGGGATGTGTCACCTCCACACACCCCTCCCCCACCTCTCCCCCACCTCCCTGCTGAAAGAAAAATTTTCTAAGTCCAAAAGTACAATTTTTTCCGAGACAAGACAATGACTCATTCAAGGTAATTTAAACAATGACAATGAGTCATCAAAAAATTTTCAAGGTCATTTAAACAAAGACCACGACACATTCAAGGTCATTGGATGACTCATCATATTTTTCAAGGTCATTTAAACAAAGGCCATGACTCCTTCAAGGTCATAGGATGAGTCATAATAGTTTTCAATGTCATTCAAAAGTAGGTCAAGGTCATTGGATGAGTCATCATATTTTTCAAGGTCATCCAAAATTTCTCAAGGTCATATTATTTAAAAAAAAATTTTAATTTAAAATTAATACTTATTTTTATTAGTAAATTTTTAATATTTTTTAATTTTTATTCTATTACTTATTTTTATACGTAATGTTTTAACTATTAATATTTTTTAATTTTTATTAATATTTTATTATTAATATTAATATTATTATTATTATTATTATTATTATTATTATTATTATTATTATTATTATTATTATTATTATTATTATTATTATTATTATTATTATTATTATTATTATTATTATTATTATTATTTTAAGTTCATGTTTTATTATTATTATTTTTATTATTTTTATTAATATTATTATTATTAATATTATTATTTATAAATAAATAATTAAATAAATTTGGCAACGATTTAATTAAAAGATAACGCCAATAAAAAACCTTTCGTACGATATATTTCGATAGCACAGCTATCATCTTCAGGTACTCAAAACCAACTAAAAATATTATGAATTAAAATTTAATTTAAACAAATTATTTTTTATTAATTTAATTTTTTAATAAATAAATAATTTTAAAAATATATTTTAAATTAATTAAAAAAATTAAAAAAAAAAAAAATTGAGCCTAAATATGTGTTAGTATTGCCGTACTCTGAAGGCTTTACAAATTATAAGAGGAAGTTGGGTAAACTGATAGAAAATTTAGAGTATAAGATCATCTCTAATTCGTGTAAGGTACGCAATATGTTTATTAATAAATCAAAAACTCCGGTTGGATTGTGTTCTGATCTCGTTTATCAATTTACATGTAATGGGTGTAATGCCACATACATTGGAGAGACTTCCCGTCATCTCTGTACTCGAGTTCTAGAGCATTGTCGATTGAAGGGTTTGACAAATATTAGTGAGCACAATAGAGGCTGTAAAAGTGATAAAGGAATGTCTGATTTTAGAATTTTGTTGAGAAGTTTTAATAGTTATTGGGAACGAGTGATATGTGAAGCATTGTTGATAAGGTCATTGGATCCAAAGATTAATGTGCAGAGTGCTGTGACTACGAATGTTTTGAATGTTTTTAAATAGTTTACGTATGTTAAATCATGTTTGTTTTTTAATATTATTAAAATAATTGAAAATTTTAAATAACATTAATTTTTAAAAATTAGAATATAAGTAAAAAATTTTAAATTAATTTAAAATATATTTTTAAAAATATTTATTTATTAAAAAATTAAATTAATAAAAAATAATTTGTTTAAATTAAATGTTAATTCATAATATTTTTAGTTGGTTTTGAGTACCTGAAGATGATAGCTGTGCTATCGAAATATATCGTACGAAAGGTTTTTTATTGGCGTTATCTTTTAATATTATTATTACATGTTTTAATTTTTATTACAAGTTTTGGTGATTATTAATATTTTTATTATTATTGTTACAAGTTTTTTAAAGGTTTTATTAATATTTTAAAAATTTTTATTACAAGTTTTATTTATTATTATTAATATTATTATTATTATTATTATTACAAGTTTTAGTGATTATAAATATTTTTATTATTATTTCTACAAGTTTTATACCATGATTTTATTTTTTTTAAAAATTTTTATTACAACTTTTATCTATTATTTTTAGAAATTTTTCTATTAAAAGTTTTATTAAAGTTTTTATTTATTAATATTATTATTATTATTATTATTATTATTATTATTATTATTATTATTATTATTTTGATATTATTATTATTTATTTTACTTTTATTATCACAAGTTTTATTATTATTACATAAACCTAATAATATATACAAAACCTATATAAAATAATAAATTAATATATATATATATATATATATACAAAACCTATATAATATCTGCATGCTCATTGCAAACTATTATATTAAAATCTAAATCTAAAAATAAATCTAAAAACCTATAACAAATAAATCTAAAAATATTAATAAATCTAAAAATATGAAAATAGTAGACAAATTATTTTCACAAATTTTTATTTTTATGCACAAAACGTTTTCAATAAATATCAATAATATTGTCAAATATTTCTGCAAACTGTTCATCGCGATTTGCAGGATCGGCTTCAGGCATTGATATATTACCGCCAACATCAAGGACATCAACCCCTCTATAATGACCATATTCAAAACTTGAGTTTTTCCCTACCCAAGCTCTCTTATCGTCATGGTTATTTAATGCGATTTTAGAATTTTTAAAAGTAAACCGCTGCTGATTTCGGGTCCCTATCCTAGTTTGAGGTACCGACATAATAGCATTGTTATTATAACAATGCAAATACGATTGGTCGGTACCCGGTAATTTTACACCTTTAGCTCGCATTGTTGACTTATTTCCTAGCAAGCTATAACACTTGGGTCTTAAGAAAACCCACTCACTATATCCTAACCCTTTACTCTCATCTTTGAACTTGCCTATAACTGAGTCAAGTCGTCTAGAATATAAAGGATGAGAAGGATCATAATTTGAGGTGTCTAATAGGTCATCCAAAATCATCGCTTTTAGTAAAATATCTAATTTTAAATTTTTTATCTCCAAAAAGAAGGTGTTTGTATCACCGGCTACTAGATTTATATCACAATTATAAATATCCCGATATTTTTGTAATTCAACATACTGTAACTGATACATCCGTAGTTTGGATAAATCTAGAACTGATTGACCAATATAACTAGGTCTATCCAAACATATTGAGTCCTTATTAAGATGAGCGGCAAAAAGATCATCAGTAATCTCTATTGTTTTTCTAAATGCCGGTTTTAACGAATATGTAATTAACTTTTCAGCTGAATTACATAGTCGCAAATTCATCCTCTTTTTAAGGTTCTCAACGGATTTACCATACAGACTGTTGTTATACAATTTAAATAAATCTCTATATAATTTACTAACTGCATTTGCACGCAAGTTAGTGTTTTTATCGATATAATTTTTAAAAATAGGAGCTTGCTTGTATTTAATAGCTCTATAAAGCCTGAGAAGCCTCCAATGAAGAACATAGTTCTTCTTAGGATAATGTGTGAGCATTAACTTCTCAACTTTTGAATTTGGTGGGCACATCTTTTCCGGTCCACGCGAAAAGTCATTTAAAAAATCATGTAAATAATCTGGAATCTCGATATCAACTTCCATAGTATATCCATATGGAAGGATTTCGATATCCACAACATTCGCACATTTACTCAAAACCTTATCCAAACCATCATACACCCAAGTAAAATCAGCATAAAGAAGACTTTGGCTGAGAGCCCAAACATACAGATTATTTATATCTATGTACAATAATTCTGTATCCTCCGAAGCAGCAATGTAATGTTTGTAAACAAATGTTAACCCACCCCGTATTCCACCTTCGTAAAAATTGAACATTTCAATGTCCTGTAAAAGTTCAATGGGTTCCGTTAATGTCATAAGCGCTGAAGCCCATGATATACCCGGAATTCCATAAAATTTAGAGGTTCAAGACCACGGAATTGTTGAAAATAGTCCGCAAGGAGGAATACGTCAAGTTTAAGGTAAATTAACATATAATCGAGCAAAGTCCTACAGTTTTGCTGCGTCCAGATTAGTTGTGCCCTTTCATACTCATCTTCACTTACCCCCTCCCAAATTGGAGGCAACTCATAGTTAGTCTCAAGAACTTCCTCAGCAATAGAAAAATTATACGGAAAAATACCTTTACAGTCGACTATAGAACCTTGAAAGACAGACGGAGTCAATGGAAGAGAGGTTAGTGTTTTCACAGCCTTAGGTAACGAACAATTAACAAATTGAATACTGTCGATAAAGCGAACAACCAATTTGTTAATGTGAACAATTAAGGAAATAAATTTTTCTGTAGAGGTCGGTATGATATCTAAATTTTATTAAGGAAAGCGATAGTAATCGATAAATCCTACGCGCTACATTACATTTTTGGCAAGCTGCCCCTAGATAATTACCAATAAAATGGCAATGATCTCTAACCTGATGTACAATCGGTTTTTACATAAATAACAGGTTCGACAAGATTTAAACTGTCGAACCTCATTGAAAGACATAGGCCATATCAATTTATCACCTTCTGAATCACAGTACGGAATAACAATTTCAGTTGCAATTTCCTCAATTTCCTTAAGAAAATCAGGAATGCAATCAAGACCATAAAACGTGAATTGTCTTACGCTCTTTATCAATTCGATGTTTCGTGTAGAGTTGTGACTCGTCTAACTAAAGAGGCTACCACAACTCGAGAAGCTTTATCTATTCTTAAACCACAAGCTGGAATTACATCTCATATTGTTTCTCCTCAAGCTGCACAATTCGATAAAAGTGAAGCAGGAAAAACTCTTCGTTGGATGGACATGTTAAATGCTACAGTTCCAAGTCGTATTAAAACTGCGCTTGATAAAATCCCAACAAATATTCAAGAATGCTCTATGAATGAATATCATAACTTTCTGTTTGATGGTCTAGTTTCGGGATATTCGATGACAGTGTTGGGTTCAGGTCATAGTGAACAGTTAATTGGAAAGACCTGTGTAAACCCCAACGCAAGCATTCTCAATCAAAATCTGTCGATCGGGGATCTTCCGCAGCTGCGATGTCTCTGTATCCTCGTGGGCCTTGTTGCAAATAAAAAGATGATGGAATTCACCAGCTAGGTTTAAATTAGAAGTTTTCTTTTCAAACTTTGGAATATTTATTAATTTCATTGGACAATCCGTGACCTCATCATATTCTAACTCGTCTAAAAACTCTGTATATTTAGAGACTCTTTGGGGATTTTCACCAATTACATCTTTCTTTAATAAATAAAGAATAGAGTAAAGGAAGCACTTGTCGTCATTATTTTTTATATTTACTATAGGTCCTTTATTTTTCAATTCAGAAAGGGTTTTAATATATTTATGTCCGGACAGACGATTAATAGGAGCATATTTAGTTAAAATAAAGTGTATTTCCATAATATTAATAACACGCCATCCACTGCCTAAATGGTTGAATTGTTCTATTTTTTCATTAAGCTTATTAACCCCTTCGCTTAAAACGTTATCCGAAAATGTCTCCGCATTATTCGAAAAATAATTGTCACGGATCTCAGCATCTTTTTCAAATTTAACACGTTGACGGACAATTGCGGCTATAGCCGTCAAAGCGAAGTTCACAATGTGGCATGACTGCTATAGCCGTCCAAAACGAAACGGTCGTTTTTAGACACTACGGCTATAGCAGCACAAATGTGCACTTACTGGCGTATACGTAGAAGCATAGTGTCGTGTTTTGAAAACATCTTTTTAGGTTGAAGTTCATATTTCACCTGTTATACGAGTTGCAGATTCAGTATGCACGTGGTTGTGAAGGGAGTAGTGCGATCGTAGTGTCAATTTTCGAACTTCGCTTGTTCCTACTGTCCGTCAACGTGTTAATTAATATGGCGAATTGAATTTTAACGCTCCCCATTTTATTTATTTCTAAAATTAATATATTACTGATTCGCTCAGTTAAAGTTATTGTAATTAGTTGCGCGTTAGATATATCAAAACGTAAAGTTTTGATAGCGCTATTTAAATTTACTGATATGTTCGGCTCATTCTCTAATACAGAACCTCTGAATTATATAATATCATTATTTGTAATAATATCATTACTTATAATATTTTCATTATTTATATCTGGTATAATATTTACATTATTTATAATAGGTATAATATCATTACTTAACATTTTTATTATTTATATCTGGTATAATATTTACATTATTTATAATAGGTATAATATTATTACTTAACATTTTTATTATTTATATCTGGTATAATATTTACATTATTTATAATAGGTATAATATTTACATTATTTATAATATTTTCATTATTTATAATATTAGAGTCATCATCATCACTGATTTCGATGACTTCTTTTTTAATCATTTTATTAGAAATATTAATTTTAATATTTTCAGCAGGTCTTTTATTCGTTTTATTTGATGTAGTTTAATTTTGGTTATTATTTTTATTAATTTCCTTAAAATGTTTAATTTTATTTGACTTAAAAGAATTTAAATGAGTCGCATGTTCCCTATAAAATTCTTTATATTTATTGCTCTGGGAAGTTTTGTATATGGCGCATATAAAAAAGTCGATGCCATTAAATCTATGGCGGTAATATTTTTCATGTCTTTATGACATCTTTCGCTATGTTGTAACGATGAGATGCAATATCTTGGATAAAAAGTGCCTAATAGAAAAAAATAAAAAATTAATATATATGTACAAAACCTATATAAAGTTTCTAATAATTAATCTAAAAATGTTAACTATTAAAACTTTTTTTAATCCCTATAAAACTTATATAATATTTGCATGCTCACTGCAAACTATTACATAATTTCTGTATAAAGTATATAATAAAAATAATATCTTTATAATTCAATAACTATTATGGTAATATCAATAGATTTATCATAAATCAATATCAATAGATTTCTTTCTTTATAATTCAATAACTAGTATGGTAATATCAATAGATTTATCATAAATCAATATCAATAGATTTCTTTCTTTATAATTCAATAACTATTATGGTAATATCAATAGATTTATCATAAATCAATAAATATTATGGTAATATCAATAGATTTATCATAATTCAATAACAATTATGGCAATATCAATAGAGTTGTCTTTTTATAAATCAATAACTATTATGGTAATATCGATAGATTTATCATAAAACTTATAGTTATTATTGAAAAATAAATAGAACCTTATTATAAATTATTGATATTTGATGTAATATTTTAATAATACTTCAAATATCATTAACTTATTTTTATTTTTTATAAATAAATAAAAATAAATAGAAAACTAACATTTATCCTCTGAACTCGAAGAATCATCATCCTCTATAGAAGAGAAGACATTCATATCTTCCCCAGAAATGGGGGTATTATCAGGAACGTTGGCATTATCAGGAACGTTGGCATCCACATAAATGTGGGCATCA
The DNA here is from genome assembly GCA_022537955.1 of Schmidtea mediterranea. Classification (NCBI taxonomy): domain Eukaryota; kingdom Metazoa; phylum Platyhelminthes; order Tricladida; family Dugesiidae; genus Schmidtea; species Schmidtea mediterranea. Next base: position 110,126,067 of record CM039680.1, read on the forward strand.
GTCCCAGAAATGTAGGTATCATCCAAATCTACTGTATTATCTAATTCGTTTTTTTATTATATTTAAAAATAAAATTAAATTAAAATTTACCAATATCAATAACTTTATTATTAAAATCATTTTGAATTCTTTCGTCATCCTCAATAATAATGAATTCATTTTCTAAAATAATTGATAAATAAATCAAAATCAATTTAAAATTTACCTATATCATCATCGATAATGATAACTTCATTTACAGCATCTAACTGATTTTGCAATTCAGTTATTGAAAACCAATTTAAAATAATAAAAGAATAATAAAAAATAAAATAAAAAATAATTTACCTGTCTCATTCATCAAATGAGCTCTTAAAATATTACTTTGTCCTGCAATATTAAAATTTTTGAATTAATTGTGACAAATTTGGAAATTGACAATGTTTATAAAGAGAATAATATTTTCAGGATTTAGCCAATCACATTTTAGCAATACACACATATAGGTGAAAGATTTTTACGCATGCAGCCTATATTGTGTAGGCATGTTTTCTTTCTAAAACACATGCAGTCTATACTGTGTAGGCATGTGATCTTTGTAAATCACATACAGTCTTGAGTGTTTATGCATATGTTCCTTGTTACTAATCACGCACTTATCATGCCCTGGCTTTGTATATCATGTGATGATCATGCACTGTCTTTGTTACCATTAATTAAATATTAATTAACCACATAATAATAATAATAATAATAATAATAATAATAATAATAATAAAACATTACAATAAAACATAACCAAACATTAATACATTTATTATACATCAAATCGTTTGGATAATAACCTGGCTAAACAATGTTGACTACATGTTAAGGTCCATGGTTTTTGATACATAGCTTTATTATACACAATAGGTTTACCCATTGTTTGCAGTTTCGAAACCATTAAAGCAGAATAATAGAAACCCATAGGATCAAATACAAATATCTTGCTAGGTTTCATATATATATTGCTAACCAATGTTCTCCACCGAGATGAGACGATTGAGTATTGACGATTATGGCTTGATTATTACGTAAATATGGAATTTTATCAAGAGGAAATACCCCTAAAAATTCATGTCCTAGTATTTATTTTCCAATTCAATAGACCTGAATAGAACTACATCAATAATATTAATAATACATGAAAAACTTACTCCATGACAAATTATCGTAAATTATCTATACATTTATACCATTCAAACCAACAATGTTCGTTCAAACTAGTAATGTTTGAACTTTGTTCAAACCAACATGGTTCTGTTTGCAGTTATTTGAACCTCATTTTCAAATACTCCATATATTACAACATGTACCGGTTCAGTTGTAGATTTAGCAAATTTTATATCTAATCGTAAATTCCCATCTTGAGGTAATTACTCTGATTTAAATCAAAATCAGGTGCCAAAACAAATGTAAAGAATGAATATTTACTTTTAAAATCATCAAGAGTTATACCACAATTAAGGTTTTTATCCAAATAACCCATATTTCTCACTATACTCTGCATATATGTAGCACAATAATTATCATTATCGAAATCTTGAGTATATGTTTCTCTATAATCACTATTTTTCGATAAAGTTAGCGATATTACTCCAAAAGTTTTGAAAATTGAGCTCGATGTTAAGTATGATCCATTATATTGAGATTTACTTTGAAATGTTACCAATATAAAGTTGGGCATTCTTCTATCTCCAAATATTTATTCCTTATAGAAAGAAGCTGAACCTTTAGCAATAGAAAATTGAACAATTTCCTTTGTTTTCAATGGATATATTGCATGCTTAGAATTAAGCCCCAGTTGATGACCGGCTAATGCAGAGGGTTCAACACGAACTCTTCTCACCAATAATTTTGCATCAACTAATTGAAGAATTGGTGCTGTGGTGGCACTTGTTAGTGATAATGCCGACTCAGATCTTTTCAATCTAATGTGTACATTAACACATGGGAGTAAATATTTTGGTTGATCCATAAAATTGAGTTGTAATGATGAGCACATGGTAAATAATTTCGAGCCTTTAATCCACTTTTTCCTATCGTCATCACTACCATAACCCATAGGAGTTAAACATGTGTTTTTAGTATCGCTATTGTAATTTATAATAGTTTCTATATGAGCTTTGTGAATATATGTACTGTTACTGCCCTCAATCTTGATATTATTAAATCCGAGTACTGCAACTTTAAAAAGTGTATGAAACAAGAAATTGTTTGGTATTACATCACTAGGTTCACCCAACGGTTTTCTATCTTTATCTACAACTTTGATCTTAACAGTTAACAATGTATCGTTCAAATCTAGATATTCAGTTTAGGAACCATTAATATAAGATTCAATATCAGTTCTACTATCCATAATAGAATTTATATGGAGTACGTCTTCAAAGGCTCACATTTCAATTATCGTCTGGGGAGATGGTCCATCAAATAAACACAATTCAGATTTACCACAAATAATTTTTGAAATATAGTTCCATGTCCTTTCATTCGTTTGTTTATATGATGTTTATGAAGTTTTTTAGGTTTTTGAGCCGTTGCTGGTTCCTGTTTTTAAAACATACCTGCAACACTAGGTAGAACTTTCCCTAACTCGGATAATGTATTTGATTTCAGAGATGGTAATATTTTCTGCTCATTCATTATCACATCTTTAGCCGTTTTCATACCAAAATTACCAAGGCGTTTAAGAATAGGAAGTGCAAATCTACCAATTGTTCTCAACCATCCTGATTCATACTGTTTACCAATAAAATATGGTAATTCGCCACCACTTTGGCTACCACTTTACATACTAATAATATCGTTATTGGCCATCTAATTTACGAGAATGTAATGTCAAATGAGTTTTTGTATCTTTACTAAATTCAATAAATTTATCGCTATCATCACGAATATTTATTTTTATATTGTTTATACATGATGTTGATACCGGTAAGTACATGGGATTATCGATATTTATATTGACAACTTCATCCTCGTCATGTTTATGAACCAAAACATATTTAAATAGAGGAACCAAAGAATCACCAACAATTATAGGATCGATGATGTTAGTATATATGAACATTTGCCTATGAAGTTTTATTATTTTTGGTTTGCGTAACCAAAAGCATTTTCCCTATATGTTTCTATTCAGATTTTGTCTTTGTTCATACACCGCGGGCAAAACGACTGAAAATATCAATAATAGTTAAAATATATTTATAACCCTTGTTAATCTTCGAATACGGTATCGTCTCCATCAAATCCATTTACCATAAATCATTAATACCGAATGTCTTATAAGCTCTCGTTGGAAATTTTTTCCGCATCGTTTTGTTTAAACTGTACGCAAGCTGATCTGGCAACCACTTTTGCGTTTTCTTTTTCAAATTTGGGACTCTTTTCTTTAACTTTGCCACTCCACCGAAACCTGCTTCGTCTTCTGGGTTCGTTCAAATCTTCTCCATTACAACAAGATGATTTAAATTTAAATTTAATGATTGTCCCATCGTTTATTGTGATAATAATGATATTGCTAATGGTAACATTGCTCCGATAAAACCGCATTGTTATTTATATATGATTTTTCTCATTTGCTTACGATTTTTATTATTTACAAGCGATAACAAAGGCTTAAGATGTTTATTCAATACTAGTGTTTTAGATTTACTGATTTTAATTTTACCTCTGACTACTTTTAGTAGAATTTTGAGTAAATCATCGAAAACAAAATTTGGAAATGATTGTAAAATAGACATTCTTTTCATACTCGAAGCCTTTAACAATGCATTAAAATATGGGAAACTCCTATGATTTTTTACAATTTTAACAACTTTAGTTTTACTCCTTTTAATAATGTTTTTCGAAATTAGATTCATTACGAGGAAATTCTCGGTTATCAGCTTTTTAGATGGTGTAAAACTAGTCTTTGGTGGAACTGTGTTCTTTATTTTCTTTTAATTACTTTTTCTAAGTTTTCTAACATTTTTAAGCCTTGATTTCATAAACATTTTTACATGTTAATGTTTTCAACTTTGTTTATAAACCATGGCACCTTCTTTATTGAAAATATCTGTTTTTACCCATAAATCATCATTGCATTGTTGTGTGAAATCAAGAAATATATATCCATGTGGTGATTTTGTAGCATCTTGAAATGCCCTGATGAGAAAATTACGATTATTAGGGTATGCTTGTCGAGCAAGAAAATCAATAACTGTTGCATCTCTAGGATTCTTGAAAATAATTAGATATTGAACATTTAAATTCCTTGTTCGATGTGCGCCACCCTGATGAAATAGATTTTGAGTAATAAAAATCCCAGTAACACCAACATTTCAACTGATTTTTGTGAATAAATTATTAAAATCCTTTTCTTTATTAGCTTCCTTATACAAATCATCGATAATGATGACATCACCTTTTCTTAATCGACTTGACCAGTTTTTATTGAAACCCTTTACTATTTTCATGTTTTTCAATTTACAGAAATTATCTTGAGTTAATCTATGTTCTTCATCTGCACCTCTGTGCCAATAAATCTTGTTGAATTTTGTTTGAAATAAATTATATTTCAGTAATTTACACACAAACATAGTTTTACCACTACCCCTTGGACCGACGATTTGATATACCGCATCATTTCTTAATTCCATTATTAATTTTTATAATTATAGGTTTTTGTTTATATTATATAATTTAATGAACTCTTTCTAAAAATCATATACATAGATTAATATTTCTTTATTGATTAATTATGTTATCCAATATAAATTATAAAGGAACTTTTGACGTGTCAAAAATGACGTTTCCAAATGGTAAACCACAGCAAATTGTTGATAGGAGTGGAAAATACCCTATAATATTTTTCAAATCCGGCAAATGCAGAATCATGGGATGCAAGAAACCTTTAGATGTCAATAAATTACAATATAGAATAAAGGATATTAAAATACAGTCAATTACGGTTTCTATCGATATGGGACAATTTATTAATCTATACAACATGCCAATAAAATTTCTTTGTATGTTCGAGCCACAATCATTTCCTACACTGAGGCTTTTAAAATACAACCCAATGTGTGTTAACGTGTTTGCCAGTGGGAAAATAGTCATATTAGGGTTGCGAAATCTAGAGTACAAAAATATTGTTACAGACATACAAAATGAAATCACTGGATTGGTTGACATCTGATTGGCTAATGATTGATTAAAACAACTTGCTTATTCATTTTATTTCATTTTTAAAATGGAAAATACTACGCCGAAGAAAACTATGTACGATTTACCGATGAATAGTAACATTCAAAAAGGTAAATTTATTATTTATTTATTTTCTTTTATTATTAATATTTTATTTAGAAGAATATGAAACCCTGGTAATTGGAAGATTACTACATTATTATCCTCAACTGATTGAAATAATAAATGACAAGCGAGCAACAATGATCCCCGAGCTCATATTTAATGAGACGAGAATATGGATTTCAGAGCTGATCAATCAGGCTCTATGGGACAACAAAATAAACAGAATGGATACGGAAATGGAAACAGAATACCCTTGTATTCTGGGTTGCAGCTGTTGCAATTTTCGGTACCAACGGTACGTAGAATGGTGCCTGGTAAAATCCGTAAGGAATTTTTGTAAGCTTCAACTTTTAAGACAATAAATGTTTTATGTTACATCTTTTTATTTTTAGTTTGACTTTTTTTTGTTTTTTTTTGTTTTTTTTTGTTTTTATAATTAACAAGTATTAAGACTAATGTTTATGTTACATCTTTTTGTTTTTAGTATTAACGAGTTTTATTAATAATAATTTTATTTAGTCATAGTTTTATATAATAAACGAAATAATAATAATAATATTAATAATAATAATAGTATTAATGATCATAATAATCATATTAATAACAATAATAAATAAAAACTTTTAATAAAAACTTTTAATAGAAACTTTTAATAGAAAAATTTGTAATAATAATAAATAAAACTTGTAATAAAACTTGTAACAATAATAATAAAAAATATTTATAATCACTAAAACTTGTAATAATAATAATAATAATAAATAAAAACTTTTAATAGAAAAATTTGTAATAATAATAAATAAAACTTGTAATAAAATTTTTAAAAACAATAATAATATTAATAAAACCTTTAATAAAACTTGTAACAATAATAAAAAATATATTTATAATCACTAAAACTTGTAATAATAATAATAATAATAATAATAATAATAATAATAATAATAATAATAATAATAATAATAATAATAATAATTATAATAATAATAATAAATAAAACTTTAATATAAATAAAATCATGTAATATTAATAAAATTAATAATATTAATAATAATATTAATAATAATAAAACGTGAACTTATAATAATAATAATAATATTAATAATTATAATAAAAATATTAATAAAAATTTAAAAATATTAATAATTAAAACACTACTTAAAAATAAGTAGTAATTTTAAATTTAAAAATTTTTAAAAATAATATGACCTTGAGAAATTTTGAATGACCTTGAAAAAATATGATGAGTCATCCAATGACCTTGAATGAGTTATGGTCTTTGTCTCAGAAAAAAGTTTTACTTTTGGACTTAGAAAAATTTTCTTTTAGCTGGGGAGGTGTAGGGGGAGCGGGTGTGCTGGAGGTGACACATCCCACTACTAAGGTTTTATCTAGAAATAAAACACTGTATCCTTTTTTAATCAACATGCTTATTTTTGCTGTTGAAATATTTAATGAAAAAGTAACAATATTTACTTCACCATATCTCTTTTTAATCAATTCAATTATTAATTTAAATAAAACATCTAATTCATATGCTCCAGATGGAATTGTTATCAAACCATATCCATTTACAACACCAATAGTATTTGGTTTTCTAATACCAAATACATTATTATCTTTTGTAATATTAAAAATTGTATTAAATGTTGTAAACCATGATAATCCAACTTCTTAATTATAATTTTGATTTAATTCTAAAGGAATTAGAAAATTAGCAGAAAATTCTGATTCTTTAGAATCAAAACTTAAATTTGTTGAATATTTTGTAGATAAAAGATTAATCATTTTTTCTAAACTTTTCTCCATTTTAGAATAAAAAAGTTTAGGTTGAAGAACCGAAGAAAAAAATTAATTTGGTGGAGCGCAAGCGACTACCAAAGGTGGAACAATTACAAAACCTGAACCTTCTTTTTCATCAACACTTGGAACGTTAGTGACTGCGTTCGGAGATTTCTGAAAAGCTTTTTTATATAAATTTATTATTTCTTCATACTCAGGAGTTCCAGGAATCAAAAATATTGTTTTTGGTTTTGATAATTCCAACAATTCAGCATCATTTGATATCCCTTGAATTTTTTCGTTTGATATCTCTTAAACTTTTTCGTTTGATACTGGTTGGTTTTCACCCAGAAATGGCTGAGTATAGATCTCCAGAAATTTAAAATTTGATTTCAATTTATCCATAACTATTTTAAACATAATAATTTATATTATTTTATATTTATATTATATTTATCATCTTTCCACTACCTATTTCAATATTTAATTCTCTTTCAACCAAAACACAACAAAACATTTACTTTAAAACCATCATCTTTTTCCATTTCTATTGTTACAGTTACTCCATTAATTGCTAGTTTATCATCCTGTTCACTAACATCAATACAAAATATAGAATATAAATTTTTAAAATTTGAAAACTTTAATTGTGGTTCAACTAAAATTTCACGACACATTAAAATATAACTTTTACATAGCATTGATTTATAATTTTTTGCTTTATCAAATGCTATTGGTTTTTCAGGATAATAACTTGAATTTAATTGAACACTTAAAGATTTTAATTGTTTATCATTACCACTTGATTTTGAATAAATCTTGAATTATTAGTTGTATAATTAATTGTTGAATCTTTAACTTCAAATAAAATAAATCTCGGTCAAGTATTTAACATTGTTGGTTTCCATGAAAATGTACTTCCTCCTAAAATATTTATACAACCTGGTATTCTTTGAAGAAAATTTACATTAATTGGTTTTGAAATCATGTTTAATCTTTCAAGAATTTGAGTTTCCAAATGTGGGTTACAAGTTATTGATGGAACCATCAACATCATTCTTTCAAATTTTATTTTTGGTGCACCACCTTCTTTTAAAGCTTTTCCATAAAAAACATTTTTTATAATCTTCATTCCTTTCCATTTTCAATTCAAATTATTCTATTATATTGTTGAAAGAATTCAAATATTTTTTTTAAAGGATAAATTCCATCAAATGTTTTGGTTGAATAAAAAAAAAAAAAGTTTCTAATTTTATATCCTTTTTTTTATTTTCATCACCAGTACCAGTATCTGGAATCCATCCACTTAGTTCACCATCTTGATTTTTTAAATTAGAATCAGTCATAACAAATTGTAATAATGAACTCATTTCACCTGGATATCTTATATTTTAAACTTCTGTTGATCCTAAAGTTATTGAAATTTGATTAAATAAATTTCAAAACCAATTATGTTCAAGAGTTATATCATCAGTTGGATCAACACCTGTAATTTCAAATTTATAATATATGAATGAATTGCAAATATGAAATGGATTTGATGATTGTTGAATTTGAAGCAATAAATTTCCAGATGAATTTAATGCTTCTGCAGATGAAGTTGATGGTAAAACTTCTAAATAATCTTTCTTTTTTACTAGATGAGAAAATTTATTATTTTTATCTAAATTGAAAATTGACATTCTATTTTATTATGAAAAATTTAAGAATTCAAAAAATTTAAGAATTTTAGAAATTAGAATTAGAATTTGAAAATTTAAGATATTGATTTTTATCAATCAATTTCTTGGATAATAATCTTGACAAAATTGCATTTATGTGATTTTCACAATTATTATTTCCTTCAATTGTTTTTATCAATCAATTAGTAAAACCTTTTCTCATTATTATTTGATATTATGTATATGTTATTCCCTTCATTGGTTAATACAAATTTTTTACCATCAATAGATAATATGGTTCCATCTTTTTCATGAAGGTATATATCTGTAACAAGAGGTGTGATTGTTTTGTTACCTTTTATGACATCATGATTTACATTCAATTTTAATTTTATTGGATGAATTTGTTTTATGATTTCTTGATTAATCTGTGTTAATTGATCTTTAGTTTCTATATCCTGAATTAGTCTTCTATCTTGAAAAGGAATCAAGTTAGGATCTTTATACGAAGTCGACAAGAGTTCTCCATCCATAAAAAATCTTTTCGAGGTTCTTTAAAAATGTTTACTTCTCTAGGTTTATTTTGATTTAAAATTATTTCATTTTTTGTTTCTTTAATAGCATCAATTATTGGTTGTTCAATTTTTGTAGCCATGAAATTAAAATTTTGATTATAAAGTCTTTTGGATATTAAATTATCATTCCAAATATTTTGTTGAATATTTAATAATTTACAATCTTGAATATATTTATCAAAATTAAAATCATTTACATTTCTAACCATTTTTATTCAAGAAAATTCAGTAATCTTGAGATTCAATAATTCACTAAATAATTATTTTTTTATATACTTGATTTTTTTCTTTATCCAACGCAATATAATTATATTTTTTAGATATATGATTTTCAAAACTATTAAATTCTTCCTTGTCTAAAGTATCTCTAAACAAATCACTAAAAATACTATCTTTATTTCTTTTTCCTAATTTAAAGAATATGAAAAAAATAGAATTACCGCGAATACTTCTAGATGGTAAATCATAATAATTTGGAGCTAAATAAATTAGATTACAATTATTATGTCTACCTCGAGTAAAATAAGAATCCATAATTTCTTGATTTTTCATGTTGACACAATCATCAAGAATTATTAAATTCTTCTTCGCTCGATTTAATTTTTCACATGGAATTATTTCATGATATTTATTACTCATTGTAACATTTATTTTATTAATAGTTTTTAATTCCCCAGTTATTAATTCCCCACATTTTGTTTCTTCACATAATTCTTCACATAAATCTCTAATGGATGTATCATCAGGAATTTTATCTTGATTTTGAAATAATCCCACAATATCTTGTTTTGTTAAACCAGAATTTAACCCATGAAAAATTATTTGCATTTCAGGTTGATCAATTGTTTTAGAAAAAAATATTAAAGTTTCATAGTCTATAAAATTATGAGTTAAAATCATTTTTAACAACAAAACGTTTTTTACAGAACCAGAACTTCCAATTATCAACATTCTAAAAGAATTTGGTAAAATAGGATTGTGATTTAATTTCATAATATTTTTATTCCAAGTTGGTGTAAACTAAGTTCCACTTGAAGAAGACATTTTTAATAGTAAAATTTTTAATAATGAAAAATTATTTATTTTTTATAAGGAGAAAGAAAAATTCCATCACCATCAACCTCTATTTGAATATTACCTTATTTAATTTTTTCAAAACTTGTTTTAATTTTTTATTTTTAGAAGGACTTTTTTTATTAATAGATTTTATAAAATCACAAATTCCATGACCTTGATATGGATCTAAATAAATTCCACTTGCTGTTTTTGTATTTGTTGTTGGTTTTGTTATTTCAGATTTAATCTTCTCAATCTCTGCATCAAATTTCTGTGATTCTTTTATATTTGTATTAGCAGTTGTTATTCCTCCAGCTCATACAGCTGCTGCAGTTATTCCACCAAAAGTTAAATGTAATAAAGCTGCCAAAGGTAAAATACCACCTGAATGTTCAACTTGTTTTATTTCTGCTATTTTCTTTTTACCAATATATGAATTTTTTCCATCATATTCAATACTAGCTGGTTTATTTGTTTCTATTATTTTTCTTATTTTTTTTCTAAATTATCAACAGTCTGTGTATCAATAATTTCATCAACCATTTTTAATAGTAATTATTAAAAAATGGTTTTTTGGAGTTCATTTTGATAAAATTTACCGAGAATTTCTTTACCAGTTAAATTTTTAATTCTACAAGTTATTGGTTTTGTATTATTCATTTTTGAAATGATAAGAATTTCTTTAGACCATTTATGTGTTGAACCTTTTTCAAATTTATATTTCCATTTGAATATTCTAACTCGATCACCAATATTACATTTTTGTTTTTCTTGTAAATTACTATTCATATTATTATTTTCATGTGTAATTTCTCTTATTATATCAGGATTCTCGCTTGCTTCTCTTGGTGAAACTCCTATTGTTCTATTTTTATTCTCTTATCTTATTTTCTATGCTTTCGCATTCTTTACACATACCAAGAAAATAGGATTTTCCTTTTCTCTTAATAATTTTTATTTGATTTAATAATTCATTTGATTTTTCATTATTACATTTATTACAAATTTTTAAATCCATTTTTAGTTTAATTATTTTATAATGAATTTAGCAAACACTAGTATGTTCTTTTTTAAAACACACTTGATCCCAATTGACCCAAATAATTATATGGGAACTTTTGAAAGATATTTATTACAAGAATTACAAAAATATTTTTCTCGAATTACCATATTTTTAAAATTAAAAATTTAGAAATTTGTGAATTTGTGAATAAATATTTTTCAACTGTGAAATCACCAATGTGCGAATGTTTGAAAGTGAAAAATTTAAAAGTGAATATTTCAAAATTTAAATATTGTCAATTATACAAGTAGTGCAGATATAGGGCAAACGGTTCCATTAACGTTTTTCAGTTTTTTCTCAAGTTTTAAATTTCCAAATTGGAAATTTACATGTGGAAAATTCACAAGTGAAAAAAAGAGTCTTGAGTTGACTTGACAAAATTTTAATTTTGTCAGTTTCAAATTTTGGGACTTAGATTCAGGGTACCCTGATTTAGGGTGGTTGGAGACGTTTGCCCTATATCTGCACTACTCATCTCTAACGGAAATTTTATGTCAATCCAAAATTTTATTTGCAGAATATTTATCATGAATGGTAAGTAAATTTCTTTAGACTCGGTTTGATTTATAATTTAATTTACGATTTCACTCTGTCGAGATGGAGTTCGATCTTAGACGTTTTTCAATTCATTACGATAGATTATTTTAAAAAAAAATTGCATAAAATCACAATAACTAAAATGTCCATTAAAAATTATTATTTAAGTAAAATTTTGATATATATACTATCAATAAAAATAAAATTCATATATGATAAAAGAGTTACAATAACAAAAAAATTTACTTTTGTTAATATAATTCGAGATTTCCCAAAAATACAATTTTTAAAATAATAATAATTGAAACGTGCTGATAATTAGATAAATAAAATTTTGAAAAATGTACTAAATTTTGCTTGCTTAGCCCTGTCTTATATACCACGGTTTTCCGTGTGTTTATTTTGATGCGGTAAAACAAGGAATTTTAATTTTTAATTTTTTAAATTATTTTTTCTAATTTTTTGATTTTATTATTAATTTGTTCAAGTTTTATGTATTATACTTGATTTAATTTTTTTATTTTCATTTTAAATTTTTCGTTTTTCTTTCTAAATTTAATATTTAGTTTTACCGCTCAAAAGTGTATCGGCATTATAGTGCTGGCCAAACGAAATTAATTGCTTACATTAGGTTTTGCCCAACAAATAGATGTTAGGTGTATTGAATACAAATTTTCAAATAATATGATTAGTTTTCTTTATTGTCGAAATATTAAATTTTCTAAACCGTATAATATCGAAATAGTCTCCTTAGCTTCCATGGTTCTTGACCTATGCGAGATGCCGCGTGACCGATCCAATAATATGAAATCATCAAAACCCATAATTAACCATTTATCACACTCATTATTTTAATTATCATTTTTTATTACTATTGGTGGGTTACTGGGTTTTGACATTTGTTTTATCCTTTTGTTGTTACCCCGGTAACGCCATATAAATATTACTCTGACCACCACTCGACATCCGTTGCTAGGCAACGTTGGAAATGTGCTCGAGCGGGTGGATTGTCCGCAAAAAGTGAGCACTATTGCTAATACTGTAATTGCTCGGACAACCCTCGGGTCCAACGAGCCGTCGTTAGAAGACACATGCTCAATTTTTTATAATTGGTCCCTTCATGTCATGCATTTAGCATTGGAGTTTAATAAATAACAGGAATAATACCATGAATTCAGGACTACCATACACATAGATTAATACAATCAGATAACAAAACATGTATTATTCACGAGTTACAACGCTTTCGAATTTTGTTTGGGTTGAGTTAACAGTCGAGCGGCACACCGCCTGGCTCTTTCCTTGCGTCCTGGGCGAGAGTTAGTATTTACTGTTGCTGCTGGGTTTGGAACCGAGGTTGGAGTAGCTGCCGACTCCCGGTAAGCTAACTGAGCTGGTGCGAACACGAGCGGGTAAGTAACGGCCGCTCCCTCCTGACTGGCCGACAGGGCAACCTCCAGTCCTCGTATTTGCGTTCGTAAGCTTTGATTTATTTGCTTTTCCTCTGCCCATCCCTTCTGAGCAGCTGTGAGTCTCTGGTATAGGGGTTTTATTTTTGCTGGATCTACCCAAGTAGCTCGGGTTTGATGTACTTCTCGAGTCAGCTGGATAATCTGATCATACAAGGTCTTGTTATTTTGCCGTGCCAGGGCCAGTTCCGTTCGTAATATTTGCAGAGAATCCATTTCTGGAATTAGTAACATCAAAAGGGTAGCTATTACCATAGAACTAATAAATACAACGGGAATTAAACAAAAACTTCCTCGACAAATTATTATAACGTCAAATAGAATGAAATTAATTTCGAACCGAACTAATTATTTATTTTTAATAACAAAGAAAATATAAACTAAGGTTAATTCAGGATGTCAGTATCAAGTGTCAGTGAATCCCCTCGCTACCCACTCCTCCGGGGAGCAGTTCGAGAAAATCATTACTGGCCGCTTAGTATTGCGAACCCGGTTAGACCCGGCCATCTGAGAGTCCTTCCTGTTTTCAATCCTCTCTCCACAGGTGCCTCCGTGCATGGGTCTGCGTGGCCGTGGGTGGTGATAGGCAGTAGCAATCCGGTCGGTTTCGATGTCGTCTTCAATGTTCGCCAAAATTTGACGGGCTCGGACCACCTGTAGGTCCACCTGTCGTTGATGGTTGAGAAGACCATCGAGTAGGCGACGAGCGTGTTCATAGATTTCTGCAGCTGGATTCCACTCCTCCCAGAGCTGTTCCGAGGCTTCGGAATTTCGGTTAGAATCTTCCGATTGGCCACTGATCTGTTGGGATTCGAGTGGGGAAGACTCGAGACACCTGGATTGTCGGAATTGCTTCCACGCTTCTCTCCATCGGTCGGCAAGTTGCATAGGAATAAGATCCGGATCTGAACTTCCTTAATGAGGTCATAATTAACACAAATTCCTTTCGAAAATTCGACAATTAAATACTAATAGCGGGGAAACAACTAAAAATGTCGATATACGTGCGGATCTCTCGGGATTTTCCTGACTTGGCATACCTTGCTGTGGGAGTATCAAAATCAATGGATGCGGGGTCTCGAATTTAGTGTTTGGGCTTTCAAGTTTATACAAATCTCTAGATATTTATTAGAGAAACGCAAAAAAAAACGTTCTTCATTTTAGTGCCGTTCGTGATGGTGATCTCGTTTATGCTTACCAGTTTTAGGTTAATAGCCGATAACTTCCGTTAATAACATCTTCCATTTTCAAACTCCCTCCTTTTGTAATGTATAATACAAACTCGCCAGTGTATGGCAAAATCGAATCCCTGATTCACGTTCATTTTATTATATTTACCGACAAGTGTCTAACAGAAAAACATCACCATTCCTACGCTATATCGATGATCTAGAGAAAACAAGTCAACTTATGTTGAAATTTAACGTGCGTTTCTAACGTATTTATTTATACTATTCTAAAACAAAAATTAAAATTGTTTTAATATACCCTAAATAAAGATTCCATCTATTTGGTGATTTAAAATCTATAAATGGTAAAAGCTAAAATCCAAAAATTCTGCTATACAATTACAACAAAATGAATATAAAACATAATACTCTAAACATAAGGAATCATTATCTTAGAATTCAAGTATAAAATTTAATAATAAATAAAAATTCGACGGTAAGTTTTTATACCCAATCGTTTATAAAATACCGCGATATCGTTATGATGCATACAAAAACATTTACTTTTACCAACTCATTATTTAGTACTGAAAAATCATAATTACTTATGCATTCCAAAATGAAAAGAAAAGAAAAATCGTTACCAATGAGCTGTGGGTTAGAATCGGATACCGATCTTTCGCCAGATGGGCTGGTCGAAGCATTCCTTTTTGGAGAAATTTTTTGTAGATTCATCTTCTAATGTAGTACTAATCCAATGATACCGGGTGAGATTTTATATTCAAATGATTGTGGGTGTTTGTACTTTGTGTAGCACTTTAATATAATTGCATTTATCTAAGAAAGTACGCGATATTCGCCATTCAGCGGGAATGTTAACATCATTTGATTGGATTCGAAATTTCTCGATTTTGTATTTACGTAGTTGGAAGTGCAAATAAACAAATCAATAGTGATGTCTCAGATTTTGTGAACCGGACTGGTGTGTCAATGTCCAACTTCAATTGGTACTGTCATATTCGGATTGTGGTGCGATCGGCGATTATGGATTAATATTTACTTAATTAGGTCGTGTTTCTCTGTGGGTTTAATAAGGTAATAATTTATAGTTTATTATCCGTGAAGTTTCCTGTTTATGTTGTTCTCGATTAACATTATAGTCCATTCAATTTTTAGGTCTAATCTTACTGGATCGATATTGGAGTTTTTGGGGAAAATGTGGTGGTTATGGTTGAAGTAGTGGACATAAGTTGGCTAGGTAATGATATTGACCGTCTTGGCGGTTTCTCTGTTAACGAGTTAGTTATTTTTCTGGGAGATTGGCTTCGTTTTATTAATGAAATTTTGTTCAGGGAAACATGCTTATCAATTGATAGTATCGGGATTTTAACGTTGGGTAACTTTTATTTATTCGGTTAAATTAAGTCATGATTTAGAGTAATTAGGGGCAGATTGGAAACCTCATTCTCTTCGGGACGGGCGAGATGTCATTCAGTTGGATGTTGCAATTCGAATCTCATATCTTTGGATTTAGAACTTTTAACTTGTTATTGAAATTACCTTCTATGATCTTATATGTTAGTTTGAATTTATGCTTTTTATTTTCTCGATATTCGATGGAGTCGTGGATTAAATTGAGGTTGGTCTTTGTCAACGTGATTTTGAAGACTCTGGGTGATTTTGGATTTTTCTCTCGCCTTTTTATGTGAATTCTCATTGATTTATTCTAATCTTATCTTATGGACGTTGGGAATGTTAATCGAATATTATTGGTCATTGATATTAGAGTCTTTAAATTTATCGAAATTATTATGACTTGACTGCCGTAAGTTTTTGATTGTCGCGGGCTATTTTTGGGTTAACCTAGTCGATTTTAACACTTCGGCTTTTTCGATCATTAAGCAAAAAAATCTTTTAATTAATAACCTGAAGTTATAATTAATACCCTGCATAATAATAACATCAATTTATAATTATAGTTAATAATACGAATTTCCGATTAGCAATATGAATTTATAAATAATAATGTGACTCTATAAGTAATAATATAACTGTGTAATTAAAATACGAATTGTATAATTGAGCGCATGATTTCCTAACTACTAATACGAATCTATAGCTAATAATTGATAATTAATAATAAATTTATAATTAATGACGTGAATTTATAGTTATGATTAATTATATGAATTGATAATTGATAATATGAACTTATAATAAGGGTTTATAATCGATAATATGAATTTATAATTAATAATATGAATTTACAATAAGGATTTATAATCGATAATATGAATTTATAATTAATAATATGAATTTACAATAAGGATTTATAATCGATAATATGAATTTATAATGGATAACATAAATTAATAACATGAATTTATAGCGAATAACAACGAGTTCATTTTTCTTTAATTACCCGTCACCTTCCCTTAATTGACCTTAGGCGCATTTTGTGTTCATATTACATTTAGTGAGTGTCCACTGGACTACTCGGTGTGACGATTTTGAGCCGTATGTAGAATAATTTAGGTCGAATTTACAGAAACAGAGAAACGAGGAAGTAGCCAAAAGACCCCTTCCTTATTTCTCCTTTCTCCTATACGGAATAATATTGACGTTCCAACCCCTGCGTTCCGCACGCCGGGTCTTCACGGGCACAGATCATCGGCGATATTCCACGCACTTACACGAATCTGAATTGTATGTTGATTTTACTGGCTTGCGATGTGTCTTGGCTGTGGGCCGGAAAAATTTCGACAAATAAATTAATTATAACAACAAATTCGATTTTAATATTGTAAATATTTATTATTATATTAACAAAAACAAAATACAAAATTACTTGACCAAAATCATTCATAAAAGTATAAAAATACATCTCCCCCCACGCCGACATCCAAGCAGAGCTCTATCGAGGTTGTGAGGGCGGGGCGTGGAGAGAGAGTTCTAAATAAACTACTGCTCACCTAAAAATTACTTCAAATATATTTTCAAAAATTAGCACAGTTTTTGTCTCAAAAATTTGTTAAGTTTTATGTGAAAATGCATCGGTATTTATACCTATTTTCTGTCTAACCTCGTGTGTTAATTTTGATGTAGTAAAACAAAATTCGACCTTGTTATTTTCTAGTGTATTCTAATCTTTATTTTTATTATTTTTTAATTTATTTTGATAATTTTTTATTTAGAATTTTTATTGAATTATTTCTTATTCAAATTTTTTGATTTAAATTTCATGTTTATGAACTTTTATTGATTTATCAATTTTCGGTCGAATTTGTTGGGTTTTCATGTTATATTTGTATTTGTATCGTGCGGATCTTGTTGCATTTTGTTATTATTTTAATTTATTTTTTTGTTTATTATTTTATATGTAATTCTCTTTTTTCTCATATTTGATAGGGTTAAAATGATGTTTTAATAGGTTTATTTTAAATTTGCATGTTATGTTTGCATGTGTGTTACCGATCCCTTTAAACATTTTCCAAGGCCGTTTGTGTTCTGGCCCAACACTATTATCCATAAATTACTAATTATATATTTATTAATATTAATCATTATCATATTCCAATTGTTAAAAATCTGATTGTCAACATGTATACAAGAGAATAAAATGATTTTTCACCAACTAGTCTAAGACTAGTACTTCAATGTCGAGGTCTCCGTAGTGAGTGGTAGTTCATCGGGTCAGATCTCCTCTTCAAGAACCTCAACATCAAATGCTCAGTCGAGAGCGAGTGACCATGAGGAAGGAGCAAACAGTATACATATAAATTAAAAGAAGAATATAAAGACTAGAAACTTGAAAAGAAAAATCGAAAGCTATTATTAATGTACCTCATGTAGAAAACGAAGCAGAAAGAAGAGATAGAAGAAAATTCAACAATCGTTATAATTAACTAGAAGCAACGAATCTAAAAATATTCAGGTTTCATTTTATAATTCTGATTGATACAGAATAATAAAATAATAAAATAAAATAATAATTGTTTTTGTTATTATTCATCTATTTTATTTTTACAAACGTCAGCTGGTTCAGATTCATTCTACAAAAAATAATCGGTTGAAAATAATGCATCGAGAAGAGAAAAGAAATAATAATAATAATATTGCTTTATTGATTTACTTATAAATTGTATGTGTTGATTTGGTTGAATATTGATCGAAGTCTTCAAAGCTATTACCATCTATACTACATTTATTTTCAGGATTTTATATACATATTCAGTCTTAAATAGATTTTATTATAAAATACCCAAATTTTGTTTCTAGGATAATTAGACTCAGCTTCATTATGATTCTGATTAAATGTTTAGTTCAAACCCAAGACAAAATTTGGGAAAATAAAATAATTAATTAAAAATAATCAAAAAATTAAAATCAATATTTTCCTGGGGAAATGGGTATGTGCCGATGCCAATTGACTAGAAAAGTACGAAAATAATAATATAAAATTAATTTGGGACCCCTAGAAAAAGTTATTTAAAAAATACAAATTAATTAATTAATTAAAATGACTAAAACAAATAAATTAAATTAGGGAGAAATTCTCCGATTTGGATAAATTTAATTATGAAGGGAACTAATTATTCCTTAATGTGATTTATTTCGCAATCTTCTCCCAGGAAATGGCCGAAGCGGCCAAAAGATGAAAGTAAATTGTTTAACTAATTCCCCGAGAGTTCAATGTATATTGCTGTCAATCGGATTAGTTGTTTGAGGAGAGATTCCCTATATAAGGGAGTCTCAAATCAACAACAGGGACACAAATAATTTCAAAAAATTGCGAGTAACAGAAAAGTTAAAAAGATTCGTGAGATTGAAAAAGAACTAGTCAGACTTGTCAAGGATATTTTAGTAGTTAATTGAAAAGGTAGCTTCCCGTGGGGATTCCTACCATTATTTTAAAAGTAACATTTGAATCGTTGTGAATTTGTTGGTATAGAATAAAAGTTTTCCTGTGTTGAGTTATTCCAGTATCATTTAAAGAGCACGTTGAGCCAGAGCAAACAGTTCTATCGAACCAAATAAAATGATAACTCAACAAAATGAATTACTAAGGAACCAACACACTGAGATGATGGCCGAACTAGATAAGTTAAAGAAGGAGAATTATCAACTAAAGTTAAAAGAAACGATCAGAGCAGAAATCGGGCATCATCCTAGCACAGTTTTGAACATTGATCCGAATATCACCTGGCTCATTTCAAGTTTCACTCCAACTAATACCCAAAGTAATCATAATCCTCAACCAAAACCAAATCACAAAAAATGTCACCCCAGCAAAGCCAAGAGAGAAAAAAGGCGCAGATTGAAAACAGCCAGTTTACTGGGTTAGATAAAGAAATTTGGACCCTCATCTTTCGACAACCACCGATAATTTTGTAATATTAATTAATAAAATGTTCTGGGATTTGAATCGATGTTTTTTTTACAATCACTTAAAGTATTCTATAAATAGCACCTTTAAAATAAAATAAAGTGATAGAAGGATCGATATTATTTCAATTAAATCAGCGACTAAGGGACCTATAATTAAAATAAGCCTGAATACCTTCTATAGTAGCTCGTGAACCCAAAAGGTTTCTAGAATATTAGCAGTCATGGCAATATGGCTCACCTTTTACTGGAAACCGCTCATTGGAATACATTTTTAACGTCATTTTAACGGGTATCCAATGGTTATATCTCTTATGCGCGCATCTGGTGGGAATTCCTTGAAATTGGCCGTGAAAATCTTATATCTCTTACCAATCAGGTGCCTTGCATAAGTTGCACATCCACGATAAGTATCAGACTACTGTTTCTAAAAGTTCTTATTTTATAATCAATCTTGAATGACACATTATTTTTCTATGTTCTAGATACTTACCTAAGTTACCTTGCAGTTCTCCGATTCAGCTCGAATTTTCATAAAATAATAATTTGTTAAAATATAGAGAAAATCACTCTCCCTGTATAATAATATTTTATTTTCCCCAAACATGCGTATGAAACTGAACAACATATGATCCTTGCTTAAAATGAAAGTCTCTGCATTCTTCATATTCATTTACTGACATCCAATCGTATATTTTACATGGTTTGAAATTTTTGCTTTGATTACCCCATGTGATGGGATTGAAATATTTCGCCGCATAAATCTTTATGTCGTGGGATTTTGGATAAAGATCTTTGTACTTTTGTATAGTGTTGCAAAGCACTAATGGACCGGTGACATGTGCCGCTGTACGATTGTCTTGACTATGGTAAATGTATAACAATATGTCAAGCCAGATTGGTTGGTATGGTTTAGAATACATGAATGAATTTTGTACATAGAGTTCATTTTTGAGATTTGTTTGTCTATTAACATATTCAATGTCACCAAAAACGATAGAATAATTCTCCAACAAATGCTCAAAGGGTCTCAAACATTCATTATCCAAATCAGTATAGAGGCCTCCAAATTGGAACATATACACATATCTTGCAGAATCAGCGCGGTAAATTTCAGATGGGAAACTGTCATATTTTTTCAGAAACCAAGGATGATATGTCTCGAAGAGCTTTCTATTGTCTGTATCCGTCCAAAATTTATGTTCCCAATTCGGGAAACATGTTCTCCATGATGGCATGTACCTTCTAAAGGCTTGAGGTAATTTGTAACGGTTTTTCCAGGACTGGTGGAGAATCCTTGTAATATTTTTGGTCAGTAAAGGATGCTTCAGATGTTTGATTTTGGATGGAACATGTTGAAAATAATTATTATCGTGGCAGATGCCGGTTTGGCTGTCAAAAGTGTGGTATAATAAAATTATTATACAGCCACTCATACACAACATAGCGGTCATAGATGGGCGGCGCGTTAATATATATGAATTGCATATCCCCATAACCATTTTCATAGACTGAAAGAATTGTTGCAGACATCCATAAAATAAATAATGATTATATATAATTTTATTTTGTTATATATATATATATATCTGTATCAATATTGCATAAATAGAATATATTTAATTTATTGTTATTTCTTTTCGCAATTGCGATCAATATTTTTTTCTGCCGTCGAAAGAAATTTTTATCACATCATTGTTTATTTGTTTAGTGAAGAACGTGAAACATTTGGCAAATTGTCTAGATTTCTGTTGTGGTATTATTTATTCCTTTCGAAATATATGCGGAAAGGCAAGTCATGACACCATGTCATATTTCTATTTCGCCATGTACAAGAGTCGTGGTGATTGTAATTGAGATTTTCATTGTAATTGAGATTATAGATTATCTGGTGATTTAATGTATGGCCGTTATTGCTGCGATGTTTGAACTGCCTAAATGTTTCATTATATTTTGGACCAACTTATTGTACAAAAACGATAAAAAGCAATATGACATTAAACTAAGATAACGTTGATAACACCATCTCTAACTAAAAGCTGATATGGTTTTCAAATTTTAAACTACACTGTCTAATGCTGTATTTGGAAAAATGTTTTTTAAAAAAATTAAATTATATTGTTTTTATTTTCTTAAATTTGATAATTAAAGATAATTAAAATTTTTTTTGTTTTTCTCTTTCTATAGACATTTATATGTCTAAATCATGAGATCTCATTAATAGGCTATTAATTTCCCATTTGTATTTAAAAGTTGGACAAGGAATGTCGAAGTTAATTTTATTTACCAATGAAGTTGTTATGATGTTGTTGTTGTGGTCATTTATATTTATAAATAATGCATTAACTCAGAAACAATCAATGTATTTAGTGAGATCTCATTAATGGGCTATTAATTTCCCATCAATTTTCTTTGATTTCCCTTTAATGGGAAATGAATTTGAATTTGCCCATGATTAATGGGACTTCTTCCTCCAATTTCTGAACCAATGAGATCGCCGTTCTAAATAAGATCTCATTGGTTCTTTTATTTTTATTTCAATTTTTTCCTTTTAAAAGCTACATTCCCTTATTTTTTTCATTTTAAAAATTTTTTTTGATGATAAGTTTACTGTCGATGATTATTGAAAATATTCTTTCGACACTATTTGGAAATGATTTTAACGCGATTTAACTAACAGATTCCTTTATATTTGAATAAATTTAATATGCTTTCGGTGAATCTCTATTCAAAATTTTTCTTAAGTATTGTGCATTTACTACAGTACATATTTATGCTTGAAAAACCTAAACTTAAAATATCATGTTATTGTAAACCTTTGAAGAATTCAACTCACGGATTTGATCATTTGACCATGAAAACAATAGAGAGGAAATTTTGGCATGAAAGATAAGTATATTTCTGTTATAATAATAATAATAATAATAATAATAATAATAATAATAATAATAATAATAATAATAATAATAATAATAATAATAATAATAATAATAATAATAATAATAATAATAATAATAATAATAATAATAATAATAATAATAATAATAATAATAATGTTGATAATAATATTGATAATAATAATAATATTAATAATAACCAAATTGAGAGAAATTTTTAATTAATTTTTTTTTACCTTAAAATTTATTGATTAAAATTTTTCCTTAATAGAGATTTTGTTTTCTATCTTTAATTTCTATTTTAATTCATTTAAACTGTTAAGTATTAAAAATTATGACAATAAAATTTGTTGATTTATTTTTTTCCTCTTTACGACCAGAACAATAATAACCATAATATTAATAATAATACTACCAATATAGTAATAATTTTAGCTATAATATTTGGAATTAGCTATCTTTATAGTCATTCATCTCTTTAATTAATTATGATGTCCGAACAACCTCTGAGACTGTCCAGGGCAGCCAAGCTCCGGTTTTCAGATGTTGGTTGTACCTCATTGTGCTTCTCGCACACTATGCATTAATGCAATAATTATACTATTAGTAGTGAATATTTATTTTTGATGCTCTCTTATTTTTATAAAATACCTTTAAGACCTAATTCGGTGAGCTTTTTATTGCCTTGATTATAATAATTATTAGAATAATTCTTAAATATATCATTTTATTTTATTTGTTTTTCTACATTTAATTAATTTTTAAAGGGGTTGCATTATTTCGGGATTTAATGAAATTGGGGTTTTGGTGTAAAAAAATATACTTAGCTTATTAATTTTTTTTGTTTACTCCCGTAGAATTTTCGGTCTGGCAAAGACTATAAAATACTTTAATTATTTATTTATAAATACAAATATATATTTTCAATTAATATTTCCATTCAGTTTTATTTCCAATGAGTCCGTTCCACACTGATATTTAACTATGGTTTCCATCCTCGTATATTTCCTCCCGTTGTACATTATTTTATCTTGTCTGATTAATGTAGCAATGTCGGTACTGGTTGTTGGCTGTTCCACTGGAGCTTTCCTTTTCAGTATTGGTTTGCATTTATTGAACGGTACTGGTTCTATTTTCGTTTCCACTCTCTGTTCTACCATTGGCAGAAAAAACACTAAAATCTCTTCCGTCATACTCATTGAAGATTGTGTCGCCATCTGATATTGCATTGTCACCACCATTTGCATTACTCTATCTTCTTCGCATTATATTTGACTAGTACCCTCTTGACCTCTTGATTCATATTCAGTCAATGAATATATTTTGGAAATTACTTTTTGTGGCCATTTTACATGTTCCTCGCATTGGTTTTCAATTACTTTGTATATCCGTCGAATACTTAAAGCATCTTTCTTTGCTTTTTTCCTCACATATTTCTTCTGCCAACGTTTGAAGTTTAAACCATTGTCCTTTCTTTGATATTCCCATTTTTTAGAAAATTAGTGCTGCAGCGCGATTCCTAATGTCATATAATTTTCCTACCTAAATTTTTAAATATTGTAGTTTGGCAAGTAGGTCATGCCCTACCAATATCTTCCCAACTGTTAGTTTCTGGATCTCCCGCTTTTCCGCGTACTGATCCAGTTGATTTCTCGATGAAGCTTCATTAATGTCATGGCAAAATGATACATAGTGCTGGATCCTTATTCTTGGTGTGATATAGACGTCATTTCGTACCTTTCCATCATAATTTATAATAGCTATTGATTGTGGAATCATCTTGCGTGTTTTTGAATTGCCATATTCAGCATTGATGAATAAAATTCTTTGACGTATTTCGTCGAGGGTTATATCTTTTCACAGAAATGAGTGTTTCTATCGTAGCATTTCATCGTTGATTGATAAAAATCCTGGATCCTCAGTTATGGGTTCATTTTTTGGAACCTTGTTTATTGCATTCGGAATCCTCACTTCTACTGCTATTGTGGCTTTGTCGTATGCAGCTCTAATTCTCTTCTGCCGCAGTTCCTCTGAAATTGTCTACGATGTAAATCTTTGTGCTTCATTCCATATTTTCCATCTTTCATCTAAGATCTCGATTTTCCGGTCGATAATGTGCATCCGGTATCAGCTAATTTTAATCCGGAATTCCTCTGAACAATAAATAGGAATATCTTCATTTTTCTGTCATCCGTGTGTAACCAGTTTGGGATCAATAAGTTGTTTTCGATCGAAAATCTTTTTGGCTCTCCATATTTTTTCTTTAACCGATAAAAATTGTCGTACGTCATCCTTGTGCTGTTTTCCCATCGCACCATTTTCTCTAAAGACATTAAAAATTAATTGTTGAATTTGTTGGGGTTGTCGGTGAATTCGAATAGAAATTATTGTCGATCTGACTCCAAGCGTGCTTTAAACGAACTCCAAACGATATAAACTTTATTGATAATTACACTTTATCTCCACTTTAAAATGACACAACGAATTATCAATCAATCACACTTAGTGTTTATTGCAACCCTTCGGGAAGAATAGCACTTTTCGGATCAATTGGCTTTACAATCACCTGAATACTGCGGTGGGTTTCTGAGATATGTAACTCTGATTTAGTTGCTTCGCTTTGCTTTGACCTTGCTTAATTTCTGTTTCAAATTTCTCTTTAATTCCTTTTGTTTTTCTTTGTCTTCTGTAATTCTTTGTCTCCTGCAAATATCTTGACTCTCGCAATTTTGTCTTTCGTAGTTTTTGTCTTTCGCAAGTTTTTCTTAATTTTCTTTTGTGTCTGATTTCAATTGCGCTTCCTTTTTATACTCCATCATCCAATAACACTTACTGATATCTTTTAACGCTAATTTCTTTTGGGCCTCTATAATCACTGACAGTTGTCAAGATAAATCATTTTTAGAGGTGCCCTTTCCCGGATTCCCAAACAACATTTCTTCCCTTATCTTGAAAGAGCTTTCGAAATAACGTGCAAATTTTCCTTTTGTTTTTGTTTTCCTAAATTTGCACTTGTTAATTATAAATGACCTTCTTTTATTTAATTGTCTGTTTTTATTGATTTTCTCTTATTTCCTTCTCGTTATTCGACATTTCTTTTTCATTCCCTTTTTATTAAGCTCCTGAACCACATCTTAATCACTTATGATTGTTTCCCCCAATCATTTTACATATTTACTAATTATTTTACTCTATTATTTAGGTATCTTCAACAAATTTTATATTTTTTGTGATCGGAGACCGTCAGTAAGCACCCGAAGGGTACCACCTTCGATCACGATATAAATAAGGATATTTAATAATAAATTCTTGCCGTTTTAAATTATTTTAATTATACTAATTTATTTTTATTTCACTTTTAAATGTATACCCCTTACTCTTATTCAAACAAATTTTATTTTCTATCCCCTTAACCCCGTTATCCAATCAGATTGACTTGACTCTTTAGATACAAAGGATACCCTATAATAAAAGATTCACATCAATCAGAATATATATATGAAAGATATAATGTCAATATAAAATAGGCATGCAATAATCAATTGTATCTCATTAGACAAATGTTTCCTCGTACACGACCCACGCAGGTTTCTGTCGATCGATACGATCGCGATTTTTATTTGTTCGAATAAGTTTTGAAAATGATATCATGTATATGACAAGAATGATAATAGTTATTGTCATGATCACAATTATGAAGAATGTTCCAGCATTACCGATTTGTAATGTGGTTTGGTTGAATACTGTTTCGGAATCATTAGCTCGAAATATAGTTGTGTTACACACAATTGAATAGGATTTATTACCGTCTGTTCGGCTTCTCCATGCTTTGGTTGAAGGATATGCTTGGTTGATTTGCATTGGTAGATTGGATCTTTTGTTTGGTTGATTTACTGAAACTTGAACATCTTTGTTTTCGACGAAAGTTTTTTGCCAACTGCTAGTCTGATTTGTACGTCGATAGTATTTAATTTTCATGTGCACAATTTTAATTTTGGATCCTGATCTTGGCTGAATGAAATTAAGAGTTTGCCAGTTATGTTTGTCGTTCAGTAGGGCCTGAATTTTCCCATAATAGTATATCATTATTTGCTGATTGATGTCTAGATTGGAGACAGTCATAATTGTTTGATTGAGGTAATGGAATACAACTCTATTGGTTTCGTTTATCAAATGAATTGACTGTTGATCGACATATACTTCGACCCATTTATTATCACTAAAAGTGTCATTTGCCTGAAGTAATTTTTCATAATAATGAATCACGATATTGTAAGTTTTATTTAATTTCAAATTAAAGTATTTTACAAATGGTTTTCTCAGATTGATGGTATCCACTGAATAGCTTTGAAAAATCACTTTGACTTGGTGGGTTTCATCTGGTTGCCAATATATGTTAATTCCATTTATTAGGGTTCCACTTTTTGACGTGGTTTTTTAATTTTTGTGTCTACATGTTCAATCTAATTAAACTATGCAGTTTTCTTACAGAATCCTTTCGAGGTTCATATTGTTTTTATCAGCCAGGGATATTTAAAATTCATAGTTAAATCCCGTGCAATCAACATATTTTGATGATAACCTAGTTTTTTCGGGGGTTCAAAATAACTCAAAATATTATCAATTTCGATTTCCTCTGATTCTTTACAAAGATATAACCATACGATTTGAGTAAGAGTTGAATATGTATGAATATTTTCAAGCACCTCAATCTCGGTTTTGGCATACCTTGGCATGACTTCTGCCTCGTTTGAACAAAATAGATTAGATATTATTAATGTCACGAACAATACTTTATTTACATAATTCAATGGGGTTTGGTTTTTTGTAAATTTTTGTATAATATTCAGCCCATCATTTATTTTATCTCGCTTTGATCTCAACGAATATTTCACTTCACCCTTTGATTGAATCTTTTTACAACTATTCGCATGCACCACTATTGTTTTTGCCTTTTTGTTTCTGATCGGTCGTAACTATAAGTTGGTTTCTGTTGTATCACATACAGTATACGGTCCTTTGAATGGTCTTTGTAATTTTGTTGACAGTCCTTTTGTTGGTTCGGGCTTATTTAAATATACTAAATCTCCCACTTTTATGCCATGTTTATGCCCTCGCTTATCATACTGGTCTTTGTAACTCTCCTGATTGTATTTGATTTTGAGTCCTGCTTGTTTCCACACTGATTGCAGTCTCTCTTGCGTCACAGCTTTATAGTATGGAACTTCCATATACTGTGTGACTGGAGGTTGATATTCCAAATCAACAGGCATGTTGTTTCGTCTCAGATACATTAGATAAAACGGTGTTTCTCCAGTACTTTCGTTTACTGAATGTCTGTATGCAAACAGGCATGGTTTTATAAATAGGTCCAAATCCTTTTGATTTCGATTTACATAGGACGACATCATACTAATTAAAGCAACATTAAACCTCTCGACTAGTCCGTCTACTTGCGGGTGATACGGTGACGTACTAACTTTTAGAATCCCAATAATTCCGTAATTGATTTAAATAGATCGCTCTGAAAATCTGTACCTTGATCAGTTAATAATTTCTTTGGTGAGCCATATCTGAAAATAATATTCTCAACAAATATTCTAGCAACTGTTTCTGCTTTCTGATTCTGCATTGCGTAAGCTTCCGGCCATTTTGGTAAATAATCGCAGAAGACTACAATATATTTATTCCCATTTATTGTTTCTGGCAATGGTCCGACGATATCCATTTCTGTCATTTCCATTGGTGCCCACGGAATCGGCATTGGTTTCAAGGGAACCTTGATTTTGTTTCCCGTATTTCTACAGGTTAGGCATATTTTGCAAGTATTGCTTCACTGCTTTACATCTCTTTCCATTGTTTCCCAATGATATTTTAATCTCAGTCTAGAATATGTTTTTCTGGACGATAGATGTCCACCAAGCGCTCCATCGTGGTATGCCAATAACAATGTTTCTCGATATTTCGTCGGTACAACTATTAATAAGCTACCGTTTTTTACACATTTGAGCAGTCCTTTATGAATGACATATTTATGGTTCTCTTCCATCACATACTTCCAATCACTCTCTTTTTTGATCGTAACAGCGTGTTTCCGTAATTAATTTACTTCCTCATCTTCTTGATTAGTTTGCAGTTCTTTAATATTACATGCCGCTCTCATTACAGCGAATATTGTATTTTCGCACTTTCTTCCTTCCTCAACTGGAATATGTGACATGGTATCCGCGTTTGCATTAGCTTTTCCTGTCCGATATTTAATTTTAAAATCGTATTCTAGTAAGGTTATAGACCATCTTATTAATTTGCTCGCCGAATCTCTATGCTTCATGAGCCACTGCAATGGATTATGATCTGTCAACACTCAAAACTTTCTGCCAACTAAATATTGTCGAAATGTAGTTATGCCATATACTAACGCTAACGTTTCTTTTTCTATTGTAGAGTAATTCTGTTCGTGAGGTTTCAATGTTCTACTCCAATAACCAATCACGTGACCTTTTTCGCCTTCAACTTGTTGCCCTAAAACTGCACCCAATGCAAAATTACTGGCATCGGTCATGACGATAAAACGATTTTTAAAATCTGGGCATCTCAAAATTGGCTGCTTTGTCAGACTCTCTTTCAATACATCAAATGCTTCTTGTTGGAACTTTTTCCATACAAATTTACTTTGTTTCTTCAGTAGCACGTTAAAAGGTTGTGCAATATGAGAAAAATCATTAATAAATTTTCGATAATAGTTTGCCAATCCCAGAAATTGTCGGATTTGATCTATATTCTTTGGGACTGGATAATCTCTGATTTTTATTACATTATGTGGGTTGGGCTGTAATCATTTAAGAGAAATAATATGTCCCACATAAACGACTTCCGATTTTCCCTACTCACATTTTGAAGGTTTTATTTTTAGATTGGCTTTTTGTAGTCTTTCAAATACTACTTCGATGTTTATTAGATGTTCGTCGAAACAAGTTGAAAATACGATAATATCGTCAATATATACCAGTGTGTGTGGCAAGTCTCGTAGAATGAAATTCATACCTCGCTGAAATGTAGCGGGTGCTCCCGTTAACCCAAATGATAATATGTTAAATTCATAAAGTCCTTTTCCATCTGAAAAAGCAGTGTTTCGTTTATCTTCCTCTTTCACTTTAAATTGATTGTACCCTTCAATTAAATCAATAACCGTAAACAAATTTGCCTCTCCCATTTGATCGAACATTTCCTGCGGGACTGGTATTGGGTACGTATCTTTTCTTGTTACCTGATTTAACTTTCTATAATCCACACAAATTCGCAATTCGCCATCTTTCTCTTTAACGACCACAATCGATGATTAAAATGGTGATGAACTATCTCGTATCAATCCAAAATCTTTCATTGCATTAATTTGCCTGTTACTTTCCTCTTAGTGTACATATGGTATTCTGTATGGTCTCAATTTTATTGGTGTTTCGTCCAGTAAAGGAATTTCGTGATCAATGATTTGAGTTAAACCCAAATCGTATTCGTGTCTTGAAAATACTTCTCGATATTTATGTAATAATTCCATAAATATTAGTCTTTGACTTTCCGTTAAATCAGTACTGTCGACTCGGGGTTCTTTATAGATCTTTATATTTCTAGGTAATTTTCGCTTTTCTTCGTTTTTCATTTTCAATACCTTTCCCAATTTTGTCTTTGGTTTTAGCTGAACTGGTTTGTTATCACAATTGACTATTTTCACTGGGATTAATTGATCCTGTACTTTTACTACTTCATCACAGATTGGTATATTGTATTACTCTATTAATGTTTGACTCGGTTCGAATACATATTCCTCGTCTGGCACACTCGCCACTTTGGCATAATAAATCACCTCTGAATTTGCAGGAACTTCTAAAGTATGATTTAAAAATACTTTTCAGGTTTTGTACAAAATTTCATTTGTACTACTGTTAGTTAGATTCCCTGTAGCTAAATCTAACGAGACTCCTTCTAATTGTTCCATCACATCCATACCGATTAGTAATTTTGTCGGGCAATCTTTCATAACCAGCACATGGTGAGTTATTTCTCTATTGCCAATCAATATTTTGCATTCAAGTTTACTCAATATTTCTAACTGATTCCCTGACATTGATGTTACTATTTCATCAGTATATTTTATTCTCATTCTCTCTCTGATTGTTAATATCTTGGTGGATATGATTGTATGACTAGAGCCCGAGTCTAGTAGCGCCTTCACTTTACGCTTATTTAATTCCACAAATATACGGGGTTGTTTTCCAATTTTGGATATTGTCATAAGCACATAATTACATGGTAAACCTAGC
The DNA here is from genome assembly GCA_022537955.1 of Schmidtea mediterranea. Classification (NCBI taxonomy): domain Eukaryota; kingdom Metazoa; phylum Platyhelminthes; order Tricladida; family Dugesiidae; genus Schmidtea; species Schmidtea mediterranea. The sequence goes on from CM039680.1 coordinate 110,157,295, forward strand.
ATTTTTTCCCTTCAATTTCAGCACTCGACGGCCCACCCATTTATGGTTCAAGCTTAATATCACTAAGCGGTTTCATTTCTTTTAGCTTAAGTCCTGGATAAACTGTAGATGTTGCTGTTAATGTATCTGAAATGTGACATCTAGTGAGCGTGTCTATCCCACTAAGTTTCGGCATTGGTTCTAGCATAAATCTAGATTCAGGTTCAACTCTATGAGGGCCAATTATTTTCTTATTTAAAACCGATAATTTGTTGTCTACACTATTGCTGTTCTCATTCTTATTTTCGGTTATTGAATCTAGTTGTGAGTCTTCACTTCTTCGGTCATTTTTGAATAGCTTTTTCACATTTCTTATTTCTTTATACTGGTGATCCATGATAAAGAATCTAGCTAAAAATGGTACACATCCAATAAAATATTTTCATGACCAACTCGAAATTGTGTATATGCTATGCGTCGTCAATATTTGAGATAGTATTACTTTCACTGTTACTGCAATATCAATTAATCCAGCACAAGCTTGCCCGAAAAATATAAATTTGCCTAAATCTTTTTCATTGTATTATATGTAACTTTTTTATAATGATAGGCTGTCAGCAAATTATCATAATTTACTTTTCCTTGTACATTATGCAATATTGTATCTACCATTTCTAATATGAGGCGCTCCGTTTCTTTATGCTCCGTTTCTTTATGCCTCATCGATTTCATCGCTTGAATATAAACCGGTTTGTGAAATTTTATTCAACGACGTGAAATTTACTAGATACTCTAGCTTTATTAATTCTAATTTGTCGGGAGTCTTTACTCCTCTGTATTTGGTAATGCAATTCATGAGTCTGGTGCTAAACGATATAACGGAGATAATAATTGATTACATTGTAGCATTTTTGGTTTCGCTTCTTGCTCCAATAATATTCTAGTGACTGGCTCCATAAATCTCAATTTATCACCTACTGTGACTGGTAGTTCGTTTGTGCACTTATCGTATTTCGTAATTTTCACAATCACCTCTTTACATCTATAACTGTATAGAGCCTCCCCCATTATTCTGGCAAACACTCCATTCTCCAATATTAGCATAGGTGCAACTATATTCGGATTAGTAATAGTCATTGCCAAAAGTTTGCGTATATCTCTTTATTTAGTTTAAAATCATTTAATATTACCTCGCGATAAATATTTTCGATGACATCTTGGCTATGATGGAATAAATAATCCATTTTATTATTAAAATACAAAGTTAGCTTAATATCTTCCGTATGGATTCTAGTTTTTGCATCATCAATTGTTTTCTTTCATAGATATACACCTTTATAATTTGTTTCATATACTATTTAACCACATTTGTTTGTGATGTCTTTTCAAATAAATCGCATTCTATCACTAGGTGAGGTTGACATTAACACTACAGATGTCTTTCTTGTCCCAGACGGAGTCACTCTCACTTTCCCTTTGTCTCTGGTATTTAAATTCAATCGATCGGGTCTTTCTCTGAATTCTTCACCAACTAATTCTTTAAAAATCATTGTTTTCAAATACGTCAAATTACATACCTTTGTTTTTACGTCATATACTAGAATTGACTCACCTGTGTGACAACTAGACTGCTTCATATTGCAAAATGGATGCGTTTGCAATTTCCCTGCATCACCATCAAACATACCTTGGAATTCTCTCAATTCCGTTAAATACTCTTCCACTGCGACTATTTTATCAATAATTCTACTAATCAGATTGCAGTTGAACGTATATCGTGATACCTTTAAGGTGTGTACGAGAAATAAACAATTGTGTATCGTGGTGAATACTTGTCAATAAAGATTTCTTTGTTGGGATTTTTTATCTTATTGATTATTGTATAATTTATTGTACAATTTACGAAGCAAGCAACGAATAGAGACTACTCTGAGCAGCAATAATTCAATTATGTCGACAACTAAAGCACCAATAGTTTCAACATCAGCAGCGGCCGTCAGAGATACAAATGATTATGCAAGTTGTCAAAAGTTACCAGTAAACCAGTACTGAGGAAATCCTGTAGAATTCGCTGACTTCATAGGCAAATATTACACGTATGCAACGGCCTACGGATGGACTCAAGCTGTGATGGTACAGTGATTGCCACTTTATCTCAAAGGGGCAGCACGAGAGGCATGGCAGCAGTTGGACAAAAGGAACATTGGAAATGACTGGTCAAAGTTAAAAGACGAGCTTGCAAATATATTAATCGGTGGCGATATAAAGCGCATAATGAGACAAAAAGTTTACAACAAAGTTCAAAAATCAGACAAATCGGTAAGTGAATTTGCTCATTACTTAACAACACTTGCAGATAAAGCGTTTGAAGTCAAACAGGAATAAGCAGATACTGTAAAACAAATCAGAGAGTTGCTACAAGACCAATTTCTAATGTACGTTGGCAAGGAGATCCGAAAAGCACTATGCTACGTAGATTTCAATAATTTCGACGAATTAGTAAAAAAAGCAATGCGAATCGAATTAAATCTAAAGAGCACCGAAAAGAAAGCGCAATCTTTTTCAGTGATTTCTGAGAGACGAAACAGATGAAAAACGCCAGTGAAAAATTACAAATTTCAAAGAGCTATCAGTCCATACCCAAGTTCAGAAATAAATTTGACTTCAATAGATCAATAGCTAATGTTCAGAGTTCAACCAATGAAAAAACAAGTTCAGAAATGCGAGTTGACAATGTTTATGTGAATTTATGAACTTCCGACCACTACGTGAGAAGTGACATGCCGAATAAACAATTTTTGTGCATTGAAGCTTTTATCCAATTTAGATGGGAATAATTTATTTATTTGTTTTCCGGCCCACAGCCAAAACATACCACAAGTTAGTAAAATCTACATACAATTCGAGATGCGTAAGTGTCAGTTTATCCGCCAATATATTATGCCCGTGAAGATTCTGCTGTGCGTAACGATGGAATTAAAACGTCAATTCTCACAATCTATAGTATTAAATGGAAGATAAAGGAGCAGTCTTTTAGCTGACCCTCAGTCATCCATCTCCCGAAAAATCGACATAAACTTTTAAACAACATTCGGCTCAAAATCACTAACACCGGGTAGTCTAGTGGGCACTCACTAAATACAATGTGAACACAAATAGATCATAAGGACAAGGAAAGAGTAGCGGGGAAAATTGCAAAATCGTTGCAACAGTTAAAATGAATCGCCATTGATAAAATATTTATCCGAACGACCGAAATCATAAAAATAAGTAACTTAAATGATATTTAAGAACTAAATAAATTATTTTGAGTTGAGATGGAAAATATGGGCGGAACGCTGCGTAAATTTTCTGAAATAATTAAAATATTTATCAAAATACTGTAAAATATGGGCAAACGCTGTGTAAATTCTCCGAAATACTTAAAACACCTTAATAAAAACTGTAAAATAAGGATGGAGTACGGTTAAAGTTTTATATAAGTAAAATATTTTCATAAAGTTGAGGAATAAGGGCGGATCCCTATTAAAAATTTAAACATAATAATAATAATAATAATAATAATAATAATAATAATAATAATAATAATAATAATAATAATAATAATAATAAATGCAATAACTATTGATAGGAATAATACATCACAATAATCACAAGCCCAAAGTTGTATATAAAGTATATAGAAACAAAATGAATGCATGTAAATAGAAGAAAAATGAATCCACTGCCCCAAATCACCTTACTCCTATTCATCATCCGCGTCGACAAATCAAATTCTAGAGAAAGCAGGAAAAGTGAACAACAATATCTAATTCAGCTGGAGGAAGTCTGTAAAGAAGTGAGAGAGATAAAGCAAAATCACAAACAAACTCTAGAGAAAATCGAAATATTAAAGAAAGAACTCAGGAACAACGACCGAAAACCGAGAAATACAAAACGAGTCAAACAAATTACAAACACCAAATTAGACGAAAACAGACAAACGAAAGAAAACTACAAACCCAATTGAATAACCAGCAAAGGACACTCAAAAGAAATAAAGAGCAATTAAAAGAGCTTCCAAAACTAACAGAATAGTTTATAAAGATACAAGTATTAATAATGAGATTTGCAGAAAGAAAGGCAGAAGAGGAATGCGAGGTACCCTCACCACTAGGTGAGGGGAGAGAGTAACAAGACCTTAAAAGAGGGATAAATTCACTGTACATAGAGGAATACCTGTAAATAATCAATGAGTAATAATAGAATGAGAAGCAAAGAGAATCTAAAGAAGCTACATATAATGATGAAGGCAGTAATGAAATTATGTATCGCCTAGAACCCATTAGAGATGTACGGAAAAACTCACCCGTCTTAAAGAGAAGACAGTAAGTGTACAAACTACTAAGAAATCTGTAAAAACCCAAAAAGCGAAGAATGTCAACAAATAATACTACAATGTAATCAATCTTCCACGAAAGGAAATGAAAGCACAAATAACGAATTAAAACAAACCATCGGAAAAATCCAACAGATGATACAAACCCTCCTAGATAAAAAGTAACGATACGTCAAAAGTAGAATACGAAAATCTAAATATGAGCAAAACCCTTTAAACAATTACCAGGCAAATTCAAAGTCAGGGACAGTAGTCTTTTGTCTGTCCCTTCGTCATCCATCTCCCGAAAATTCGACATAAATTGATATTGACTCATCGGCTAAACATCATTCACACCGAGTAGTCCAGTGGGAACTCATAAAATCCTAATCTCAACCTGTCTAACCCTAGGATCAAATAAGGGAGGTGAATGGGGAAAACGAGCGGAAAATCGTTGCAACGATAAAGTTAATGATCTAAATAAATAAAATAAAAATAAATAAATAAATAAATAAATAAATAAATAAATAAAATAAAATAAATAAATAAAAGCATAAATAAAAACGATAAAATTATAGAGTTCTAGATCAGAAAATTGAAATCAAAACTAAAACTTCTCTATACTAGAAATTATGCGGTAAATAATAAGTTGAGTACCGCGTAATGTTATAAAATGGCAATATTAAATGATAGAATGCATAAATAAAAATCTTAACGAACCCGAAATAAAATAATACCGACGGGGTTACTAAGTATCTAGGGATGACAAATGATAGTATTAAAGATAGGAAAACTCAGGATAATAACCCATTGATGCAAATAATAGGCGAGGAAAATAAGTAAAATTCAAGTGATGCCTCTGAAACAAGTATTACCGCCGAATTCTCGACTAAAAGCATTGATTTAGTGTAAACAAATGTGACACCCGCAACCACGAATTGGACAACTATAAATTAATGGCAATGGAGGAATCAATCATTTTGTATTATAAAATGATCGGAACAACGAAGAGCGAAAACCAGAATGGAATCTTGATGACTCCAAAGACAAGAGACGAGGAACCGAGACGGATCAATTACAACGGACAACACGGAGCCTGGCAGAAAGAGATATCGGAGAAATGGAATAATGAGAGTGAGTATAGAGTTTCATTTGTGATTAGTTTTAAATGATTTCATGCGAGGAAACACAGAGGTCGGTCGTAAATCAAGTACCCTCCAGAATATAGACTCATGATTATTTCAAAATCTACAACGAGAAAACGCTATTCAGATACAGATTCAACCCTCATAATGCCATACTAGATTTTGATGATTAAATAAACTTATTCATGAAAGAAAAAATCATTTTTGTCTTCAATTTCATGCAGTAATGTAGTTTTCAATCTAATGATCCATTGGATAGAGGTTACCTACAAGATCCATAAAAATAAATAAAAATGTAAATTTAAAACTCACTCGAACAACCGAAAATTGACTCAGACTACATATCTAACGACGGATTAATACGTCAACCAAGGCTGCTCAGTTATTTTTGGGTCAACGATTTTTTTATTTTGCTTCAGGATACTACCGACATACCACCAATGAAAAAATTGCATTCGGATATCAATGTTACTATAACACTAATGCAAATTGAAGGGGAAAGTGTGATTAATCCGATTTTAGCTATAGATATGATAGAGGTAGAATTTCCGCTATCGTGAAAAGAATCGTTCAAATGTTCTTGGAACAGGTGTAGGAAGTAGCGAGAATAAAATTAGCTAGATCTTGTATTATAATTCAAATAAGAAATTTGTTAACAAAATTACTCCAACAATATACCCACTTAAGTCCTTGATACAAATTCCCTAAGAATCTAATCTAAATAGTGTTAACGAATTGTTGAGTAACGAAAAGCAATTTATTTAATCAACCTGATGGATTATGAAGTAAGGATAATTAGTTCCCAATTACGATGCCTCAGTAGACAAATCGAATGAAAGTTCCCACGCATTTCTCTTAGATTCCATCATTTTATTTTTTTACTCATAATCCATATTGATGTAATTTAGCACAAAATTCCACTATCGCGGATGAATCATGGATCGATGCTTCAAGAATGACGGTTCGATTCCCGGCGAGGACAGCAGCACGATGTGGGACGCTGGCTATTCAATATCCCCGGTGAGGGAGTCAAACGAGAGTCTCATATCTCGAAACGACGAATTGGAGCTCCCATACGTCGCAATTAAGCGCGAGCCACGGAGAAATCCTGCCCGAGAAGCTCGGCAGAGAGCCAAATTTACACTAGCAAGATTGGAATTACACCAAAGACAAACTAACTGGCAGGTAGCCATGGCCAGGCGTCGAATGTATCGGGTAAACGCGGACATCGCCGCTGGTCGAATTCTAAGTACAGATGGGTACGCACCCGAATACGGGGTTTCGTATGAGCTCGGCGACCCGGCTCTAGAGGAAATGGATGCTCCTATGGATGTAGTGGTGCCAAGACGGCTAATTACATTCAACACCAAGAGCATTCATATGCTAGTCACAGACCGGCAAATCCATCGAATTCTCGTAGCTCCAACAGACAAAGAAGGTGAAATCCGCTGGGAAGACATGGTGTGATAGAAATTAACTTTAAGATTGTCAAATTTTTTTGATTTTAATGATATAGCATTAATAATTAATTCCTTATTGTTAACATGTTAAACCAGTCATAGCAATCATAACCCATTAATTAACCGCGACCCGATAGATTCTTAAGAACCAGTAAACCTCTATGAAGCTGACGGAACGAAATCTTACAAATAGCTAGTTTTATGAAATAATTTTGCTTATAAGTAAATTTGTTAATAAATAGTTTTGTTATACATATGAATTCGCTCAGAACTCTGAGTAAAGAATTAGTAAAATCCAGTAGCGAAAATGCGGAGCTTCACATTCAACTGACCCAGAAGAGCCGAGAAATTCAGAAAATCAGGGCAACATGGATAGTACCTTCTGGAGCAAAAACGACTTATCAGAGAATGACCGCCGCTCAACGCGGATGGGCGGAAGAGAAACAGCTGGTCCAGAATCAACGAACCCAAATTAGGAGCCTAGATGTAACACTGTCGGCTTGCCAGGAGGGTAACACAGTGACCTATCCGTTAGTATTCGCTCCAGCCCAGATAGCCTACCGAGATGCAAGTCATACAACTAAACAGGCAGAGGCTAAACGACCTCAACAACGACCGGAAAAGGCGGAGCGGGCAAAGCGTCACTCCTACAGACGAGGGATGAGAACCCGAAATAGTGAACTCATCGAGAACGATTTGTGTTTTGTATTGTCTATAATAAAATATCTTCAAGTTTATCTTGCGAATTTATTAACTCTACTTTGTAAAATTGATAAGCTAGAAATGAAAGAATGATCGAAACTGAATTTTTATAACGTCAAGTTCATGCAGAAGGGACCCAGGTTGTAAATCGACCATAGACCTTCTATCGGTAGCGCGTTGAACCCACCATGAAGCCGAACCTGAGCAGTTCTACAGTTACAGCTCACCTTTGGCGGTCTCATAACCAATGATTGCAGTTCCAGCGTTGCCTAGCAACGGGTAACCATTGGCGGGCAAGGAAAGCTTGTATGTAAAGGCGTCAAGGCCAGAAACCACTAACCCCACAATATGAATTTCTAGATCAAAAGTTATATTGAAGAGCTTGACTAATGATCTCATAATTCAACTCTTAAGACATTATAACTTTAAAAAATCACTTTGCAGCCATTTCAAAAATGACTGAAATCCAATGATTTTTCACTAAAAATAAAATCTAATAAGTTGATTTACTTATCGATTTGCATTATAGCGGAATTTGTCTAAGCGAGGCTTTGTGTACCATGCCTATCGAAGTATTAACATAGCACTAACGCATTTGAGAAACCTGCAATTCCAGAAAATAAATGAAAAAAGAAAATAATAACGAAAAATAATCAAGATGGTCATATTTACATACGTAAGACTTTAATCGAATCAATTGAAAAAAATTATAGCTGGTCAAAACAGAAAATCAAGTAATAATATGATGTGAAATATTGGTAAAAGTAAAATGAACCATTTGAGTAATATCCCGAAGAAGACGAGCATCTGAAAACCGCAAATAAAAATGGAATGTTACCTAAATTTTTTATAGGACATTAAAATCCAATCCAATATGCTAAATTGTTATGCTAAATTGCCATTATTAAATTTTCAAATTTGCCACAAAAACGTTTCATTGACAATCGTTAATTTAAAAATTAAGTCAACTTTGAAATTGGTATTTGAAAACTAAATTTATAAAAGTAAAAATTACATAGAATCACATAAAAATTTCGAATGGAAACTTAAAAAAGTCCGATTAACAATGGCAGGAAATCAATAAATTCATTCGTCCAATCTAATTGTTTAATATTTACCATCACATAATTTATCTTGATAGTTTTTAAGTATATTCATAAAACTCTTAATATCACTTTCGGAAGACTTGGTCTGCGCCAACCACAAATGTTGAGATACTACTTTCCTATCTGTAGAAAATTACAATATATTTAGCATTATTATTTGTGTATAAACCTTGAAAGAACTCTCCATTTGGCTGTGACATTGCAGCTTCAGAAGCGGCAAGCCATACAATAGTATCACTACCTTGATCGACAGTTCGCAAACGCGATTTGTGTTTCTCATAGAATGATGACATCGATGACGCAACAGCCTTTGTGAAATCAATAAGACTTTCAATTATATATGATATTCCAATATATTTAGAATTCTGTTAAAATCTTTAAAATCATTTAACTTAGGATTTAAGATAATCGGTGCAAATTCACATTCATAACCAATTGTAATACGAGTTAAGTAAAGTAAAATTTGTAAAGGGACAAAATCTTATACAAAAACTTTAATAATAAGTAGGAAAAGATTATATGTGAGGCATTGGTGATTAAATCACAATTCACAGAAATTATCATTCAATCAATAACGAATTTATTGAGATTATTTAATTAAAATTTGATAACTTTAAAATATGACATAAAAATGTTAATTAAAAATTTTTAAATTTCTTTAATAACATAAATAAATACAAACAGATTATATATGTGCACCCAATAAGTACTAAGAATTAACTAGAAATAAACAACCGATTTTATTCAGGCCTGCATTTAGGATTCGCCAACTTCAAAGCATTCTCGCTACTGTGACACTAATTCCAAAATGCCTATTTAATCACATAATCTCCTCTTTACTATGGCTTTCTTCTCACTTCCATTAAAAGTTGATTTTGAAATCTGATACAGCGAAATCCATTTTGAGAAAGAATGTGAAGAAAGATTGAAAACAATGGACATTTCTTGTGAGATGTGCAAACTCTCATTTTGATGTTTTCTCCTTTGGCATCTTCCATTCGGCAGACCCATGTTTAGTTCCAGGTATATATAGGATCAGAGGTGTCCGATCTTCTGTGCATATGGTTTTCAGATAATCATCACCAATTATTTCAAATGATGAACAATTTCCTAATGCCCATTTTATTCAGCAAGTTACTTAACATATCTTTGGAGGTGTTTAGACGTGGTTCCAGGATTTTTGGTTACAATGCGACGGTCTGTCATTATTATTTTCACCAAAATCTCTACTCTTATTTACAAATTCCACAGGATTGTCAGGATTTTCATGATTCATAGTAGACCCATTTTTAAAAATACGAATCCAGTTGCTTTACAAGGCTACTCTTCCTTGTAAACATCATGTAGTAAAATAATTTCTTCCGTTAAAAAACTTCGAAATTCAACATTATTTGACATTTTCTGATGTGATTTTCTTCCAAAAAATAGCTTAGAAAAAAAAACTTTACATTACATTCACTATACATATTTAAGTATAATCGTCTGCAATATCTATTTGAAAATGGAATTATTCCTTGTCAAGTTTAAGTACTTATTTTGTGCAACAGGTAGTATAAAATTAATAACTTAGATGAGCTCTTAATTTTGAAAGTGATCTAAGCCATATATTTTCTGCATCGAAATATTTAAAGCTTTGCGTTATAACAAATTAAAAATATTTCAAAAATTGTTTAGTCTTTTCAATAACAGTTCATCATAACAATGAAATTTTGTGTGCTGCTATAATGAAAAATGGTTTTTAAAGCTTGAAATGACTTAGAGTATTTTCAAAATTAACTGATTGACTAGCATTGACTTAAAACAATAAAAAATAATAAATATCAAAACCATTCAAAATACTATAAAAGTTTTTAAATTTAGAAATGTAAAAAACATTTTAAATTAATACATCTGAAACATATCCATAATTCACCGACCAAACTGTTTAAAAATATTAAAAACATAGCATTTTGGATCCAATGACCTTATCAATAACGCTTCACATATAAAGCTTTCGAAACAATTATAATATTTTAAAATTAGACATGTTTATTTCAATCATACAGGCTCAATTGTGCTCATTAATATTGTCAATTCATTCAGTCGACAATCCTCAAGAACTCAAGGACATAGATAACGGGAAGTCTCACCGATGTTTATGGGATTACACATATTACATGTAAATTGATAAACGAAAGACGAACACAATCCAACAACTTACTTATCTTCCTCATAATTTGAAGATTATTTATAAGATCATTGGATTCAAAAATCAATGTGAACACGTTTGTTTTAAATAAATTTTGTTGATGAACTGTATATTATTTTTTGTTTTATTTTTTGGATGTATTTTTATTTTAAAATTACTTGTATGAATTGTTATAAATAGTAAAAAATTATTTTTCATTTATTATTTTAAATATATGAAAAATATTCTTCTAAAAATTAAAAAAGTTTGTTTAAATAATCTATAATATACTGTTTACTATTTGACCAGTTTGAGTTAAAGTTTTCAAGTCATTTAGTACCCCATAGAATGGATTTAAAAGTTTAGTCATTTTTCTAAGAAGCAGCAATAATCACAAAATGTTGTATTGATAAAAAATTATGAATAAAATTTATATTAAAAATGATAACAATAAACTTTGCATTCCTTTAAAAATTAATTTAGTTTAAAAAGGGTTCTTGTTTTACTTAAAGCTTTGTTTACTAGAGCAGTAGTACGCAACCCGTGGGTCGCGACCCCCAGAGAGAAATTTTCAGGGTCGCCAAATTCAATGTTTAAATGTAATTTTTTATAAAATAAATATTTGTACTCATGCATAAATAAAAACATTGTGTAAAAACCTCTAGTAAAAGGAAATTCCAGAAATAGTTTCATTTTAACTACGTTGACGATTAAAAAAACCCTGCCTACTCAGGGGTCGCGACAAATTTTCAAAAAATACTTTCGTTTTTTTCCTTTATTAGTTGATTTTTCAGACATAAACCAATCATGTGAAGTTAGTAGAAACGAACGTCAAAATATATAGACTCGTTAACAGTAGGAAAATAGTCCGGAAGCTGTTAAAAACACTGAGAAAGTCTTGGAGTTGTCTATAGACTGAAGTTTAGAAAGAGATAAGATGATTATAATTTCAAAAATTATTCTGGTTTGCACATTTTTATTCGAATTAAAAAGGAAAATATTGAAAAACATCAAAGCATCATATTAAGATGAAATTATGAAAATACAAAATGAACAATAGGATAATTTACCAAATGAAATTTAAGCCACCTAAAACTTATCATCGTTTCTTAAAAATCGGAATGAAAAGTATGCTGTCACTTTTGAATTAGATTCACGGAGTCCTAGATTACAAATGGGGGGACAAAACAATTATTATGGCATTCTATCTTTTATTGTAAATATATTGTAAACATTATTGTAAACATATATTATTGTAAACATATATTAATTGTAAATAGTGGCGAAAAGGTCAAGGTTTTCTTAAAAATGAAAGGAGATTAATTTCAATATTTATCTTGACATTTTTATAAGTAAATTTTTTTTTACTACCCAAATATTACCAAAGGAAGTGGTTAAATCTAAAACTATTAATATTAATAACATTGGTATTTTAGACATCTTAGCAAAGAAATAAATCATTAGGAAACTTATTTCATTACTTACTGGAGTGTCTGCCCAACCTGGGTGCATGCTAAAAAACTTGATTTTTGGATATTTTTTAGACCATTCCGTTGTCATAATAACTTGTTGACGCTTGTTCTGTGCATATGCCATAGTTCCATCAAATCCTTTTGGACCTACTATTTTGAAATTAACATCAGAATAGTCCAACTTTTGAAGAAGCATTCCTCCAGAACTAACTACAACCACTCTGGGCTAAATTTTATTCTAGATAAAACTTCAACAAAATTTTTTGAGTTTTTATTATTTAGATTTTCTATAGTTTTAAAATTTTACTTTAACGAAAAGGAGGGGAAATTTCGTCTGAGGTTAAAAAACGCGATTTCACAGTTAAAAATATCAAACCAAAATGCTGAGGAACTGAAAGTGGGTTATTCATAATTTCAGACAGTACGGAAAGATCAGAAATCTTGATTAGTGGTATCCTCATGATCTTAACTAAAATCAAAAAATTGAAGTTTCTAGATTAAGTTTCTCTTAATAATGATCCATTTCTCCATCGAATCGTGACTTGCGACGAGAAATGAATCATATATGACAGTGAAGATAAATTAAATTTCTATTGAGAATAAACTTTGTTATCTTTAGGTGTTTTCTGATGAAATAAATATGTATTTTATATTGAATAATAATACAATTTTTAAACAAATATAAATGTGTTATCAATTGACATTATGGATATTTGTGCAAAAATTAAATGAAAATAAAACTTTATAAATTTTTGTATTTTGTCCAATTTAATGAGGACACGAGGTATCAGAAAACACCTTACCGGTTTAAAATTAAAACCTAACATCCATAATTAAAGTAAGTATACATTTAATTTCAATATCTGTTGATTGTTTTATTGATTCATGAAACTTTGATATAAATATTTATAAATGATTATTAAATTGATTAATAAATAAATACTAAGAAATATAATGTATTAAATTTTTTAAAATAACTCGATTAATTTTAAATAGAAATCATAATAGTTTATAAACAATTCATATTAACAAAGAGGTATTTACTAAATATTACTTTAAAAAGTACTTTTCGAAAATAATTCCATTTTAGCTCGTATTTCGTGAACTTTGGCGCATAATAACATAATAATACCCATATCTTAATTATCATAATTAATTAGTATAATTATTCCAGAAGTGAACCCTAAGAACTGACATCAAATGTATATCCTAAAATTTGGTTTGTGACAATTCGTTCTATGTTTACTTAAAGTTTATAAAAGTGATAAAATGTGGCCCATAATTTAAACTTTTTAATTTAACTATTATTATTTATATATATTATAAATATATGCTTACATTCGGTGAGCGATTAAGCGATTCGATCAAAGACTCACTTAGTAGATAAGTACTTAGGGTATTTGTAACAAAATTCATCTCAAGACCGTCAGAATTATACGTTAAGTCATTGATCATGCATCCAGCGTTATTGATCTAAAGTAATAAAATTTATACTTGATCTCTAAACTTTAATAACGATTTTTAAAAAAAATTAATTCTTTTTGGAAATCTGCAGAGGAGAAAGCGTAGTATTTGTGTCTACTCATCTGCAATCGAGAATATATATATATATATTCTCGATTTGAAAGGAGTTTGCTGCTTTTATAGTTATAAACAGTCTTCCAACCAACCAAAAACCACGAACTTTCTTTGAAAACTGGCTGTTACTAGAGCAGGCCAGGCTATTAGAAATACTTTCTAAACCCAAACAATTATTTAGAATTTTATAAATCATTAGCTGAAGATTAACATTTATCTATTAGTTTAGTATTATTTTAAGTTTTAAATATTAATTATTATGTAAACTTTTAAAGGTTTTAAAGTTTTATTTTATTTGAATTGTTGATAAGACAGAAAATTTGAAGGACCTATCGCAATCCCTAAACATAATGGGATTTGCACCAACATAAATTATTATGAACATTTTCAGAGGGTAAGACAAATAGAAACTGTAACTTTATTTTTCCGTTAATGTTTGATTGGCAGCCTGATTAAAACGTGAGGTTTGAATTGTATTCAAAAGTATTTGTCATACATCACAGAAAATGAGAACAACGCTCATGAAGGAGGAATATAGTAAATGTACTCCACACAGCATAATAAAGTCTAAATCGTTGGTGATTTGTCAAAATTTATCCATTCGTTAATTTGAACAACGCCGAAAATCAGTGATTTAACCAAAATTTAATGATAATTGCTTCTACAAAAAATTTTACGATGGAACTCTATCCTTAAAACCGATAATCCAAATAAATGTGGCATTTTCTATATCAAAAAAGCGAAGTAACTACTTAAGTAACAAAACACATGTTAATGTTGATTATCGTTAGCAGCTTGTGGCTATTTTTATTAAACAATAATTTTTTTAATTTTAATTTACATATGGACACTCGATGAACCAAAACTTGATGATTTTTTTGATACAGTTTAAATAAATGACACCAGAATGAATTTCAGAAATGGATAATCTAGGTTTTAATTTTTTTTAATTAATTAGATTATCGATCAATATTGACAAAAATTTTCGATACTGCATTAATCAAATGTTACAAAAAACTCAGTGGTGGAAATTCACGACAAATGTTTCCAGAGTAAAGGTGACGAAGTTGTTGATCTTTCCCCTAGAAGTTTATTATTTAATATAAATAAACTACTTAATTTTATCAATAGTATAAATAAAGTTTAAAATATAATATTTTTAATTTGAAATTAACAAACAAGATTGAAGTGAAATTAAATAAAAGTTTATAATAATCATGAATAATATAAAATAAAATATAAATTTTATTGAAGAGCAGTTTATAGGAAATTTCATGTCATCATTACAGATTTTCAAAAATTAAATATTTTAATCAAAACTAATTTAAGGTTAAAAAGAAAATGTATAAAGTTACCAGAATATCTAACTTTTCTTCGCTTTCTGAAAATTGTTTACCAAACCTATAAACGTCGCTAGGCTTTGACAAGTCTAGCAAATGAAGAACGAATTTCTGAAAATTATTTATATATAATAATTTCAATTTAGATTACAAAATTGTTAAATTAGGATTTTTCAAATCAGTAATTCTTAAAATGTTTTGTCATATTTGTATAAATTAATAAGTAAATATGACTACAGTAAAATTGAGTAGAATTGACACCATATTCGCTAATTTTTGAGAGCAAAAACACTGGACAACTTTATTTTATTAAACTTCGAAAACTTAGCAATTCAAACCTAGGATATATGTTCAAATAGAATAGCATTCAACAACCACAGTATTAAAGAGGATAAATTCGATATCTCATCTGCTGTCTGCACTGATAAGTGTTCTTATTTACTTGGGTGCGCGTGGTTTACTAAACCATTACCTCATTTTTTTAAAGTAATACATTCCTAATATACTTTATATTTTTCTAGCTACCAAAACATTTTTTAAACAAAGTATTATAAACATTTGAGAAAACTTTGAACTTGGATCGATTATTTACATTTCATATTTTCATCGAATTGCATTTAATTTGTTGGTTGGAATTAATCTTTTCAAATCAGAACCGAAAATATATTTATAAATTTGTTATTTAGTGACATAAAAACTTAATTCTGTACGTCATTTGAATTATTAAACATAAAGAAAATAAAATCATATATATATATATATATATGTTCAAATTGAATTATATTATTATTAATAGTTTATTTAATCCCTACATCGCTCTTTGTGTGTTCTTTAAGCTCTTCTAAAGCTTCTTCGGCTCTTTTTTTATCTCTACAAACCATGTGAATTTTTGCACCTAATTTGGATAAATGTTCAGCACATGACTTTCCAAGCCCACTATTAGCTCCTGTTATCAAGCAAACTTTTTCAGATAGATCAACATTTAAATCATTTGGATTGAAAGATTTACTAGCTTCTGTGTATCCACTTCTACAATAGACAAGCAATTAGTTATAAAAAAAGAACTTATTACTGTGTATATTCTTTTAGACCTTTCGTGTACCAAATTAATTTTCTATATAATGTCATTTGAAAATATCTCTTCAAAAAAATTTAAAAATGTATTTATGTTAATATTTTGAAATTAAATCTAAAATATTATTATTTAATATATTACTATATACTTTGAAAATTGTTATCAATATTTATATTAAAACAACATATAGGAAACTTTTATGATTATTTCTTTATTTAATAAATTAATGTTTTTGAATTCTATTGGATTTTTTAACTATTTCGCATGATTTTCAGAAATGGGACTTAAACCAGATCAAATGCAGTTTTTGGTTATTGTGCTAAAAAATTATATCTATATGGTTATTTCTCAACTAACAGCATATACTATACCATTGTGTGGGGTTGGTGGTATGGATGACCTTCACCCCATTACATACAAAATATTTTGACGCCCGCCAATGGTTACCCGTTACTAGGCAACGTTGGAACTGTAACCACTGGTCACCGGACCTCCAAAGGTGAGTTCCGATATCAGAACTGCTAAGGTTTAGTCCTATGTCGGGTTCATCGGACTGCCGTTAAAAGGCCTATATCCGTCTTATCTTTCAGGTCCCTTTATTACTTCCTCATTATTATACTCGTATACTATATTCATTCGTAAATAACGACATAATAAACTACAATGAACTTATTTATTATCAACTAAATTTATTGAATTAAAACACGAATTTGCTGATTTATTTGGGCACTCCTTGGGCGCGTCGACGTAATCGTTCGGTTCGACCAGGTCTGGCGTGTGGACGAGATTTTTTGTGGGAAGATTGTGGTTTGTCCTGGTCGCGATAGGCCAGTTGTGCCGGTGCGAATACTAAGGGGTATGTCACCGCACTACCTTCCTGGCAAGCTGACAGGGCGACCTCCAAGCCTTTGATCTGCGTCCGCTGCACTTGATTCAGTGACTTTTCATCTTTCCAGCCTTGTTGTGCTGCAGTAAGGCGCTGGTATATCTCTTTCATTTTTGCCGGCTCTGCCCAAGTGGCTTTTAATCTTTGAATTTCCTGACTTTGTTGGAGAAGTTGACGGTGTAAATGCATGTTTTCTCATCTGAGCTCCTTCAATTCTCGGTTGAGTATTCTTGTTGCCTCCATTTCTAAATTAGAATATTTTAGCATCTACCATCATTAACATTAATCAAATTCTATCGGCCCTTTCCTCAATTATCATTATGGTCAAAATGGTATGCTAACAGGTTATTTCTATGAATCTCGGGATAGTCTGTATGGATGATCTGATTTTTTAAGGTTTAGTCGGAATTCGCGACTCGTTTTCACATCATTTACCTTTTATATCATGAGTTTATAATTTACTGAAATAGCTGAGAACTCAAGTTATTCGTTTTTTATAGTGTTATATTCGTAATAGCCAAAATTAAATAACTAATAAAACATTTACATTTATTAAGTGACCTAAATTAATCAAATCAATCTTCGAGTTCATTTAGGTTCGTAAGTATGAGTATTTTTTCGACTTCTAACAGCAAAGGTCCATCGGGGATGACGACTGGCATAGGTATGGTCTCCTGTTTGGCGGGATCCAAGTCGACTGCGAAGGGCTGGTTGTATCAACTTTTCCGGTAAAATTAACTTGGTTGGAGCTGCCATTTGTAACAGTCTCGGGTCATCCAACTTGAAGGAGACTCCGTACTCCGGAGGAAAACCATCTGTTCTCGGGATGACTCCACTTGCTATGTCCCGGTTTATCTGGGCTAATCGCTGTCTGGCCCGAACTGCTTTCCTATGATATTTACGCTCCATCTCCTCCATTTTCATTGCCGTATATTCGGCTCGCTAACGGGCTTCTCTGGCTGGATTTCTGCCGGGTTCGCGCTTGATGGCGATACTCGGTAATTCCACTTCATCTCCTCGGTCTTTGGATAGTCGAGGCCAGCTTGATCCTCCATAGGTGGACAAGGTATATCCATTGTCCCATAATGCTTGACGAAACCGAACGGCAGAAGCGTTCGAAATTTAAAGCGTTATTCGGGAGTCATCGCTCCATCCTCCGTGAGGGTCTCTGCGATCTAAATAAGCAATAGATTTAATTATAATTCATAGCTGCAAAACCTATTCATGAGAAAAGTGTGGAGCATTTGTGAACTAATTTATATTAATCTACGCGTTCTTACGTGGGGTTGAATTTAATGTAAATGATAAAAGTGAAACCATGAAAATACCTCGTTGTCTTTCCCCACTCGGCATAGGGTATCATTGTTCGAGATTCACCCCTGCATAGAGTCGCTTGTTCGTTTATTGGAGTTACGTCCGTGTTCGGCGTTCGTTAATCGGGAGTTCATCATGATTATATTGGTTATGGATCTTAGGATTTTGTTATTGCTTTTATAATCGTAAGTCTATGTTTACGGTGACGTGGCTGATTCGATATAAAAATCTTTTTCTTTATTTACGATCGGTCAGTGATTTTTGAACAATTTAATTTATCTCTATTGAAGTTATTTCCGATGTCAATGATCTCAAATACAATTGCGGCCTTGTATTAATTAGCTTGTCGCTAAAATGGATTATCATTCATAGCAGTTGTTTATTCAACGTTGAAGTTTACTCTTAATGACATAGATCTCATTAAAATCTAGTGTTTTTAAGATCTAGTGTTTGCTATTTGGTCGGGGTCATTGATTTGTTATTCATACTCGTGATTAATTCTGCTTTCACTTGTCATGTCAAGAACTAGGACTATGATCTGTCTGTAATTTACATACTTATATCGTCATTGAGTTCACTCGATTGTTCCTCGTTGATTCAATGGGTTGCTGTATTGTAAATTTCATTATTCACTAAGAGAATGGATTTCTAAGCTGCTTTATCTCCGAATTATTTTTCTTATTCGATGTCAGAAATTAAGAACGAGCTCTATCAAGATCTACTTCGGATTCCGATTATTTCTAATGAGGTGTCCGACTGGAATATCTAATTATCCATGCTCGCCATGAAGAAGGGTACTTTATAGTGTTACTCGATGTCTGCAGTTTGGCGAAGAATCTGCTGGTGATGCGAAGATATCCAAATTTTGGATTTTAATACAATCTAATATTTTCGTTGTTGTTTATGATGTTTAATTATTTGTCGCCAATTTAGTCGGAAGTTTTTATCTATTACTTTTTATCATTTTATGGTATCTCACTATTTGTTATCAGTTCGCGGTGTTCGATTCCATCCGCTGGGTTAGGATATTCGATTATTCTTTACCTAATTTATGACAACTAATCCCTTTTATTATTTGATCATGGATCGCGTTATGAAGTTTACTATTATTAATTTACCGCATTTTTAATGATTAATCATACCATGGTATTTAATACGTTTACGCCAGTAGTGGTCTTTTAATCATGATTTTAATTGCCTTTTATCTACTATCGACATTTTGTTACTGATCGTGTTATGAAGTTCCATTAAGTCATTAATTTGTCTTTTATCCATTAACCACGTTTTATTATTAGTCAGGTTATGAAATCGGATTTAGTCGTTAGTTTAGGTATCCTTCTATAGATTAACGATATTTTAATTATTAATCACTTTACGGAATTTAACTTCTTCGCGTCACTTTGGAAATTTTACTCCTGAATTTAGTTGCTTTTGGTAAATTAATGACATTTTTACTATTAATCGTTTATGAAAATTTATTTCTTTACATCATATCACGAATTTAGTTACCTTTGGTTAATTAATGATATTTAAATTCCTTTACATCAGTTTCGATATTTTAATTGTTATTAGCGTCCCAATATTTAATTTCCTTTTATCAGCTTTCGACATTTTAATTATTATTCACGTTACGATCTTTAATTTCTTTACGTCACATCGATATCAAGTCCCCACTTCCCGAGCCTAAATTTAGTCCAAAGGTTCTTGTGTTTATATTAGATTTTACGAGTGCCCACTGGACTACTCAGTGTTATAATTTTTAGTCGATTTGTCTCTTGAAAATTTAGGTCGATTTTTTGGGAGATGGGTGAAAGAGAGCCAGCCAAAAGACTAGTTCTCGATCTTCCCACCGCCCCTATAATGAATGGAATATTTACGTTCGAGACCGTCGTTACGCAAGACAGAACTCTCACGGGCAGACACTGTAGGCGGAGAAACCGCACTTACACAGTGTGACTAGTTGTATTTGATTTTAATGACTTGTATGTTGTGTGGCTGTAGGCCAGAAAAATTTCGACGCATTAATCAAGTTCATTTTCTAAATACATATATTTATCCTCAATACAATTCGACTATAGTTTGTCCATTGACTCAATTCAATCATTCAAAATCAAACGACAAAGGATTCCCACATGCACGAGCCAGTAGAGCTTACCTGTAAGATACTTGCGTTCGTGATGTGGAAATAGTTGCCGAGAGTTGTTTCCGTAGTTAAAAGTTCTGGTGAAGAGTAATTGTTCACTGAGTGAAAATTGATTCAAATATGGTTAGAAGTCTGTGAAAATGGATTGGTATATATACCTGTTCTGTGACCCTAACCTTGCGTGTTAATTTTTATGCGATAAAACAAAATTTGACCTTGATATTACTTGTCTAATTTATTTCTAATTTTTATTATTTTCTCGATTTATTTGACAATTTATTCATTAACTTTTAATTTTAATCATTTCTGACTGAAATTATTTTATTTTTATTCAATTTATTCATGAACTCTTCTTTTTTCGTAAATTGTCAATTTTTGTTCAAATCTTTTGTTATTATGCTATTTCTATGTCAATTCGTGCATATCTTGGTGCATTTGTTAATATTTTAATTTACTTTTATGTTTTTCTATTTTGTATTTTTAATTATATGTTTTCTCGCATTTTGAGGTGGTTATTTGATGTTTATGGATCCGATTTTAAATTTTGCATATTATGTTTGCGTGCTGTTTCCAGTCCATTTAAATAAAATCTTGAACTGGCCCAACAATTGTTAGCATTGTTGGTGTTGAGCAAAACGTAAAGTTTTAAAAATTTTTGTTTATCTAGCACTAGATCTGATAAATTTGGGGAGCGCAAGGTCCAAATGGTCGAAAAATCATCAAATATATACTATTTAGCGTTAAATATGTGGGTATTTTAATCTTAACCCCTTACATACAATGCTATGCGACTGCTACTGGTTACCCGTCGCTATACAACGTTGGTACTGTAGCCAATGAATCTAAGACCATTAAAAGTGGGCTTTGTTACCAAAACTGCTAAGACCTGGTTGCTGGGCACTGATGGGTCATGTTGGGCCAGAACACAGACGGCCTTGTAAAATGTTTAAATGAATCGGTAACACACATGCAAACATAACATGCAGATTTAAATTCAAACCTATTAAAACACCAATTAACCCTACCAAAATGCGAGAAAGAGAACAATTAAATATAAAATTATAAAACACAAAAATAAATTAAAATAATAACAAAGTGCAACAAGATCCGCACGAAATAAACATAAACATAACATGAAAACCTAACAATTTGACCGGAATTTGACAATTTAACAAAAATGCGAAATTTCATAAAAATGGAATAAAAATCAAAAATTAAAATTAGATATAATTCAATTAAAAAATGCAAAGGAAAAATTGTCAAATAAAATTTCAAAATAATAAAATTAAGAATAGAATATACTAGAAAATCACAAGGTCAAATTTTGTTTTACTAAATCAATAGGTATAAATACCGATTCATTTTCACATAATTTTAATCAGTTTTCAATCTGAAAATTTAGTCTTACTCTGTATAATCAGTTTCAATTTTCGACTAACCAGTGAAATGAAAAAACTACGATGTGAGTGAGAGAATGTTCGAAACTCTCTCCACGTCACATCCTCGCAACCTCCATCAAGCTCTGCTTGGATGTCGGCGTGGGGAGAGGATGTTAATGTACTATGCTTGAAATTTCATGAAATCCAATATATTATATGGCAAAATATATATTCATTTAAATGAACTGAAATTTTTCCGTCGAAGCTTTAATTTTTTCAGGCCCACAGCCGAAACATATTAAAAGTCAGTAAAATCAGATACACAATCGAAATCGTGTAAGTGCGTGTATTATCGCCAATGATTCGTGCCCGTGAAGGCTCCGGCGTGAGAACGCAAGAGCTGAAACGTCAATATCATTTCGTATAGGGGAAAGGGTGAGGGGGAAATAGTCTTTTGGCTGTTTCTCCGTCACTCATTTCTCGTAAACTCGACCTAAATTAATTTATCCCTCACACGGCTCAAAATCAAAACACCGAGTAGTCCAGTGGGCACTCAATAACTATAATATAAACACAACGCGCTTAGGATCAAAATGAAGGAAGGTGACGGGAATCTTAATAATAAATCGCTGCTATGACATGAATGAAAAGTTATTAAAACTTATTAAGCAAATAAAATGAGATAGAGAATTTTCCAAATCCCCCAAACTAAATGCTATGTGAGAAGCGCAAAGATGTTGCTAACCGTGATTAATGAACTTGGATATTAGGTTCGTGGCATAAAGAAGTTCTATCAAAATTAGTAAATAAATGCAAGGAAATTTTGTTTGAATGAATATGATTGAAAATATATAGGGGTTAAGTAAACTAAAATCTACAAATACTATGACTAGAATGTAAGGTTTCGTAAATTGTAGGAAGGGATTGATTGTATAGACTAAATTCCGGGAGGATATGATCTAACGCGAATATACTCGCAAAACTTATATAGTTATTAATGAGCTGGTAATTGAGGCAAAGAGCTCACGAGAAGTCACGATCTAGATAGAAGGACTTGGTTAGAGCTGAACTCTAGGGTCAAATGTATCAAAAGGTAAGGATGTAAGAGTCTATAGGTAATAACAACCGAATTGAGCGAATCAATTGTATTTATAAGACATATGTAAATTTAACTGCAGTGTCAGAGTATAGAAACAATCAAGACTCATGAAACTGATGTTCGCCATAAGAAACTACTCGGTCATAAAAATTTTAAATGTAAATATTAACCGGGACAAATCGAACTACCCAAAATCATCGACCCCGAATTATCATTTATTGAGTGAAATGAGTTTGAAAATATAATATCCATAAAAATAAGATTAGTTTTATAAAATGGAGGGTTCATCAAAGTGAATAGCAAGTTACCTACAATTTTCGAACTGTAATGATCACCGAGAGTAAAAACAACAAGTCACATAAATTTTATGAAAAGTAATATTCATTTCAAGAAAAAATAATAAATTGCATAAACCTTATAAACAAATATTCATCAAAGAAAATAAATAAATACTCATCAAAGAAAATAAATAAATGCTCAGCAATAAAATACCAAGTTACATGGATAGTATCAAATAGAAATAAGCTGACCAAACAAATATGCATAAGAATCCCCGTTGGATTACTAAAGTTCCAAAGCATTGAGAAACCAAACTACACCGAATAAATTTCTAAGAAAACATATCACGACCGTTTGGATTTGAAATCATAAATAAGGAATTCCGTGAGTGCCATTGGAGGAAGGTCCGGTAATAAGTCACAGATGGATTCATCCGACGGAAATCGTCTAGTTGATAGCTCGAGTTTCGGATACGCCGACATCCTGTTGAGGAGACCTCCTTCACTCGATCAGCCAGTTATGAAAACCCAGACTCCACCGTTGACAGCTAGTATCGGATGATGACATATATAGAAATTATCATAAATAACTTACGGTATGAATAAAAATCCGTCACCTCCGTAGACCAAAGTAGCTCCATCTAATCGAGAAAAGACGCCTGCCGTTCGAAATATTTTAAATCTGTGTCGGCGACTAGTTATCGAATCCCAATTTATAGATGAGGATGCTAGAGAACGAAGGAAACGTGATATTTTAGAAATGTCACGACAACTGAAAAATCGATTACACCCTGACAGCTAACTGGTGAGAGATAGCTACACGTAGTCAAGGGAGTGCGTGCAGATCACGAATATCTACACCAGTAGGCACACACTTCAGTATAAATTTCACCGGCAGTCAAATATCACTCATTTCAAGTTACCAGTAGCATGACTAAAAGATCTGAACAATATGCAAGGAACTGCCATGAGCGCCATGAACCTCCCAATACCAGTAAGAATTGGAACCTTTATTATAAAATTGACTATGACGTTCCGAGCCTTAGCCACTTGACCCATCCCATGAACTATCCTGGTTGCAGACTCCGACTGATTCATGACTTGAAGATAATATTTATTAAATTGAATAAATTGGTTAATCCACTCAGACAACTTGCCTTTGATAAATGTTTCCTTACTATGCAATTAACTAAACAAAAGATAACAAGTCACGGACTTACCGACCAATCAATGTTTGAACCGCCGACGGCGAATAAATGACTTATGAATGGTTATAATTCGTTGGCAGTTGATCAGAGTCCTCCCCTGTAGGCCCTCGATGATGTCAGATATGTTTTGATCTGAGCTCGAGACTTACGTTTTATGCACCTCAATGAGAACGAGTAAAAGTAACCTACTATCTTTTCCCCGAAATATGTATAAAATTTTTGTTTATAAAAAGAATCTTAATTAGTTTCCTGCATCTAAAAAATTAATAGAAGGTTTAAAGAAAATTTTTAAATCAACAACGTTCGAATTATCATTTAAACAAAATTGAAATCAAGAAAATTTTAAAGTATTTTATATATAAAAATAAAATAAATAATTCTGCTTATTAAACGAATTTTTCTCATTATCAACCTAGATAGATTTTAATCCTTATGGTGGGTTCCTGGGTTTTGATATTTGAAACTATGGTTGTTACCCAGACAACCCCATACAAATATTTCTTTCGCTTACCACTCGGCACCCGTTGCTGAGCAACGTTGGAACTGTGTTCGAGTGGGTAGATCGTCCGCAAAAAGTGAGCGCTATTGCTAATGCTATAATTGACCAAACGATCTCTGGGTCCAACGAGCTACCGATAGAAGGTCTGTGCTCGATTTCGATTTTTTGGTCCCATTATTCTCCTATCTCTGTCAAATGTTAACCTATACTCTCATATCATCTATCTTTATGTCCATTTGCTTGGTCTTTCTCATTATTGTCCATGCTGATGATTATTCTTTGGCCTGTACACCCTTTGTTATGTTAAATACACCCACATTATATCTTTCACCCTTATCCCTATTATAACTACAATGTTTCCCATTATTATTACTAGCATTATTATTGTTGCTATTATATGTATTACCTTTATTATTATTTTTATTACTATAACTGACATTATATTTATTGTTATTACCACTATGATTATTACTACTATTATTATTATCATAATTATTATCATCATTACTACAAATACCATGATTATTATTATTATTATAATTATTATTATCGAGTTTTTAGTAGGGATCCTTCCTCATTCCTCAGCTTTATAAAATAATTTTTTATTGATATACGACATTAGCCGTAACCCATTCTTATTTTACAATTTTAGACAAAGTAGTTTTGTTGGTTCGAAAATTTTGGCAGCGTACCGCCCTTATTTTTCGGTTCATCCCTATTCTACCGTTTCCGACAAAGTATTTTCACTGACTCGGAAAATTTGAGCAGCGTTCCACTCTTATTTTACGCGTTCCATTTTTACGTTACTATTTTTGTTAAGTATTTAATTCGGAAAATTTGAGCAGCATTCTGCCCTTATTTTTCAGTTTCATAATAATCTTATACCAACCGTTGAGTCGCATTTCACTTTTATTTTTCTATATTCTATAAGTATTTTAGTTGATTCCTAAAATTTGAGCAGCGTTCCGCCCTTATTTTACAGTTTTTTATGATAAGTGTTTTAACTATTCCCAAACATTTGCGCAGCGTTCTGCCCATATTTTCCGTTTCAATTGACATAATTTATTTAATTTTTATTTAAATATTATTTTTCGTGATTTTGAGTCGTTAGGATCAATCTTTTTCCGATGGCTATTCATTTTAAGTGTTGCAACGATTTCGCAATTTTCCCCGCTACCCATTCCCTCTTTTTGTCCTTAAGATCTATGTATGTTCATTTCATAGTTAGTGAGTGCTCACTGGACTACTCGGTGTTAGAGATTTTGAGCCGATTGTAGAATCACTTAGGTTGATTTTAAAGAAATCGAGAAACGAGGAAGTAACCAAAAGACCACTTCCTTACTCCTCCTTTCTTCTTTACTGAATAATATTGACGTTCCGATCCCTGCGTTCCGCGCGCCGGGTCTTCACGGGCACAGATCATCGGCGGTATTCCACGCACTTACACGAATCTGAATACTGTATATGATTTTACTATCTTGCAATGTATTGGCTGTGGGCCAGAAAATTTTCGACAATTAGAAAATAATTTAAGCATCATAATAATTTATTAAAACCAAAGCTAAGTTACCGGCTACTTCCATTAAAATTCATAAATTCAACCATCCAAATTAAAAACATTGAATTAAACTTCCTAAATAAATCGAATGCATCCATAAAAATCCATATCCATAAAATTCATAATTATCCATAAATCCATATCCTTCCTAAATAAATCGAATACATCCATAAAAATTCATAAATCCATCCAAATTAAAAACATCGAATTAAATAATCCAAAGTGAAACTGCTGAAAACCAGTGTCAAAATACGATTTAAAATCAATACTGAAAATTAAGATTTTTGTCAAATCATATCAGTATATATACCTATAATTTGGCCTTAACCTTGCGTGTTAGTTTTAGTGCGATTAAACAAAATTCGACTTTGAAATTATTTGTGTTATCTAAATTAAATTTTTATTTATTTCTTAATTTAAACTGGTAATTTATTTTTAACATTTTTAATTAAATTTATTCATCCCAAAAATATTTTATTTTTATTCATTTAATTCATTAATTTCTAATTTTATATAAATGGTCATTTTACGGTCGAATTTTCTTGTTATTATGTTATTTTTTATGTAAATTTCGTGCGGTTCTTGATGCATTTTGTATTCATTTTATTTTACTTTTTATGTTTTTGATTTTATATTTATTTATATTGTCTCAGATTTTAAAATGTTTAATTGGTGTTGTGTATTATATTTTAAATATCTTGGTGCTAGGTTTTCGTGTTGTATTACTTATACATTTAAACGATTTTCAAGGCTATTTGTGTGTTGGCCCAACACTTTATAGTGGACAGACGATTTAATCTGATTACACGAAAGATGAGAAAAGAAATTGTTAACGCGAAAGGAAAATTTCAGAACCTCGTTCCAAATTTCAGTCATGCCTTGGTAATTAACAATGGCAAATAGACCAGCTTCAATGGATTATGCGGTAAATGCCGAGCACTCCAAACATTCCACACACCCAAATATATAATAATCAAGACTAATTACAAAACAATTTCGGGTAAACCGCGATTTTGAGTAACGAGACCTGTATAAAAAAATTTATAAATACTATTAAACTCTAAAACGTATTATCGCATTTATAGTGGTGGGTTACAGGGTTTCAAATCTTGCTTATCTTCCTGGCGACCCTAGTAACGCCATACAAAATGATACTGACCCACTTGGCACCCGTTGCTAAGCAACGTTGGAAATGTGTTCAAGTGGTGGGTTGCCCGCAAAAATTGAGTACCATCGGCTAGTACTATAGTTGCTCGGACAACCCTCGGGTTCACGAGCTGTCGATAGAAGACTTATGCTCGCTTTGCTCTGTCCCTCATAATTGTTCACGACTAATGCTTAATTGACTGTGGAAAACTAAGACGTAATAGGGTTACTTGTGACCGTACTGGTATGCAATTTCAAAAGAAAACGACTCAACTAAGGCTAAAACTACTCTATTTAAATCAATCACATGTGGAAGATCTACTGTTTGACGTTTTGAAGTTGGGTTGCTCGACGTCGGGCCCGTTCCTTACGTCCCGGTCGACGACTGCTAGTGGTGATGGGTTGTTCTGCTGACTTGGTAGCTGTCTGCGGCATTTGAGTGGGGGCGAAGATGAGCGGATAAGTTACCGCTTCACCCTCTCGGCATACTGCTAGTGCGACTTCGAGTCCCCGAACCTGCGTACGCAGACTCCGATTGAGCTGGCGTTCTTCGGCCCAGCCTTTTTGAGCTGCGGTAAGTCGCTGATACAGGATCTTCGTCCGTTTAGGGTCTAAACAAGTCGCTTTGACCTGCTGCATCTCGCGAGTTAATTGCAGGACCTGACTAAGTAACTCTGCATTCGTCTGCCTCGCGCGATCTAGTTCCGTCTGCAGGATCCGTAGAGAGGACATCACTGTAATTAAATGGATTTTACACGTCAATTTATGATCGGCCTAAATGTTTTAAATCTTTCAAACAAATCGAAATTCATTTTCAGTTATATCAGAAAAAGAAATACACGCAGTTCTAATTATAATTATTATCTAATCACTATATCAATTTGTCCGTTAGTTCATTCGTCCGGGCAGTATCGTTCTAGGCTTCTTTTGAGAGCTTCCACCGTGTAGGGTCGCCTAGTGTCTCGAACCGGACGAGGTGGATGGGCGACGGCGATCCGTCCGGCAAGGATGTCATCCAACACGTTTGCAAGGTACATCCTTGCCCTTACCACTTGCAAATCCACCTGCTCCTGCACCCGCTCCCACTGGGTGAGGAGGTCCTGCGCATTAGCAAAGATTTCAGCGGCTGGATATTGTTGTCTCACTAGTTCGAGTGGGTTACTACTCGGATCCCGTGCTTTCCGCGGGATAGAATATGGCCACTGTGACCGGGGTCCTTCTATTGCGTCTGGGGCTCGTAATATCATTCTCGAGCGCTTTTTCCCAGTTGATTGAGCGGTGGTCTGATTGATGGACATGTTCTGTAACAATTGGGAATTAAATTATGAAAATAATAGAGTGGGGAAAAGGGTCTTCGCGGTATTAGTTAAAGAGTGTTTAAGTATATAGGTCCAAGATTTGGTGTATTTAGCGGCTAACATTTGGGTTCTTCTAGACTTGGTTCGTTTGTGGGGCTTTTAATGGATAAAAAAAATATTTGCATGTGTTGATAACTTGATTTAACGTTTGGGGAATGTTGCCATCCGCTCTGGGAGTCGTGAAGGGGGAATATGGTGAAGATTAGTCCCTCAATTTAATTTATGCGGGGTTCCAGTTCGTCATTCAAATTGGTATTTAAATTGGTCACTTCTATGATAGTGAAAATGTTTATCATTGTGTTTATGTTAACGACCGGACGGTGCTCATCAGATAGTTAATTTTAGACGTGATTGGTGGGTTATGTTAATTAAGTCGACTGATGTGTCTACTCAATTAATTCGATCGTCTCGGAATTATAAATGTCACATTCAAATCGGTTTATTTATGGACATATCTGCCACTCGTCGTAGCGTTTGAGGATCTCGTCGCAATACTATGCTACCCATCTCTTTGGAATTTATTAACTTCCTCGGATGGAGGGTTTTCTCATAATTTGGCCAGGACATTTTACAATATTATCGAACTTTGGTGAGTTTTTCAGTGTACTGTTGTTAATAAAACATTTCTTAAAGTCGACTTTTCGTAAAGTAACAATGGATTTTTATTATTTTACTAATTGCTTAGATTTTATGGCGGTTTGGTTTACAACTCATGTTACATCTGATCAACTGGGGTTTGTATCTGGTTTAACGTTTAAGTTGTCGAGTTAGAGATTATTGTCAATTTGAATTCGCCACATCTATGTCATCTCATTTGCTAAAGTAATTAGTTTCGGTTAACGTGGTACCTCTCTTGTTGGGAGATCATTTTAGCTTTGCCTAAGCGCAGTATGACAATTTAATTGAGGAAGCTATTAACATTATCTCTACTTAATCTCTTGGGTCGAGACTTACCCTTATCTAATATCTATTCGTTCATTACCAGTCATCTATTTGTTATTATATTTCTTGAATTAGCGTCTTGCTACTCGGTTTATTAAATCTCAGTTAAATCGTAATTTAGTTCAAACCCAACTTTGTTCATTTGATTTATGTTAACTCGGAAAATCTCTGTTTAATTTATTACCACGTGGCTTTAGTTTGTTGGTCGTTATAAACTTCAATTCAGTTATTTAGAACATGATTCTAGGTTATTGGTACTTCTCTAAACTTTACCTAATTACAACGTACTTTGATTTATGGCTAATCACGAAATCTTGTCGAATCTATCTAAATAAGGTTTCATCTTATTGCTGATCATAAATTTTACTGGATTTATTTTACGAACAGAGGTTTCTTATTTGCTGTTAATCATAAACTTCATTTATTTCGCTGTACTATTAGAGTTTAATTTATTATTGATCGTAACCTTTATTTACCTCACAGACATGATCTCGATTTGTGGTTAATCATATGCTTTAGTAAGTTTACTTTGTAGGTACGATTTTAATTCCCTATGACTTGTCAACTGTATCAGATTTACTTCACAAATAAGATTTTATTTTCGTATTAATCATCAACTTCACTTGCTTTACAAATAAGATCTTATTTTGTTATTAATCGGAAACTTTATCAGATTTACTTTACAAACAAGGTTTTATTCTTTATTAAACTTTACTAAATTTTCGTTACAAACTAGATTTTACTTTTATATCTCGTAAATTATATCAAATCACTTTACAATTAAGATTTTATTTCCTATTAACCATAACTTTATTAAATTTATTTTATGGCATTGACACGAAAGTGGTTATATCAGCAATTTCAATTTACGTTGTCCCCGTACCCTTTTCCTTTAATAGACCTTAAGGCATAGTATGTTCATATTATATTTATTGAGTGCCCACTGGACTACTCGGTGTGGTGATTTTAAGCCGTTTGTAAGACAATTTTAGGTCGATTTTACAGAATTGAGAAACGAGGAAGCAGCCAGAGACTTCTTCCTTATTTCTCGCTTCAGCTATAGGGATAAATATTTACGTTCCGACCGCTGCGTTGCGCACGTTGAGTCTTCACGGGTGCATATCATTGGCGATTTTCCACGCTCTTACATGCATTTGCACTATGTTGATTTTACTAACTTGCGTGATGTGTCGGCTGTGGGCCGGAAAAATTTCGACATTTAAAATTTTAATTTATAAAAGCATATGAATGAGGTTATACATATTAATAAAATTTATTAATCATAGAACAAACAAATTTACCCATT
Organism: Schmidtea mediterranea; assembly: GCA_022537955.1. Lineage (NCBI taxonomy): Eukaryota > Metazoa > Platyhelminthes > Tricladida > Dugesiidae > Schmidtea > Schmidtea mediterranea. The sequence continues at coordinate 110,188,792 of CM039680.1, forward strand.
CGACCATTCCATAAAATATTAAATCATAAAATATAGCATAAAACAGCATAAATACCTCTCTTCCCACACCAACGCCGAGCAGAGCTCCATTGAGATGCAAGGTCGTGATGTGGAAAGAGGGTTCCAACATAAATGATTCTCACCTAAAAATTCTGTTCGAAATAGATTTGAAGTATTTAAACTAGTTCAAAATAGTTGGAAAATGATTGACAATTTTCAAAATGGTTTTTAAGGTTTTTCTGTAAGGTTTTGTTTTCACAAAAAAAATGGTTGTTTAATGTGAAAATGGATCAGTATTTATACCTCATTGTGTGACGTGTGAAATTTGATGCAGTAAAACAAAATTCGACCTTGTTCTTTTCTAGCAAATTCTATTTTTTAGTTTTTATATTTCTTGATTTATTTTTATAATTTTTTATTTGAAATTTTTATTGAATTATTGCTAATTCAATTTTTCGATTTAAATTCCACTTTAATGAACTTTAATTGATTTTTTCTAATTTCGTCGAATTTGTCGTGTTTTCTTGTTGTATTTGTGTAGGTATCGTGCGGATCTTGGTGCATTTTGTTAATATTTTAATTTATTTTTATGTTTATTATTTTATATTTAATTCTTTTATTTCTCAGATTTTATCTGGTTTAATTGGTGTTTTTCAGGTTTATTTTAAATTGCGTGTTGTATCTGCGTGTGTGTTTCTGATCCATTTAAACATTTTTCAAGGCCGTTTATGTTCTGGCCCAACAATAGTTACAGTCGACCGAGCTACGACAGGTATACGTTTTCACTTAAAAATATCTGGGTAACCTTACAAATAATGTCATCGAGTCAACGGTTTGGATAGCGATAAAAATAAGGCAAAATTGACAAAACCAAGGTGTTTACCTAAAGATGTCCACACGACCTGATGAGTGTCGTCCCAACATTTATTAATCGTTAAGAGTAGGAATAAATGGAACACTGACGATCAAGTAAATTCAAATAAAATATACGGTGTTATTTTAGACGTGATTGTTTGACGATTGGTTAGTGGTAAAACCGGGTTTAAACAGGTAGACGTTCGAGACCCGGCCTCATTTAGACCTATTAGAAAATTTTTGACGCTCATTGACCATCGAGGTACTGTAGAGCTGAAGCGTTCAGGCGAAGCCCCACCTTAAACTTCATTAATTTAGATATTCATAAAGATTGGAGTAAATTCTGCAGTATCACTAATGGCGCGAATGATTGATTGACTCTGGATAACTGCCAACAAGATGTAATAATTCGACCGACTCTACGAGAGTGGGTCCGTGAGTTGATCCCCGACATAGAACGACCCACATAAGGCTCAGTAACCTCCCAGACCTGAAATCCATTTAGATAAACGACTAACCTGACGAATTTTTAAAGTACAAATGATGATTTTCTTATTTTCAGAAGGCTCGTGTATCGACGCATCCCGAGTAATAGCCCGGTTCCCCGTTCACTCGGCTGCCAGATGTAGGCGAGCGATGTGGGACGCGGGATTTTCTATATCTCCAGTCAGCAAAACCCTAGGCGGCACACAAGGTGACTTCAACGAAGTGGATCTCCCGTATGTCGCAATTAAAAGGGAGCCCGGAAGGAATCCGGCGAGAGAAATGCGAGGGCAGGCAGAGTATCTGCTAGCACGCCTCGAACGTCACCAAGCTGAAACAAATCGACAGGTATAGCAAGCAAGACAATATCTCGAGAGGGTCAACGAGGATATTGCTGCGGGCAGGATACCCAGTACTGACGGGTATGCCCCACAATATAATGTCTCATACGAGTAAGACGACCCCAGACTCCAGAGACGAATGTCCGAAATGCGTGTGGTAGTCCCACGGAACATTTTACCGAAGGAGATGAGGCAGGAAAATGATATCACTGAACCCTGACGCGAACACTCCTATGCGAGAGAGCGGTACCTCAAGAGAAGAAGATAGAGCATCAAAAACATTATAAATGTGCATGAAATTTCATGAAAGGGTTTAAATAAATTCGTTTTCACGTCTCGGTCATTTTACTAAAATTTTCAAGATTTATTACTACTTTAATTAAACAGTTCCCCAGAAGTTAATTGATAAGTGATGGTCCGGAGATCCTTTTGATAAGCGATTAATTGTTTTAATTAAAAATAAATATTATGACACCCCATCTTATTTCAGCAATGAATCTTCAACAATTCCCCATCCTACAAAAGGAGTTAGACAAGGCCCAAGTAGTTAACCGGGAATTACGTCAACAGCTTCTCCAACTCACCCGGGAGATCCAGCAGATCAAAGGAACCTGGATCGAACCGAAAAGGGCAAAGGTTGTTTAACAAAGAATGGAAGCTGCGCAGAAAGGGTGGGCCGGCGAGCGACAATTGACACAAAACTTGAAGACTCAGATTAAAGGGTTAGAAACAGCGCTGTCTGCAAGCCAAGAAGGGGCAGCGGTAACTTATCCGTTGGTCTTCTCCTCGGCGCAATTGGCTTATCGAGACACGATAGATCCGACAACACCCAAGGACAAATCAAACCGGCACCGGCCAGGAAGAGCCGAGCGTGCAAACGTCAGCGACTCAAGGAGGCGACTATGTTGTAATTCACGGACACGAAATTTTTCTTTTAATAAATGATACTGTTGATAATTCATAGTGTAAACTGACTCAACTCAATTGACAGATTTGAAGTGTAAACCTGGAAAATCACTATAACGCAAAACTACTTTTAGCAAGGGACCAAAATAAGTTAAAATCGGGTATAGGCCTTCTATCGGCAGCTCGTTGAACCCATGGATCGTTCGGTCAATTACAGCATTAGTAATAGCGCTCACTTTTTGCGGACGATCTACCCACTCGAACACAGTTCCAACGTTGCTTAGCAACGGGTGCCGAGTGGTAAACAAAAGATAAATTTGTATGGGGTTGTCTGGGCAACAGCCATATAGTTTTCAGAATATGGACACCCACCAACCCACCAGTCATTAAAATATTAAACCTGCCTAAGGGTCACTACTTCTCACCCAGCGCCTACATAAGAGATTTTACCGCTAGTCACCCGTCAAAAATTGACGTTGGTACTGTGAACTAGTGGGTGGAAGGTGAGCTCCTTTTCAAAAACTGCTAATGCCCTAACCATCCTCGGGTTCAGTTGCTGTCATAGAAGACTTCGTGCTCTACTCCATCGGTCACCTTTTCGCCTGTTTATCCAATTCATAATTAACTTGATAACTCAACTATTTCGGCCATTTCGATCTTCAGCTGCTTTAATCTATTTTAAACACTAAAATCAAAATTAACACTAATAAATTATTATTTAAATCTATTAACAATTACAACGTTAAATTATTTATCATGCAATCAAAGTTAATGAATGCGCGGAATTCAAAACCCGTTCGAGTCGAGGATATGCCTTAGCAAACGAGCTCTATGCAGTTTAAACAACCTCTTCCGCTCCTTCTTGCTAGGCCGATTTCTCTTTCTGTTCCTTTTCGGCACTTCTTCTAGCGAGCGTGAGGGTCCTGGGTTAAGGATTTTATACCGATGTCCTTCCCCGTCACTTTACGAATCACTATGGCTTCCTGCTCTGCCGATAGTGTCGCTCCACTCTGCACCAGGCCTGTGCGTATAAGGTTTAGATCAATGTTAACCGAAATCTACATAAAAATTCGAAAAATAATAGAAAAGAAATAACAACATCATAGTTTATTCAAATTTAAAACATCAAAAATAAATCGATACCAAATTTTTCACCACTCTTCGACGGATGTTCCATAGTACACAAGTGTAGCACTTATAATCTAGCCTGACCCATGAAATAGAAGTAGAAAAGTTCTGAATGACTGGCTTTCCAAAGGGAAATTGACGCAGGATGAACCGAAATTTACCACAAATGTTTGTATAAATCATCTGGCATCGGAAATAGGAGTACGCATAGAAAGGAGAACGACGCGATAAAATTTCATAATCTAATCACAATAAAATTCTAAAATCGAACCGCGATAAAATTCCAAAACCTAGCTGCGATAGAAATTCCAATAAATGCGGATGTTCTGAAATCTAAGAATTTTCACGGGTGACTGAATACTGTAGCGAGATGCACACCTAGACTAATCATATCGATAGGCATAGACTGGCAAGCTGAGAATTTCATTGGTGCAAACACCAATTCCAATCAATAAGTTTACTAATTGTCAACAATAGTTATAATTTGATGAATTTTGGAAATTTTCCCTATTCGCTACTCGTTGGAAGATCTGTGAGTCCGATAAAATTTTTGTTTGTTGTTGATGAAATTTCCATTTTCAGTAAATTAATTATATCTAAAAGCATTATTAAATCTCCATTTTCAGCAAATTAATTACATCAAAAATCCTATCAAATCCCCATGTTCAGTAAAACAACGATATCTAAAAATACTATTAATTCAACTAACTAGCAACAACGAGATTTACTTTCCAGGTTCCACCAACAATCCCAACAAGAGTTTCACTCGTTAAATGACTATTTATTTTAATTTTAAATAACGATACTTTATGTTGATAAATTATAACCCAGGTATTTTTCGAATATTAAATGTAACGACAACTAATTTGGTAAATTTTTGTAAACCCACTTTTAGATAAACTTAGCTAGGGTATAGGTTAACTATCATCAAAGCATTAGTAAATTATTCAATTCTGTAAATGTTAACCCATCAAGGTAGAATTATGTTGTGGTCATTTTCGTTTAATTGAGTAAACTTATTAAATCTCACAAAGTTAATCCCAGACAATCTTAGGCGAAGTATAACCGGTCAGTGCCGTTTAATTAATCCAGCTTATGTATTTTGATAAAGAAAATTTTAAAAATCATCTTAATTAAATCATAAACTAGTTATCGTAAGATAATTAACGGAACGTGCTAGTTTGGTAAATTTTAATTCAATGACCCGGGTTGAATTACAAGTTAGGAATTGTCAAATAAACAGTTAGGCTTAGCTACGCACTTAAAATTTAGATAAGCTCGGTTAAAGTGTAGACGAGAGACGATGCTGTAATATGAGTGAGATAGACCCATGTCGCATAGAGTAACGGGGTAGGAAACTAAGTAAAGCAAGAAGTCTTTGTTAAATAAATACTAAAGATTCCATCCCGAACTTCCGTCCGCCTACTTCATCTCTCGATAATTTCTATTTTTATTCTTCCTTTTCTCTTCTTTATACTATGGATAACAGTACTGAATCAACCAATTCATCAAGGATTCCCCGACTGCCCCCATCTATAGTGGCTATCCGGCATAAATACGAGGACCTGAAGCAACAACACCAGGATCTCAAGACCAAATACGATAGAATGAAGGGCACCTGGGCTCCACCCGAAACCGTCAGGGAGCTCAGGCAGAAGATCTTCCGGCTCACTCAGGCACGTGACGAATTAATCGTCGAGTCACGCAGCCAACGACTCCTGATCCGTGAACAGTCGGTGGCACTTCGACAGGCTTTTACGGACGTAGAGCTACGAACTCACATCTCAGGGAGTGTCCGGGCCGGTCAACTCGGTATCATCCCGGCCCATTATCTCCCCAACATCGAGGATCACCCAGCTTCAACAGCCCCCACCTCCTCTTCAGTCGTCAGCACTCCGTCCTCTCTAAACCTTCCGTCAGTCAAAACCACGATGAACTCGACCATCTCTACGGCTCGCCACAGGCCCAACCGGAATAGGCGACATCGACGTCGTCGAGAAGAAGAACGCTTCCGGGAAGCGAGGGCCGCAGAGGACACCTACCGGATCGATGACTTGCCGCCCCCATATCGGGAATTCGAGATTCCGGGGCACGATCCGGATATCCTTTACGCCCCACAAGTCATGTTCTCATCTCCTCCGGAATCTATCCACATTAATCTAGTGGATGAGGACTTTGAGCCACCTCGAGTGACTTCCGAATAGATCCCCCGCCGTATCGACCGGCAAAAAGGAAGCGTTTTCCGACAGACATGGATGCCGAGGAAGATTAGGTTGGCAGTTCGGACTTGCAGATGGTCGGTGACATTTGCGATCTTAATGTTTTGTTGTTTATTGCTTCGTGTAGTAACTTAATGATATTTCCTTTTTGTTTTGGTCAATTTAGTTTATAGTGTTTTCTGAAATTTTGTTTTATTCTTCTTTCTGTTAGACATTATTCCACTTAATTTATATCACGAGAGATGAGGTACCGACTGCAATGGAGGTTGAAAAGGGTTTGCAAGCGTGAGTTAGGTACCACCATTCTCCATGATTTTCTCAACGTGATCAGGGTAAAAGTAAGAATTAGATAGGGGTAGATGGGCATAAGCGTAAGTCCTTCCAGCGGCAGCTAATAATCCGGGAAATATGAAGGTCCTTCGAGGAGTAGTGCTAGTAATGGCGCTCACCTGCTCGAGTGGCTTCGGCTGTTGCGCACAGTTCCAACATGGGTGCGCAACGGTTATTAAAATCGTTCGGCGTATCAGGTAAATTATCCCTAGAATCTGCAAGTGAGGGTCAGATCAATGAGATGAATAATACCTTAGTTTAAAACTCCTGTACGTCCAACATAGGTCCTTTACTCTCTTCACTTTTAATCCTTCGACTCATGACTCACTTCTTACCTAAAATTAGTATCAATAGTGCGGTATTCGAATTACATAATAACCAAATCAAGATTCACACATTTATTACAATATCAAACAAAAACACAAATTTCTATTTATACACAGAAAATTTTAACACTGATCACTAATTCGTTCATGCTCAATTCACTTGATTTTGGCGCTTCCTGCGCTCTCATTTGGCTTTCCCCAATTTACATTAAATAAGTTAGGGATCAAAAATAACTAACAACTTTATTCCACACATTAACTTTGCATATCCTCTTGACAGCAAACATTATCACCTTCAATAACAGATATACTGACGATTAATTGCCTTGATTAATTTTGCTTTTGTTTTAGTTACTGTTTATGTCGTAACTTGGTTGCGGTAACTCTAACTTAGATGAAATCTTAATTTGCAATTCTTTAATTCCTAAATTTGTATTGACATTTACATTTAATTGTTATTTAATAGACTAGTTCAATCTCCGGCTTAATAAGACAATTAATTTATTTATTCACGAATAGTTCTCGCAGATTAAAATTTACAAAAAAAATAAGATTTGTTACTAAACATTTATTTTACAACATGGTTAGCTTTCAATATACATATTCAGTGCCGGATTGTCTTACGATATTTTGTATCCTGATTTTCTTTTCATAGTGGGCAACGAGCGTAAGCATGGTCTTCCTCTCGATCAGTCAAATTTTCTAGGATCTCGGGTTGAAGTAACTTCTTCGAAACTGCTAAATGTATCGGTGCTTCCATATTGAGCAACATCGTGTCCTCCGGATCAAAGGTCACATGATAGTCGGATAGATGGCCATCCGAACTCGGGATCCGGCCGCTTGCGATGTCGGCGTTGATTCTTGCCAATCTCCGGCACTGGTTGGCGCTTTCCAGCGATATTTCCGTCCAAAATACTCATACTGTTGGAGCTGGAATTCGGCCTCATGTCTTATCTCTCGAGCCGGATTCCGTCCGAACTCCCTTTTATTTGCCACGCTGGGCACTTGTCGATATCTTCCGGTGAATCTGCTAGGGATCGTCAGTGTAGACCTGTTGTCGTCATCCCAGAATTGTCGGTTAGTGCCAGCTACCGAAGCGTGCTCCTCTGGATTATAATTGGGTTCCACCTTCTTCATAGGGCTGACTCCGTGGTGAATTATGTCCCTCCTATTTGGTCGGTTTATATTGTTACTTGGCATTTCTTGAAAAAAATGAAATCACTAAGTCAGTTGAGAATTTATACCTGACCTACGGCAGGAAATGATTCATTACCACTCATGATGTATCTAGTCATTTTGATTTGAATATTTCGTCCATTGATCGAGGCCGCCGCTTATTGGCCAGTCTGAGAACTACTGTACTCTAATTTTCTGTAAATGATTTTTGCTGCTTCGATAAATTCTATTAGCAATCCTGAATTAGTAATTTATCTTGTGATGCAGGCCATCATGATATCAGTTATTTCACTAATAGTGATTCTGAGAGAATGTGCAGGTGTGTACTGATGACAAATCTTCTGTATTTCTTCGATGTGATGCACACCGTATTTTGGTAGTGCTGAATGGCCTGAGTGTGTTTGAAGTCACATGTGCCGGGTAATATGTTATTATGTAATATATTATTTTAATGGTAATATTCAGATGACTAAATTTCGAACGGGATGACATCACAGAGGTTTTTTCATTGAAGAGTCGTTAAATTAGAGTAATAATGCCATGGTATATTTTGACTAGTAATTTGATTGGATTCCCTTCGTCGTGTTTTACCCCAAATTTAGAGCAGTGTACCAGATTGTTGTCAATAATTAGTAGTTGCAACTACATGGGATTTTACGTCAGGTAAATTTTTATCATTCCTGAATTTGTTCATCTATATTTAGTAGTGCTTATTTATGGTAGTAGATTCGCTTTGTTAGATGTATACCGATAAATCCGTGGAATCTGGCAGCTAACTTCTATCTTTTCTGTCAGACAACCACATGGAATAGTGGGTATTTGATGTTTTCTTCCTCATACTCACTTAGGGTATGAATTAGCTAGTTCGCGGTTGGAGTTTTTGGTTCGTATTCTAGTGGTTATCATCAGTTTATCACCCAGAGACGACATCAGGAGGAGTCTACATCAAAAGTTCCGGCCGGTGAGACCTATGGGGTCTAATTCGTGATTTTTCCAAGGTGAATTCTTATATTGGATCCGAACATATGAGGACTTATCATCAATCCAAAATGGGTGATCCTGTTATTTAATAAACTGGTTGAATGCTTGTCTTGTTATTTACGGCTGGTTTTACTTATGCTTGGTATAAGGGGTGATTGATGTTATTTGAGGATATCTATTCAGGGTCTTTTTCATGCATCTATTTTTGTCGCTGATTTTTATTTGATTTATTTTAGTTGGGTTGGGTTGATTATTTCACGGTACTTTTGGTGCAACTAAGTCCTGAGACTTTATGGTTGTTGTTTTCTGGACGTATACCCTTCGACTGACGTTCCGACCCGTAGTAACATTTAATTATTATTTTTACGGGTTTTGATTTTTCTGACTCTAGTTTAAATGATCGGGTAGATTTTTCTCGCACCTAGATGGTCCAAAATAATTAATTTTGATGTTATTAACGTACCCTTAGTGGTGGTTTTAAATTTATATTTTAAGCTTCACCATTACTCGTACTTTGGCTCTACTTGATCGTAGGCTTATTAATTTAACGTTTACATACTAAGATTTGCTTACACTATCTCGTTAAGGTTTTGTTGGACTTAATGCGTAACTTCTATCAATACTGGTTAGTACTGTACTCTTGGTGATTAGAAAATTTAATTTTTAATTATTATAATCAATACATTTGTCACGACTATTGCATTGATTTCCGCAACCCCCTTTCCTTTTAACCAAATGTTGATCTTAAGGTGTATATATGTTGATTTTAGATTTTAAAAATGCGCACTGGACTACTCGGTGTGATGAGTTTGGAAGATATGTTTCTATTTTAGGTCGACTTTTCGGGAGTTTGGTAAAAGGGAGTCAGCCAAAAGACTGGTTCCTGATCTTCCCACTGCCACTATAAGCGAAAATGATTTGACGTTCTAGCTCGTGGAGGTCTCTTACGGGCACCAGCTATTGGCGAATGAACTGCACTTATACCACTCGATAAGGATGTATTATTTTAAATAATTGCTGTTGTGTGGCTGTGGACCGGAAAAATTTCGACAGAAAAACACAATTTATACTCTCAGACTCATATAATTTCTCATAAATTACATTGTATCCCTTCATTACATCTCTTTCATAATAATCACTCATCCTCACTTCAATAGTTTTCGAGAATGCTTGTCGATAATAGTTCGATCCGTTTGGCTCTAAATACTTTTTGATCCAATGCTGTTTTTCCTGCTAAAAAACGTATTAGTTTTTTAAGAGAAAAGAAATCCCTCACAAGTGATTAAATTCTGCGAAAATGAATTGGTATATATACATGTTTTGTGACCCTTACCTTGCGTGTTAACTTTATTGTGATAAAACAAATTATTTGTTATCTAACTTTAATTTTTATTATTTTTCTTGATTTAATCTGACAATTTCTTTTTTAAATTTTTAATTGAATTCTTTCCAATCAAAATTATTTTATTTTGATTCAATTTTTCCATTAATTCTTTGCTTTTACGTAAATTGTCATTTTTCGGTCAAATCTTTATATTATTTTGTTATTTTTATGTTAGTTTCATGCTAATCTTGGTGCACTTTGTTATTATTTTGATTTATTTTTATGTTTTTTTGATTTTATATTTAATTGCGTTTTTCTCACATTTTAAGGTTGTTAATTTGATGTTTATGGGTCTGATTTTAAATCTGCATGTTATATGTGCGTGCTATTTTCAATTCATTTAAACAAGATTCAGTGCTAGCTCAACAAATAATACAAAAAGTATACAAAGGCAATACAAAGTAAACTCAGCTCGTTGGGTAACCTCTCATGCCTGGTTCCTTCCGGATTCCCTTTTGATAACTATACTGGGTAGCTCCATTTCATCGTTCCGATTTTCCAATCTAAACGGCCAGCTGTCTTCGCTATAGGTCGCCAGCGTATACCAATTGTCCCGAAGAGCTTGACGATATCACTCTGCGGACTGAGACAAAATCTGTAGCGATATCCATGATTCATCTGCCATACAATCTAAATGATAACCGATTTGCTATTATGACAATAATAAGAAAAAATAGAATAAAGGTATATCAGCTGTGTGTATGCTCTCACTGTGTTATTTATCCAAAAATGGCATCAATGAACTAATTCGTTAATTACCCCGGACAGGTATGGTCAGGTCAACATTTGGCGAGTGAATCTTGGATTGTTCCCCGATTAGATCTTCTCTCATACATCCAATATTGGTGGAGGATTCGTTTCTCTTAGACATTGTCAGTATAGTTGAGTTTCTTTTTTTCGAGTTAATGATTCTGAAACCGTATTCAACCAAACCACATAATAAACCGGTAATGCTGGAACATCATTCATAATTGTGATCATGACAATAACTATTATCATTCTTGTCATATATGTTGGATGGTGAGGGCAAGCCCATCACCACATTTATCTTAAATAAATACTTTAAAACAGGGCCTAGGAAATATAGGGTAAATGTGTGCGCTGAAGAGCAAATTTAAGCAAAAAATCCAAGCCAAATCCTCAAAATGTATAACGAACAGTCCAGAGCAAGCCCTCAAACCAATCCCCAATATGAAAAAAATAACAATTTTTTGTGATTTAAACAATTATTGAATAATTACTATATGGGGTACTTTATTTTTTCGAACAATTATATGTGATATTTTATCATTTGAAAAATTATGTGTAGTATTTTATTTTACTCGGACAATTATTATTTTATAATTATGTATAGTGTTTTATTATTATTATGTAATACAATTTATAATTACAGTAGTATTTTATTGTTAAATAACAAATCAAACAATTTTTACAATTTATAATATAATTATTATTAAAGGGAATATGAAAATCTTAAACAATTCGAAAATCTTACATAAATAAATAATTTCTTGGATAAAATAAATTAAATAAATAATCCTCTCTTTCTTGAATAAACAATTCCCTTGGATAGAATAAACAAGATTAAATAAATAATAAATAATCTTTTCTTTTAAATAAATAAATATTTTAAAACAAAGTAGAAAAATTTAGTATAAATAGTGGAGAAATTATAGTTGAAGGGGCCCAAAAATTCTTACCCAACAAAACAGTCTTGCAGAGTAAATCTTTACAAGGCTTTAAAATAAGACAGTCAAAAATGTCTACATCTATTTTTTGCATGTGTAACACAGCATTCATCTATATACATAATAACACACACATAATACGCACCGTTATTAAAAAATTCAAAACTTTAGAATTAAAAATCCAGTTGTACCAAATATTTTGATTGGTAAATTTTTACTGTTGTTTTAATAAATTATTTCTATAAAGACTTTGTTTTTCATTATATATAAGAAACACCAGTTAAAAGTTGAGACCTCACCAAAATACGAGACCTCAATATATACATGATATCATTTTCAAAACTTATTCTAACAAATAAGCATCGCGATCGTATATATTCTGATTGACGTGCATCTTTTAGTATAAGGTATCCTTTGTACAGAGTCAAATGCAATCTGATTGGATAACGAGGTTAAGGGGATAGAAAATAAAATATGTTTGAATAAGAGTAAGGGGTATAAATTTAAAAATGAAATAAAAATAAATTAGTATAATTTAAATAATTTAAAACGGTAAGAATTAATATTATTAAATATTATTATTTATATCGGGACCAAAGGTGGTACCCTTTGGGTGCTTACCGACGGTTTCCGATCACAAAATCTAAAATTCAACAATTAATTTCTAATTTCTTTAGAAAAAATGGAGAGATGGGAAAACAGCACAATAATGACGTAAGACAATTTTCATCGATTGAAGAAAAAATATGGCGATTCAAAAAGATTTTCGATCTAAAACAACTTGTTGATCACAAAATGGTTTCACACGGATGACAGAAAAATAAAAATTCCGGATTAAAATTAGTTTAAGAGATCGAGACAAAAGCTGAAAACGAATCCCGGATTCATATTATCGACGGGAAAATCGAGATTTTAGATGAAAGATGGAAAAGATGGAATGAAGCCCAAAGATTTACATCGTGAACAATTTCAGAGGAGCTGCGCTGAAGAGAATTAGAGCAGCATACGTCAAAGCTGCAATAGTCATAGAAGTGAGGATTCAGAACTCAATTAACAAAGCTTTAAAAAATGAACCCATCATCGACGAACCAGGGTTTTTATCAATCAACGATGAAATCCTACGACAGAAATACTCATTTCTGAGAAAGTACATGACTCTCCACGAAATATGTCAAAGAATACTATTCATCGAGGCCAAATATGGCACTTCAGAAACACAAGAGATGATTCCACAATCAATCACCATTATAAATTACGATGGAAATGTACTGAAGGACGTTTATATCACACCAAGGATGAGGATCAAGCACTATGTGTCATTTTGTCATGACATTGATAAAGCTGCATCCAGAAATCAACTGGATCAGTATGCGGAAATGCGGGAGATCCAGAAACTAACAGTTGGGAAGATATTGGTAGGAAATGACCTACATGCTGAATTACAGTATCTAAATATATTTAGGTAGAAAAATTATATGGCATTAGGGATCTCGCTTCAGCACTAATTTTCGAAAAAATGAATATACCAAAAAAAGGGCAATGGTATAAACTCCAAACGCTGGTGGAAGAAATATGTAAAGAAAAAACACAAACGGGACTGCATTCAGATAAAGAAGATTCGAAGAGTATACGACAGGTCTATAAAGCAGTAGGAAATCAATGTGAGGATCACGAAAAATGGACACAAAAGGTAATCTCATAAAAATATTTATTGGCTGAATATGAATCAAGAGGTCAAGAGGCGGAGAAGATCCAACAATACAAATGAAGATGACAGTACAATATCAGATGGCGACACAATCTTCAATGTGCATGACAGAAGATATTTTTGACAGAAGTGTCTTTACTACTAATTGTGTAACAGAGAGCCGAAACAAAAATAGAACCATGAGGGTTCAATAAACGCAAACTAATACTTAAAAAAAAGTTCCAGTGGAACAGCCAACAACCAGTACCAAAATTGCTACCTTAATCGGACAAGACGTAATAATGTACAATGGGATGAAATATACGAGGAAAGAAACTCTAGTCAAATATAAATGTGGAACCAACTCATTAGAAATAAAACTTAACTAAAATATTAATTGAAAATATATGTTTGTATTTATTTATAAATAAATAATTAAGTCTTTGATTGTCTTTGCCAGACCGAAAATGCCACGGGAGTACCCCAAAAATTAATAAGCTAAGTATTTTTTTAAAAACAAAGATTTTCCAAAATTTATATATATATATATATATATATATATATATATATATATATATATATTAATAAGTAATAATAAATTATTGTATGTACCTACTAGTATAATTATCACTATTATAATAAAGTCAATAGAAACTCACCGAATAAGGGCATAAAGGAAAAATAAATAAATCTGAACGCATATCATAATAATAAAATAATGAAAATCAATATAATGAAACCCTTTTTATGAAAAAAAGGCAGCAAAATAAATATTTAACACTATTAACTATCATTTTTATTATTATAAGTATTGCATTAATGCATAGGGTGCGAGTAGTACAATGATGCACAACCAACCTCTGGAAACCGGAGTTTGGCTGCTATGGACAGCCTCAGAGGATGTTCGGGCATCATAACTATAATATTTTTTTGAAAGAAAAAAAATGAGAATATAATATTCTAACAAATACGAGTAGTCGAAATTTTCTAATATTATCATTATTGAATAATCGCATTAGTATATCATAATTTACAAATTATTATAGTAGTTTGCATTAAATTGTTAACATTATTATTATAAATGTCATTATTATTATTATTATTATACCTTCAGGCTAGCATATCAAAATTAAAAAACGACTGAAAATTTTAAAACATCAAATATTCCTTCTACTTGAGACAATAATGGAATCTCGCATTATACTTTAGTAATACCGAGTGTTTCAATGAATTTGGTGGAACTAATATTAATTGATCAAGGAAAAGTTGTATGAAAATTACTTTACTTATTTTGATCTTGCCAATAAAATTATAACCAAAGGTTTCATACTTACTGTTAGAATAATTTAGAGACATAATATTTATTATATAAAACAAGTGAGAAACTCTCAGAAGGAAATTATTATATAGTAATTATCTTGAGCAAGATACACACATGCATACATAAATCACATAAATCACACCTTTGAAATTCAGGCATATATTACATAATCTTCAGTCATACAAATTCAAAATACACATACATACATATTTTAGTTCATTTTGTTCGTTTTAGTCGTTATAGTTCAGTTTCTTTTCTCCCTTGTATCCTGTTTTATAACTCTAATCTTTCTGATTTACGATTTTCCATAAATATTTGTAGGTCACACCTTTCGTCATTTTCATACCGCTCTCTTGCAATCTTTTCCCCAAAAACAATTTGTGCAGGACTAACTGAATAGTTTTCTGAATTGTCGCATTCAACATAAATTCAACTTCAGGAAGTATAAATACACACATAATAAAGCACCATAATGACATTAATAAATAATATAAAAAGCATAGTAAAACTAAGTAAAACAAAATTATGCTCTATTCCAAAACAAAGACATTGCAATTCAGGTGCAACGGGCATACATTAATCCGATTGGATGAATTCGCTTTAAAAACAATAATATAGCAAATTAAATGGAATTTGTCTTTAGGTTATAAGTTTCGTCTATGAATCCGGTTTAAATTGATTTTTAAATGTTTTGATGAGAAAATATTTGAAACTGACCATACTTTTACATAGCTAGTACATAGATATTGATAATTTATATGTTTTCTTACCAAAATATTTATTAAATATATAAAAAATAAACATTATTTCTAAGCATATATATAGAAATTGACTAAGTCTGTATGACTTCAAATTTGGTAACAAATACTCAACTATCTAATTAATATTAGTAAAATTAGGAAGAACTTACTAAATGACTATGTATAAACTAATATACATATATATGATTCGCTCAATTTTGTATGATCAAATTATATGACAATGTTGTATAATCAAATTGTATGACCAAATTTTCATTAACCAAATATCAACATTACAATGGATATTTTATCATAAATATCACTGAATAACACAAGTTTATATTTTATTAAATATTTATTAATAAATTACTTTAGATTTTATTTTCATACATGGAGATAAAGGATACAGAGGTTTGGTTTGATATTTATTGAGTAAACTTACCATTTAAATTAAGGTTACAAAATTAGGTGTTATATTGGGTCGGACCTTTTTAATAATTGATAGGCTTTTGGCATGAAAATTTGTTGATATATTTCTAGCAAAATTGGAAAAATCCTTTAAACATAAATACGTTGAATGCTTTGTAGACTTGTTTGGATTCAAAAAATCACTGATGAAATTATAGATCTGGATAATATTTTTAAATGATATTGATCCTACAAAATTTAATATACTCAGTGTTTTCTGGTCAAGCATGGATTTTAGATTTAATGAATATCACAACCTTATTCGCGCTTTCATGGATAATGTCGATAAAATAGAAATGCAAATAATCGAAAAACTGTCCGATGCAAGAAAAGAGTTTCTGACGTGTTCAATTTGCCAGATTAACAAAGTATCCATTATATATTTACCTTGTGGACATATAATTATTTGTTCTTCTTGTTTCAAAACCACTACTCGCACTATTATGTATATATCTAATGTAGTAAAAATGTATATTTTTCTGTTTTACCAATTGAATTTGATGGAAGTTACGACAGTTTTTATAAAATAAAGTTTAACTTCCAATAATTCTAAAATAAAAGTTTTGATGGTTTATGTCTAACTTAAAATAATTCTCAACAATGACTGATATTTTTCAACGAAACACCCCAAATATACCCATGTTTTCATAGCAAACATATTAAGACTGTGAAATTGTATCAAATAGGTTAGATTTTATAAGTGATAAATACCTCACATTGATTAAAATTGATAACCTCAATGTATGATTATCGTGTTTTCATATGTGAATTACCCATTTCTGTTATTTTATTGATTTTATTATTCATCTGCGACCCAAATGCAATAATAATGCATGATTTTGATTGGTAGATGTGAATGTTACATCATGTGAATGCAGTTGTGTTAACTTTTTATGTGAATATATTTCAAATTTGTATCGATACCTCTTTAAAGTAATATTGTTCCCGATTTATTTAATACCATAATAATGTGTAACCCCATCATCGAACAGTGAGTACATCTTTGAATGCATGTTTCTTGGTAATTAGATCCAAAATGTATGACAAATCAATGGAAATTCGATTGAATCAGATATTTAAAACAAGCTATGATATGTTTATTAGATGATAATTGACCCATTTTCAAGTATTTTTACATAAAAGCCGTGAATGGTATATGATTAACAAAACCTTATTCATCTATCTGAACATTACATAAAGTACTCAAGTTATGTATCCCCATTAAAATATTTTGTCAATATTTAGTTAGCATCCAATATCAGAACTATTTTATCTGTCAAATTATTAAAATTTATGATTATAATTATTTTTATTATTATTATTATTATTATTATTATTAACTATTTTGTTGAAATAATTTGATGACAGTGAGCCAATCGATAGAGGATTTAAAATTATTCTTCACATGAAAAAAGTTCAAGTCGAATATTTGGACGAAATGAAAATCAAAAAAATTATCAAGAAACATTCTCAATTCATTGGCTATCCAATCAATTATAATTTTTCTGCTGAGTATCTTCAGTTTTCACATTTTTAATTTCAACATATTTTTAGACTCTTTATAGCAAATAAAATACTAAGGTTATGTTATTCCACAATATACTAAAACTATGCAATTATGTTAATTAGAAGTATACATGCGCTCGGTAAATATATAAAATATCAAGGTTTCAGTTTTGACTTAACAGTATTGATAATAATAATGCTAATAATAATAATTTGGTGAATATTACAGATTTTTTTTAAAATTTGTTATATCACTTATAAAATATAATTATGAAATATAATTACGTTATTCTAGTTGATAAACACAAAATTACTTAGAACAATTATATTTTATGAGCATCTTTTTTCAATTAATTTTAACGTATTTATGAATATAGCAAATTTCCAACATACATGGATTATGTTAGTCCATGATTCTGGTGGGTTACAGGGTTTCATATCTTGCTCATCGTTCGGGTGACCCTAGTAACGCCATACAAAGTGTTGCTGATCGCCACTTGGCACCCGTTGCTAGGCAACGTTGGTAATGTGTTCAAGTGGTGGATTGCCCGCAAAAATTGAGTACCATTTGCTAGTACTATAGTTGCTCGGACAATCCTCGGGTTCACGAGCTGTCGATGGAAGACCTATGCTCGCTTTAATTGGTCCCCTAAGTGGAAATGCGAATTAAATTTAGTCTGATTGAGGTGAGTGATTTTCGAGTCTACCCCACTATGACTGAACACATGAGAGATGGTTTATTTAATGAACAAAAGACATGCATAATAAGTTAAGTTGATCGACTTGACGCTTGTGCGGCTCGGCGTCGGGCCCGTTCCTTGCGTCCCGGCCGGCGGATGGTTGGTTGGGTAGCTGTCGATTTTTGGCTTGGGGCGGCTTCATCAACGACGCGTTGACTTGATAGTTGGGAAGGGGCGAAGATGAGCGGGTATGTTACCGCTTCCCCTTCCCGACAGGCTGCTAGGGCAACTTCTAAGCCCCTGATCTGTGTGCGCAGACTCCGATTGAGCTGGCGTTCTTCGGCCCAGCCTTTTTGAGCTGCGGTGAGCCGTTGGTAGAGTATCTTCGTCCGTGTGGGGTCTAAGCAGGTCGCCTTGACCTGTTGTACTTCGCGAGTTAACTGCAGTATTTGATTGAGTAGTTCTGCATTCGCCTGCCTCGCGCGGTCTAGTTCGTTTTGCACCAGTTTCAGGACCGACATTTCTATAAAGAAAATATCAATTTGGTTTAATAAGGAGAATTCTAATTATTTCAAACATGATTATAGCGGAAATCTCATTTAAAAACAAAATTTAAGAGGACAATTCATTATAATTTATTAATAACGTCACTAAAGTAAAATGTCAGAATGATTATGTCTGGTGATTCAGGACTCTGCGAGGAACTTTCTGACTCCTTCTTCCGGGGAGTAACCGGGAATAATGGGCACTGGTCGTCGGAGGTTGCGTGCCGGTCGAGCCGGGTATGTCTCCGCGATACGTCCGACGAGGACGTCTTCTTCAACGTTGGCGAGGTACATCCTCGCCTTCACAACCTGCAGGTCGACCTCCGTTTGGATCTTCTCCCACTGAGCCAACAAGATTCGAGCATTGTCGACAATTTCCTCGGCGGGATATTGTTCCTCCTCTGGTCGGTGTGGGTCATTTCCTCTGCCCAGTATTTGCCATAAAGACGGACATGATCGTTTCTGGCGCGGTTCGTTGAGAGTCATCGATGGGCGCGCTCGTTTCCAGGCTCGGCGCCATTCATCAGCTTCTTGTTTCGAAATCAGATTTGGCAACATGGGTTCTTCTGAAATAAGTAAACATAATATATTCTCTCACTAATTATAGGGACATTAAATCAACAATCATAAGTTCATGCAAACTTAACTCATCAGTTAATTCTAGGGGGAACATTGACTGGTTAAATTGGCGTTTAGTGAACTTGATAGTCGAGCTGGAATTATGAGAAATGATGGCGACGAGACGTATGGGTTTGTGGGTTCTGATGATTTCTATAGTTTCATTATGCTGAAGAGAGGTTAGGAGGACAGAATACGTAATGGGTGTCTATCAATTGTAAATCGTCTGAGTAGGATTGGACCAGATTTGTGTGTGGACGAATGTCTATGTAACCTAACTATGTGAGGTCAAATCCATTTAACATTACTGCTATTGGGAAAAACACACTCGCGTCGTTTATAAGCTATCGTAATTGTTAACAGTGATTGCAATTATTAATGAGTATCGAAATTATCAACAATTATCGTGATTGTTAATGCTTATCGTGATTACAAAGGCTTATTGTGATTTTAATGGTTGACGTAATTATTAATGTTTATCACAATTACAAATATTCATCGCCGTTATTAATGTTTATCGTGACTATTATTGGTTTTCCATCCGTATTGGACTTGTCTAATCATTTCTCCAACGGAAATGATTGTCGGTGTATGTCATCCTTTCGCGCGATGGTTAATGGTCGGAACGGATGTGTCGGATCGGATGCGTTGGAAATTATTAACTCTCATCCGGTCTCGATATCCGTTCGGGCTTCAATTATTGATAGATTGTCGTGAATCAAATATGCAAATTAACTATTCGAAATTCACTTTGTCTGTTTTGACGTTAGAATTTTCGTGGATCTAATTTTGTGCGTTCGTTTCTGTTTGGTGGTACTTAAGTTATTATGGTACTGTCCTATCGGGAATTTGTGGTTAGGTAATCTGATTTATTTTCTTACTGATTAGTTTATTGTTTATGGTTTTGAGGAACTACGCTGTGTGGAGAGTTGCTTGCGATAATTATTCGGATAGGGTCGATCGTTGGTGATTTCCGATGTTACTCCTAAAACAGATGGTGTTGGAAAAATCTAACAGTTGGAGTTCCTATCGGTGGTGGGCTAGACTGAAATCAGGGAATTATAAAACTATGATATTGCATTAGTCGGTCGATTTAATGGTTGGAAAAAAGATTTCTTCAATTCAATGCAATAAATGTTCTCCGTTTTATGGTTGATTTTTAAGAGCTTTTCATTTTATTTGGAATTTTATGCTGGAATTTATCGATGTTTGAATTTTTTGATATTTGTATCTCGTTTATGTGGAGATTTGAAAGGTATTATTATTATTATTTCGGTTAGAAGTATAAACAGATTGCATCGTTTTAATTCCTTTAACTTAAATTACTAAACATTTGACCAATGGAGCCTTTCATTATTTCAGCCAACAGCTTAATTAAAACGCGAATTCATCTTACTCTCCCCTAATCTGTTTTGATTTTTATTGGTGGATTACTTTACTATTTAGTGAAATTTGGTTTGATTTTTTGTAATTTATTGGATCAAATCTTCCGATCGCTCATCCTGAGTTTCCCTTACTAATTACCTTAGGGTTTTTCCTTATCGTTAGCTTAGGTTAAATCAATAGATAGGTGAATCAAGTTTAAAAAAGAAACTATTTCCAACGTTTGACATATCAATTCTTAGTTTTACTTTCCCTTACATCCAAGTTTATTCTATTACTACACAAGCTGCTTTAATTTTTAATCAAGGACTTGATCTAAGTTAAACCCGTGAGTCACATAAATGCTTTAACCATCATTTTGTTTAAATCCAATTGAATTAAGGAAATATTTACTCTTAATGAAAACATTCTAATTTGATAGATAAAGCCAGTTTAGGGGACTCACTGAGTTCCTTACAATATTTTATTTTCAAATATAATTTAACGTTCTACTAATCAAATTATTTTTCGATATTAATTTCAATTCACCGAGTGATATATTCATAATTAGATTACTTTTTCCCTACGATTTAATTTAACCAAAACATTATCTGTAACTAATTTTATCTTTATCCGCAACTTATTTCGATTTACTCTATGAAATAATTGTAATTAATTTATTTTTAAATCCATAATTTACTTTAACTCTAATTAATTTACCTTTTTATTTATTTAATCCATAAGGTAATTTAAGTTAATGATAATTGTTTCGAAAATGAATTTGATTAAGTACACCAAGTGATCAATTTAATTCAAATTGTTAAATCAGATTAATTCTATCAACGATTTTAGTTCAGTTTTTCCCCGTACCTTTTCCCTTTAATAGATCCTAGGCGCATGTGTGTTTACATTATATTGATTGAGTGCCCACTGGACTACTCGGTGTGATAAGTTTAAGCCGTGTGTAATGTGATTTTAGGTCGATTTTTCTGAATTGAGAAACGAGGAAGCAGCCAGAGACTTCTTCCTTATTCCTCGCTTCAGCTATAGGGATGAATATTTACGTTCCGACCGCTGCGTTGCGCACGCTGAGTCTTCACGGGTGCATATCATTGGCGATTGTCCACGCTCTTACATGCATCTGCACTGTGTAGATTTTATTTACTTGCATGATGTTTCGGCTGTGGGCCGGAAAAATTTCGACATCTTTTAAAACATATTAAATGAATTATATATATGAGACAATTTATGTATAATAATGTTTATTAATTATATAAGACAAAAATAACAAGTTACCATTTCCAATAAAAATAGCATAAATTCAACAATCAACCAAATAACTCTCTTCCCACGCCGACGTCCGAGCAGAGCTCTACAGAGATGCAAGGTACGAGGTGTGGAAAGAGGGTTCCAAAATCAATGATTCTCACCTAAAATTTCTGAAAAATTCAAAAATACGATCGCAAATAGGTTTAAAATATTCAATAAAGTTCAAATAATCTGAAATAATTCAAACACGGAGTGTTTTTCAAAAGTGTTTTAACAAATTCAAAAAAATGGTTTTGATTTCAAAAATGGTTAACTTTAATGTGAAAATGGATCAGTATATATACCTATTTGTATGACGTGTAAAATTTGATGTAGTAAAACAAAATTCGACCTTGTTGTTTTCTAGCAAATTCTAATATTTATTTTTATTATTTTTCGATTTATTTTTATAATTTTTTATTTAGAATTTTATTTGAATTATTACTAATTCAAATTTTTCGATTTAAATCCTGCTTTAATGAACTTTAATTGATTTTTCCAATTTCGTCGAATTTGTCGTGTTTTCTTGTTGTATTTGTGTAGGTATCGTGCGGATCTTGGTGCATTTGTTATTATTTTAATTTATTTTTATGTTTCTTAATTTATATTTAATTCCTTTATTTCTCAGATTTTATATGGTTTAATTGGTGTTTTGGGGTTTTATTTAAATTGCGTGTTGTGTTTGCGTGTGTGTTTCTGATCCATTTAAACATTCTGAAGGCCGTTTACGTTCTGGCCCAACAATTCACAATGTGTAGATGCAATACAAATGAATATTTAACAAAGATTTGACTAATGAATATATATTAAAAACTATGGTTTTATTAATTGATTTTAGAAATATAGTTATGAAAAAATACTTTACAAATTATGTTGATTAAAAGTATTTCCTCGCGCATTTAATATATCAAGTTTTAACTAAATAATAATACTATTTTGACTCCCATCATTCGATTCCGATGAGTTGAAGTTTAAATGGATGAATTATTTGTTTGTATTTTAAATGTAATAATATTTTTTCCCTTTATTACATATCTTTACCCTTTTATTTACAAGCTGGTCGTAGGCGGCTGTAATCTTGCTAGCCTGCAAATAAATTATTTTGGTAGTAAAAAACATTAATTAATTTAGTGCCTATCATGAACAAATAATGATATGTCCACATGGCAAATATAAAATATTGACTTTATTAATTAAACAACTTGAACATGTAAGATATTATTTTTCTACTTTATTGAGTTTATCCTTGATTTTTATTTCGATTTTGTCTGCATTATCAATGTAGGATCGAATAACATCTCAATATTTGCCAAACCTGAAATCCAAACATATCCAGAATATATTGAGCATATTAATTTCCATAGGATTTATATTATTTAGAAATAATATACAACTAGATAATTTCATTAATGACTTTTTGAAACCGAATAATTCTACGAGAATTTGAATATTGTGATGTTTAAAAGACTTATTTATTTTTGGTAGTAATAAATAATCATAGGTTTCTGTCAACAGTCTATCGATTATTAAAAAGGTCTAATTCCATTTAATACTGAATTACGGTATCTTAATTTAGAAGATTAATACAATTAATAAAAATAAAATAAAACCTCTGCATGACTTAAAGGTGATTCTGAAATATCTAATGCCACTTTATGAAAGTAAATAATATTTAACACTATATATATATATATATATATATATATATATTAAAAGATAACGCCAATAAAAAACTTTTCGTAAAATATATTTCGATAGCATAGCTATCATCTTCAGGTACTCAAAACCAACTAAAAATATTATGAATTAACATTTAATTTAAACAAATTATTTTTTATTAATTTAATTTTGTAATAAATAAATATTTATAAAATATATTCAATTCACTTATAATTAATTTAAAATTTTCAATTATTTTAATAATATTAAAAAAACAAACATGATTTAACATACGTAAACTATTTAAAAACACTCAAAACATTCGAAGTCACAGCACTTTGCACATTAATCTTTGGATCCAATGACCTTATAATCAATACTTCACATATCACGCATTCCCAATAATTATTAAAACTTCTCAACAAAATTCTAAAATCAGACATTCCTATTTCACTTTTACGGTTTCTATTGTGTTCACTAATATTGGTCAAACCCTTCAATCGACAATGCTCTAGAACTCGAGTACAGAGATGACGGGAAGTCTCTCCAATGTATGTGGCATTACACCCATTACATGTAAATTGATAAACGAAATCAGAACACAATCCAACCGGAGTTTTTGATTTATTAATAAACATATTGCGTACCTTACACGATCTTATACTCTAAATTTCCCATCTGTTTACTTAACTTCCTTTTATAATTTGTAAAGCCTTCAGAGTACGGCAATACTAACACATATTTAGGCTCAATTTTTTTATATCCATTTTTACTATTATTTAAATCAACACTCAATTCACACCCATTTGACAAATTACATTCAGACTTTCCAAAACATGGATCCTTAGGATTTTTAATCAATTTATCAACAGTCTCTTTTATCATCAACAATAAAAATGATTTAGAATATCCATTCTTTATCAACAACTCAACCAATTTATCAAAACGTTTTACCGAATTAGCAAAAGTAGAAGATAAAGACCATGAACGGTAAATCAATTCTTTCACCATATTTCTCTTATACTTAAATTCACAAAAGCTTTCTGGAGAAGTATAAAAACCAGTATCAGTTGATTTTCTATAATTCTCTGTCTCATACTGTTTATCTTTGCGTTTAATTAACAAATCTAAAAATGCAATTGATGACTTTCTCTCCGTTTCACATGTGAATACAATGTTTTTATGTAAACTGTTCATAAAATGCAAAATCGGTTCTACATGTTTCTGGTTTTCAAATACAAGAAAAATATCATCCACATACTTTTTATAAACAAAAGGTTTTTTAAATTGGAAAGAAGCAATTTTCTTTTCCAAACTAGCCAAAAATATTGATGCAATCGTTAGTGCTAAAGGGGAACCCATAGCGACTCCATCTATTTGTTGATGCCATTCATTATTGAAAAGAAAATTGACATTTGAAGTAGCAAATTCAAGAAGTATACGAAATGCCCTTCTATCCAAAATGTGATGTTCCGAATCATTTTCATCCCACAACGCACAGGATAAGTCAATCGTCTCAACCAGTGGTACATTCGTAAACAAACTACAAACATCAAACGAAACCATAACATCATTCATACTTCGTTTTTGTAGCTTTGCAATACAAGACACAAACTCAAAGCTATCCTTACATTCAAATTCTGATCGCATTAACGGTTTTAATAATCCATCTAAAAACTTTGCTATTTTATACAAATTTATAAAAATCTTCCCCATTTTCAATGATATTAATGATTTGGATACTTTATAAAAAATATTATAAAACTCCTCATTTGAGGGTTCTGGTTCCACTGCCAATGGTAATTTGGAAATGAGGTAAAAAACGAATTCATTTTAAGTGCAAGTTAAATGTTACATTGTTATTTCTTCATCTCCTCAAAAGCCTAAAGTTTCGATGGATATTTTTGAAATATCTGAAATGTTGTAAAAATATTAAATTAAATCTGGACCTTCTGGGCTTGGTTCAAGGCTCTTTCCTCCTGCCAGCCTTTTTGCGCTGCGTCGATCTTTTGGTAAAGCCGCTTCACTCTAGCCGGCTTGGACCAAGTAGCTCTAATTCGCTTCAACTCGCGGCTTAATTGCAAGTACTGCTGAAGTAAGTTTGTATTTTCCTTGAGGAGGTTCTTTAATTCTCTGCCAATTTTTTGCATGGCTTCTATTCTTGTTTTTTCTTATTAATAGATTAGATATAGGATAAATTAAATTAAAGGACAAAAATAAATAAAATTCAGTACCCATCCTATTATCACCCTATGCGTTGTTACCTCCGGAAAACCGGTTCATCGCTCACCTTATTTAGTTCTCGCGTGTAATTTTATTATTTACAATCACAAAAAGAAAAGATTTTTTTCAATACAACTAATTTATTGAAACTACAGAGCAAAATGTAATTCGATTAATGTTGGTATTGTTGGGCCAGAACACAAACGGCCTTGTAAATGTTTAAATGAATCGGTAACACACATGCAAATATAACATGCAGATTTAAATTCAAACCTATTAAAACACCAATTAAACCCTATCAAAATATGAGAAAGAAGACAATTACATATAAAATAATAAACATAAAAATAAATTAAAATAATAACAAAAAAGCAACAAGATCCGCACGATATAAATATAAACGTGACACGAAAACCTAACAAATTCGACCGAAATTTGATAATTTAACAAAAATGTGAGATTTCATGAAAATGAAATAAAATTCAAAGAATTTGAATTAGAAATAATTCAATAAAAATTTTAAAAGAAAAATTATCAAATAAAATTACAAAATGATAAAAATTAAGATTAGAATACACTAGAAAATTCCAAGGTCGAATTTTGTTTTACTACATCAAAAAGAACACGCAAGGTTAGGACCAAAAAATAGGTATATATACCGATTCATTTTTACACAATTTTAATCGTTTTTCAGTTTTTCAAACTCGAATCAATTTATTTGATGTAAGTGTGAGTTTTATTTGAAACTCTCTCTCCACGTCACATCTTCGCAACATCAATAGAGCTCTGCTTGGATGTTGGAGATACCTCGATAAAGCAGAATTGAAATTATTATAATCAATAGAGCAATTGACTAACCAAATCGGAAAATTACGGACAACCAAAACCCAAAAGGTAATACGAATATTGAAATTAGTACTGACAACCCATACAAGAATACTAACCGAGTCCACCTGACTAATGAAATAGTTCCCCACACCAGATAATAACTCTCAAGTAGTTGCCATTAACCCAAACCCAAGCCTATAACATGCGAGACTATCGAACTAACCTTCGAACCCCGGTAAAGTGATTAAAAATTTCGAATTATTAAATAAATAACTGAGAAAAGTCCACAACAACGCAAATTAATTTATTTCCATAACAATACGAATTAAGCGGTGTCCCCTCTCTCCATTGGCAGGTACGGGGAACATAAATCGGGTAAAGTTCTTCCAAGAACATTGAATAAACAGCTAACGGTCACACCTACAAAATTAACCTTACGATAATTATAAGAACCAAATTCATACCCAACAAAATTTGTTTCAAATAAAAATTCATCTAAAGAATAGCTAAATTCGCCAAAAATTAAATGGTTAAAATCCGTCTAAAATTGACATAATGATAATGGCAAGAATAGTATTCAAACCTAACAAAAAGGTTCGATCCAAACAAAATTTAGCAACTAAATAATTAAAATCCGTCTGAAACCAATTTAATAATAACAAAAGAATAAAGTTCGAGCCTTATAAAATTTACTCCCAACAAAAATAAATTAATAGATTTTCCCTAAATCTGAAATGATATGAATCAATGGTATAAAATTTACTTCCAACAAAAATAAATTAATAGATTTTCCCTAAACCTGAAATGATATGAATCAATGGTATAAAATTTACTTCCAACAAAAATAAATTAATAGATTTTCCCTAAACCTGAAATGATATGAATCAATGGTATAAAATTTACTTCCAACAAAAATAAATTAATAGATTTTCCCTAAATCTGAAATGATATGAATCAATGGTATAAAATTTACTTCCAACAAAAATAAATTAATAGATTTTCCCTAAACCTGAAATGATATGAATCAATGGTATAAAATTTACTTCCAACAAAAATAAATTAATAGATTTTCCCTAAACCTGAAATGATATGAATCAATGGTATAAAATTTACTTCCAACAAAAATAAATTAATAGATTTTCCCTAAACCTGAAATGATATGAATCAATGGTATAAAATTTACTTCCAACAAAAATAAATTAATAGATTTTCCCTAAATCTGAAATGATATTAATCAATCAAACATATGACGTAACTTACTAGGTAATTGAAGAAATTTGATTTCCGTGATAGATCGACCATCTGATTAATAGAAATGTCCTCGCGAAAACTAAAAAATCTAAAAATCAAAGGTCATTGGCACACTCACCCGAAGTAAGGAAGACTAGATCTTTCCGTGAAATGCCAAATCGATATCCAGTGTGCCGAAATCCCAGTTATCATAACTAAGAGCGAATTGAAAACCTCCCCTGAGTGTGTGTGACTACGAAATTTCTACCCCAGCCTACACACACGCCAACATAAAACCTGCCGATAATAATCTACTAATTAGAAAACCAAAAAATCAGACTTAGACAGGAAAATCGCTCACCATCAGACCTATTCAATAATCCTAAAATCATGGAAGAATCGAGGTAAATTATTAATCTATGAATATTTAAAATGTATTTCCAACCGGAAAGATTGAATAGAAACGCTCCAGTAACGCTCCAAGTGGAAGCTATGCCTTCGGAACCCCGACCCAACGATATCGGTAAATCCATTGTTATATTCAAATTTCCTCCTAACCATATAAGGCTTAGCCGGGAGCTCAATACCGACCGAGTGAATCCAATTTAAACTAACAATAGGTTTTGGAAAATAAAAGAATTTTTTTTTTATTATGAACTTTTCATGAAGTAAATTCCCTAGGTAGGTTATCAACAATTCTCCAAATAAAATTGGATTCTCCTGGCATTAAAATGAACAGATAAGTTCACTTTTAACCTGTTTTATTAATAATTCTCTTCAAATGATTAGGAAAAAATAAAACCTAATTTGATAACCCCCGCAGTAACACAGATTAATTTTTGTAGAAAATTAAATAAATGATTCCCTTAGTGGCAGCTCAATTAATTAGGTAGAGAAAAATTTGATTATTCATTTGATAATTCCCTCAATAATACGAAATTGTTCCTTCATAAACGAATTAAATGAATAAATAAAGAAACGGGTGAGGTATTTGGTGAAGCGATATGTATAATAGACGAGATAAATAGGTATAGTAGGGTCAGACAATGATTTTTTTTAATTTTAATAGAACCTGGTCGGACCTTCCATGATACCCTCCCTATAGTAATTTCATTAAGTAAGCATGTTTATAAAATTTTTTTTAAATAAAAGAAACAAAATATATATAGTTTTTTTATAAGGATTTTTAGGTAATACCTGGGTTAACTTTTGGTTTTCAGAAACCCTTTTTATTTGAAAAATAATCTTTTACGGATATTTTACAGTACAATAAACCATTCATCGAAAACCTAAGATAAAGTTTTATCCCTATTTCAAGAATTAGCATTTGATAAGCTGGTTAAATAAACAATGATATTAAGATGTTAAAAAAAATATTTATAAATTCGATTTAAATTAAATAAAAATTTGCTGGTGCAGGTTATCGTTGAGTTGCTATCCTTAACATTGTAGATTTCCATTTGATATTCCTAGGTCTTATATAACGTCTATGTTGACAATGACATACTCGCACATCTATTATAGATTATAATTAAGGTATTAGTTTAATGTCCCTTAAGTGATTTTTAACGTAAAGTATTATTTTGATATCCATCTATCGATTTTTACTTGGTGCGATTAAATATATTATTTTTTAATTAATTGTTGATTTTAGTTTAATTTAATATATATTATATCCCTTAACTAATTGCGATTTTAGTTTGATTCGGCGTACTTATTTTAATATCCACGAGTTGATTTTTGACTAATTAACGAAATGACAAATAACATTTAAACGCCCTTTATTAAATCATTATTTGGATTAAAATTCCTTTTCCCTTTTCTTGTTAGTGTTTAATGCGATGAATCTTAAATGAGTTAGGAGTAGCAAATTCCACTGCCTAGGAGACACAAAAAATAATTGACTATTTAAAACAAAATATTTTTTGAATATATTTTTTTTTAAATAATATTAGTTTGAATAAAAATGTATCCAATACCCCCTGCAATCAACAGTTAACTCCAGTTTATTCCAGTTTAAACGGGACTTAGGACACACCCATAACGTTAACTAGGTACCTTAAATTAGCTTAAGAAGACCCGACAGACGGGTTATCAACTGTATCAAACTTCATTTACCCATAGACTATCCCAAGAGCGTTTTAACCATTTTGCTAAATAGTCGGAGATTTCATTAATGTAATCAAATTATAGATATGTCTGGACCTCGCTGATTTATGAAGCACCGACCGCCTAGTTTTATTATAAACAATTTTATAAAATAGATAATTGTCATTTGAGATTTGTTTCAATTTTTTTTGATGATTTCTTAGTATAATTTTCGTAACTTGTGTTTAAATTAACCGTACGCTTGGGAATTTTAAATCAGTTAATAAAAGCTTTAATGTTCATTATTGCAGCAATAGAACCCTTGCAAATATTGCAAACGGAACTGACACACGCAAGGCAAGCCAATAAAAACTTCACGATCAGGTTATCCAACTAGCCCGGGAGGTCCAACAAGTCAAGGTCACATGGGTAGACCCAAAGAAGGCCAGATCATTGTATCAAAGGCTTACCGCGGCCCAAAAGGGATGCAGAGCTTAAAGACCCAAATAAAGGGGCTGGAGATTGCGCTGTCGGCCTATCAAGAAAGGGCAGCTGCAACCTATTCACTTGTCTTCGCTCCTGCCCAATTAGCCTACCGAGGGGCGCTAGCAACTCCAACAACAACCCCAACTACAACACCAACGCCGAACAGCTACCGGCCAGGGCGAAAGGAGCGGGCTAAAAGTCGAGCCGCTCGTTTACTAAATAAACCTTAATTAACTCACATGATATGGTTGCTTGTAAATAATGTTTATGTCAAAAAATTATATATCTCCTTGTTATTTAAACGATATCTACGAACCTTTAATAGGAATATTAGATAAGTGTCGAAAACCCGCAACCAACACGCTAAGATGCACATTACGACATGCAACCGCTTGTTCTATATCATTATCACAATTTTAGTTGTTCACCGATGAATCCAAACGATAAAACCTATGACATAAAAGGGACTTAATAATTTAAAGCGGGCACAAGTCTTCTAACGACAGCTCGTTGGAACCAGAGATCGTCCGAGCAATTATAGTATTAGTAATAACACTCACTTTTTGCGGACGATCTACCCACTCGAACACAGTTCCAACGTTGCCCAGCAACGGGTGCTGAGTGGTAGCAACAAATGTTTATATGGCGTCACCTTGGCAACCACAGTAGGATTAAAATAAACAATAATACCCAGTAACCCACTAGTATGGTCGTTTATTAGTCAATCTCCTTCGCGAATAGACGTGCTCCTCAACGCCCCGATCTTCCAGAATATCCCGAATATCTAGTTGAAGGAGGCTTTTCGGGACCACTAAGTGTACGGGCGCGTCACTCTCCAGTAACGCCATATCCCGATGGTCGTATGCCACACCATAGGAGGGCAGGTATCCGTCCGATCTGGGAATACGTCCACTGGCGATGTCCTGATTGATCCGGGGGAGGTGCTCCTTTTGCCGTTTCGCCAAAAATCGGTATCGCCACTCTAATTGTTCTAGGCGGTGGAGCTCGCCTTCTGCATTTTGCCGGATCTCACGTGCGGGGTTTCGACTCGGCTCCCGCTTGATAAGGATACTTGGAAGTTCGACATATTCTCTTGACTAGTTAACTTTTCAATTTGGCCACTCAAGGGTACCATAGGTTGATATGGTGTATCCCCGATCCCAATATGCCTGCCGATACCTCCCGGCAAATCTGGTTGGCACCGCTAGCGTGGTGCGATCCACATCCTTCCAATCGCTGCTCTGGGTACCTGATGATAATGAATTGAATGATTTCAAACCTAAATTAAATGTCTTCCAGATGATGAACTAATATAAAAAAGATAATGAAATATTGGGCATTTTCCGAGCCAAATTGTTGATCAAAGAACCAACAAAATTATATAGGTGGTGGGTTACAGGGTTTCGTTTTTTGTTTATCTTTGTTGTTACCCCAGTAACGTCATACAAAATGTTACTCTGACTACCACTCGACACCCGTTGCTAGGCAACGTTGGAAATGTGCTAGAGCGGATGGATTGTCCGCAAAAAGTGAGTGCTATTGCTAATACTATAATTGCTCGGACAACCCTCGGGTCCAACGAGCCGTCGTTAGAAGACACATGCTCGATTTTTTGTAATTGGTCCCTTTACGTCATGTATTTATCATTAAAGTCAAATAAATTACAGGAGTTCTATCGTGATTTTCTGGACTATCTTACATATGAGTCAACACAATCAAACTACAAAATATATATTATCAATGAGTTACAATGCTTGTAAATTTGATTTGGATTGGGTTAGCAATCGAGCGGCACGACGCCTAGCTCTTTCCTTGCGCCCTGGACGAGAGGGGGTATTTACGGTTGTTGCAGGGTTCGAGACCGAGGTTGGAGCAGCTGCCGACTCCCGATAGGCTAACTGAGCCGATGCGAATACGAGCGGATATGTAACAGCTGCTCCCTCTTGACTGGCCAACAGGGCAACCTCCAGTCCTCGTATTTGCGTACGTAAGCTTTGATTTATTTGCTTTTCTTCCAACCATCCTTTCTGGGCAGCTGTGAGTCTCTGATATAGGGGTTTGAGTTTTACTGGATCTATCCAGGTGGCTCGAATTTGGTGTACTTTTCGAGTCAGCTGGATAATCTGATCATATAGAGTCTTGTTATTTTGTCGTGCTACGTCCAGTTCTACTCTCAGGATTTGTCGGGAATCCATGTCTGGAATTGATAATATCAAAAAATAACTATCCCCATAGAATTAACGAATATAATAGAATTAAACAAAATTTTCTAGACGAATTATTACAACATCAAAAGAACGAAATTAATTTCTAATCGAACAAAATCTTTATTCTAGTATCAAAATCTAAACTAAAGTGAATTCAAAAAATTAATATCACGTGTCCGTGAAGCCCCTTGCTACCCATTCCTCCGGGGAGCAGTTTGGAATAATCATCACCGGCCTCTTGGTATTCCGAATCCGGCGGGACCCGGTCATCTGCGAGCCCTCCCTGTTTATGATCGTCTCTCCACAGGCGTCTCCGCACAGGGGTCCGCGTGGCCGTGGGTGGTGATAGGTAGTGGCAATCCGGCCGGTTTCGATCTCCTCCTCAATGTTTGCCAAACATTGACGGGCCCGGGCCACTTGTAGGTCTACTTGTCGTTGATGATTGAGAAGATCATCGAGTAGATGAGGCGCGTGTGCGTAAATTTCTGCAGTGGGATGCCACTCCTCCCAGAACGGTTCCGTTACTTCGGGAATTCGGTTAGAATCTTTTGATCTGCCAGGGGTTCGTTGGAATTCGAGTGGGGAAGACTCGCGACGTCTAGTATGCCAGAAAAGCTTCCATGCTTCTCTCCATCGGTCGGCAAGTTGCATGGGAATGAGATCCGGTTCTGAACTTCCTGAATGAAATCGTAATTAATATAATCCATTTTGAACGTTATATCGGTGATGTACGTGTTCGTACTATTCCGCACGAAATTTAAAATGACTTTGTTACATGAAGAATTCCCTACATTTGGTGCTTCCCCGTCTATGAGTGGTAAAGCTAAAATCTATAGATTATGCTCTTAATTCCGATACAATGGGGAAAGAATCTCCAATAACCTGAACATAAAGAATTATTATCCTAGAATTCAATTATGAAATTTAATATAGACATTCGACAGCGAGTTCGACCCTAAATCGTTCACAAAATGCGGCGATATTATTATGTTGTATGCACAAAACAAAACATTAATTTTAATACGGGAAAAACCATCATTGCTTGTACATAAAAAATGATTACCTAGGAGTTGTGGGTCAGAATCGGCTACCGATCTTTCGCCAGGTGGGCTAGTCGAAATAGTCCTCTTTCGATAATTTCGTTGTCGATGCATTTGTAATATTAATTCACGGATATCGGGCGAGGGTTTATATACTGTTGATTGTGTTTACTCATATTCTATGCAATGCTTTAAAATAATCATATTATTTAAATGATCATGCACTATTCGCCATTCGGCAGAAAGGTTGACATTGTTTAATTAAGTTTATAATTTCTCATTCAAATTTTTATTTACATAATTTGGTCGTACCAGTAAATCGATCTCCGACTTTGTGAACTGGATGGATGTGTCAAGGTCCAAGTTCAATTTGTGTTGTCATATCTAGACTGGAAAGCGGTCGGCGATTTATGGTAACTTAACTCTGGTCGCGCATCTTTGCGGTTGATAAGGTAATCAATTTGCAGTTGGTTATCTGTATGTTTTCGGTCAGTATTGATTATCATTTTAACTTGTTTATTTTTCCAGGCCTAATCTCTCTGAATTGATCTCGAGTTTTTCGGAGAAAACATGATGGTTTGAGATATAGATGATGATATTGACCGTCTGGGCGGTTCCCTTATTAACCAGTGGGTTAGTTTTATGTTTGCGTCGTCTTGTTAATGAGATTTTCTTTAGAAAATTATGTTTATCTATCGGCGGTAATGGGAATTCTTAACGTCGGGTAAATTTGATTTATTTCGATTAACTTTAGTTCTATCTCAGATTTATCGTGGGCATGTGAGGAACTCACTCTCTTCGCGATATTACTCGGTTAAAGGTCGCAATTCGGGTCCTCCATCGTTGGATTCAGAACTTTAATCTATTGGAATTACGTTACCATGAATTCATATGTTTTTTTGTATTTGTGATTCTCAATTTTATATTCGATAGAGTTGTGCACTTTATTTTTGTCAATTTGAGTTTTGGAGATTCCTCTTTTATGTAATTTCTACTCTTAATGTTGGAACTATTAATTTGAATGTTATTGGTCAGGAGTAATTGAGCGTTTAAGTTTCATCGGAGTTATTATGATTTTTTGATTTTCGTAAGTCTTTTGATTATCTCGGGTGATTTTGTGGGTTAGCTTCTTAATTTTTGATTGCTAAGTAAAAATCTTTAGTTAATAGTCTGAAATTATAATTTGTGCCCTACGTGATAATAATATCAATTTGCAATTTTAGTTAACAATAGGAATGTTTAAATAATAATGTAACTTTATAAGTAATGATGGGGATTTGTAGTAAAGGTTTATAAGTGATAATAAAATTTTTCAATTAATAATATGAATTCGAATTTACGATTACTAAAATGAGTTTACCGTTAATAATGTGACTTTACATTTAGTATTATGAATTTACTATTAATAAAAGATTTACGATTAAGAATATGAATTTACCATTACTAAACAGGACTTATAATTAATAATACGAATTTATCATTAATAAAAGGGTTTACAATTAATAATATGGATCTATAGTTAATAATATGAGTTGTCATTAATAAAAGATTTACAATTAACAGTATGAATTAATAATATGAATTTAATAAAAAAAGGTTTTTTAATTGAAAATCCGAATTCGTGATTAATAATATGAATTTACAATATAAATTCGTGATGAATAACATAGATTGATATCATCAGTTTATAGCAAATAACAACGATTTCATTTTTATTTAATTTCCCGCCACCTTCCCCTAATTGATCTTAGGCGCATTTTGTGTTCTTATTACATTTAGTGAGTGCCCACTGGACTACTCGGTGTGATGATTTTGAGCCGTGTGTAGAATAATTTCGGTCGATTTTACAGAAATGAGAAACGAGGAAGTAGCCAAAAGACTTCTTCCTTATTTCTCCTTCCTTTTATATGGAATATTATTGACGTTACGACCCCTGCGTTCCGCACGCTGGGTCTTCACGGGTACAGATTATCGACGATATTCCACGCACTTACACAATTCTGCACTGTATAATGATTTTATTAACTTGCGATGTGTGTTGGCTGTGGGCCGGAAAAATTTCGACAAAGTGATTTTATTAAACATATAAAACAATGTAAACATTATAAATATTTATTATCATATTAAAGAACAAAATACAAAATTACTTGACCAAAAATAATTCATAAAAGCATAAAAAATGCATCTCCCCCCACGCCGACATCCAAGCAGAGCTCTACCGAGGTTGCGAGGATGTGACGTGGAGAGAGAGCTCCAAAACAAACTAATTCTCACCTAAAAATAAAAGGCTTCGCGATAGATTTTCAAACAAAATTCACAAAATTTTAGTTCAAAAAAATGGTGTTTGGTTAAATTTTATGTGAAAATGAATCGGTATTTATACCTATTTTTTGTCCCTAACCTCGCGTGTTAAATTTGATGTAGGAAAACAAAATTCGACCTTGCTATTTTCTAGTGTATTCTACTCTTTATTTTTATTATTTTTTGATTTATTTTAATAATTTTTTATTTAGAATTTTTATTGAATTATTTCTAATTCAAATTTTTTGATTTAAATTTCATTCTCATGAACTTTTATTAATTTATCAAATTTCGGTCGAATTTGTTGGGTTTTCATGTTATGTTTGTATTTGTATCGTGCGGATCTCGTTGCATTTTGTTATTATTTTAATTTATTTTTATGTTTATCATTTTATATTTAATTCTCTTTTTTCTCATATTTGGTAGGGTTTAATTGGTATTTTAATAGGTTTATTTTAAATTTGCTTGTTATGTTTGCATGTGTGTTACCGATCCATTTAAACATTTCTCAAGGCCGCATGTGTTCTGGCCCAACATAGGTGAGAATCGGTTTGCAACCCTAGTTGACTTTAATTAAGTACAATATTTATCTAAATTAAATTGTTAATCCTTAAGGCAACCATTTCGTTTTTAATGATTTAAAATCCTAATGATAATTATTATAAGGGGTATATAATATTTAATTAGTCAAACTAAAGAAAATTAGTAAACTAGTTCTTATAACAAGGAAATTTAATAATTCTAATAATTTACTTAAAAAAAAATTTAAAAAAAAATAAATACTTCTAGTAATTTAACTATCACAATAATAATGCCCTGCGGAGTATTTCCATGAACTTAAATACTCTAAACAAAAACAAATAAAATTAAGACCTTCTAAAAAGGCTAAATAGCCAAAACAAAAGCAATTTCCTCGCTAAGTAATTCAGAGGATAAAATATCTTAACCAAAAATTATATAACGAATCACAGCATAACTCTAATTGAAAAATATAATGAAGATATTCATCAATCTCCGCAGAATAGTTAGGTTATTGGCGATTGGCTCAATAAACATTCACCGTCTTATAAGGTTTTACATTTTTTTACTCCAGATTTAACTGGCCAGGAATGGTGGGAATCTTGTTTAGACGATTTGATGGGAATGCCACGACTAAAATTTACCGGTAGTTTTGCTCATACTTACTCTATGGGAACTGGCTGTTCCAATGTAGAGTAATTCTAGTTCACTAGTTCGTGTTCCATGTTGGACGGTAATTAAGACAGAACAGAAGCATAAGAATCATATACTAATTTTATTATGAATCAAATTGTGACTAGAATAGCCGTACTTGGTGCATTATCTCCCGCAGGATTATTTCTTTGACTGTGCATAGGAGTAGCATACAATCGGGAGTCGTGTACTTTGGACATTCGACGATTGGAATCTTCTGTTAGCGATTTTTTCTCGTCTCCTCCATGTTAGTTTCTCTCATTGAAATTTTTAATGTCGGAATATCTGTCATGATTTTCTAGATCTGGTATAGTCCTATTCACTATATATACGCCATATCGATTGGATGTGTGTCACCAGGTAGTAGAACAGAAAATCTCAATACGAACTGGCGATTGGTGGGTGTTCTTCATTTATTCAGAGTAGTCTGCGCACATCCTGACTGGTCTCCGATTTTCTTCACTCATAATCGCCGAGTCACGTCATCAGGTGTGCGTTGACACGTGTTTGTATGTCGATTTTCTAAAAGATCTGCCAAATTATCGATTGGAAATTTCTTCCTATTTTTTATCACTCTATTAGTGGATATTCTCTATCCTTTCGTTAAATTTAGTTGATCACGTGGAAATTTATTGTCAAATATGGATGGCATGGGGATATTTATACTGCCATTGTTCGGGCTTTATTGTCAGTGTCCTCATTTTGATCTTTACGGTTGGTTCGAATGGCCCATTATTATATCATCCAATCTGTTCAGACAATTATTCTTCGAAATCGTCCTCGTCTCGACCGGTCAGCTAAACCTCAGTCAATATTCGCCGCTTCCCGGCGTTCGGAAGAACTTCTTTATCAATATGCGGAACTACTAATCGCAAGATCTCCACCTAATGCGTCGGTACCATTTCTTCCGAAAATCAGCCTTTGGCGGATATGGTGGCTGGATGAATTTCCTTTTTTATATAATAAAGCTTTAATTACTTATATTTATGATGTGTACAAGGTTGGTAGTCGTTTACTTTGTCTCGATTTATTTAGGGTATCTCGTTATTGAAAGGTTAAATTGTTCAATCTCGCCTGTAATAGACTTATAGAATCATTATTTATCGAAAGAGAATATGGGATGGGTCGACTATTTAATCATGATTATAAAAGGACCTTTGATGACCATAATTTACGGAAAATTTTACTTACACCATTTTCAAATGTTAATAATTTATGGGTATTCATTTAGGTTGTTTTCATAATTTTATTTAAATCAATAGATTATTAGGTTGCTACCGAGTTTCGACTTGGTTCCTAAATAATGACTGATTTGTAGAACTGTTAATTTAGTCCTAGTCCTATTGTACTAAATAATTGATACTTTATAAGGTTTTGTTCTGTTTGTTGGGCCAGAACGTAAACGGCCCTGAGGAATGTTTTAATGGATCAGTAACACACACGCAAATGCAAACATGCAATTTAAAAAAACCCTAAAACACCAATTAAATTCTATCAAATATGAGAAAAAAGGGAATTAAAAATATATTTAATAAACATAAAAATAAATTAAAATAATAACAAAACGCACCAAGATCCGCACGATACCAACACAAATATAACAAGAAAACACAACAAATTCGACAAAATTGAAAAAATTAATAAAAGTTCAAAAAAGTGAAATTTAAATCGGAAAATTTGAATTAGTAATAATTCAATAAAAATTCTAAATAAAAAATTATAAAAATAAATCAAAAAATAATAAAATTAAAGAATAGAATTTACTAGAAAATAACAAGGTCGAATTTTGTTTTACTGCATCCATTTTCACATTTAACTTAACCATTTTCAAAACCATTTTTGAAAACCAATTCTAGAACCATTTAGAACCAATTTTGAATTTGTTTTTTAAAGCTATTCAATTTATTTTTAGGTGAGAAATGTTCATTTTGGAACCCTCTCTCCACATCGCATCCTTGCAACCTCGATAGAGCTCTGCATGGATGTCGGTGTGGGGGGGAGAGGTATTTTTGTTTTATATTATGATATTTTATGGATTGGCAATGAATGGTAACTATGTTATTTTTGTTTATAATTAATAAATATTATTAATATACATAAATTGTTTTATATATAAATTTTCATAAACTAAATTAAACTGTCGAAATTTTTCCGGCCCACAGCCAATACATAACGCAAGAAAGCAAAATCTACATAGTACAGATTTGTGTAAGAGCGTGGAAAATCGCCAATGATATGTACCCGTGAAGACTCAGCGTGCGGAACGCAGGGGTCGTAACGTCAATATTTATCCCTATAGCTGAAAAGAGAAATAAGGAAGAAGTCTCTGGCTGCTTCCTCGTTTCTCATTTCTGTAAAATTGACCTAAATTCATATTACATACGGCTCAAAATCAGCACACCGAGTAGTCTAGTGGGCACTCAGTAAATATAATATAAACACAATATGCGTCTAAGGTCTATTAAAAGGAAAGGGTACGGGGATAAATTAACCTGAAATCGTTGATATAGCT
This sequence comes from Schmidtea mediterranea, assembly GCA_022537955.1. Lineage (NCBI taxonomy): Eukaryota > Metazoa > Platyhelminthes > Tricladida > Dugesiidae > Schmidtea > Schmidtea mediterranea. Next base: position 110,228,630 of record CM039680.1, read on the forward strand.
AATTCCGTGTTAATATTTGAAGTAATTTAGATAAAACTTATGGTTAATTTAAACTCATGCTTTAAATAAAACTCAATGTTACAATAAAAATTAATTTCGTGTTTTAAATAAATTGAATAACCCTTAGTGCTAATAGTAAATTAAATTCACGTTTTAAATGAAACTTATTGCTAGAGGTACCCCAAATTCATATTAAGTTTTAAATAATTTAGACGAAAAAAGTAAATTAACTCATTAGGTAAAACTTATTGTAAAGTTGAATTAGCGGACGTTAATTGCTAGCAGTAATTTAAATTCATAGTTCAATTATAGTAGATGAACTTATTTCTAGGGGTAAATTGAATCAAAAATCTATTTCTAGGAGTAGAGCAAAGTGATAAAATTAGGTAAACCTTATTGCCAGAAATAAATTGAATTCATGGTTTAAATATATTAGTTAAAGCCGATTTCGACAAATAAATTAAGTCAAGATCGCGGATAAAATTAGATAAGACCTATTTTTAAAAGTAAATGAAATAGTTCAAAATAAAAATTAGATAAAAGTTACTGCTACCGTTAAAATGATCCCACTTCTCGAAGAAAATGAATAGGAATCATTTGAATCATCGACTTATTTCAAGAAAAATCAGAACATTAAAGTTAAAGTAACCATCGATTACACGTATTTTACGGCTAAGAGTCAAAGTAAATATTGGATAGTATTAATTCAGGGTTTCAACTTAGTGAATAAGGTAGCTGATTAAGGATCTACGATCCAAGATAAGTAATTTGGCCGATTAAATCCAGTAATGCAGGAACGTATAAGTCGAATTTTAAAAGATCATGTGTTAATGACGAGCGGTTATTAGTGAGATTAGATAGATCGTATAAACTTAGCGATAAGAATCACAGTAATCTTTAATTAAGTTGCTTAACTCCGATGATTTTGGTAATAATAAGTCATGATAATCGGAAGTCAATTCATATATATATAAAATCAAGCAACAAAACTTTATAATATAACAAATCGATCAAGGAAAATTTACAAACATAAATAATTCTTACGGCCGATTGCCAAGGATACACAATAACATGATCTCCACTAAATCCGCAAATAAAACATCCAAGAATAAACTCCAGTGAGCAAACATTGAGGAGCAGTCTATCTAAAATTTCCACACCAGAGATACGTGCACGGCACTAAAATGTAGTAGGCAAACGTGATAAATCAGTCAAATTAATAAGCTAACAGGATCGAATCGTTACACGGCGAGAATATCCAATTATAGCGACAATGTGAATTGGCATAAACTTGAAGACGACATAAACCGGATAAGACAAGAATTGTAAGTTCATACACATCGATCGTGTCCGACAAGTCGACCGGAAGATGCGAATTCGCGATCTCTCCGTCGGAAGTACATACAAATTTCGCTAACAAATAAATCACCGCAAGGGCGGATATCCTCTCACCTGAATGGCATATGCACAAACAATAACCATCAGGGTCGAATCATGGCTAAAGTACGTCTTTGTGAATATCGACGTCAATTGACTAAAACGAAATAATAACTAACTTCGAGGTCCCTCTCATTTGATCGATACGAAACTCAGCCAGACCGTAACATTAGTTTAATCGTAACATTAGTCCAATGACCCAACCATTCAGTAGACCTGGTGAAATTCAACTAACTGCACGGGAATAACTACCTAGTATCCGTCGAACTTTGGGACGATTTTTTTCAACACTAAATGACTACTTACGAACGATAAGAACCGCCAATAGACAGATAATAACTTACGAATCAACCCTGACTACTCTCGACACTAGTGGTAACTGGATATAAGTTGACACTGGAGGGGGAATGGCGTACAGCTCGGTCGTAAGAGACGCTTAATGATCAACAGATAAGAAAGAAGTGCCATCCCTCAACTATATGACTTCCCAATAATTAAACGTTCGATAGGTTTTGATTACGACAAACCAATGGCAACGACCCGTCCCTAGTGAGTTTAGCTCCCAGAAAAGGCGAACGAACTATTTAAATTAACTGTTTTACTTCCCTATAAACCAGAAAGTGACGTTAATGCAATTTTGTTGTAGAAAATTATGCCGTTCAAATGGAATGACGCTCCAACGACCCATGAACAACCCGAGGAGAACCAATCCCAAAGGCGGAGATTTTTCAAAAAATCCAACAGCAATGGCCGTACCCCACTACTTGGAGGTTATTGGGCCTAGAAAGTGATCCGTGTGGACTCGCCGGGCAGCAGTACCCAGCGGCAGAGATATATACCAATGCTCAGAATCTCCTCACCCAATGGGAACGGGTGCAGGAGCAGGTGGATGTACAGGTGGTCAAGGCGAGGATGTATCTCGCCAATGTAGAAGAAGACATCCTCGCCGGGCGGATTTCAGAAGCCTACCCACCTCGCCCGATTCGTGATACCCGACGTCCATACCCCGTGGTTCCTCCAAGGAAGAATCGAAATAAGCCGTACGAAAAATAGAAAACTCAAAAACTCTGACGATACATAAGAGCTAACTTTGATTTTTTTGTTTTGTGTTTTAAATAGAAATGTTCGATAACCGTCTTTGCATTTGACCGGTTGCCGGTGAATAATCTTGATCGATATGTTTGAGATAATCACCACTATAAATCATATAAATTGTTATAGAAACGTTTAATGAACTTATCCTTTATAGCTATGCCCGCTACTCAAATATTGCAAGCAGAACTGGACCGTGTGAGAAATACAAATGCGGACCTCCTCCACCAAGTCCTCCAAATGACTAAAGAGGTCCAACAGATTAGAGCAACCTGGACGGATCCGGGAAAAGTAAAAGCGTTGTACCACCGCCTGACCGCAGCACAGAAAGGCTGGACGGAGGAGCGGCAGCTCAATCAGAGCCTGCGCACTCAAATCCGGGGACTCGAAATCGCCCTAGCAGTCTGCCGGGAGGGGGAAGCGGTAACCTACCCGCTCGTCTTCGCCCCATCCCAGATGCCGCAGAAAATTACTCAAGCAGCGGAGCAATCTACTTCCCCAACTAATAATCGTCGACCGGGACGCAAGGAACGTGCCCGACTTCGAGCAACCCAACTTCAGAACATCAAGTAGTAAATTGCGCGTGTTGTTGATTCAAATAGAGTAGCCTTAGCCTTAGTTGAGTTGTTTCTTTAATGTAATTGTATGCCAGCATTGTCATAAACATTTTCACCACATCGCCGAATCGTCGTCTCAGTTTTCCACAGTCAATTAAGAACCTGATCTAGAATTTCTAAAAGGGACAGAGCTAAGCGAGCATAAGTCTTCTATCGACAGCTCGTGAACCCGAGGGTTGTCCGAGCAACTATAGTACTAGCAATGATACTCAATTTTTGCGGACAATCCACCACTTGAACACATTACCAACGTTGCTTAGCAACGGGTGCCAAGTGGCGATCAGAATCATTTTGTATGGCGTTACCAGGGCTACCATGAGGATAAGCAAATAACGAAACCCTGTAACCCACCATGTTTAACATTCTATTAATAATTTATCAATGATTTATAAGATTCTTTATTTAACTCTCATTTTAGGTTATTTAGTCATTAATGATTCCTAAAATTATTAGTTTAGTTCAAACCTATTTTACGTAATTAACGACGAAAAAAGAAATTTTTTAAGATTATTTAGAAGTTCGATGCATCGATTTCCACTAGCCCCTTTCCCATTAACCTCAAGTTGATCCTAGGAAATCTTTATGTTGATATTAGATTTTAAGAGTGTCCACTGGACTACTCTGTGTTGATATTTTAGCCGTTGAGTAATAATATTTTAGGTCGATTTTTTGGAAGTAGGTAGAAAGATAGGCAACCAAAAGGTTGTCTCCCGATCTCCTTTCTGCCCCTATGATAGTGAATGAATTGACGTTCGAGTGCGTCGTTACCCACGGCGAGATCTCTCACGGGCACGAGCTGTTAGTGGAATTACACCGCACTTACACTGCTCGAATCTTTATGTAATATTTAATAACTTGTTGGTGTGTGGCTGTGGGCAGGAAAAATTTCGACCTAATAAATAAATTCTTTTCATATATTAGATTAGTATTAATTTCATTTTCAACCATCGTTTACGTCCATTTCACTCAGTAGCAAGTCATTCTTGCTTACTTTTAATCACTAAATTTATTCTAATAATACAAGCGTCGTCGAGTTTCACACAACTGGTTCAAGAAAATGATTTGTCCATTAAAAGCTGGTCCAATTGATTCGAGTTATTAAAACCGAATGAGTGGTTGTTTCGAGTGTGTTTTTTATGTGAAAATGAATCCTTATATATACCTATTCTGTGACCCTAACCTTTCGTGTTAAATTTGATGTAGTAAAACAAAATATTACCTTGGGAATTTCTTTGTATTTTCTAATTCTAATTTCTTATTTTTTGATTTATTTTGACAATTCGTTCTTTTAATAAATAATTGAATTGTTTCCAATTCAAATTATTTAATTTTAGTTCTAACTTGAATGAACTTTTGTTCTTTCAGTAAATTGTCAATTTTTAATTCAGTAAATTGTCAATTGCTATTACCGATTCATTTAAACAAAATTGTGTTTTGGCCCAACAAAAGCAACAATTTAATTTTGACGTGAAGCATTAAATATGAATGATTTATGATATTAAAGAGTTGTTAGAACATTTTGAAAAAAAGGTGAAAATAAAAGTTTAAATATTTAAATAAAATTAAATATTTGGTATTTTTAATAACGCAGTTGTAATTTATTTAAAATTTAGTAAAACTAATAAAATTTAAATTATACAGACACTACGTGTGGTTTAATTTTTATTATTAAATTTTTAATTAATATTATTTAAGGACTTAAAATTGGCTAAAAGTGATATTTTTCATAATTTTGATGTTTGTTGGTTGATGTATTATTTTGAGCTAAAAATATTAACTTTAAATTGATTTTAAATATTGTTTTAACATTTAAAAATTTTATGCATCAAACTCCAATCAGCAGTTGGAAGAGAACCTTTGAAAAGTATTCTCCATCAACTAATGTGAAGCACAGTCCAGTTATTCAAATTCAAGGAAAATTAGAGCCGACAACGTTTTCTGATTTAGCGCTAAATACAGCAATTTGGGGGTTAACAGTTCAAGAAGAGTACTATTATCAGAATTTTATCGAACTTATATCACTACACAAATGGGACTATGTTAAAACAAATAAAATCTTGAATGTTAATCGCCTACCGGCGTTCTGGGATGAAAGGTTAATAGATTTTTATTTTCTAGGTCAAGGAGCATTTGGTAAAGTTCACAAAGCAACAGATGCCATTACAAAAACTGTATATGCATTGAAAGAAGTAACAACTAATAGAAAAAATGAAAAATTACTGAAAAATACTATGATGATAATGACAGAGAGAAATGCGCATTTTCGAGCAAATGAAAGTCCCTTTGTCGTTAAATTACATGGAGCGTTTCAAGACAGTCGGTTTACTTCTTACTGGTTAGTCTTTGAATTCTGTATTGGAGATCTAAAAGCTTATGTTAATTTAATAAAATGTGAAATTATTAATTTCATTGAAGACCTATTAGAAAAAAATATTTTAAATACACTAAACCAACTTTTTCTAATTGCAAAAAAATTTGATACTGAAAAAGTTGGTTTCATATATGTTTTTGAATTATTAGCAGGAATAGATTACCTAGCAAAGAGAAATCTTCTCCATAACGACTTGAAACCCGAAAATATTTTGGTGTCATCAAGGGGTCATTTGAAAATTTCTGACTTAGGTCTAACTAACAGATTTCGGTGGCTAGATCGGTGGTCAGCTGCTGAATTTGTAGAACCCGAATCTTTCCAGTTGGTTGATAAAATGGAAAAACAAGGAAAATTTGTTGGCAATATGAGATATACTGATCCTGAAGTTTTAATTCATTACAATATGATTTATAAGTCCAAAAAGATCTACGAACGTTTCATGCATGAGGATTTCCCACTCAAAAATATTCATCAAGATTTTCTGTCTGATTTATTTGGCGTGGCTTTAATTGCAATTGAACTGCTATTTTATGGAATGAACTTTGTTGTTAGTCCTAATTTTACGGTTAAAATTAATAAAAGATTTGAAATAAGTTTTCTATCACCATTTGAAACTCGGCTATGGCCAATTCGGTGCCTATATGAACAAGACATAATCACTAATTTTGTTGAAGTAATTCTAGAGAAGCAGAAGAACGCCAAAAACCGCAGTATACTTGAATTTCTGAAAACTTGTATCAAACCCCGATCGACAAGAGCGCTCGAGTACACAAAATCTCTTAGTCATTTGAAACTTAAAGAACTTCAACATAGCCGGTGCATAGATTTTGAAAAAGTTAAATCTATTCAATATTATAAAGAACGAGGATTTACTGAATACAATATCACATCAATGGAGATGCCGGCACCTGTATTTGAAATATTTAGTCACAAACAGTCGGTTATGAAAGCAAAAACCTTTCAGGAATTGTTGGATCAGAATACCCGGTTTTGGTGTGACCAAGACCAAGAAATTCCAATGAAACCATATCAATTCGTACTTTGATTCTGAAAAAAATTGCATTTATTTCAATGAAATAATAGTTGAAAAAATTAATAGAGAAATATATATAACTTACAAATATTCTTATAATAGTTTATTGAATCACTTTATGTACAGTAAGACCCTGCTTTACACAGGGTACACGTTCCATTGAAGTAGAGGGTTATACAAAACAGTATTAAGTTGGGTTTTACTGTATTATTTACGGCAAAAAATGTTTGAAACATTAAACATACTGGTGGGTTTCTGGGTGTTGATATTTTGATACTATATGGTTGTTACCCAGACAACCCCATACAAATATCTTTCGCTTACCACTCGGCACACGTTGCTAAGCAACGTTGGAACTGTGTTCGAGTGGGTAGATTGTCCGCAAAAAGTGAGCGTTATTGCTATTGCTATAATTGACCGAACGATCTCTGGGTCCAACGAGCTGTCGATAGAAGACCTGTGCTCGCTTTTGATTCTTAGGTCCCATTATTCTCCTATCTCTTTCAAATGTTAACATATACTCTCATATCATCTATCTTTATGTCCATTCGCTTGGTCCTTCTTATCGTCGTCCGTGTTGATGATTATTCTTTGGCTTGTACACCCTTTGTTATGTTAAATATTCACACACTAGCTCTCTTACTCTTATCCCTATTATAACTACAATGTTCCTTGTTATTATTACTAGTATTATTATTACTAACCAAAATTTATTACTGTATATATTAATATAATTTCTATAATCAAAAATACCATCACAACAGTTATCATTCAAACTATCACAATCATTCAAACTATCACAATCATTCAAAATCATACAACCCTTACTCATATCATTAATTACCTTTAATTTATTGCTCCGATCACCTCCTCGTGTGGTGGAGCATTCCCATTTGGGTACTCAAAATCAGCCTCTGGATCCTCGTCACCGAATGCAGCCACTGATTTATGGAATTTTCGACGTCTGCCTGGAAATAACTCATGGCACTGATGTTTGAAATGTCCAGATCTTTTACAATGGGCACATTGAATATTGGAGCATTCAGATCTTCTATGACCTTCTTCGTGGCACGCCCAACATCGCAAAATTTGATTTGTTCGGATATGATCTCGCGAATGAAATTCCCTGGTATTATAAGGCTTACTCCTATTCATAGGTCTCCATCCATTTGAAATAGCATATCGATGTTCTCTGGTAAGATCGCCTTTGAATCTTGGATTATGTTGAGGTTCTCTTGTATATTCATCTTTGAATCTGGGGTTAGCTTCTCGTTCTCGAATTGATCTGTTATCATAATTATATCTTGGTAAGCTCTTCTTAACAGCATCAGCATAGCGTTGTGTTTTATTCATTGAAGCTACATCAGCATGAAATACATTAATTTCTTTTGAAACTTGATCGTGTCTCTTTAATCTTTCTTTCATTTCATCAAATGATTTTAAATCTTGCATTTTGAGATCTTTTTTAACTTTTTTATCTTCAAGCGAATTGAATAGCAAAAATTTCTTTAGTTCTTCTTCATCAAGTTTATGCTTCAAAATATTTTTTGCAAGTTTCTCAATTTTTGAGCAGAATTCTTCGGCAGCCTCATTTCCTTGACGATAATTTAGCGCTTCGTTGAGATCATCGATAAGACTTCTGTTCTTAGAAAACGCGTTTCTTAATCTTTCTGTATAATGCAGAGTTTCATTAGTCAACTCATATTTCTTCGTTGAATTGATTGATAGAAAAGCTTTGACGAATTTGCTTCTGTATTCATCGACAATATTTGTCATCTCGAAGAATCGTTCCGTTTCTAAGATAAAATCTTCCACGTCTGAATCCATGTCATATGTTTCTGGTGGCTTGATAAAATTTGCAATCGTGGTCGCCATATTAGCCACAGAGCTACGGGTATTAATAGAATCCATAACTAAAACACGTTTATTATCAAAACACAAATATTATTATATTATTAAAACACACATATTATTAAAACAAATTATATCGTTAATTTGTTTGAGGAGTTTCTTAAAAATAATAATTAATGAATAAGTAAGGATTTCAACATACAATCAAACATGCCCAACATCATACCATTATTTAAATACAAATTATAAAACGCCTCACAACTAGCATTATCATTGTTACTATTATATATATTACCTTTCTTAATTATTACTACTATTACCTTTATTATTATTTTTATCACTATAACTACCATTATATTTATTGTTATTACTACTATGATTATTAGCACTATTGTTATAATCATAATTATTATCATTACTACAAATACCATGATTATTATTATTATTATTATTATTATTATTATTATTATTATTATTATAATTATTATATTATAATTGCCATTACCCTTATCATTATCGTTATTATTATTAAGATTTTGTAGGGATCCGTCCTTATTCCTCAGCGTTAAATTTTTTTTATTGATATACAACATTAGCCCTAATCCATCTGCATTTTTAGGTTTTCGATAAAGTATTTTTGTAAATTTGAAAATTTTAGCAGCGTTCCGCCCTTATTTTACGGTTCATCCATATTCTACAGTTTTCGACAAAGTATTTTCATTGACTCGAAAAATTTGAGCAGCGTTCCACCCTTATTTTACGCACTCCATTTTTAGGTTACTATTTTTGTTAAGTATTTGAATTAATTCGAAAAATTTGAGCAGCGTCCCGCCCATATTTTCCGCCTCAACTCAAATTAATTTATTTAATTCTTATTTAAAAACATTATTTTTCATGATTTTGGTCGTTCGGATTAATCTTTTTCCGATGGCTATTCATTTTAACTGTTGCAACGATTTCGCAATTTTCCCAACTACCCGTTCCCTCTCTTTGTCCTTAAGATCTATGTATGTTCATATTATATTTAATGAGTGCCCACTGGACTACTCGGTGTTAGATATTTTGAGCCGATTGTTGTTAAAAATTTATGTCAATTTTACAGGAAACGGATGGTGAAGGAGTAACCAAGGGACTACTCATTTACCCTTCAATTTCCCCTATGTACGGATAATATTGACGTTTCGGCTCCTGCGTTCCGCACGCCGGGGCCTTCACGGGCACGATCTATTGGCGATTTTACACGCACTTACACAGTTCGATAGTGTGTTTTATTTTTCTATCTTGCGTTATGTTTTGGCTGTGGGCCACCAAAAATAAAATAATAGAAAAAATAAATTACCAAATGAATTAGGCAAAAATCTCGACTCATAAACTTTATATTTAGCATTCATATAAACAAATTTTAAATCGGGCATCGATGTACATAAACCAAAATAACATAACTGTAGATTAACAATCTGAAAATATTGCTACAAAACATAACTGTAGATTAATAACCTGTAAATATTGCTATAAACATAACTGTAGATTAATAACCTGAAAATATTGATAACTGTAGATTAATGATCTGAAAATATCTAAAAAAACCACACAACAAAGTAAGATTTGTAAAAAATGTACATCTTAAATTTGTTTGAAATTAATATTACAAAGTAGTAGTTGAAAATTTGGGAAAACACATCAGTATTTATACCTATAATTTGGCCTTAACCTTGCGTGTTAGTTTTATTGCGATTAAACAAAATTCGACTTTGAAATTATTTGTGTTATCTAAATCAAATTTTTATTTATTTCTTAATTTAAATTAGTAATTTATTTTTAACATTTTTTAAATAAATTTATTCAACCAAAAAATATTTTATTTTTATTCATTTAATTCATTAATTTTTACTTTTATATAAATGGTCATTTTACGGTCAAATTTTCTTGTTATTATGTTATTTTTTATGTAGATATCGTGCGGTTCTTGATGCATTTTGTATTTATTTTATTTTACTTTATGTTTTTGATTTTATATTTATTTATATTCTCTCAGATTTTAAAGTGTTTAGTTGGTGTTGTATATTGTATTTTAAGTTATCTTGGTGCTGGGTTTTCGTGCTGTATTACTGATGCATTTAAACAATTCTCAAGGCTATTTGCGTGCTGGCACAACAATACGTTTGTGTAACATTGCAAGGAAGAAACAATGTAGATAAATTATATTGAATTTCAAAGAAACCCAGCACTGCATGCAAAATTTTTAAAAAGTCTTGTAAAAAATTGACCCAATCTCATTTCATCGTCAATCTTGATCTTAGCAAATCTGACATTGTAAAAGCATCGTTCCAATGCTTCATGTTCCTAACAATAAAATGAATAAATAATAAATAAATTTAATAAAACTTACCTTAAATATATAACTAATTAAGCAGTACAAATAATTTAATTTGTGTTGTAAAATTTCAATAATATCCACAAGAATAAAAAATATATTAACCAGAGACAAATTCCCATCTTTAAATTTCCGTTTTTCCTTTCAGACTTATCATTATCATCATCCACGATTTTCTTTTTAAATAACTTTAAATAAATATTATATAAAAATTGATATTTAAAAGAAGTTGTGTATATAGTAATGATTTAACCAACTATTTATGCTATTTCGAGGTTAAACACGATAGCTGGTAACCAGGCGTCAGTGTATATTAAAATTATCCTTTATCACAATAATTTTTCGAATAATTAAACATCAATGTATATCAAAATTTCCATTTATTACGCTAATTATTAAAAATCGAAATGACTTATTGTAAACATAGGTATACTTAATTTAACATTAAAGTTAATTTCATTAATCACTATGTCTGATTATATTCAAATAATTGTTGGGCCAGCACACAAATAGCCTTGAGAATTGTTTAAATGCATCAGTAATACAGCACGAAAACCCAGCACCAAGATAACTTAAAATAAAATATACAACACCAACTAAACACTTTAAAATCTGAGAGAATATAAATAAATATAAAATCAAAAACATAAAGTAAAATAAAATAAATACAAAATGCATCAAGAACCGCACGATATCTACATAAAAAATAACATAATAACAAGAAAATTTGACCGTAAAATGACCATTTATATAAAAGTAAAAATTAAGGAATTAAATGAATAAAAATAAAATATTTTTAGCTGAATAAATTTATTTAAAAATGTTAAAAATAAATTACCAATTTAAATTAAGAAATAAATAAAAATTTGATTTAGATAACAAGTAATTTCAAGGTGGAAGTTTGTTTAATCGCAATAAAATTAACACGCAAGGTTAAGGCCAAATTATAGGTATAAATACTGATGTGTTTTCACAAATAGTCAGTCTTATTTTTCAGAGAAAAATTTTCTAGTATACTTCGAGTTAGTGTGCATGACTAGTTGAGAGCCGTGCATTCAGCCAATCAACACGGATAAGTGTTTTGACTGAACACGTTAACTCTCAGATAGTGCACGGGTATCGATTTATATGATGTTATGAATTAATGACAAGATGGTTTTATGCCAATTTATTTGATTGATTCTGCGAAGTGTTATGAATTATTGACAAGATGATTTTATGCCAATTGATGATTGCTAATATGCGAACCTACGAAAGGATGAATTTATGTATGCCAAATAAAAATTTTAAAGCCAACAATTTTGTGCTCAAAACTTTTACTCAATTGATATGGTAAAATTTATTTATGATTTCTTTTTTGGCCCACAGCCACTCACGCACCGCAAGTCAATAAAATATACACACAATTCAGGCTGTGTAAGAGCAGTTTACCTGCTAATAGCCTGTGCTCGTGAAGGTTCCGGCGTGAATAACGCAGTGCCTAAACGTCAATAATGTCCGTCTTAAGGGAAATTGGGAGGAATGGAAGTAGTCTTTTGGCTTCTCCTCCACCACTCATTTCCTGTAAATTCGACATAAATAATTTACCAACATTCGGCTAAAAATCACTAACACTGAGTAGTCCAGTGGGCACTCATTAACTATGAAATGAACATACATAGATCTTAAGGACAAAGAGAGGGAACGGGTAGTGGGGAAAATTGCGAAATCGTTACAACAGTTAAAACGAATAGCCATCGGAAAAAGATTAATCCGAACGACTAAAATCATGAAAAATAATGTTTTAAAGAAGTAAATAAAATATTTTGAATTGTGTTGGGCCAGAACACAGACGGCCTTGTAAAATGTTTAAATGAATCGGTAACACACATGCAAATATAACATACAGCTTTAAATTCAAACCTATGAAAACATCAATTAAACCTAGCAAAATATAAGAGAAAAGCAATTACATATAAAATAATAAACATAAAAATAAATTAAAATAATAACAAAATGCAACAAGATCCGCACGATATAAATATAAACATAACACGAAAACCCAACAAATTCGACCGAAATTTGATAATTTAACAAAAAATAAAAATTTCATGAAAATGAAATAAAAATCAAAGAATTTGAATTAGAAATAATTCAATAAAAATTTCAAATAAAAAATTATCAAATTAAATTAAAAATAATAAAAAATTAAGATTAGAATACATGGTCGAATTTTGTTTTACTAAATCAAAAAGAACACGCGAGGTTAAGGACAAAAAATAGGTATATATACCGACTCATTTTTACACAGTTTTTAATCGTTTTTAATCGTTTTGAATCGTGTTAAATCGTTTTGAACCGTTTTTTAAAAATCTACTTTAGGTGAGTGAGAGTTTTATTTGGAAGCTCTCTCTCCACGTCACGTCCTCGCAACCTCGGTAGAGCTCTGCTTGGATGTCGGCGTGGGGAGAATAGTAATTTTGTATGATGTCTATTATTTGGCAAGTAATTTGTTATATTGTTTTTAATATATTAATAAATATTTATAAACATAAAATCAGTTTGTTTTTTTATAAATCATTCGTTGTATTGTCGAAATTTTTCCGGCCCACAGCCAAAGACACATCACAAGTTAGTAAAATCCACATATTATTCAGATTCGTGTACGTGCGTGATGATCTGTGCCCGTGAAGACCCGGCGTGCGGAACGTCAATATTATTCCGCATAGAAGAAAGGAGAAATAAGAAGGTGGTCTTTTGGCTACCCCTCGTTTCTCGATTTCTTTAAATTCGACCTAATCTATGCTACATACGGCTTAAAATCACCACATCGAGTAGTCCAGTGGGCACTCATTAAATGTAATATAAACACAATGCGCCTAAGGTCAATTAAGGGAAGGTGACGGGGAAATGTAAATTGAAATCGTTGTTAAAAATGAAAATGTCAATTAAAAATTAATGTTAACTATAATATGCCACCAATTTCCTATTATTAATATGGATAACCATTGAGTAATCACCAAACCCGCGTTACAACTGATAAGTAATTTTAGGTTAGCACCAGTCATAATCATAAAAAACTTTTTCCCATGAAACCCAAAGATTACCCATAGTAAAACTAATAGCTCGAGCATCATACCCTTTAAAAACCAAAATCATTCAAAGCCAGTTAAATGAGGGACGAGATGGTCCAATGACCATAAACAAGCATTTTTTTTACCAACATTAATGTAGAGAACCACTCAGCATAGTCAAAATAACTCTTCTTTATTTTAATTCCACCCAACAAGTTGAAAATTAGCCACGAGTATTCTACATATGATTCTTTACTAAAATAAAGCAATAAACAGGGACGCGAGTCGTAGCGTGCGCATTTCACCCTCAAAAGAAAAAACTCATTTTTATTTTTGCTTACATCATACAACGACCCGGTACTCACAGGAAATATCGAAGGCATAAAATCACAATTGTAGAAATTTATTTCCATACGAGAGATAAGTGGCATCTTTCATATTCCCCTGAGGCAAATCAGTTTTGCGAATCCATCTCGTGTGATAGTGAGACCCAATATCGCGCCTAAAAGAAGTAGAGAAAAATTGACCACATATGCCTGAAACTCTTACCAGCATTTGAATTATCACCATACCACACAGAAATAAGGTAATCCCAGGAAACTTTTAGTAGACCATCGACCGACGACCAGAGCTCAGGAAAGTCAACTTCAATCCACAAACATCTGCATAACGCGAATCTAAACCTAGTCGAATATTATAACTATCAATGAACACCAAAATACTTACTCGACTGATCCATAAATCCAACAAACTACCAAATCCAATGAATTAGATATCGAACTAATATTATATAGAAATGAATGAGAAAAATTTTAATTTGCTAACCTGCTGAATAAAACCGCCTACCCAATCGATATCCACTGTTGACACAACCATTAATCGACGGAATGGTCACTTGCCTGCATGAACAAAATTGATTCCATATAGAAACCCAACGAGAGAGTGCCTGTTCCACACCGATTTATCGATCTAATATTTCAACCATTAAACGAGAATATCGGGGTAGAAAATACGATAGGGAGTGATTTTCCTCCGCACACTTGCACCCTATAAACAAGTCCAAATATCAAAACGCCAGTTTCTAAAAATTCTGCCAATGTCTCATAGATTCAATACCGATGACGAAATGCCGACAAACCAATTATCCACCACTGTCGAGCCTATGGAACTAAATTCATGCAAAGCAGGTAATTTCAAATTCTTACCTAATCTTCTTCGGGGATAACAATAACTCTTGCATAACACTGTGTAATTAATAATATACCTTCTAATCACAATCTTTAAATGCTTTTCTAATTAAATAAAATTTTGAATTACCTCCTTTTGGATTTGTAGTTAAACAGGTTATACATAAAAGTAATAATTTAACCATACTTTATTTTCTTTTGATTTATATGAAGTGATTTTTTGAATTTTGGTTAGACAATTTATATAAACTCTAATTTTTTGATTTTTGGTAAACAAGATACGTAAATTCAACTGATAATTTAACCATATTTTGTTGATATTTCTTATGAATTTTTACTAAACAAATTTATATGAGATTTAATTTTAATCATGAATTTTAGAATTTTTGTTAAACAATATATATAAATTTAATTGATAATTTAACCATATTTTAGTTTGATTTATATGAAATTGACATTCCTTATGAATTTTTGTCAGACAATTTATATAAAATTTAGTTTTTTCAATCATGAATTTTGCGATTTACATGAAGTTGATATTTTTTTTGGATTTTTAGTCAAATAATTTACATAAAATCGATTTTATTATCGTGAATTTTCGTGACTTTGGTCAAACAATTAGTATGAAATTATTAGTTCGACCGTAGAATTTTTAGGAATTTTGGTTAAAAAATTTATATGAAAATTGATATTTTAATTATATATTTTTAGGACCTCAAATTAAACTATCTATAGAAAATTGACTTTTCAACCCTAATATTTTAATGAATTTAATTAAGGCATTTCTATGTAATTGATATCTCAACCATAGTTTCTAACGAATGTTATATTTTAGATATTGCACTATAATTCGTCAAATGATTTTTCTTTTTTTATGATTGTTAGCCATAATTTATAGGGTTGAGGGTTAACACATCATTTGCCTCCCATAGTCTTTAAGAGAACTGACCTTCAGTTATAGTTTTCCCAAATAGTTTAGAATGAATTTGTTTTGCCATGAAAGCTGTTAGGTTAAAGATAAATGTACAGTGATATTAACGGCTTCCTTATTCAGAGAGATCCAGTTCGATGACCTATACCCCAACCCACGTTGCCGATCGATGGAGGTGGGCATGGAAACAATTCCGGCAGGAGAGATGCCCGAGTTCCCCCCAACCGGAGCCTCAACAATTCGACGGACGGTCAATAGAAAGCGACCACAACCCCTGGTTGGCTGACCAACAATGGGAGGAGTGGAGCCCGGCCTGGGAGATCCGCGAGCAGGCCCGTCATCTCCTCGGAGGACTCGAAAGCCACCAGCGGTAGGTGGATCTACAAGTGGTTAGAGCTCACCAATACTTGGCGAACGTTGAAGAGCACTTCTTAGCTTGTCGAATCGCCAGCAGCTACCAACACCCACCACAATACAAGGCTCCACTCAACAACCGGCCGAAAATCACGCGGGCTTGCAACACCAGCGACCCGTGATGATCATATCCAACTGCTCTCCGGAGGAATGGGTGGAGAGGGGGTTCCCTGCCTCCTGAGCGGCCATCCCATGATAGAGACTCTCTGATCCGACTTAACACCGTTAATTTGGTTAAAATTTTCTTAAATAAATAGTTTGTTATTTTAGATGACTACTTTATTTGCGTGATTGCTTTAATAGGAGAATTCCCTTTTTGTTTAACGTAATGCATACTAAAAAATTTTTCTCAAGTCAATAACTAATAGTTAACTGTCTTTAATAATAGCAATGGAGCCCATCCAAATTCTGCAGAAAGAGCTGACCGTGCTCAGCAAGCCAACAAAGCGCTGTATGAACAAATTATCCAACTCACTCGAGAGAGGCAGCAAATAAAAACCACATGGGTGGACCCATCTAAGGTCAAGCCCCTACGCCACAGGCTCACCGCTGCTCAAAAGGGCTGTGCCAATGAGCGACAAATGAATCAAAACCTTCGAACACAGATAAGGGGGTTGGAAGTTGCCTTGTCCGCATGCCAGGAAGGGGCGGCAGTGACCTACCCTCTTGTCTTCGTCCCATCCCAGTTGGCCTATCGGGAATCAATGACCAATCTAACGCCAGCCGTGACCCCAACCACAACGACATCCAACAGATATAGGCCGGGGCGAAAGGAACGAGCCAGACGCAGAGCCGCTCGGTTATCCAATACAACTCAACAGACTTAAGCGTGACCTGAATGATTCATTTCTTATGCCTGTGCATGAATTACAATTTCCTGTTGTTTTATTCAAAGTGATGAGTTAAAACTTGATAAACCTCGAAAACCTCATCGTCCACACGCAAATGCCCTTACTCTTACGAGTAGTAGTCTCCTCATCTCCAAGTACAACACTATCTGATTCTCTCCTAATGAATCTCTAATCTTAATAACCATCACAAACAAAGGACTTTCAAAGCGAGCATAGGTCTTCCACGACAGCTCGTGGACCTAGGGATTGTCCGAGCAATTACTGCATTAGCAGTAACGCTCACTTTTTGCGGATAATCCACCCACTCGAACACATTTCCAACGTTGCCTAGCAACGGGTGCCGAGTGGTAACTAGAAAATATTTATATGGGGTTACCGGTGTAAACACAAGGACGTTTAAAACAAACAGCAAAACCCAGTTACCCACCAATTGAAACGGTAAATATGGGCAGAACGCTGCGCAAATTTTCGGAAATAGTTAAAACATTTACAATAAAAACTGTAAAATAAGGGCGGAACGCTGCTCAAATTTTCCGAATCAATTAAAATACTTTATCGAAAACTGCAGAATAAGGATAAAACCGTAAAATAACGGCGGAACGCTGCTAAAATTTTTTCGAATTAACAAAAATACTTTATCGAAACCGGAAAAATACAAATGGATTACCGCTAAATTTTTATATAAGAAAAATCTTTCTTTAAGCTGAGGGCTAAGGACAAATCCCTACACAAGAATTTGTTAATAATATTGATAATAATAATAATTATAATAATAATATTAATAATAATAATAATAATAATAATAATAATAATAAAAATAATAATAATAATAATAATAATAATAAGAAGAAGAAGAAGAAGAAGAAGAAGAAGAAGAAGAAGACGAAGAAGTAGAAGAAGAAGAAGTAGAAGAAGAAGAAGAAGAAGAATAATCATGGTACTTGTAATAATAATGATAATAATTATGATAATAATAATAGTAACAATAATCATAGTAGTAATAACAATAAATATAATGGTAATTATAGTAATAAGAATAATAATAAAGGTAAAAGTAGTAACAATTAATAAAGGTTATACATACAATAGTAACAATGATAATGATAGTAATAATAATAGGGAACATTGTAGTAATAATAGGGATAAGGGTAAGAAAGATACTGTGTGGATATTTTATATAACAGAGGGTTTACAGGCCATAGAGAAATCATCAACACGGACAACGATAAGAGGGACTATGGGAATGGACATAAAGATGAAGGATACGAGAGTGTAGGTTAACATTTGAAAGAGATAGGAGAATAATGGGACCTAGAAATCGAGCACAGGCCTTCTATCGGCAGCTCGTTGGACCCATGGATCGTTCGGTCAATTATAGCATTAGTAATAGCGCTCACTTTTTGGGGACGATCTACGCACTCGAACACAGTTCCAACGTTGCTTAGCAACGGGTGCCGAGTGGTAAGCGAAAAATATTTGTATGGGGTTGTCTAGGTAACAACCATATAGTACAAAATATCAACACCTAGAAACCCACCATAATATACGAAACATTAATGATATCCAGTACATTTTCCAATTATTTCAGTTATCTACTGTCCACTGACTAGGTCTCCGTAGGGTATAAATGTCTTTGCAAATGAACTTCGCAGTGAACTGACGGTGTGTAAATTAATTTCTATTTTGTAAATGTAACTCGTACATTAAAGGTTGAAAAAAAGTTGCATAATTAGTTACTAATGATCATAAAAAAAATGCACATTTAAATTCTATATTAAATTGGAAAATAAACATAATAAAATAACATAGCAATCATAAAAATTATCAATTTTGATAAAATATTCTTTTGTATCAAAATATAATTTCATATTCGAGTAAGATTTCAGTTAAAATTCTTCTATAAATTTAATAAAATTAATTAAGTTCAAACACAGATTGATTTAAAATAATCATTTATAGCAGAGTATACCTATTTTGTGTGTAATTTCATGTGGGTTTGCTTTAATTCGACAAAACAAATTTGAATTTATACTATTTAAATATTTGAGTTTTTTTTTATTTTCTTATTTTTCGTTTGGATATTTAACTTTAGTATATTTAGTCCCTATGATAGGTTTTGACGTTTTTATGCTTTCATCACTTGATTTAATTCGTTCTAATTTCTTAATCTTGTATTTATTATCTACAATTTGTTATAATTTGATAAAATTTGTGTTTAACTCTTTCTGATTTGTTCTTTTTAATTTGTTATAATGATGAAATATATCACATTATTCACCATGATTTTCCTTTTGATATATAAATGCCATGTATAGACAAGTCACGAGCCACTTTATCACGTGACGTTTTATCACGCGACATTTTACCACTTATTTAATTGAATATTTACGTTTTTTTTAATTTTTAATCTTTATTAATTGGTGGGTTTCTGGATGCTGAGATTTTGAAACTATTTTGTTGTTACCCGGACAACCCCATACAGATATTTTCGCTTACCATTTGGCACCGGTTGTTCGATTGAGTGGATCGCTATTATTAAGTGAGCGCTATTAATAATGCTATAATTGACCGAACGATCAATGGGTACAACGAGCTGCCTATAGAAGGCCTGTGCTCGATTTCGAGTTTTCGGTCCCATTGTTCTCCTATCCTCTTTAAATGTTAATCCAAACTGTTATATCATTTATCATTATGTCTATTCCTATAGTCATCCTTATCGTTGTCCGTATTATTGATTTTACTATGGTCTATACCCCTTCGTTTTGTTAAATATCCACATTATCTCTTTTACCCTTATCGCTATTATAACTAATATGTTCCTTATTATTATTACTAGAATTATCATCGTTACTTATGTATGTGTTATCTTTATTAATTGTTACTGCTATTATTATTATTATTATTATTATTATTATTATTATTATTATTATTATTATTATTATTATCATCATTATTATTATTAAATTTTTAGTAGGGTTCCCTCCTTATTTCTCAATTTTATTAGAATATTTTGATTATATAAACAATTGGGCCATACTACTCCTTATTTTAAAGTTTTTGATAAAGTATTTTAGTTATTTTAGAAAATTTGAGCAGCGTCCCACCCATATTTTCCATCTCAACTCAAAATAATTTATTTAGTTCTAAGATATTATTTAATTTATTCCTTTTTCATGATTTTGGTAGTTCTGATTAATCTTTTTCCAATTGCTATTTTGTTTAACTGTTGCAACGATTTCGCGATTTTCCCGCTACCCTTTGCTTTTTGGTCCTTATGATCTATTTTTGTTCAAATTGTATTTAATGAGTGCTCACAAGACTACTCGGTATTTAGTATTTTATCCGTATATATACTTCATCTTAGGACGATTTTTCTGGCGTTGGGTGAAAGAAAAACAAGCCAAAAGACCTGTTCCTCGATCTCCCTCCACCACTATAAGCTATCATTTTACGTTTAGGCTCTCGATTTACCACTGGCGAACCCTCACGGTCACAGATCCATTGCAGATGGACTGCGCTTACACGGATCAGTTAATTGTGTGTATTTACTTTCTTGCAAGATGTATTGGCTGTGGACCGGAAAAAGTTCGAACTAGTTTTTAGTTATGATATAGTAGAATGATATACCTGCTCGAATACATATAATTCATCAACGGCAATAGTTACATTTATAAGCATATTCATTTATCAATAATTCCTCACTTCGTTTAACGCACAATTTATTTCTAAAATTTTTAAATTGAATTTTTCCAATTAAAAATATTTTATTTTCATTCATTTTATTCATTAATTTTCTATTTTTATATAAATTGTCGTTTTTTGGTCAAATATTCTTGTTATTATGTGGTTTTTTATGTAAATTTCGTGCGGTTCTTGATGCATTCTGCATTTATTTTATTTTACTTTTGTGTTTTTTTGATTTTATATTTATTTATGTTCTTTCAAATTTTAGGGGGTTTAGTTGATGTTGTATGTTGTATTTTAAATTATTTTGGTGTTGGGTTTTCGTGCTATATTACTGATTCATTTAAACAATTTGTTCTGGCCCAACACTTTTAATAAATTCATAAGATAAACCTAAGACTTTATATTCAAATATAACAAAGAAATCACAAGGTTTTATTTAGTTGACCTATTGTTCGGAATTGCTTCCACTGACTGTTGCAAGCGTCGCTTTGCGCGCTCCGCTTGTTTGATGGGGTGATTTGATTCCCAATAAGCGATTTGTGCAGGAGCAAATACCAGTAAGAACGTCACCGCGTTGCCTTCTTGTCAAGCCGACAGTGCGACATATAAGCTCCGAATCTGCCCCCGTTGATTTTGAACCAGCTGCTTTTTTCCGCCAACCCCCGTTGGGCAGCGGTTAATCGCTAATACGTCGGCTTCGCTCGCGACGGTTCAATCCATCTCGTCTTGATTTTTTGGATCTCCCGACTCATTTGCAGTAGCTGAGCGTAAAATTCTGCATTTTCCGTCGATATTTTATTAGCTCTTTGACCAGTACTTGGAGAGTATTCATATCTATAAAAGAGTTACCAGTTAAATTTTTCAATAAAACACAATTATTTAATATAATTTTTGTTCATGCAAATGCCGGTGCTGTTGGATTAGGTTTGGTCTAATTTGGATTTTCAAATTCTTAGATTATCACCAAACCCCTTAAATCAGGTTGCTTACCTTACTTACTTTTCTAATGACTTGATTATTTTTATTTTTATTTAATTTTGGAAAAGTTCGAAAATTAATTATTTATTTTATTAAAATTAAATCCGAAATCTGTTTCATTAAATTTATTTTTATTAACACTCCATTCAATTTTCACACTACATCCTTGCTCCTGATAGCCATATCTTTGTCGATAATCATAGTACTGGTAATTCGAATTCTCCTTTGGCCTGTGACTCGCATACGTGTGCTCCTCGTCTCGATGCGGTCTGATACGGTCCAAAGCTGTTGTCCGGATCTGGCGTCTCGGTACCACCACATCGATTGGAGCCTCCATTTCTTCTAGGGCCGGATCATACAACTCATAGGAGATCCTGTAGGTCAGAGTGTACCCGTCGGTACAGGGAATCCGGCCTGCTGCGTTATCCGCATTGATTCTGTTAAGATGGCGGCGAGCCATAACGATTCGCCACTGCGTCCGTTGTTGCAATTCCTCTAACTTAGCCAAGGTATACTCAGCTTTCTGGCTAGTTTAATTGCTACGCAAGACAGCTCGACCTCATCATTGCGATTCTTAGTATAATTGTATCAGTTTGATCATCCTGGAGTCATCCTTCCAAGACTCGTCCTTGAGTGTTATATTCCTTGCTAAATAATATCGTAAGTAGATTAACCATACATAACTTGTGAGAAAATCAGTGAAGTACTTAATCAATGCTTTCCCGGCTCACCCCTATCAAACGGGAAAACAATCTTTTAGTTATCATAATTTACTTATAGTCATTATAGCTGTATCGATCATTATTCCGCCGCCTTAGTATATAAATGGAAAAAAAATCACCTTCGTTCACCGTCAACGTCACTTGGTATAATTACTAATTTCCAAAATTTCGGGTCCTAATACATTCGGATACTCTACATTTTTTTAATTTAATGCTTTCATTGTAACAGGTAATGGTCATTAGATAATGTGATAATGGCCGATGTTCAAAAATCCCGTGGATCCTCTCACGTGCAGGGAATCTGTCACTATGTGGGTTCTTAATTTATCAATTGCTTTGGGCTCGATAAATTGCTATCGTCATGTAATTTAGAATAAAGAGAATGGTTCAGCGAATGGTTTTATTCGAATTTTTATCACACAATTTCATGATGTAGTCCTGGAAATCGGGCTTATACTTCTCATGGCATTTAGACATTAAAAAACGTGTTGTTTCATTAGTCAGGATTCCACTATTGTCTGCTATGTTGGGCATCTTTCCGCATTTCCAAAATTTCTCGGTCGAGGTCATCCTCAGTAATTGTGGTTTTAAAACATAATATGGATTAAATATGTAATTACTCATTTGATTAGGATTGTCCGATTCTGCGTTCTCTTTAATTCCTTGACGATCTCCGGTGCTAAATGGTCTCGTCTTCGGGTCATGAGTTTCCACTCACTAGTAGATCCACTTTGGTGATTTTTCATAATGGTGAATAATAAATGAATCGTCTTTCACCTACTTTGGTTTTAGTTAGGTCCAAACTAGTCGTTACATTCATCATGATATTTTCAAATAAAGATAAATAGCATTGGATATTGTTTAAATTGAATAGCTCTATGAACTTTTACCACAATATTTAAATAACACTGGAGAAGTCTCCAATGAACCACATAGTTATTTTTATTGTAATGGGTAAGTATCAACTTTTTAACTTTAGAAACCCACATCTTTTCAGCGGAAACTGGAAAATCATCTAATTTATCGTGAATAGACTCTGGTATCCCCAAGTCAACTTCAACTGTAACTAAAAGACAATAATTCCAAGTCTGTATTTACACATTCATCCTAAGTTTAATTTAAATTTACATCGTCAGTTATCCAAACACATTTACCGTCTAGTAATGGTTTACTAAGGGCTCAAGCGTACAGATTGTTAATGTCTATATACAATAACTCTGTATTTTCATCATATTTTACATAATGTTTATTTACAAAAGTTACACCTCCCTCCTCGAACCTTGCCTTCGAAGAAATTATAAATTTCCATATCCTGAATCAATTCAAGTGGATGATATAAAGTCATCAAAGTCGAATTTTAACTCATACCTGGAATTCCAAATAAATTTAAAGGATCAAATCGATTATTAGTTATTGATTTTGCTCTAAACTGCTGGAAATAATCAACTTGTAAAAAGACATCTAATTTTAGGTAAACCATCATATAGTCTAAAAGTGTATTACAATTAGTTTCGTCCCATATACGTTTTGCCATACTATATTCATCGTCAGTAACACCATCCAAAATTGGTGGTAATTGGGGAATTGACTGAATAACTTCTAAACTAGTAGCAACATCATATGGAAATATTCCCTTACTTTTAGCAATTACACCACTAAACTCAGAACATGTTATTGGTAGCGAAGTCAATGTATTTACAGCTTTTTTTAAAGAATCATTAATAAATTGACAAGAATCTATACATTTTATGGTTGATCCGCCAGTTCTAGCAAATAAACTTAGAAATTTTCACTTGTAATAGGAATACAATTAATACTCCATGTTTTAAATTTACTTAAGCCAAATTTGAGAATAATGATGGAGATCATTCCCCCGTAAATTGTGAAATAAAACAGGTAAAATTGGTTTAATTTGCCGAGAAAGATTACAGGATCTACATGCCGCACCTAAGAATTCACCAGAAAAATGGTCATGATCTCTTACCGAATATACTAATGTTTTCTTGCACAAATGACAAGTTGTGTCAGAAGAAAAGCTTATTTTATCAATGTTATTAAAAGACATAGTCTTTATATCTTTTTTATCAAAATATGGAACCAATATATCTTTTCCAATTATTTCAATATTAGTAGGAAACTATTCAACACAGTCTAATCCTATAAAACTTTTATAAAAATTGCCCACAATTAAATTATTTATTTAAACCAAACCAGCTGAGATTGGTAAATGTGTTTGATCATATTTATCGTTTTTAGGCAAAATTGCCTCAAAATCAGCATAAACTACAAAGGGTGGAGTAACAGTTTTAGGCCAATCTTTAAAACTAAGTTATTTTTCTTCAGGCAGAGTTGTGCGTAATTGATTTTTATCACAAAACCCTTGTGTCTTAAGAAAGAATCAGGATTTCTAAAATCACGTAAGCATCTTGGACACCATTTGCTACAAATCCTAACATCAGTTACATCAGAGTTTTTACAATACCTTCAAGTAAAATTAAATTAATTGGTGACCCTCCAACAACTTTGGATCGATAAATTATATCTTCATAAGGATGTTTCATAACCTCCTCTGTATTCATTCATTGCATTTTCATTATAAGTTAAGACATTTATAGATAAACCCGGATTTTCTGATTCAAATTTAGAAATATTACAAAGTCGCATAGGGAGATCTGTAGGATCAAAATTTAACTCTGATGTATGGTTTAGATATATTATTAATAATATCAATATATTTTAAAATAGATAAAATGCTATGTAGGAAGCATTGATTATCGGTATTTATAACATTTACTATGCATGTTTTATTTAATAAAGTTTTAGGTGAAGCAGTATAACCATGACCTGTTAATCTAGTGATTTGAAAATATTTTGTGATTACAAAACCTATATATTCAATTTTATTTATGGACCAGTTACTTTTTTTTTCATTCATTTTAATTTTTTTTCATTTAATAAATTAATACCCTCTTCTAAGAAGGTATCACTCATGGGTCTAGCAGAATTCGAAATAATGAATCATTGAAATTCATCATCCTTTTCAAATTCTACTTTCAAACAAAATTGAATTTTTTTTTAACCATCTCAGTTGTTACTTTATTTAGTTCATTAATTAAAGTATCTGGGATAGATACTGTTTTTAAATTTAAGGATGAACATTCATTTTAATTTCAGCGTAGGTTTTATTATAATTATATATAATTTCGGGCTCAATTGACCCACCATATTGTACATCGTATATAATATCGGAAATACTACTGTTAATAATAGGATTAATACTACTGCTAGATATATTATTATTATTATTAATAATTGAATAGGAATTAATTACTACTGGTAACATTTCATCATCAGAAATAATTAATCTTTTTTAAAAAATCTTAGAGGGTTTTGGGATCGTTGATTTTATTTTTTTTTATTATTAATTGCTGTTAGAATACTTGTGGTTGAAATATTGTTCGTGGTATTTTTTATTAAATAAAAAAGATCTCTTTTAGGTAAATTAAATTGAGTTAAATGTTGTCGGTGGTTTTCATAAAACTGTGCATAATTTATTGCTTCTAACGTCTTACAGGTAGGGCAAATTAAAAATTGGTACGGTTATGAGTGTCATTATAATATATTTCCATAACGATGTCACAATTGTCATTGGAGGAATTGCTACAATAATTGGGGTATTTTATATCTGAGTAAATTTAAGATTTAATTTTTATTATTATTTTAATTTTTATTATTATTATTATTATTATTATTAGCATTATTATTATTATTATCATCATCAATCGATATAATTTAACCTATTAT
Source organism: Schmidtea mediterranea (assembly GCA_022537955.1). Taxonomy (NCBI): domain Eukaryota; kingdom Metazoa; phylum Platyhelminthes; order Tricladida; family Dugesiidae; genus Schmidtea; species Schmidtea mediterranea. The sequence goes on from CM039680.1 coordinate 110,255,032, forward strand.
AATAGGTTATCAAACTTAGTTTGACTTATTACATAATAAGTTAAAATTTATCAGTTTAAAAAACATCAATAACATTAACAAAAACTTTAATACAAATGTTTATTCAAAATAATATAACTAAAGATCATTATTACTGAAACTTTTAATCAAAACCTTTACTAAAACATTAACAAAAGCTTTAATAAAAATCATTACCAAAAACTTTAATATTACTCAAAACATTATAAAAAATCTGATAAACTCACATTTTTGCTTCTTGGATTAGATTCCATTTAATCCGAGCATATTATTCATATCAGTAATGTTTCCATTCATATTATTCTTCCTATTCAAATTGTTGTTTATCATTTCAATAACATAAAAATTAAATTTAATAATAATAATAACATTTAGCATTAACTCTATTCATATTATTAGTTCCGTTGTTTCCGTTCATATTATTTTAGTTCATATTAATTTCTGTAAAATATTAATAATAATAAAAATAAATTTTACCATTAACGACATTTGAGAATTTTCCGTTTGAAATTTGTTGTAAATTTTGATTAAAATTTTGGGTGTGGTGAAATAATGAGTAAAATTGTGAAAACACTGGTTTATATATATATTAAATGTTATGCAATATCTAATCAACCAATAGAATTAAAGCATGCATACATGCATGCACACATACACACACCAATATAAATCAAAATTGTGCATTGTTGTTGCATCGATATTGTACACGAGTAACATTTTTATTATTAAGAATAATAATAATAATAATAATAATAATAATAATAATAATAGTAATAATAACAATAATAATAACAATTATAATAATAATAATAATAATAATAATAATAATAATAATAATAATAATAAAAATAATAACAAGATCAATAAAATGTAATAAATCTTTAAATGTTCTAATACAGCAGTTAAACAGTTTTTGTATGCAGAATTAGAATGATCACGATACGTTGGGAAATGTTTCTTCTAAACCATAGGTTTATCCTGATCAGTAACATAGAAAATTGCATTTGTATCTTCTACATCTTTCAAAATACATGTTGAGAATTTGGTTAGTTTGTTCCCTTAGCCCCATGTAGTTTAGTAACTTGGAGAATGGATTCAAAATTTGAGTCTTTTCTCCAAGTAACTACAATAATTAAAATTAAAATTAATGACAGAAAAATAAAAATAGAATTTATACTTTAAAATAAATATAAAAAAAAGACTTTATTTTGAACTTTATTTATATTTTGACTTTATTTTTGTAAATTTTGTTTTTTTTTGTAATTTTTTTGGTGTTTAAATGCGTGGGGCAAACAAATGAATTTGAAAATGAATTTGTAATTAAAGTTATAATTGTGAGTAAATTTAATTTAAAAGTGTTATATGTAAAATAAAGGACTTTGGCTCTTTAAAAACGTTTAAATATTCTTAAAATGTCGTTAATATGTTCGATTTCTAATGAAATTTCTGAAGTTCCAGTTCTTAATAGATTATCATGTCATGTTTATGAAAAAAGGTTAATTGATAAATACTCAACAACCAGTGATCTAAATCCAGTCACTGGGGTACAGTTTTCTGGAAATGATTTGATTGAAATTAGAGTTCTAATGCACGTGAAATCGAAGCCACCCAGTTTTACATCCATTCCAGCTTTATTTAAATCTCAGGATGAATGGGATGCTTTGATGCTTCAACAATTTACGATGAAGCAAGAAAACCAGGCTCTTAAACGTGAATTGTCTTACGCTCTTTATCAATTCGATGTTTCGTGTAGAGTTGTGACTCGTCTAACTAAAGAGGCTACCACAACTCGAGAAGCTTTATCTATTCTTAAACCACAAGCTGGAATTACATCTCATATTATTTCTCCTCAAGCTGCACAATTCGATAAAAGTGAAGCAGGAAAAACTCTTCGTTGGATTGAAATGTTAAATGCTACAGTTCCAAGTCATATTAAAGCTGCACTTGAAAAAATCCCAACAAATATTCAAGAATGCTCTATGGATGAATATCATAACTTTCTGTTTGATGGTCTAGTTTTTGGATATTTGATGGCAGCGTTGGGCTCAGGTTATAGTGAGCAATTAAATGGAAAAGCCTGGGTAAATTCTGACGCAAACATTCTTGTCCTCAATCAAGTAGCATCAACTTATTTGAATCAATTGAATAAAAAATTACAATTGTTGAATCTGTCGATCGTGGTTCTTCCGCAGCTGCTGCGTTTTTTCATCCTCATGAGCTTTATAGCAATTGATAATAAATTAACTAAAAATAAAATGGAATTCACCACAGCAGTTAAACAGTTTTTGTATGCAGAATTAGAATGATCACGATACGTTGGGAAATGTTTCTTCAAAACCATAGGTTTATCCTGATCAGTAACATAGAAAATTGCATTTGTATCTTCTACATCTTTCAAAATAGATGTTGGAAAAACGAATCTTCCCTTTCATGCCACTCCAATCTATTGGGATCTTCATTTTCAACACAAAAAAGTAAATCGTTAAATAACCAATACATTGGTCTCTACATATTATTTGTATTATATTCATAATACAAAATTCTTTAATGATTGATCTACCAACATTATCATTATAACTACTAAAATCAATAAAATAACAAGATATGATTATAACATTTATTTAAACTAAAATTGTTTATACAATGAATATAGCCATGCAAGACAATGTTTACCACATGTTTGAGTCATTAGATTTTGGTACTGTATTTTATTATACATGATTGGTTTGCCAATTGTTTGTAGTTTATTAACTAATAGAGACAGATAATAATAACCCATCGGATCAAAAACATGTATTTTATCTGACTTCACGTAAATTGCAATCCAGTGTTCGCGGCGAGAGTTGATGATTGAGTATTGACAGTTATTGCTTGGTTATTGTTCAGGTATGGGATTTTATCTAATGGGAATACTCTAGCAAACTGATTCCCCAACAACTTTTTTTCCAACTCGATTTATCTGATTAGCACTAATTAAATAAAATTATAAAGTATTTAAAAAATTTACTCCTTGATAATTTGATTCCATTGTTTACCCCATTTATATCAAAATATTTCGTTCAAACTAGTACTGATTTACTAGCAGTAATTTGTATTTCTCTTTCGAAAACTCCATATACTATTAAATATATCGATTCCGTGAGCAATTTAGTAAACTTTAGAACTCAGTTTTAAATTTCCTTGTTGTGGTAATTGACTTTGATTAAAATCAAAATCTGGTGTCAAGACAAAAGTAAAGAATGGGTATTTATCTTTAAATTCTTCAAGTGTGATTCCACGATTCATGTTTTTATCCAAATATCCAAGATTTCTCACAATACTTTGCATATAAGTTGTAGTATAATCATTATTTTCAAAATCTTGTGTATATGTTTCTTTATAGTCATTATTTTTAGCCAGAGTTAATGAGGTAATATCCAAATGTTTAATACTGAACATGAATCCTTATATGCTCCCTTGTATTGAGATTCAGTTTGAAATGTTACAAAAACAAAGTTTGGTAATCTTTTATCAGTAAACAGTTGTTCTTTAAAAAATGACGATGACCCTTTACTGATTACAAAGTCAACAGTTTCTTTACTTCTAGTTGGATATATAGCATTTCAGGAATTTAAACCAATTTTATGTCCAGTTAAAACAGATGGTCTACTCGAACTCTACGAATCATTAATTTTGCTTCCAATACCTTTATTGTTGGCTCTTCTGTTAGAGATTGTATACTATAATCGGACGAATTTCTTTTCAATATTATGTAGATATTTTGGTTAATCCATAAAATCAATTTGTAATGAAGAACATAATGAAACTATTTTTGATTCTGCAATTAATGCAGTCCTTGCCTTGTCAAATGAAACAATCTCCATTACAATCTCCATTATAATTTAAAATAGTTTCAATTAAAGCTTTTTGGGTATATATTCCGTTTCCACCTTCAATCTTTTGACTATTGAGTCCAACAACCACATCACTGAAAAGTGTATGGAACAAATAATTGTTAGCTTTTGCAACTGAAGATGTCAGTAATTCTTTCCCATTATTATTTGTAACTTTCAATTGAATGTAGAATAATCTATCATTCAAATCAATGTATTCAGTATGAGAACCAGTTATCTTGAATTCAATGTCACTTTTGTTATCAACAATTTAAATTAAAGGGAATACATCTTCAAAAGTCGCATATTCTATTGCCGCTTGAGAGGCCGGTTTATCAAAGATGCATAATTCAGTTTTTCCACAAATCATTATTCGAATATAGTTCCACGTCCTGTCATTCTTTTGTTTATATACCTTCGTCTTTGTTGTTTCGGTTCAGGTTTATATTCTTCTTCATCATTTGATGCCACTGCACAAATAGCTTCCGGCATTGGTTCTTTGAATTTAGATATAGCATTAGATTTTAAAGTTGGTAAGAGTTTGGTATTATTCATTATTACATCTTTTGCAGTTTTCATACCAAAATTTCCTATACGTTTAAGAATAGGTATTGCAAATCGACCAATAGTTTTCAACCCCCCAGAACCATATTGCTTACCAACAAAATAAGGTAATTCACCACCGGTTTGATATTGGCATAGAGTGAAATTATATCGGGATTAGAAATGTCTAAAATGTAAAGTTACGTGTGTTTTTGAATCTTTTGCAAATTGAATTAATTTTCCACTATCGTTGCGTACATCAATTTCTATATTGTTTACAAATGTTCTTCCAACAGGCAAATACATGGGATTTTCAATTTGTATTTGTACAACCTCGTCTTGTTCGTATTTTTTAATCCATATAGCTTTCAAAAGAGGAACCAATGAATCACCAACATTTATTGGCTCTATAATATCACAATAGATGAACATTTGTTGATGGTGATTAAATATTTTTCCTTTGCGAATACCAACAAATTCATTATTTAGTTGTTTCTGTATTTTAAATGTGTTTCTTAAGTTTTTATCGAAAACCACTTCTTTTATGTTTTCACCAAGAATGAATTTGAAGATATCTTCATGTAAGTCAATAGATTTGAAAATATGGGGGCAACTATTCATTAAATAAAACATTAAATCATCAAGCTTCCGTATTGTTGGCCAGAACAGAGTTTTGTTTGAATGAATCGGTAGTAGCACGCAAACACAACACACAGATTCAAAATCAGACCCACAAAATATCAATTAACCACATTAAATATGGGAAAGAAATAATTAAAATCGAAAATCGAAAACATAAAAATAAATTAAAATAATAACAAGATGCAACAAGATCCCACGAAATAAACACAGAAATAACATGAAAATAAGAAAATTTGACCGGTAATTGACAATTTACTTAAAGAAACAAGAGTTCACGAAAGTTAGAACTAAAATTAAATAATTTCAATTGGAAACAATTCAATTAAAAGTTAAAAAAAATTGTCAAATTAAATCATGAAAATAATAAAATTAGAGTTTTAGAATATACAAAAAATCCCAAGGTCAAATATTGTTTTACCACATCAAATTTAATACGCAAGGTTAGGGTCACAGAACAGGTATATAAACTGATTCATTTTCACAGAATTTTAACTCTCGTTTTTAACGAAAATACACTTTTCAAAGAGGAACACTTGAACACTTACTTATCGAACTATGGACGCTTACTGAAACCACTAACGAAACTCTGGTACGAATTTATCTAATGTGAGCCGGAATGACTTGCCTTTATTGTAAATGAATGTGATATTATTATCATAAAAATATATTATGAAAACCTATCGAATTTTAATTCCGTCGAAATTTTTCCGGCCCACAGCCACATACCAACAAGTCATTAAAATCATACATAAATACCGAGCAGTGTAAGTGCGGTGTAAGCCCGCCAATAGCTCGTGCCTGTGAGAGATCTCGCCGTGGGTAACGACGGATTCATCGGCTAAAATAATAACACAGAGTAGTTCAGTGGGCACCCTTAAAATCTAATATCAACATGCAAAACTCCTAGGATCAACTTGAGGTTAAAGGATGAGGAGCTTGCGGAAATCGATGTAACGAAAAAATAAAATCTAATAATTAATTTATTTAAATTGGATAAAATGTAGAAGTGAGACGACTTAAAGTTATACGTAAATTTACTGTAAATTCATTAATTATAACCTAACGATAACTAACTCATAAAAGTAAATTGAACCCTACGGAATGACAAAATTATTATAAATGGTTACTGTATGAACACGTACCCCAAAACGACTAACGAAGCTGACGTTACCAACTTTAATAACGACAATAAATAGGATAATATTAATAATAATGGTCATACCAATAATGATTTTAATCATCATGACAACAATAATATCGACAATAACACATCATGGACGTTCCACTATAGACTGTATAGATAACCTTTTCCATGCTTCCTTGAATATCAGTCGATGTTTGCTCACTATCTGGGTTGCCACTCACTCCAATCACACAATAAAATGGAAGGCAAAAATATTTGTTGACTAGATATGGAAAAACCCGAGGAGATAGAAGGCCTTAAAAGTAACCTCCACTCAAATATCCATCATGATAAGTTATCGTAAACCATCTTCCTGAGGTTGATTTAAACCGTTATAAACAGCTAATAAGCAAATTTCTGAGTACCGAAATAAATCACGTAACCATCGTTATAACGAAAATACAGAAAAGAAAGTATAATTTATTTACAAATAATTTTTCTTAACACGCATTTTCATCACATCTGATTATTAGGGTTGATCATCCGTAACGATTACTGTACCCTTCTCAAACATTGGATCCGCGAATACATGGAGTAGAAATGAGCATGTGGCCCGTTGGTACCAACGAATGAGATGGATCGCACGAGTATTTTCAAGACCCAACATGGCCTAGGAGCAAAAGGCTAAATTGAGAAAACTTTGATTAACACTACGTATAAAAATTAATAAGAATACCTCGCTGAGAGTTCAACAATCGTGATCAGGAATTTGTAAAAATAAATTCCAGAAAATCCCATTTTCATCTCACAGAAATCTGAAGCCGAAATTGACATGCCGACTTGGACAGAGGAAATCGCAGAATATATATCGCGAACACGAAATCGGTTGTAATCTCTATCACCTCGCGATTGATGAAAGAGAAAATACACGAATAACCAATCAGCGACTGCCAGAAACTAATGGAATTTCTCTCCATCCACGTGGCAGTAAACACACCAGCCAGCTACACCAGCTATCACTGAGATAAATTCCACTATAATTCAAGTTGATACATAAATCAACTTGGCGGAATTTATTTTTTGTGAATGCATTTCAGCCATTTTTTAAATGGCTGCCAAGTAAGTTATTTTTTTATAGTTATATAACTTAAAGTTAAATTTTAAGAGTTGAATTATGATTTCATAAGGAAATATGATCATAATTCAAGCTCTTAAATATAACTTTGATCAACAATTTCATATATATTATTATAAATAATATTTAGGAAATTAAGTAAGTAACAATAACTAATCTCCGAATATGTATTTTTTTTCGGATATTATTCAAATAATGTGAGTTAAATTAATTTTGAACTTATAAAAATTATTAATTAAATTAAATAATTATATTTTTTATACATATTTTGTAAAAAATCATCGATTATGTACACAAAATAATTTGGTTTATGATTATTTTTTAAAACTTACCAATATAATTTAAAAATTTATGCTTTTTTTCGGATTTTAGGTTTTGCTTTTTTCGACAGAAATATCTGAAATATTAGATTAATTTTAGTTTTAAGGTTAAATCTTATGAAGATACATCCTCATTTACTCGAAATTTCCTAGCAAAAACTTCAAAATTTAAATTAAAAGTTTTTTCCGCCATTTTTCTTTCTAAAATTATCTCAAAAATGTCTATAAAATTATTTATTATAGGGATTTTTTCAACTTCGGATGGCTACATGTTAAAAGTTTGCGTACATGTTTATTATGGGTTGTGTTAATGTGCATTATTTTATTTCTCTATCACTTTTTCTGTTTCTATAGTGTAGGGTTTGTCTCATTGACTATTTTACAAGCAACCTCAAGGTGAGTTGGTGTGTTTATATGCTATAAATTTATTGATTTTCTTTTATATTATAGGTGATTTATCTCAACTTCGTTTGGTGTATAAATACGCGAGCTGAATCGCAAGGATAGTGAAACATGTCTCAATTGAAATTGAACTCATGGAAAAATCAATAGTAATGTTGGGCCAGAACACAAACAGCCTTGAGAATCGTTTAAATGAATCGGTAATACACACGCAAATATAACATGCAGATTTAAAATCAGACCAATAAACACCAACTAACCATACTAAAATATGAGAAAAAAAACAATTAAATATAAAATTAAGAAACACAAAAATAAATTAAAATAATAACAAAGTGCAACAAGATTCCAGAAAATCCCATTTTCATCTGACAGAAATCTGAAGCCGAAATTGACATGCCGATTTGGACAGAGGAAATCGCAGAATATATATCGCGAACACGAAAAAAACATAAAAATAACACAACAACAAAAAATTTGACCGAAATTTGACAATTTACTAAAAATGGAAAAATCCATAAAAATGGAACTAAAATTAAATAATTTGAATTGGAAACAATTCAATTAAAAAATTAAAAAAAATTGTCAAATTATATTACAAAAATAATAAATTTAAGATTAGAATATACTAGAAAATCACAAGGTCAAATTTTGTTTTACTAAATCAAATTTAACACGGAAGGTTAGGGTCGTACAATAGGTATATATACCGATTCATTTTCACAGAATTTTAATCAGTTTTAAAAACTGGAATCAGTTTAAAAAACTCGATTTTAAGCAAATATACGCGCCCCTTATTAACATCGAGATATCTAGATAAAGACTATTGGTGCATAGTGTATCGCGAAGTAAATGAATTTATTATTAATATTAACAGGTACACCCAGCAGTAGATGGGTCGACGTCGATCGTACAACTTTAACAGTTCCAAATAGATTCGCTGGGAGATACCGCCAAGCGTTATGGGATCGGGGTTATTCCATTTTGACTTACGGTACTCTCCCTTCACAATGTAATTTATCACAGGTTACCATTTTTCCATTTCGAAAAATAAAATTTTTACTTTTTCCAGATTTTTTAATTAATTTTAATTGTATTTTATAATTTTGAATTTGTTTATTTTTTTTCCTTGTATTTTGTATAATTCCAACAGATACATTAATTAATTTATATTTTATTCTTGAAATAATTAATTATAAAAAATAAAAATTTATATTTTTTATACACATCGGTTTACACTTATGCTAACCGCATGGGGATTATTTTAATCATGTTTTAACTTTTAAAAATCCAATAAAAGCTTGTATTTTTCTTTTTTGTCGCTCTTTTCTCATTGATCAAAAATAGAAATGAAATAATTTTAATTTTTATTAATAAAATTTGAAAAGAATTTTAAAATTCAGTTCATTGGCTACGCCAAACCTTTTAATCAGACGGTGATTCTGTCTCTTCAACTTTCATTTTGATTTGCCTTTCATCGTATTTGGAATACAAAATTGGCCACATCGAAGTCAATTCATTCAGTTGATCCAAATTCAAGTCTTCCAACTGTTGATTATTTGGCAGCAATTTCTTTCTTACTAATTCATTTACCTCACGATTATAAGAGCTATGAATTTCAATAAAATCTTTAAGATTTTTTATTTTTTCAGCTTTTTTATTTGGTTGTTTTTTTTTCAAGTTTTTTCTAAAAATCTCGTCATATAATTTTCGTAGGTTTTTTAGATCCTTCAAAGAATACGTATATCCTTGTAAAGCATCCTTTAGCCTAAAAGGTTTCTGGAACACTAATGATTTAGCGAGAGAGTTAATTTCCGGATATAATTTATTATTTTTGATATAAAGGGCTTTGAATTCATTTTGAAATTTTTGGTATGGTTCATAAGCAGTATCCCATTCTTGTCTGAATTCCTCAATTTCTTCGGGTGTATAACTTTGTACGTTAGAGCGACCTCTAGATTTTAATATGTAATATAATTTGTGTTTTAATTTATTATCCATAATTTTATTTCGAATGAATTGATTTTGTGTCAGATAGTCAAAGTCCATGTCGAAAATTCGTTTATCTCTAATTCCTTCTTTTATTTCGACATTTAAATACTTTGCTGCCGATTCTGCTTGCATTCTTCTCTCTTTACGTAAAGCTATATTCTCTGGTTTATAGAAATCTCTTTCAACAAAACTATTTGATATAATATAATCTCCAGTGAGTTTTAAATTCATATTATAATATGTCACACGAGAACCTTTTACGATAATCCAGGAATTTAAAATTAACTTTTCAATTAGATTTCTTGGTAAATAAAACGAAGATACCTCTTGACAGTAAAATCTAAATCCTGATTGTGAATTGCTGGAGTTGACAACGACTAAACGAGCTGTTCTTGATGTATCGTGTGAAAGAATAGGTTTATAAGCTTGGAAATTCATGAAATATTGGTTTTTTTCTTTTAGATTTTCCATTTTTGGACGTCCTCTTTTTGGCTCGAATGGCAATACATTTGTCACAGGATGTTTTGGTCTTCCTCTTGTAGGATTTCTAACTTTAAAATCTTTCGGTCCTTTCTTTTTACGTTTTGCTATTTTGATTTTTAAATCATTTATACTTTTATTTGTATATTCTTCCATAGGCTTCATAGTTATCTCATCATCAATCCAAGAGAGGTCATATGAGAAAAATGGATCTCTAAAGATATCTTTAACCGTTCTTTTTATTAGAGTAGTTTCTTCTTCAACATAAATCATTTTCAGAATTGATGTGAATCAATGTCTAAAATTAATCAATTATTAGCAATGATTTTAAAATCTTGATGTAAAATATTTATTAATTTTCACTACAAGACATTCATTAACATTAAACCCAGCTGTGTATTATGTAATTTGTAGCCCTTGTTCTAAAAATTATAAGGCGGCTAAAAAAATTTTTTCAGATTTTTTATTTACAAAAATAAAAACATAAAAATCTAAATTTGTATTTACAAAAATAAAAAAGTTTGTTTATTAAAAAAAACATTTAATTAAATAACAAAATTAATAATAAATATTAATTTAATATAAGATACATTGCCATAAGTAAATGGACATCAGAGCAAAATTATAATTGTTAACACCCATGAAAAAAAACGAGTATTGTCCGTGAAAAAAGATTATATTTCGCTCTCTAAATATCTGGTAAATTTTTCAGTCATTAAAAACACCATTACAGTCGTGGCATTAAATGTTTAAGTTTACTGATAGCTTCTTGGTGAATTACTTACAATTCCTCTTGAAAGGCGACCAATAAACTTTCTTAAGGCCTTATCCAAGAAAAACCCAACATTTTCATGGGAAATCATGTCTTGATATTAAACACTCCATTTGGAACACGAAATCTTATGTTCCTTTAACCAAGTCTTCGTTTTTCATGCAGTATAACAAGATGCATAATCTTGCATCAACATTTTTTTATTGATATGTCGGATTTATCGATGGAAGGAGGATCTCATGAAGTATTTGACGGTGACAGAACCTTTGTAATATATGCAGTGTTGTACAGTGAAGTGGAGACATGTTATCGTATTCTTGATCCGGTAGACGCTAAACCCCAAACACGAACACTAATGGAGAACTGTAGAAAGGAACTCTCATCACTAAAGATAATATCTTTCCAGAAGTAATGAGGATTTTTTCTCATATCCTTTACCCAGGAAAATCTATTGGCAATATTCGTCTTATAGCTCTACAATTGCATCTCAAATTCTTCAAATAACGCCATTCGGATAAATAAAAATAATATTGTGAGGATATTTGGACATAATTAGTTGCATACAGCAAAATTAAATTAAAAAATTAAACTAAATAATAAATTGGATTAAAATATTTTTTAAAGAAATTTTAAAATAATTAATTTAAATAAGTATTTTAAAGGATAAAAATTAAATTAGTTTAAATTTACTAATTTTTAAATAAGTTATACTAACAAAATATGGTTTTGTTATTCCAAAATTTCAAAATTATAAAATTTGAAATATGAGAACCAGCCAAGGTACTCGGTGACTTACGCACCAAGAAACCCAGAGCTTCCAATCCCAAACTAATTCGTGCGCCTACCATAGTAGCCCTACTGAGTATTTTATTGCCAATAACCCTGAAATCTAAAGCTCCAGCAAAGGTACAATGCCACGATTATCAAATTGTCGGAAAAAAGTGACGAAAGACTATTATCATTGAAGATCACCATTCTAGATTTGATCACGCCAGCGTTTTAAGTCAATAAATTATATTGTAGTTTCAATTCGTAATTTCACATTGCGATACATGATTGATTAGCTTCATTGAGTTTTAACCGACTTAAGCTGGTATAATATGAAAAGAAAACTAAACTTAAAGAACTAAAGATTTTCAATAATGATTTTATTTTTTCAGTGCCGAAATCTACATGAACTATACTCCAACCTAAGTCTTCAGAAATATAATATAACCTAGAAATCCAACCGAAAGTAATATGGCTCCGGCCGGAGAAAATGAAAAAACGCAACAGAAACTCAGAGATGTCCTACAGTATGATAAGGAGCAGCATCGAGCCACACTTTTGAATTTGCCTTGGCAGCATGTCAAGAAGACCAAGCCGTACCTTACCCGCTTGACTTCGCGCCTGCTTAAGTAGTATATCAGGATGCGATTCAGGAAGAACACACCACTCAAGGAACGAAACAACCCCGAGCAAGCCTAACGGACACGCAAGCGTTGAAAGTTCCATGCAAACTGAACCGAGACCAAAACTTGTCAACCCTCTACATAGTCTGATGGTAGTTTACGAATATTGGCTAATATAATTGGATAAACTGTGTTGATGCAAGAATCAAGTTTTAAAACATTGCAAAATTAATTAGAAATCATCCTTATTTACTAACAAAGCCTGTATTCATCACCTCTTCAAGCTCAGAGCAGCATGCAAGAGGTACATTACATATACAATATATACAAATAAAGTTGGCCGAGGATATTTTTGGTAATAGTTATTTAATAAAATTTAATAATCAGTGTCGATTTATCATGTTGAGATTCTGTGAATTTCAACAAAACTATTGGATAATTTCTGTCACATTAATTGTATTTTTATTAATTATTCTGATCGGTCAATAGGCATTGAAATTCTTATCGGTGGGGTTCACCGTATCTTGATTTTTGTGTCATACCTAATCAATCATTCTGTAAATGTCACATAATTGGGTGATGTGAAGTTTCCTTATTCTTTAGCCAAAATTTCAACTTTTCGAATATCATTATTCTGAGATTGCAATTTTCTCATCAATTTTTTATATTCTTGATTAAAAACCATAGTTAATCTCAATACGTAGAACAATTAATTTAGTAGTACGAAACAAAATTAAAAGTACCTCCAAACTTTTATTAATAACTCACAAGACTAAATTACATTTACCAGACCAAATTACACTATCAAATTTCAAAATCAAAAAACCGCCAGTTCATAAAAAACTGATACGATAAAGCAAAACGACTATAGGTTGTGGAGTTCGTGATTATTGCTTTATCGACTTCAAACATTTTGTGATTATTCATGCATAACAATGAATTTTATTGATGGTGATCGTATCTTATTTATAATCTGATAACTTAATTGGTTTTATTTTTATTGACTATGTGTTTCTTTATATTTATAAATAATTTAGAACATTTTAAGGACGAATCCCTACAAAAATTTGATAATAATAATGATAATGATAATTATAAAAATAACAATAATTATAATAATAACAGTAATAATAATAATAATATTAGTAAATATAAATATAATAGTAATGGTATTGATAAGAATAATAATTAATTTAATAGCGGTAACAATTAAATAAAAATAACACATAATGGTAATGATGATAATACTAGTAACAATAATAGGGAGCACAGTAGTTATAATAGGGATAAGGGTAAGAGAGATGCTGTGTAGATATTTAACATAACGAAGGGTTTAATGGCCATAGAAAAATCATCAACAATATTACAGTATGAACCAACATTTGAAGGAGATAGGAGAGCAATGGACCTAATAATCGAAATCGAGCACAGACCTTCTATCGGCAGCTAGTTGGACGCATGGATCGTTCGGTCAATTATAGCATTAGCAATAGCGCTCACTTTTTGCGAACAATCCACCAACTCGAACAGAGTTCCAACGTTGCTTAGCAACGGGTGCCGAGTGGTAAGTGAAATATATTTGTATGGGATTGTCTGGGTAACAATCACATAGTTTCAAAATCTCAACACTCAGAAACCCACCAGATATTTCATAGCTCACTTCAGCATAAAGCCCAGCATTAACTCAGACCCTTAAAAAACGTTTTTAATGTTTTTCTTTTTACAAGCACTTCCTTAATATGTTTGAAGACGGATAGTGGAGAAGTAGAATGTTTAGTGTTTTTATGAATCATAAAAAATTATATAATTGCAATAGTGAATTTAATCGATTATATTAACAATTAATTTTAATGTTTTTTATATAATAAATTTCAACTTTCGTTTGGTTTTAATTCTATTTTATTTAATAACAATTAAAATGGTGTCAGAAGAAAAGAAAATAAGTTAATAAGAAAATAATTTTATCAAACGGAAAAATTAACAATTTAGATAAAGATTTTCGATATATGGCTATAAATGATCTAATTTTGGATTTGCAAAATGATTCTCTAAGATTGGACAGTGATAGTGAAAGAAAGTTAACTAAAGAAGTTCTAAGATTTTTAGAAGATCAAAATTTAGAAGTACAAAATTAAACTGTTAAATGTTTATCGTATTTAATTCGCAAAATCAAAGAACCGAATGTTGTAAATGTTATTCGAGATTTAATTATAAAAATGATTCAGTTAAATAATGATAATATGTGCGGAATTTAATAAGTAAATGTAGTTCTGAAATGTTTCTTTACTTATTATCAAAATCCTTGATACATTTAAAACATACTATGAAAACCGGATCGTCACCCAAAGTTCCTTCTCAGATTCGTTATTTTAGTTATTATATAAATATAAATATTTTCAAGTTTTATTTTTTCCACATACTGGACACAAAAATTCAGTGAATTCAAACGTTGACGGCAGAATGAGACACATAAATCTCATTTGATTTATTGATTACTGTGTCGGATGTGTAATTTATTTCACAGGCTCGAAGTCGCATTCCAAGCACCAATTGATTTATTCCACAATGGACCATTTGCTGAATTTCGATTGAACCTATTTATTGATTCATTAGTGGTCCGATTGCCTTGCATCCACTCAGGAGCACAGCAACAACTCCCACACTGGATAGTTTATAATCGTTACCGTTGAGGTATCAAAATTTCAATAGATTCACAAACGCTCCGCTTCTTTCGATGGGAGCTTTTGTAGAGTTTTAATGAATCATAAAAAATTTATCGATTAATTTTAATGTTTTTTCTATAATACATATCAACTTTCGTTTGGTTTTAATTCTATTCTGTTTTATAACAATTAAAGAATGATCCTTGTGTTTTGTCTTTAAATGAGATTCTAGTCTACTCTTTTTCATTGATTCATTAATAAATAAAATGGAAGAATTTCATCTTGCACTCTTGGCATAAATCCATACTTCAAGTAGTCATCAATATATCTACGAGGATTTCCTTTTGAACTTGACATTTCTAGGAGTAAAAATTTCAAATTTTTTTAATAAAATTAAGCTGAAATTGTTTAGAAAATTTTTGATAAATACCCATATTACATTTATTTAATTACTACACACAAACAAACACGAATCAGTTTTTAGCTGTACTTTATAGGAAAATTTTGTAAACAGTATATATCAGTATTTTGCTAAAAAAATTTCTAAGTGGGGTTAAAAAAGAATAATTTTTTATTTCAAATCAAAAATGTCCGAGTAAAATGCTTTATGAATATCGGCTAACAATATATGAATTGTTTGGTCACGTTTAAAATCATGGCAACATGGACATCCATTTAAACATGTTACTACCATTGAATCTTTACATACAATGAAATTTGCAACATATCGGCCACCAGATTCCTGAACAATGTCATAGTGAATCTTGAGAAGTTCTTCAATGTTGATCCATATGAAATGGTAAATTTTTGTCGTGAGAAACTCTGGTGCACAATAATCTAACGTATTTTTAATTTTTGGATAAAGTTCCTGAATTTTCTTAAAAATTACTTCAAAGAGATAAACTAAATAATAAAATAAAATACATATTTAAATATACATGATTTACCTTTTGACATTTTTTAATACTTAATAATAAACTAAATACTAACTTAAAACATAAAAACTTTAAATATTAATAAAAATATACAAAAACAAAGAATATTTTCAAATAATTTATTATTTCAAAATTCTTCGTAATCTTCGTATTCTTAAAAATCTGCCGAACATTCTTCTTGATTGACACCTTAAACCACATCACCTCCCCTATAATGGCCATACACTACACATTATTTTCAGCAGCTACTGGAAAATTATTAAGTTTGTCATGAAGAAAGGTTGGGATTTCTAAATCTACTTCAAATGTGACAGCAAATGACAGTGTTTAAAGATCCTTATTGAAAAGACTAATTAAATTATTTAATTGATTATTATCAGTAACACGTTCAAAATCTCCATATGGTAATGATTGACTTAAAGCCAAACCGTGGAGATTATGGATATCAGTGTAAAAGAGTTAGGTATTGTCATCAGTTACTACGCGATGTTTATTAACAAAGGTTAATCCACCACGGATTCGACCTAATAGCCACCTAATTGATTTTTATCGCACAACCCTTTATGTTTATTTAATGAATGTATATCGCGAAAACCATTTAGACATTGATGACACCATATACTTTAAACTCTAGTATCAGTACAAGAATGATTCCTATAATTTAAAACATATCTAATTTAGTAACAGCGATATAATTATAGGAATCAAAACTTTCTAATAAAATTAAATAAATAGGTTGTCCCCCAACAACTTTAGAACGATGAATAATTTCGACATAAGGAAGTTTGAAAACTTCAGGGTTACAAAAATTATTAAATAAATTATTTTCATCATACGTAAGAACATTATTTGAAAAATTTGGATTTTTAGCTTCAAATTTTGGAATGTCACAAAGTTTCATGTATAAATCCAAAGGTGAAACATCAAGTTCAGTCGTGTTGTATCTAAAGGTTTCATTTCTCTGACGGTTACTTATATTATCATGATTTAAAATAGCTAAAATACAGTAAATGAAGCACAAATTATCATAAATAACAAAATTTACAGTACAATGTTTATTTTATAAGGATAACGGTGTTGGATTAAATTTATGACTACTCAAACGATTTATTTGTGAAAACTTGGTTAGAGCAAAATAAATTTATTTTATTTTATTTATAACCCAGTTCCTACCATTGTCCGTAATTAATGTTATTTTTTCGTCAAGAAGTGTTGTACCTTAATCTAAAAATGAACCACTCATTATTCTGGCAGAGTTTGAAATGATAAAAGATTGAAATCCTCCATCTTTTTCAAACTCTACATCGATACAAAATTGAATTTTAACAAATCCCATTTGATTGATCACATTATTTAATTTATTAATTAATGGTGTGGGTATTGTAATTAATTTTATATTTAAATTGGAAACATCCATTCTAACAATAGCATGTGATTGGTTTAAATCGAAATTAACAATATGTGCTATCGAGCTACCATATTGATTAACAATAACAGAAGGAATATCAACAGGAACAACATCAAAGACATCATCTGAATCAGAAATGACTACTACATCATCAACCGTGTTCGAATCATCAGAGTCAGAAAGTATGATAGTCTCAATAATTTTAAGAACTTTCGAAGGACGTGGATTATTATTTTTTCTTTTCTATTTAGTACTATAATTATTATTAATACTATTATTATTATTATTATTATTATTATTATTATTATTATTATTATTATTATAATTATTATTATTAATATTATTATTATTATTAATATTATTATTAATAATATCGTTTAATAGTAATTTAAAAATATATTTTTTATTACAGTTAAACTGGTCCTTATGGATTTTATAAATGTCTGAATAAATAGTTTTTAAATAGTTTTATCACAATTTCCATCATGTTGTAAAGAATTACAATAAATGGGGTACAGATTACCTGTTATAATGAAAGAAAAATTTAAATCTAATATTAGATAGTTATGTCACTGCTGGACCAGTACCCCGGGGCAAAATTTTTTCTAATTCTAAAAGTACAAATTTTTGTAGGACAAAACAATGACTTATCCAAAGTAATTTAAACAAAGGCCATGACTCATTCAAGTCATTGATGAGTCATCATAATTTTCAAGGTAATTTAAACAAAGGTCATGATTCATCAAAAATTTCACAAGGCCATATTATGTTACAAAATTTTTTAAATATCATTTACTTAATATAATAAGTAGTATTAAAATAATTATTAATTTTATTATTATTATTACAAGTTTTTATTCTTATTTTAATTATTATTGGAAAATCCTAATGTGAACAAAAAAAAATAATAAAATTATAAATTATAAATAACAATTAAATAGATTGTAATAAAAATGAGAAATTGAAAATTGGATGTAATATCGTAATTTGTTTTATTAAGTTAAAATTTGATGTAATAGAAAAATAAAAATATTTGAAAAAATGATAATTAATTTTTTTAATAATAAAAATGAAAACATAATTACTATAATAATTTTTATTATTTATACTATTATTTTTATTTTTATTATTATTATTAATATTATTATTATTATTATTATTATTATTATTATGACAAGTTATTATTTCTATATAATAAAAACAAAGTCATCGACAAAAAACTTTTACTACATAGAAAAAATTTGACAATAGTAACATTCTCGAAGAGCTTTAATCAAAGCTCATTCCACATACTTCCGATATCGGGCAGAGCAGCAATAGCATCTAACAATGCATGAATATTCGGGTTCCATGTCCTTTACCGCCTTGTTTGATTCTATGTTCCATAAAGATTCATTGATTAGATCGAATATCCATATGCTAGTATGACTGAAGACCTAGTCTGAAATCAATGATGTTGGTTCGTCCTTCAATATTTCACGTAAAGTAGGATATTAGAACTCGAGACGTTCTTTGATAACTGCAAAATACTTTTCTATAAAACAAGTATAATAATAATAATAATAATAATAATAATAATAATAATAATAATATTAATAAATATTTGCCACGGAGTTCAATCGCGTTCTTAGCTAGAATATGATCCATTATAATAATTAAATTGTAAATATCAATTAGTTTTATACTAATTTTAACCAATGATAAGTTAAACACGCACACTTTTAAACATAAACAATAAATATTAATTTATATAGATTTGAAAATGATTAAAGAAACTTTAATAATAATATTAGTTGTGGTGGGTTTCTGGGTTTTGATATTTTGAGACTATATGGTTGTTACCCAGACAACTCCATACAAATATTCTTTCGCTCGCCACTCGGCACCCGTTGCTAAGCAACGTTGGAACTGTGTTCGAGTGGGTAGATCGTCCGCAAAAAGTGAGCGCTATTGCTAATGCTATAATTGACTGAACGATCCATGGGTCCAAAGAGCTGCCGATAGAAGGCCTGTGCTCGATTTCGATTCTTAGGTCCCATTATTCTCCTATCTCTTTCAAATGTTAACCTATACTCTCATATCCTTTATCTTTATGTCTATTCCCATAATTCTTCTTATCGTTTTCCGAGTTGATGATTATTCTATGCCTTGTACACCATTTGTTAAGTTAAATATTCCCACAGTATATCTTTTACCCTTATCCCTATTATAACTACAATGTCCCCTATTATTATTACTAGCATTATCATTGTTACTATTGTATGTATTACCTTTATTATTTGTTACTACTATTACCTTTATTATTATTTTTATTACTATAATTACCATTATATTTATTATTATTACTACTATTATCATCATAATTTTTATCATTACTATTATAGGTACCATGATAATTATTATTATTATTATTATTATTATTATTATTATTATTATTATTAATATTATAATTATTATAATTATTATCAATTATTATTATATTTATTATAATTATTACCAATATTATTAACAAATATTTTGTGTAAGGATTCGCCCTTATTCCTCAGCTTTAATAAAATATTTTTCTTATATAAAAATTTAGCCGTAATCCATCTGTATTTTTCCGGTTTTCGATACAGTGTTTTCGTTAATTCGAAAATTTTTAGCAGCGTTCCGCCCTTATTTTACAGTTTTTATGATAAATGTTTTAACCATTTCCAAAAATTTGCGCAGCGTTCTGCCCATATTTTACGTTTAAACATAATTCATTTAATTCTTATTTAAAAACATTATTTTTCATGATTTTGGTCGTTCGATTAATCTTTTTCCGATGGCTATTCATTTTAACTGTTGCAACGATTTCGCAATTTTCTCCGCTACCCATTCCCTCTTTTTGTCCTTAAGATCTATGTATGTTCATTTCAAAGTTAATGAGTGCCCACTGGACTACTCGGTGTTAGATATTTTGAGCCGATTGTTGTTAAAAGTTTATGTAAATTTTACAGGAAATGGATGATGAAGGAGCAGCCAAAGGACTACTCTTTTACCTTCCAATCTCCCCTATATACGGATAATATTGACGTTCCAGCTCCTGCGTTCCTCACGCCGGAGCTTTCACGGGCACGAACTATTGGCGATTGTACACGCACTTACAAAGTTCGATAGTGTGTTTTATTTTATTAACTTGTAGTATGTTTTGGCTGTGGGCCTAAAAAGAAAATAAATGAATAAATTTTACCATGGTATTTGGAATAAAAGTTTCGACGCACTAAGGCTGTAGATAGAAAATATTTATTCAGCATATTACATCGGCCACATACGGCAATTATTAATGCATAAAAACCTTGTGAGCATATCGTAAATACCATTTGAAATTCATTGTGTCCATTCCATAAAATTTAATTCGAAAATCCCATAAATTTAATTCGAAAAATCATCCATAAATTCGATTCGAAAAATCATCCATAAATTCGATTTGAAAAATCATCCATAAATCCGATTCGAAAAAATCATCCATAAAATTCAACTGGAAAAATCATCCATAAATTCGATTCGAAAAATCGTCCATAAATTCGATTTGAAAAAATCATCCATAAATTCGATTTGAAAAATCATCCATAAATTCGATTCAAAAAAATCATTCCCTTCGAAAATTCAATTAATAATATTACACCAGTTGAGAGTGGTTGAGTTCAGGCAAAACACTTACCCGTGTTAATTGCCTGAATGCACGGCTCTCAACCAGTTATGCACACCGACTAATTCTCTGCAATGGAATTTTTTCTCCGAAAAATAAGACTGAAAATTTGTGAAAACACATCGGTATTTATACCTATAATTTGGTCTTAACCTTGAGTGTTAATTTTACTGCGATTAAACAAAATTCAACCTTGAAATTATTTGTGTTATCTAAATTAAATTTTTATTAATTTCTTAATTTAAATTGGTAATTTATTTTTAACATTTTTAAATAAATTTATTCAGCTAAATATATTTTATTTTTATTCATTTAATTCCTTAATTTTTACTTTTATATAAATGGTCATTTTACGGTCAAATTTTCTTGTTATTATGTTATGTTTTATGTAGATATCGTGTGGTTGTTGATCCATTTTGTATTTATTTTATTTTACTTTAATGTTTTTGATTTTATATTTATTTATATTCTCTCAGATTTTAAAGTGTTTAGTTGGAGTTGTATATTGTAGTTTAAGTTATCTTGGTGCTGGGTTTTCATGCTGTATTACTGATGCATTTAAACAATTCTCAAGGCTATTTGTGTGCTGGCCAACAGTTGTTTGGTATTATAAAGTGGTTAACTCAATTGTTGTAACCGTTGAAGGTAAAAATTCAAAAAGATGTGTATGTCCTGATACTGCCGTGTTAATGGATATATTGTATATGATAGACAAACCGAGTCATTTGCAAACTCCAGTGAAAAACATTATAAGATTCAACAATTGCATATTAATAGGTTCCTTTAAAAAATATATTATATAATTGTGGAACATTGGAAAAGTTATTCTTTAGTAGAGCTCACTATTTTCTCGGTAATTTTTAGAATTTTGATATTTATAAGATGGTGACTAGTTTTTATGCCTCTGTTAAATGCCGATTCACAACCAGAATCGTGAATGAATATTCTAGATGCTCCAATATGGCATTTTATGTGTGCTTCGATTTAGGATGTGATTATTTATATGTTTAAAGTTTTAATATGATTAATTATTACAATTATTATTGTTATTACTATATCATGAGATATTATCACTAATATTATTACTAACTATTGAAAAATTAATATTATTTAAACCAAAACAAGCAAACACTAATATTATTACTAACTATTAAAAAATATCTTAGTACTAGTATTAAAACCAAAACAACCAAATAATAAAAAACGTTTATTTCTTACTAAACAAAATTTCGATTTACAATTTTCGAATGGTTTCGAACTGAGTTGACGAGGCACCATTCCACATATCGCTGGTAAAGGAAATTGCAGCAGCTACAATCAAGAATACAGAGGTATTCAGTTTCCATCTTCTTAATTGATCTATTGTCTTTCTCATCTCATACCACCTGCTTGATTAGCTCCGAAATCGTTATTCGTGTCTCATTAAATATCATTTCGGGAATCATTGACGAATCTTTGTTTTTGATAATCTCCTTCATTTGCGGATAATAATAATTAATTCTCGCAACAATCATTGATTCATATTCATCTAAAAAACATGTAAAAATGAAATAAATAAAGAAAAATGTACCATAATGTGAAATAGATGTCATCGTTTTGTATAACAATTTTCCATTTTAAAAATGAAATAAAATGAATAAACAAGTCGTTTGAATAGAACATCAGCCAATCAGGTGTCGACCAATCCCATGACTTCATTGTGCATGTCTGTGATAATATTTTTGTACTCTAGATTTCGCAAGCCTAATATGACTACTTCCCACTTGCAAACACGTTACCACACATGGGTTGTATTTTAAAAGCCTCAGTGCAGGAAATAATTCTGGTTCAAACATACAGACATTTTTTAACATGTTGTATAGATTGATACTACATCCATTATCTATAGTAACCGTAATTGACTGGATTTTAATATCCTTTATTCTATAGTGTAATTTATTGATATCTCAAGGTTTCTTACATCCCATGATTCTGCATTTGCCTGATTTGAAAGCCTGAAAGAATTTGGATTAATCCGAGACAGCTCATCACCCTTTTCTTCATCAATTGTGGTGGTTAAAAAGAAAGATGGAGACCTAAGATTTTGTGTAGATTACAGAAAGTTAAATCAAGTCACAAGGAAAGACATCTATCCTATTCATGTACCACAGGAAATGTTTGACCAAATGGGAGAAGCAAAGTTCTTCTCAGTGATCGATTTCAATAAAGGATATAATCAGTTTAAAGTAAAAGAAGAAGATTAACGAAAAACTGCGTTTTCAGATGGCAAAGGGTTATGCAAGTTCAACGTTTTGCCATTTGGTTTAACTGGTGCTCCTGCAACTTTTCAGAGAGGTATGAATTTTGTACTTCGTGACATACCACACACGCTAGTGTATATAGACGATATCATAATATTTTCAAACGGTTTTGAGGAACATCTAGTAGATGTGAAAATAGTGTTTATAAGATTGAGAAACTCAAATCTAAAAATAAAATCCTCAAAATGCGAATGGAGGAAATCAGAAGTTGTGTATGTTGGTCATATAATTTAGCGAAAAAGTTTACAACCAAATCCAGAAAATGTTAATAAAATAAAAATTGACCCAGTCCCAAAGAACATGTATCAAGTTCGTCAATTTCTGAGATTAGCGAGCTACTGTAGAAAATTTATTAGAATTTTTGCGCACATAGCACAACCTTTTAACGCACCATTGAAATAGCAGATAAAATTCAAATGGGAAACGGCACAACAAAAAGCTTTTGATGCATTGAGAGAAAGTCTAACCAATCAGCCGATATTGAGATATCCAAACTTCTCACTACCCTTTATTGTGATGACAGATGCCAGTAATTTTGCACTAGGTGCAATACTATGACAACAAGTTGAGGGCGAAAAACATCATGTGATAGCTTATGAAAGTAGATCACTGAGGCCCCATGAGAAAAATTACTCTAAACATTAGCATTAATATATGGGATAACTACGTTTAGACAATACTTAGTCGGTCGAAAATTCGTTGTTTTCACGGATTATAATCCACTACAATGGTTGATGAAACATAGAGATTCAGCCAGCAAGTTTATTAGGTTACCAATATCGTTACAGGAATATGACTTCGAAATTAAATATCGAACAGGCAAATTAAATGCCAATACGGACGCTATGTCGAGAATTCGGAGAATGATCAAGCCGAATCATAAGAAATAAATAATAATGATACAATATTTTTGGCAATTAAAGCAGCAAATAATATGGAAAATTTACAAATTGAACAAGAAAATTATGAAGAATTAAACCAGTTACGTAAACATGCAGTTGAGATTAAAAAGGAAAATGACTGGAAGCATATTGTTGATGAAAAGCACAAATGTTATTCATAATGGATTAATAAAATGTGTAAAAAATGATAACTTACTAATTGTAATACCAACAAAACATCACAGAGCATTATTGCTGTTATGTCATGATGGTGCAGTAGGTGGACATTTATCCACTCGAAAAACATTATCACGATTAAAGTTGAAATATTACTGGGAAACTATGGAGCAAGATGTAAGACAGTGGTGTAACACTTGTGAGATATGCCTTACTAGACGTAATACCGGTCGTAAAATTAGAGTTTTATTGAAACCGATGGATATTGTTGGTTCATTGCGGGAAACAATAAATGGTAATAAGTATATAATGGTGTTTTGTGACTATTTGGCAAAATGGCCAGAAGCTTATGCAATGTCAAATCATAAAGCAGATACGGTGGCAAAGATATTTGTAGAAAATATTGTTTTCAGATATGGAGCACCTAAGAAGTTACTAACGGACCAAGGAATAAATTTTCAAAGTGATCTATTTAAATCAATTACTGAATTGTTTGGAATAATGAAATTATATACATCTCCATATCACCCACAACCGATGGACTAGTGGCAAGATTCAATGGAACCTGAATTAACATGATATAACATGATAGAAAACAAAATGATTGTGACATATTCATTAAACCGTGTTTGTTTGCTTATCGGAATGCAGTAAATGAAAGTACTGGAGAAACACCTTTCTACCTGATGTACTTAAGGCGCAATAATATGTCAATTGATGGATGTAACAGACTGTAATTAATTATGCAAGAGAGATTGCAGTCTGCATGGATGCAAGCAGGACTTAAAATATGGTATGGCTAAGAAATGTATAAAGAGTCCTATGATAAACGTGCACATGAACATGATATTAGAATTGGAGATTTAGTGTATCTCAACAAACCAGATCCAGAAAAAGGACTGTCGCCAAAATTGGAAAGACCGTTTAAAGAACCTTATGTGGTGTGTGATGCTACAGAAACGAATCTAAAATTACGGCCTTTAAATAATAAGAATGCAGAAGCAATAATAGTACATGCAAATCGATGTAAAAAGTACCTGTTGCAAAGGTAAAACAGTATTCATTGAGGTCAAATGAAAATAAAATAAACGAAGTAGCGATAACCAAACAGAAGTTTTCAAAGAATCCTACTCAATTAAGTTATACCAGCAAAATTTTATTGATAACAACAACAATGCTCATAAATGTCTTGTATATAAATGCAACACTAATTGGTTCATCGTTTGCAATTAAAATGATTCCGTTGATGGAAAAAATAAGTATTTATTCAACGTTTACTCAAATTGTGTGGATATATCATTGTGAGAAAAATGAGGAAATAGAAATCAATAATTTACTAAATTATTTTGACCCGCCAATAAAGTTACATTATGGTAATAATATGTATGTAGTTCGACGATTAGCAATGAACTATGAATACCCTTGGACGATGTGAAACAATGGGAATCCCAAAACAATGATACAAAGATCTATAATCTAATACGATTGAATATTAGGACGAGGAAAATAAATAACCTAATCACAGTTGAACCGATAATGAATGGAATTAATGCCTTTTTGAGATCCCACAAATCCCAAAAAGTCAAGGTGGTTTTTCAAAATTTGGCAATCGACAATCTAAAGGTCAGGAAATCATTTATAAATTATATTAATTTAAAATTAAATCAGACTTATAATATTGTAGCTCATTATTATGAAAAAGCCTTCGAAAAAATGGAACCTACATTGATGATCAATGGATTGAAATTCACTCTCAATGAAACTAATCGTGTTATTTTCCACTACGACAACCAAATAATTACAGTTGCTCGAAAAACAAATACAAACCAAAAAGCAGTTATCTACTATTGTGAAAACCCAGGGTATCCTAAATCATAAAAATGATACTCAAGTTTTAAAATTCTACTAGCTACGTTCAAAGTCAACATCAAAAATTATATTAATTAAAATTCAGTATTATCGTCGTAAAGCCATTTCGGAACCATGGTGTCTTACCCTGGTAGATCGCAATTTCGTTCGCATGTATTATGAAAAAATTTACGATGAGCACCCAAATAAAGTTGAACTAACCATCCAAAAAAAATCATATCTAAAATGCCAAAACAGTACGATGGGAACTTCTTAAGATAACAATACCTATGACATTATATCTTCTCAAAATCGTAACAAATCATTAATGATAAACGGAACTGTATAATAAAGAATTAATTAGAAAAGAAAGTTGTTTAAATAATTAAATGTTTTAGAAAATAGAGATTTTGAATTAATAAATTCTTGTTGTTAATTATTATCATACAAGCTATCCGGGCATGATAAAAGACATTATAAGCGCAATAGAATTTTTTTGATGGAGAAAATATAAAAATTGATGAATGATTCGATAAGTTTGAACTGATATGCAAGATCCATAAATTCAATGGAAAATAGGAAATTTTGCCGGCTTTCACGAAAGGGAAATCGTTTATCACTCTGAAGAAAGCAGCGAAGAATGAAGATATTAGATATGAAGAAATTAAAGAATCATTACTACGACCTTTCAATGAAGCCCCAGAAGCATGCTTTTCCAAGTTATTAAATAAGAGATTCCAGATAGGGAATAATATCAATATTCATTTATCAGAAATGAAAAATCTGGCTTTTAACTCTGGAGATCTACTGGTAAATATTATAACAAACTCCTGCCAACAGAAATTGCAGCTGAAGTTAGACGACAAGGATCAACGCAATCGGTGTCATCGTTTCACGATTGAATTTAGTACAAAGACATCAATCTGTTTTTGCAGTGAAAACCAAGAATGTGCAATGCTTCATATACAACGAAAGCCATTTTGCTCGTAACTATATGAACAAGATGAAAATTCAATGCTCCCGATGTTAAATGCTTGGACATCAATCCCGATATTGTAAATCGGGAAAAGACAAAGGGATCGAGAATATAACGGCGTCTCTCTCGACCCCGAAAAGAGGCTAAAAAAGAAAGAAAGGAAACAAAATAGCAATTGTAGATCTATCTGATGCGTACATGCAAATATGGGTCGATGAGAGTATGTGGAAGTACCAATCATGCATTATAAATGAAAGGCGATATGCATTGACAAGATTCGTTTTTAGAATCAATATCAGAATAAAACAAGGAGCCAGTGCGTATATAGATGATATCTTTTTCGACGAAGAAGTGGTTCCAGCTGAAGTAGTTAAAGCCTGGTTAAGTAAATGCAAATTGAAAGAAATTGAACGTTCATCATCAACAAAAGCTCTAAGAATACTTGGTCTCTCAGTATTTATTGAAGACAGCGTATTAAAACGGAACCGAGCCAATGCCATTCGTTATGAATTCGAAGAGAATATAATGAATAGACGAGAACTGTATTCATTATGCGGTCAATTAACCGGAATTTTTCCCGTAGCAGGCTGGTTGCGGCCAGTGTGCTCATATCTCAAACGATTAAGTGAAGGAGAATGAAACCAACCGATTGATGCTCAATTATTAGATAAACTAAAATGGTTAATGAAGGAAGTCGAAAAGAACAATCCGGCTCATAGCACATGGAAAGCACCAATGGAAAACGGAAATATTTTATGGTGTGATACCAGCTCTATTGCCATTGGAGCAGCTTTGGAAATCGATGGAAACATTATGGAGACGCATGCTGATTAAGAAAAGAAAAGGACGTTTGGAACATTAATCTGTGCGAACTTGAGGCGATCGTCAAAGGCATTAATTTATGCATCAAATGGAATTTACAGTTTGTAAAAATAATGTCGGATAAGAAATCTGTGGTAAGCTGGGTGCATAATGCCTTTACATCCGAGAGAAAGATTACAACGAAAGCTTCTTCAGAAATGTTAGTTAAAAGAAGACTCAGCATCATCAAAGAACTAATTACTGAATATGAAATTAAAGCCGAAATAGAATACGTTCCAAAAAATAAAAACAAGTCTGATGTTTTAACTCGAATTCCCTCTAATTGAATTACGAAACACTCATGTAACATGGTGTTACTAGATTTTGGTGATGATCCCATCAAGAATGCAACTGAAATTCACAAATTAAGTCATTTCGGAGGAGACCGGTTGAAGTTCTTAATCAAACTATAGTATTTTAATGCAAGTATTCACGGCATTACTGAGCGCAACAGCCGGAAAGTATTCAAAATCTTACCAGAAGGAAAATTGGATTTACACGATTTACAAGCTAAAGGAAAATATGTAAAAATCTGGGTTAATCATTTCTATGGGATAAGGGATTTTGCTGCTGCTCAGGCGTTTAAATCATTTGAGATAACACGCAATGGAGAGTGGTACAAACTAAAAACGTTGGTACAAGAAATATGTGGCGAAGAAATGCAGCAAGGTATCCACTCAGCTTTAGAAGATGTAAAAGGATTCCGAAAAGTTTATCTTAAGGTGAAACAGCAATGGGTCGATGATGTAGAGTGGAAAACAATAAACACATCGAGGAAATACTCGCTAAATGAGTGTAAAACAATGAGAGCCTCTACGAGCAAGGACCCTGAGAACGAGGGAGAATGTGAAATCGTAGAAATGCCAATGGAAGTGAATCAAACAACGCCTGAAAGAAACAATTGAAATGCCAGAGAAAGGCTTTGGTGAAATTGAAGATGCTAAAAGTATTAAACTACAAATAACGTTACAATATGGGCCTATGTTGAGGGAAAAACCTATTAGAAAAAGGAAAATTATATCAGAGATTGGAGAAGACACCATGGTCATCAATGGAAAAATATTCAAAAAAAAAGAAACCGTGCATCGTTACAAATGTGGAAATGAACTGTTCGAGATAAAGCAACTCGATTAAAAAAATATGATTATTTATAAATAAATAAATTAAAAATTTTAAAAAAATGACTTGTCTTTTGAATAATAATAAAATATGTAGTGATGTCTCGTCTTTTGAAGCAGTGCGATACCCGTTAAATACCCCGAATGAAATATTTTATATTATTATTATTATTATTATTATTATTATTATTATTATTATTATTATTATTATTATTAGTATTATTATTATTACTGTCACTATTATTGTTTATATTATTGTTATTATTATTAAATAATAACTCCTTTAACTCGCAGATCCTGAACTTCTGGATCGGAGAGCGAAAGGACCACAACCCCGATTATCTGCAGCAGTAGTGTAACCAATCATCGGGAAGGGGGAAATATTTTAAAGATAAATGACTATATAATAAACATTTAAATACTATTAATTATTGTTATTATTATCGCCAGTATATTATTATTATTATTATTGTTATTATTGTTATTATCGATATATGATACTGTTATTACATAATATGGCAAAAAAAAAATAAAATCGAAAAAATTATAAGAGTAAAGAATTATTATTATTAATATTATTATTGATATTGTTATTGTTGTCATCATTATAAATAATATGAATATATTTTTACCTGAACCAAATTGTTTTGCCTTTAGTTTGACTGGTCTCTCCGCGACTATTGCACTGAGGATGAGCGTCTTGAACCTTTCTTAATTCTAATTCCTAGGGAAACATTTAAGTTATTTTCAACAATAAATCATAAAACTTAATTAATGAATGAATGATCAAATGATCACATTACTGCTGAAAGCGTTGTAAAATGAACGCGCTATTGTGAGATCCATAGACGCAAAACGCATGACTGAAAACGTCAATCGAGTTTACTGATCAGTTGACGCATTTGCCAAAGAAGCTTATTGAAATGCATTTATGAATCCAAATAAGGATTTTATAATCGATCAGATATTTGATTGATTAATAGTCAATATTTCCATCAAAAAAATAATTTATTAAAAATGGAAAATAAAGATAAGTTTTCCCATTTTAAGAAAAAGGGAAAAAAGAAATAGCCAATGAGACAGCAGAAAATAGAGCCATCTCATTGGCTGGTCGGCGAGAGTTTTCTGAAGACGTAAAATCAAAAAAAATCCAATTCACCCATGAGTAAATTCAATTAGCTCCGGAAGAGCAAAATTATATTAATAAATTAAATTCCCAGATAAAGGGAAAATTATTAGGGAGCAAAGTTCCATCTAAAATTAAATTATCTTGGAGAAAATTAAATTTCTCCAAGATATCTCTTAAATTAAATTGGGAAAATTCCCAGAAAATTAATTTAATAAAAATTTCTTCATTTATACCCATTAGATTTCCCTAAAATAAAATAAAATTGAAATAAATCGATAAAAAGAAACTTTCAATTTGAATTATCATGAGAAAAAATTATTATTATTATTATTATTATTATTATTATTATTATTATTATTATTATTATTATTGTTATGTTAATTTATGAAACTCCAATTAATACAGGAGAATATTTGATAATTGCTGCTAGCATTTTATAAATTTTCCATCATATGCTGAAAGCTTTATATTTAATATAACTGCCTGTGGAAATAAAATTGCACAAAATTAGAGAAATGTATATATTTTTAGTATTTTTATAGAAATACAAGAATTGTCACAAAGTTTCAAGTATTAATTGTCAAACTAATGGCTTTTTATTTACAAATGACTTGGAACTGAATGAGTTATAAAATTTTTAATTTTCAGCCTTAGAAAATTTTTTAAATTTCATATCAAAATTTCTATCATTTTCCATTCAACAAATTTTTTTTCAAACAAACTTCATTATAAAACTAGTTTCAGATTTGATCTGAAATTTGACATAGCTCATATTATTGGGTTTACGTGTATGTATACATATTCCATATATTATAATTATTAAAAGATAATGCCAATAAAAAGGTTTTCGTACGATATATTTCGACAGCATAACTGTCAACTTCAGGTACACAAAACCAACTAAAAATATTATGAATTAACATTTAATTAAAACAAATTATTTTTTATTAATTTAATTTTGTAATAAATAAATATTTAAAAAATATATTCAAATAACTTTTAATTAATTTAAAATTTTATTTATATAAATATTCTAATTTTTATTCATATTATAATTTTTAAAAAATAATGTAATTTAAAAATTCAATTATTTTAATAATATTAAAAAAAGTTTTTTTTAAACAACAATACATAAACATGATTTAACATACGTAAACTATTTAAAAACATTCAAAACATTCGTAGTCACAGCACTTTGCACATTAATCTTTGGATCCTATGACCTTATCAACAACGCTTCACATATCACGCTTTCCCAATAATTATTAAAACTTTTCAACAAAATTCTAAAATCAGACATTCCTATTTCACTTTTACAGCCTCTATTGTGCTCACTAATATTGGTCAAACCCTTCAATCGACAATGCTCTAAAACTCGAGTACAGAGATGACTGGAAGTCTCTCTAATGTATGTGGCATTACACCCATTACATGTAAATTGATAAACGAGATCAGAACACAATCCAACTGGAGTTTTTGATTTATTAATAAACGTATTGTGTACCTTACACGAATTAGAGACGATCTTATACTCTAAATTTCCCATCTGTTTACTTAACTTCCTTTTATAATTTGTAAAACCTTCAGAGTACGGCAATGCTAGCACATATTTAGGATCAATTTTTTTATATCTATTTTTACTATTATTTAGATCAACACTCAATTCACACTCATTTGACAAATTACACTCAGACTTTCCAAAACATGGATCCTTAAAATATTTAATCAATTTGTCAACAGTCTCTTTTATCATCAACAGTAAAAATGTTTTAGAATACCAATTCTTTATCAACAACTCAACCAATTTATCAACACTTTTTACCGAATTAGCAAAAGTAGAAGATGAAGACTATGAACGATAAATCAATCCTTTCACCTTATTTCTCTTATACTTAAATTCACAAAAGCTTTCTGAAGGTTTTACAAATTATAAAAAAAAGTTAAGTAAACAGATGGGAAAAAAATTATAATATTTATATAAATAAAATTTTAAATTAATTAAAAGTTATTTGAATATATTTTTTAAATATTTATTTATTACAAAATTAAATTAATAAAAAATAATTTGTTTAAATTAAATGTTGACTCATAATATTTTTAGTTGGTTTTGTGTACCTGAAGATGACAATCATGCTGTCAAAATATATCGTACGAAAAGTTTTTTATTGGCGTTATCTTTTAATTAAATCAATGCCAAATTTATTTAATTATTTAATTATTATTATTATTATAATTATTATTTTAATAGATCAACCAGAAAACATACATATTCGAAGGTGAATCTCAATTAAAGAGGGAGATATGTTGGGGTTAGGTAATTTTCAAAAATTATTAAAATAAATAAAAAATTTGTCAAAATAAAATA
This sequence comes from Schmidtea mediterranea, assembly GCA_022537955.1. Classification (NCBI taxonomy): domain Eukaryota; kingdom Metazoa; phylum Platyhelminthes; order Tricladida; family Dugesiidae; genus Schmidtea; species Schmidtea mediterranea. The sequence continues at coordinate 110,288,059 of CM039680.1, forward strand.
ATTAATTAAAAATAATCAAAAAATTGAAATCAATATTTTCAGGAGGAAATGGATATGTGCCGATGCCAATTGACAAGACAAGTAAGAAAATAATAATATAAAATTAATTTATGACGCCTACAAAAAGTTATTTAAAAAATACAAATTAATTAATCAATTAAAATGACGAAAACGAATAAATTAAATTAGGGATAAATTCTCCGAATTGTATAAATTTAATTACCAAGGGAACTGATTATTCCCCACTGTGATTTATTTCGTAGTGTTCTCCCGGGGAACGGCCGAAGCGGACAAAAGATGAAAGTATATTGTTTAACTAGTTCCCCAGGAGTCCAATGTAAATTGCCGTAAATCAGATTAATTGTTTGAGGAGAGATTTCCTATATAAGAGAGTCTCAAATCAACAAAGGGGACAAAAATAATTTCGAAAAATTGCGAGTGACAGAAAAGTTAAAAAGATTCGTGAGATTGAAAAATAACTAGTCAGACTTGTCAAGGGTATTTTAGTAGTTAATTGAAAAGGCGGCTTCCCGTGGGGATTCCTGCCATTATTGTAAAAGTAACATTCGAATCGTTGTGAAATTGTTGGTATCGAATAAAAGTTTTCCTGTGTTGAGTTATTCCAGTATCATTTAAAGAGCACGTGGAGTCAGAGCAAACAGTTCTAATGAACCAAATAAAGTAATAACTCAACACGATTTAAACTCTACAGGGGAAGATCACACATTCTAATCCACCGGATGGATATATGGATTCAAGAAAATGTTTCGCAAAAACTTAATATAAGTGTAACAATATCTGATTTGGCCTTAAAGTGTCTTTTTTGCTTATTATCCCTCATGACGCTGCACTCGAAGATTTGGTGCAAATGCAATTCGTCCGACACTAGGTTACATTTCACTTTACTCCCTCATAATGATACACTTATCTGTTCCTTCTCCGATACTCTCGACCTTGTCTACTCATTTTCATTTTATGGGCTGTATTTTTATTTGTGATGATTTGATCATATATGATATAATAAGTATATTTATCCCTCATCCTTACCTCAAGCATGATTGTACGACAAAGGGGAACGATGTCTTGGTTCCTGACTCTGGACTTCTCTACTCTATTTTCATAATCAAGCGTTTCCTTACAGGCCCATTTACGTCATGCAAATACAGCATTTTTCTGTCTAGTAACTTCCATTTATTTTTAATATTCAATGCCTCATGTGAGCTTTATTTATACCAACCCCGATCTGAGTGAGTCAGAAAGTTTGTTTACCTTATTTTATTTATTGTTCACTGAATGTTTTGCCGATACTATTAATCATTTACCACTCATTCACATTTGCTCAGAGAAATAATGAGTTCTCTATATAATTTGTTACCAAATAAGATTAAGTTAATGTCATTTAGCTGTTCGGGCAATTAATAATTGAGTCGCCATCGTGTTGTTGACTTTCAAAACGTTGTGCGGTAATTATTGTGCTGGCAGTTAATCTCATTAACTCGTTTAGGTAGTGTTAGTTAACATTGGCTCGGGTTTCAGATTGTCTTCGTGTCTCTTCGTGAATCAGTCTGGTGTTTATTCTGATTAGAATTTCTGCACGAATATATAGCCCTGTTTAACTGATTTTATTTCAGTTAGTGTTGACTTTGGATTGATTGAGCTGTTTTCAATGTTATTTGCAATGATTTCGGGTAGTGATTTGAAAAGGTTCTTTTTATTAATAGTTCGATTCATTACTCTAACTTTACTATGGTTCAATCAGACGCGTTTCAAATACTCTTTAACTTTAAAAATTCTTACCATTATGTAACTTAACTGTTGACCTCTATTTAATTTTAAAATATTCTTATCCAACTTACCATACTTTACTTTAGGCACCTTAATTTACTTAAATTTATTCGAACGTACTTTAAATTACTTTGATGTACTCTAATGTAATTAAATTTACTTTAATATACTCTAATGTAGCCTCATGTACTTTAATTTACTTTAGACCCTTTAATTTACCTTAATGTACTCTAATATATCTTAAATTACTTTAGGAACCTTAATTTACTTAAATGTACTCTAATGTATCTTAATTTATTTAAATGTATTTTAATGGACTTTAATTTACCTTCACTTACCTTAATTTACTTTAATATACTCTAATGTACTGTTGGGCCAAGACACGATTTTGTTTTAATGGATCGGTAACAGCACGCAAACACAGCACGCAGATTTAAAATCAGAACCATAAAACATCAATTAACGATGTAAAAATATGAGAAAGAAACAATTAAATATAAAATCGGATAAACACAAAAGTAAATTAAAATAATAACAAAGTGCAACAAGATCCGCACTAAATAAACACAAAAAAAACACGAGAACACGAAACATTTGACCAAAATTTGACAATTTACCAAAAAAAAGCGAAAGTCCATGAAAATGCAACTAAAATTAAATAATTTGAATTGGAAACAATTCAATTAAAAACTTAAAAATAAAATTGTCAAATTAAACCTCGAAAATAATAAAATTAGAATATACCAGAAAATCACAAGGTCAAATTTTTGTTTTACTACATCAAATTTAACATGCAAGGTTAGGGTCGTACAATAGCTATATATACCGATTCATTTTCACAGAATTTTAATACAGTCTTAATCAGTTTTGATTATTCTCAACCAGGAACTAGTTTAAAGCAGAATCAATTTTCAAATGTGAGTGGAGGAATGCTCGAAAACTTTCTCCGCGTCGCGTCCATAAAACCTTATATGAGGTCTGTTTGGGCGTCGGCGTGGGGGAAGATTTGTAATGACGCTTGAGGAATGATGTACATTAATTACGGATACCATATGCTATTATATTCAAATAAAAGCTCTAACTGAATTGTCGATGTCGAAATTTTTCCGGCCCGCAGCCGACACACCACCACAAGTCAATAAACTATACATAACCCAACCAAATTGTGTATGTGCGGTGTAAATCTGCCAATAATTCGTGCCCGTGAAGGCTACGGCGTGAGAACGCAGTAGCTGAAACGTAAATTTTCATTCTGTATAAGGGAAGTTGTGTTGGAGAGGGAACAGACTTTTGGCTATTCCATCATCACTCAATTCCTAGAAATTCGACCTTAAATTATAATAACAAAATCGGCTCAAAATCAAAACACTGAGTGGTCCAGCGGGCACTCATAAATTCGTAACATCAACATAAATTCGCCTAGGATCAATTAAGGGAAGGTGACGGGGAATTTAATGACAAAAATCGTTGCTATGATTCCTAAATCAGCCAATTTATTATGATATCTAGTTTAAATTATTGAATATGACTTTAAATTTGATAGGATATCTAAATTATTTAAATTTGACATGACTGCCAAATCAAAGTGTTGTTTATGACTCTAAATTAATATGACTTCTAGATCATCATGACGGCTAACTTAAATTGTGGGCTATGATCCTAAATTCTTTAAGATTTTCCAAATTATTGTACAGTAATGCCATAATTGTCAAAATTCATTTTTTTAAAATTATAAATAGTACTTATCATAATGTAGAATTGAAGTAATTTAAAGTTATTGTATAGTTCCTAAATTTACCTGTTCACTCTTTACGGCGTCGACAATTTCATAATTCAACATTTTTATTTTATTTTTATTGTGTTTTTTAAACAGTAGCATTTGATAATTGAACAGGGTATGATTTAAACGATCCGTTAAAACAATAATTTCGATTTTATATTTTATGTAAATTTTTCTGGGTAATCTTCTTTAATTTAGCATCAAACAAGAACGAACGGTAAATTCTAGGTAATCTTAATTGGAGTAATTCTAGTTGGTAACTATTCGAATTTCTAGTAGGATAACATTGGGTTATTAATATTCACCTAAATTCAGGCGCCTTAATCCGCAAATAGCTGATCCCTATAAAAATTTCTGATAGATGTGAGAGCTGGAAGGACACGAAGCCTGTAATACGTTGTCGACATAAGCGAATTAGCTTGCAATAAAGATGCCATGAGGACGATAGATCCCGTCGGACAGGTCAGGATAGGTACACATACTTCAGACGACTCAACTACACTGCTAGTGGCACAGAAGTAGACTACCCTGTAATTTATATATATTTATACATATGTTTCTAATTATGACATGCGAACACTCAACTTCCGTGAACCCACCACACCACATACGACCGATCCACGAAACCCTCCCCACAATAAGTTAACATATTTGATTGTTACAGAGGCAAGATTTAGCATTAATATCCATCTATTTGTTTTAGACAATTCATGGGTCACGCTGCGATTCCCGGTACACTCGGCTGCCCGGTTTCGGCAAGCGATTTGGGACACGGGATTCCCGATCTCGCCGGTCAGAGAGTCCCGGATGAGAGGCCAAACGAACAGCGATGACACCGACCTCCCAATCGTCGCAATCAAACGGGAACCCGGTCGCAACCCGGCCCGGAAAATCAGAGGTCAAGCGGAATATCTGCTCGCGCGATTAGAAGAGCACCAGCCGCAGACGGACCGTCAAGTGGAGAAGGCCAGGAGATATTTAAAAGAAGTCAACCGGGACATAGCCGCCGGTCGAATCCCGAGTACGGACGGGTACGCCCCTCCGTACAATACCTCGTTCACTTTAGATGACCCAAGACTGGACATAACGACAATCAACGTGGTTGTCTCGAAAAAGGTATTGCCGCGAGAAATACGGAACAGAGACCCACAATCAAGCAGCCATCGTGAGTATCCATACGCTCGGGAATACCCAGGACGAAGATAGTGGTCCAGTATGAACCGAGAATGACTAATTAAATCTTGTAATATGAATATAATTTTTCTCTTGAGTTTTTGCTTGATTAACAAACATAGAAAAGTCATAGAAATAATTAGATTAATCGAAGTAGTACAAACTTAACAGGCCTAAGCATGGCTTAATAAAAGAATATAATTCATGAAATTTTATCTGAGTTTATATCACGTTTCTATTATAGACATGAATCCTTATCAAATTCTGCAACAAGAATTAACGCAGTTGCGGAAAACCAACGCAGAACTTCATCAACAGATATTACAGCTGACTATGGAAATCCAACGAATCAAGGCCACATGGTTGGAGCTAGACAAGGTAAAACTCCTTTACCAAAAAATGACAGCTGCTCAAAAGGGTTAAGCTGAGAAGAAGCAGCTCAACCAGAGCCAGAAAACGCAGATCAGAGGCCTGGAGGTAGCGTTGGCGGTGACCTACCCTCTAGTATTCGCCCCAGCGCAGTTGGCCTACAGAGATGACGCGGCCACTTTGAATCCCGCCTCCAAACCAGTCAAGCATCGGCCGGGAAAATCCGAACGAGCTAAGCGTCAAGCGGCTTGGGTGAAAGACTCCTAATCATGCGGACATTTTCTTACTCTATTATTCAATAAATAGTTGTGAATGTTTTTAGAAATTCAGTTGAATTGTGTTAATTCCAACTAAATAACTTCGAATCAGAAACAAGCTGAGTAATAAGTTCAATGATATTCAACATCAATAAGGGACCAGAAAAAGAAACCACACGTAGACCTTCTAGCTGTAGTGGGTTGGACCCATCTTGAGGTCGGGCCAGAGTAGTTCCTGTGTGGCGCTCAACTTTGGGGATCTCAAAACCAATGGCTACATTACAAAAGTTACCTAGCAACGGGTAACCATTGGGGACAAGGAAATATTTACATCTGAGGTCAAGGTTATCCAGACCATTGAGCCCACAGTACTTTACTTTAGATCCTTTAATTTACCTTAATTTACTTTGGTATTTTAACATATTTTTATCTAGAGCCTAAATTTGCCTATGAAAATTATATGAACAAATATTAAGTGTTTTTTTAACATGCATGTGGGGTTAGTGGTGTTTATGACTTTGACCCCTTACATATAATGCTATACTACTACCACTAGTTACTCGGTGCTAAGCAACTTTGGTAATGTAACAAATGGTTCTGAGACCGTCAAAAGTGAGCTTTGTTACCAAAACTGCTAAGACCCGGTCTACAGCTGGTTCAGTGAGCTACCGATAGAATGTATATGCTCGTCTTGCTTTTAAGTCCTTACTTTCTTCATGTGATTCCTCATCTGATTTGTAGTCTAGCCTTAGTAAAAATATCTTGACAGTCGCCTGATTGAAATATCAACCAAATTAAAAATAACCATTTATTTGTAATGCTACAAACGATTTTATTTACAGATGGAAATTAAATTTAAATTCACAAGAGGTTCATCTAACGGTATTTACAATCGTTGTAGGTTATCTTTTGGTGGTTGAGGTCCTCGGCACCCTCTTCCTCACATGGTTTTAATCAAGTAGCTTGGTTCTTATTTCGAAACAAATCATCTCAACGAATAAATAAATTACAATACAAAATTTTATTGGATTATTACAAATGTTTATCATATGCAACCGATGTTACATTTACATTAAACAACATTGCACAGTGATGTTCACAATCAAAATTCAATTGGCTTTTAGTTGCAGGAACCGTCGGCGCTCCCTCTATGGTCGCCCTGGTCTTGTATGAGTCTTTGGCTTCCCTTGGGGTTCCTTTGGACATGTCCGATCCTGATAGGCAATTTGTGCCGGGGCAAATACCAAGGGGTACGTGACAGCACTCCCATCTTGGCTTGCCGCTACTGCCACTTCTAATCCTCTAATTTGAACCTTTTGAGCTTGATTCAGGGCCTTCTCTTATTTCCACCCTCTTTGGGCCGTGGTGAGTCGCTGGTAAATTTGTTTCACCCGAGAGGGTTCGATCCATGTAGCTTTGGTTTGCTGGAGCTCGTGACTGAGTTGCACACATTGCTGGTGTAGGTCGATATTTTCAAGTCGCAGCTTTTTAAGCTCCATTCCAATCTCGTTGATTGCGTCCATGGCTGAATTTATAGACATAGTTAATAAAATGCATTAGCTACAAATTTACAAAAACAAAATATACATGGGAAAAACGGGTTTAATTTTAATTAATCGTATACTGATTTACTGATAATGATCTTGATTAAATTCTCCAATCACAACATCATCACAATCTAAATCTACAATAAAGTTTTTCAAAACACCAAAATAGAGATAAAGACTAAACAATTTATTTTTATCATTACAAATTTAGTACAGATTCATTTTTTAATTCTATGCCTGTTTTTTCCATGCGGCGTTTCACGCTTTAGAGGACGTCGCGAATAGGCATGCTCTTCGCTCATTCTATTGGTTAGTGTCTCCAGAATGTCGGGTTGAAGAAGATGTTTTGGGTACAACTTGATGCACCGGTGAGTTGAGCTCCAGGAGGGTTGGATCTTCTGGATCGAATGCTACACTGTAATCGGGTATGTAGCCATCAGAGCTTGGAATGCGGCCAATGCCGATATCTGCGTTGATCTTCGCCAACCGTCTACGTTGCAAGTTGGCTTTCCATCGGTATTTTCTTTCGAGGTGTTCGAATTGTTGAAGTGCCACCTCGGCTTCATGGTGTATTTCTCGAGCCGGATTTCGCCCTGGCTCCCTTTTTATGGCGAGACTGGCAGCTCCACGTCTTCGTCATACCGATTCTGATTCCGGAGAGGCCATTCTGGTGTACTGTGCTTAGATAGGGAGTATCCACGATCCCAATGGGATTGTCGGTAACGTCCGGCGAATTTGTTGGGGATCGTCAATGTGATGGTCGGTTGTCGTCCGTCCAACGTTCCCGAGAATTTCCTGTTGCTAGTACATTAAATATCATTGTAATTTTAACAAGCGATATCATACATCGCAGATTCCTAATAAATCATTCACAAAACAAAAAAATAATTCCTAATTAGATGAATATACATGAAAGTTTACGAAACGAAAATATCTCATTCATTAGAAATAAATTATATTATTTTACAATTACTCGATTGTGTTTATGCTCTCAGACAAGGTAACTTACTTCCTTACAGATCGAACATAATAAAGCCATTTCCAATTCGAATCAATCGTACTCATAGTTAAAAACGGACAACAATATTTCATCTTTGTGCCCAAGTAACATAAGGAATACGACGATTACTTACCTACGGCAGCATTTATTTACCGAGATTCTTATCGAGAATGAAAAATAAATCCAAGCTAATTTATTTATTGATGATTACTACTCTTATAAATTTACGAATAAAACTGAATTTGCATTATGTATAAATTAATACAAAAATGAAACCAAATTTATTACTAAAAAATAAACCAAATACACATTATTTATTGAATTAAATTTATATAAATTAAATCTAAATTTTAGATATCAGCAATGAAGTGTCCTACCCGCAGCATGGTCCTTGGCTTATACTGACGTTCTTCGTTCTTCGCTGAGCTAGTTCTGTGATGAATTACATCACGCTTCTTCGATCGGTTCACATTTAAATTTGACATATTGTGGAAAATAATAGATCTTACCAGGTCAGCTGGTATTTATATTGAGTTCCACGTGACCTATACAATCACAAGAATTTAATTTTATTCCATGGTTCGTGGCCGCTGCTTATTGGCTAAATTATAATTGTTACTAACCAACTTCTTCTCTATAAATGATTATCGCTTCAAGAAATTTCGATTGTTCACATCACTAGCAGCAGTTCTGAGCGGGGTGCGGATGTGCGTTAATGGTAGATCTCTTCTATTTCTTCCAGTTGATGTACACGGAGTTTTGGTAGCTAGGTAGTGTGCGACTATTCAAGATCACACGGTGGATTAATTTATCATTACGTAATATTTGATATTTATTAACTTTAGACATTAACGTGAAATTGGAATTTAACTGTCGTAACATTCTTTCTGAATATTCTAAATATTTCGATATCTCCAATGACACAATGATAAAGCCAGTTATATTCCGTCAGCAGATTCAGAGTTGTTGTCAGGTTATCCCCAAATTTCAATTCCTTGATCTCAATGACACTTCTCAAACGATATCGATCCTCAAAAACCACTAAGTGACTAATTTGGGACAACTAAAATTTATCTGCGACGTTGATTGGGTGGTAGTTCGTGACAAATGTGTCCTCTGATAACTATACTAAAACATATGGCATGCAGGGGAACTTTACAATTTACTATAGTCGTTTTGTACATTCGTTTGATACTGCTGTCGTAGACAATTTCCCTCCGTTGTTGGGATATAATCACTTGGAATTTTCAGGTAGGTTTTCGGTTTTTTCTAATTATTAGTTTATTCTTTTAGGGTAGATTTTTATGACAGCAAAATTTGCTCCTAACGGATAGCGTACTCAACAGTTATGGTTTTTGGAATCGGATTCGGAAATCCTTTATATACTTTTCGCGAGGGATCCGACATATGGACTAGCGGTAAAGTTATCTATTAATCATCGTTATTAATAAATCAGTTCGTTAGTTGTCTTGTTATTTCTTTTATGTCTTATATAGCGAAATGGTTGCTATTTCCTGCGATTATTTATTTGGGCCCTTTTATGTCTCTATTCTTGTCATTTATTAGGATTGTTTGGGGCGGGGGAATTTTAGCACTGTTAAGTTTCGAAATTTTATGGTTGTTTTGTCGTGATACTCGGCTGTTATTTTACGGTTTCTGTTTTTCAATGATTGGGTGGGTATTCTCGTACCTAACCGGCGCCAAATGATTAACACTAATTTTACTGACTCAACTTTTCAGAGTGGATCCTCTTATGCTTCGCTCCTACTCGTTCTTGACCTTAACTAATCCTTAGGTGATTAATTTATTGTTTGTATACTAGAATTCGCTTTCGTTATTACGATAGCATTTTATATTTTTTTCGGTTTTAAAACATAATTACTATCAATACCACTGGATATGGTTTTATGCGTATTATAATTTTACTTTTGATTTTATGGATTATATGACCGTTGTGACCGTTACATCGATTTCCGCAAGCTCCCTTCCCATTAACCGAAATTTGATCCTAACGTATATGTATGTTTACATTAGAATTTAGGAGTGCCCACTGGACTACTCGGTGTGATAATTTTGGCCGATATGTCTCAAATTTTAGGTCAAATTTTCGGGAGTGGAGTGAAAAGGAGTCAGCCAAAAGACTGGTTCCCGATCTCCACACTGCCCCTATAAGCGAAAATAATTTGACGTTCGAACACGTCATTACGCACGGCAAGGTCTCTCACGGCCACGAGCTATTGGCGGATGAACCGCACTTACACCGCTCGATAGTGATGTCTGATTTTAATTACTTGCTGTTGTGTGGCTGTGGGCCGGAAAAATTTCGACAGTAGTAAAACAAATTCATTTTCTCGAATCATATAATTGCTCATAATATACATCGAATAGTTACATCATTCATATGACATACTCATAATAATCGTTCATGCTCACTTTGATAGTTCCTGGTAAATAATAGTTATAGACTTTTTGTTCCGGACGCTTTGTTATTCAATACTGTTTTTTCTGTTAAAAAAACGCAAGAGCTTTTTAAGAGAAAAAGAGATCCCTCACAAGTGATTAAATTTATGCGAAAATGAATTGGTATTTATACCTATTCTGTGACCCTAACCTTGCGTGTTAAATTTAATGCGATAAAACAAAATTTGCTCTTGAAATTATATGTCTAATCTAACTCTAATTTTTATTATTTTCTCGTTTCTTAAATTCGTTTCTTAAATTTTTAACTAAAATTATTTTATTTTACTTCAACTTTTTCGATAAATTTTTGTTTTCTATTTTTTGGTCAAATTTTATGTTATTTTGTTATTTTATGTTTTTTCGTGCAGATCTTGATGCATTTTGTTATTATTTTAATTAATTTTTATGTTTTTTGATTTTATATTTTAATTATATCTTTCTCGCATTTTAAGGTGTTTATTTGATGTTTTATGGGTCTGATTTTAAATCTGCATTTTGTTTGGCCAGTACTAAATTTTGTTTAAATGGATCGGTAATAGCGCGCAAATACAACATGCAGATATAAAACCGGACCCATAAAACACCAACTAACCATGCTAAAATATGAGAAAGAAAACAATTAAATATAAAATCAAGAAACACAAAAGTAAATTAAAATAATAACAAAATGCAACAAGATCCACACGAAATAAACACAAAAAAACATGAAAACACGAAAATTTCACCGAAAATTGACAATTTACTTAAAGAAACAAGAGTTCATGAAAGTTAGAACTAAAATTAAATAATTTGAATTTGAAAGAATTCAATTAAAAGCTAAAATCTAAAATTGTCAAACTAAATCATAAAAATAAGAAAATTAGATTTTAGAATATACAAAAATTTCCAAGGTCAAATTTTGTTTTACTACATCAAATTTCACACGCAAGGTTAGGGTCACAAAACAGGTATATATACCAATTCATTTTCACAGAATTTTAATCAGTTTTAATCAGCTTTTGTTTGCTAAAACTCGAACACTCGTCTTAACGTAAATTCACTTTCAAACGGAACACTCGAACTCTTGATCACTAAATCGAACTATAAACGCTAATTGAAAACCACTAACGAAACTCTGATACGAATTTATCAAAGGTAAGCAGTAATGACTTACCGGCATTGTAAATGGATGTGAAATTAGTACCAATTGTAAATGAATGTGAAATTAGTATCGAAAAATATACTATAAACCTTATCGAACTAAACTGTCTCGAAATTTTTGCGGCCCACAGCCACACACCAACAAGTCAGTAAAATCCTACATAAAGACCGAGTAGTGTAAGTGCGGTGTAAGTCCGCTAATACCTCATACCCGTGAGAAATCTCGCCGTGGGTAACGACGGACTCGAACGTCAATTCATTATCATAGGGGCAGAAGGTAGATCGGGTGTCAATTTTTTGGCTAACTGCCTTTTTCACCTACTCCCGAAACATCGACCTAAAATATCAATACTCATCGACCAAAATCTTAACACCGAGTAGTCCAGTGGGCACTCTTAAAATATAATGTGAACATACGAAATTCTTAGAAACAACGTGAGGTTAAAGAAAAAGGGGCTGGCGGAAATCGATGTATCGGACTTATTCAATTAATATTTACTAATGAAATTACGATAGTAATTGAGGATTTACACGATAAATTCAATAAAATATAACGTTTTGAAAATATAATTAAACATACAAAAATAACTGCAAACTCATTAATTATAAGACGGCAAAAGCTAATTGCTAAAAAAGGGGGCGACGTAACCACTATAGAATAAAAGAGATCTTATAGCATGGTCAATGAATATCGAGAGACGTTTATTCCAACTCAGTAATAACCACGATTTTACTAACCCAAATAACACTAAAATTAAATGATAAAAGAAATCACAATAATCATAACGATAAAAATTCATCATGGACCTCCATGCAAGGGCCCCTCAGACCATTTCCTCTTTCTCCCCGAGGTTCAATTGATTTTCTCATTTATCCAAATCCCTCTTCACCATCACCATTAGGTAATTAAGTAAAATGTAGCGAATACTGTGGTGTAAATGGAGAATCGTCTGAGGAAATTGAGGATGCGAAGGTCATCTCCATTTATAAATACTTCTATAATAACACTTCTAAGGTCGACTTGAATCACGATGACTCGCCAAAAAGCCGACTACCGAACGTGAGACTAATATGTTAAATTATATAGTAATAGAGGCAGATTAAAATGATTTATTTTTATCACATCCAACGATCCCGAGCACCGGAGCAGTGCACTCACAACTTGAAATTGCCCACTGGGTAGAGAGAGCAGATAGGAAGTACCGTTCGGTAGCAGTTGCGACAGATTTGAGATTCAGGGTAAGCCAAATGAAAATCTCCCGAATTTCGGGAGTGGAGACAGGAACGGCTAAATTAACAACAGTAAATTAACTAATATAGGGAGAATCATTAGGTAGTACCTTGTTGGAGAGCTTGAGAGTCCCGATCACGAGACATAAAATAGATCGCAGAGAACGTCCGCCTGTGGTTGGGAAAATTCTCGTCACATTTAAACGAGCAAGCAAATTTATAATTCCCACTTTCTCATCCAATCAGGTAGGCTAAAAACAACAGGGCAAAATCCTCATGGATAGAGATATAATCGCTCCAGTCAAACAAGAAATCACAGGAAATTTATTTGCAGTAGAACCCACCCTCATGATCGATAATGAGAAATTCGTTGAATGGCCAATTTACCAATGTCACTACAAATTCCGCTGCACACCAACTACGATCAATAGCAGAGAAACTCTTCAACAACCAATCGGCTAGTGCTACCGCCAAATCAGGTCTCTACCCACCCCGGGTTAGAGAATATCAACAGCCTACATAAATGCGAACTAGACAGTATCGGACGTCATATTTACTTGATTTTTCAATAGTAGCACTATGTCTAAATTGAATGCACTGAACTTTGATAGATCTATAGTGGAGATGACGGAGAAAAGCGGGAAATTCACCAGGAGCGATGAAATATATTCGAAACAGATACAAATCCACCCGAAAAGATACAAGGCGGACCAAAGGCATGCTTCTGAAGGAGATAATCGCGAGGAATGTTTGGCAAGTATGACCGACCGTTCTATAAGATGCCTATTTTTTGTAAATTCAATATAATTTTCTTCGAATGCGTAATTATTTTTTGTTCTAAAGGAAATATTGCAAGCGGCTAATAGTATGAGTAATAGTTAACTTATTTAATATTTGAATTAAGCATAATCAATTTAGAGCTATTTATTTTGGATATTTTGAATTAAAGATAATCAATGTAGAATTATTTACTTTAACTATTTTGAATTAAGGTTAATCAATGTAAAGTTATTTATTAATAACCAACGTAGAGTTATTTATTTTAGGTATTGTGAATGAAAGATAATCAAAGTAGAGTTAATTTTCTTAGGTATGTTGAATAAAAGTTAATCAATGCAGAGTTATGTATTTAGAGACGTTCAGTGAAAGTTAATCAGCGTACAGTGATTTAGTTTAGCAGAGATACCATAAGTACTAGGTAATTAATACAGAGTTATCTATTATAAGTAAAAGTCGATTAAAGGTATAGTCTTCTATTCCAAAATGAGATAACGAAGTAATCGTTTCTTAGCATATAGTTATTTAACTCTGGAGGGAGATTTTACCAGTAACTAAGATTTATTAATAATAGTTAATGGAGACGAAATCTTTAGTTTTAGGATGAGGGTCTATGAGTAATTTATTCAAGTCGACGATGATTATTTAGAATGATACTATTGAGTCTAGAATGAACCACTGTAAAGGACTAATATTTGCCAGTGACGTACGCCAACGTAGTTGCACAATGGTTAGATTAGGGTGATTTCTCGAGAGATAAAAATGATGTTTAACGGTGCGCAATGGATCGCGAATCAAATACTTTTATCATTAATTTCATCAGGTACATCCAGTAGCAGCTGAGTCGACACTGACCGTACTACATTAACAGTCCCAAATCGATTCGCGGGGAGATACCGCCAAGCCTTATGGGATCGAGAGTTTTCAATTTTGACTTACGGTAACTCCGGATGGCCGTGCCGGAACCCAGAGAGTCAAGACAAGGATATTGAACTCCCCAGCATTCTCATTAAAAGGAAGCCGGGCAGAAATCCAGCCCGAGAGATCAGGCAGAGGGCGAAAGGTGAACTCCATCGGCTCGAACAGCTGGAATGGCGTTATAGATACCTGGCAAATCGACAGAGAGAGCATCTGGCTAGGATAAATAGAGATATTGGCAGCGGGTGTATCCCAAGCTCAGACGGGCACCTGCCCAACTACGGAGTGGCCAACGATCCCCGGGATCCGGCCCTCCTCGAATGCGACGCACTCGTTCATCTGGTGGTCCCGAAGAGTCTGTTACAGCCAGACATTCGGAATACATAAAAAAAACCCATATAAATTGATATTTGTCGTGTATTTTATTAAAATAAATGTGTCTCTTTTAACTATGCATTTATCTTGTTTTGAATAATTCTGATAAACGGCTTTCACCCAAGATAGAACTCACCCCTGAAATAGCAGTGAATGGAAAATTAGGTAAACTTTGATGCTCTGATTCACTTACGATTCACTAAATGTGTAGCACTATGATTTATCAGATATTTCTCTCATTTAGGAAAATCAGACATGAATGCACTACAAGGAATTAGGAAGGAATTAAATAAGCTCCACCAAGAAAACGATAGCTTTCATCAACAGTGTCTAGAAATAAGCCGCGAACTACAGTGGGTTAAGGCTACTTGGGAAAGGTAAAGCGGCTCTACCAAAAGATCGACGCCGCCCAAAGTGGATGCCAGGAAGAGAGAACCCTGAATCAAGCCCAGAAGACTCAGATTCGCGGGCTAGAAGTAGCCGTAGCGGCAAACCAAGAGGGGAGGGCCGTCACATATCCCTTGGTGTTCGCCCCAGCTCAAGTGGCCTATAAAACCGCGACGATCCCAATGGATCAACAAAGCGAACTAAAGTCCCGCGCAAGGCCAGGGAGGGCCGAAAGGAGGTGACAGAAACAGCAGAGACTCCATTAAAACTGAAATTATCTCTATCGTGTAATGTATTTAATGAATAAAAAAATTTCGTTTGTCGTTTGTTTATTTTCCAAAGATGAATGTATAGACGATGCGAATAATCTCTCCGAGGATCGGCAATGGCATAGACTAAAGTAGAGTGAGTGAAGGACCTAAAAGAAAATAAGACGAGCATAGACCTTCCATCGGTAGCTCGCTGAACCAGCTGCAGACCGGGTCTTAGCAGTTTTGGAAACAAAGCTCACTTTTGCCGGTCACAGAACCATTGGTTACAATATTGTGGGGTTTATGGTTTCGATAACCTTGACCTCAGATGTAAATACTTGCTTGCCCCCAATGGTTACCCGTCGCTAAGCAACGTTGGTGATGCAACCATCGGTTTTTGAGATCGCCAAAGGTGAGCGCTCCTTAAGAACTACTCTGGCCCGATCTCAAACTGGGTTCAACGCACTACCGATAGAAGGTTTGTGTGCGATTTTCTCTTCTTGTCCCAAACTATCCAATCTAATAACATCTAACATATTGTTGGTGGACTTTCGATTTTCTAATGAAATTAGCATTAACATCATATGACATACCAGTAAAGGAAGTCGATAAAAATTATTTATTAAATGACGACAAATCATTGTTGTATTATTCCTTGATCAATTTTTCAGCTCGACGTTTTACACATTCAGATTTTCCGGGTCGATACCACGTTGGTTTAGTTGCCGGTTTTGTAACTGTCATTGCCTCTGGATAGGCTAATTGCGACGGGGCGAAAACTAGCGGGTTGGTTACCGCAGCCCCCTCTTGACACGCCGATAACGCTACCTCTAGACCCCTAATTTGGGTCTTCTGATTTTGGTTGAGCTGTTTTTCTTCAGCCCAACCCTTTTGCGTCGCCGTCATCTTTAGGTAAATGCGCTTCGCTCTACTCGGCTTCACCCATGTGGCCTTAGTTTGTTGCACCTCTTTAGTCAGCTGTAGGATTTGTTGGTGAAGTACAGAGTTGGCTTTCTGCAGTCGTATTAGCTCTCATTGTAGGGTCTGGTCGGAGTTCATATCTGCAATAGAAGTGTGAAATTTACTCAAAACCAATAAATGCTAATTATTTTATTATAGGTCTTCAGGTCTACGAAACGGGTTTATGACTTGAATGATATACTTCTATTAAAATTATCAATTAACTTTACCTAGAAAAGACTTAACTAAAACATATATTTTTACTAAACACTAGAGAATCATCAAGGGGAATTAAGTCTCAGATGTTATCGGTTCGAACTCCTTCGCGGAACTCCACGAGCATATGGGTGCTCGCGATGGGTGTTGGATGGTTCGTTTACTCTCCTTGATCTTTCTGGCCAAATTCGGCGGTGAACCACCACGTTAATCGCTTCCGTTGGCACATTTTGACGGGGGTCGTCTAAATTGAAGGACGTGTTGTACGGAGGGACATACCCATCCGTACTTGGGATCAGCCCATTTGCTATGTCTCGGTTGATTTCGTTCAAATGCTGTTGTGCTCTCCGGACTTGGCGGTTGATTTGCCTCTGGTGCTCTTGTAAGCGCGCGAGGAGGAACTCTGCTTGCCCTCTAATTTCCCGAGCCGGGATCCGGTCGGCTTCGCGCTTTATTGCGATGAATGGAAGGTCCGTGTCGTCTGTACTTGTCCGATCTTCCGTCCGGGACTCTCTGACGGACGAGATCAAGAATTCCGCGTCCCACATTGCCTGCCGACACCGAACAACCGAGTGTGCCGTGAAACACAACGTGATCCGGGACGCATCAATCCAGGAATTGGCTATAGGAATAAAGCAGATATTATTTTAACATGTCCAGTTTAAACTCCAATAATTGGTGATCGAATTATTGCGGGTAAGTCTTTCGTTTATCTGGTCGGAGTTCGTCTCGATGATTTATGGGAATTGATTAATTACGTTTTTGGGCTGTAGGAGGAATATGGGTGTAGCCTATTTATATAGGATATAATCATACTATTAGGTAGTCTACTGTGAGTACATTTATCACGGTCTGTTCGTCGAGATACTCTAGTATTGTCGTTACGGTACTTTGCAGCGGGTAATTTGACGTTGTTGACATTACTTTCATGGTATATTCCGACTTTGTAACGATTTTCAGCTCTCACATACCATTAGTTATTTAATTAGGAATAAATATCTGAGCTTCAGAGTAATGATTTCAGATGGAAAATGTTGACACTTTTATCCTAAATAACACAAAAGAAAAATTCCTTGAACAGTTACGGGAATAAATAAAGTCGTCGAACAACAAAAAAATATATATTACCAACCAAGCCATTATTTATTCCTATCTGACCTAAACATAGGGATCAAAGATTACTATATTAATTCAATGTAATTTCAAACGTTATTCGTAGTAATATTTAAGAAAGAACATTCAAAGGAACCTTGAAAATAAAATCTAATTATTATTGAAATAAATATCTATTAACAATTTCAAAGTTAACACCGGTATGATTGAAAATTAAAACATTACATACAGAATATCATTACTATAAAGGATTAACATCAAAAAACAAAACTGGAAACTATGTAATAAATTTAACTTGTTTTATGCTCTAGCCTGCAGCTCGAATACTAATGGTCTATGAAAGCTGAATCTCGCCTTTCTTCCTACAAACAGATCAAATTGACGTCGGGTCGTGGATTACATTGGAAAATCTTAAATAGGTTTCATTTTCTCACTAACTGGGCCTATGAATAGTATTTTATTTCACTTGGGTAATCATTTGAGGTTCATAGCACGAATTTAGAGGCATAAGTTATATGCGTTAAAAACATATTAGGCTCATCAAAATTCTGGGTAAGTGTCATCTTCGGGATCCGTGCGGAGTCATCTGTGTTAATTTCTTGGGCTAGTTCTCGGAGAAGCAATTAAATCTTATAGTCAATAATTCATGGTATTTACCTTCTCGAGTCCTCTCTCGGGCTTCCATGGAGATTGGTTCAGTTTCGGTCTCTCGTGATCTCTTATTCGAAGAGTTTTGGAAGTCATTAGTATGCTAAAAATGAATGTCCTATGCATATCATTCGCTTATATCAGCGTGAGTATGTATGTCTAGATAGACAGAAGTGAAATAACAAATCGCATATTCTGTCGGCACACTTACTACTGTCAACGGTTGTGTACCGATATGTCACTACTTCTGACTAGGTGAGTGAATTTTTAACTATAATCTAGCTCTAATCGATCGGAATCCAGACAGGTGTCGGTTCGATGTGGTGTGTATGTTCCGTTTGGCTGCACACTCTCTCTGTCAAATGTCGCCAGCAGCGTGAGTATTCACAAGTGCTAATATACTGACACATATTAATCTATCAGACACTCTTTTGATCAATATCCGGAAAATGTCAGCTGGACTGCTCTTCGGACTGATTATTTATTGGATTTGGTCATGATCATTTTTATTATTTGGTGATTGGCCTGCGACATCACTTTTGGGTATTTCATGGATCGTTATTAGCATTTTCAATGGCCATAGTTCGTGTTGATTCGTTCCTCTAGTCATTAAGTAAGTATCTAATTCACATCTCGTTCGTTATTATTGACTTTTAGGTTTCACACTTTTCAGATCAGATATACTATGCTCGTGCCTATCGTTCTGGTGACCTTAATGGCGAAACCTTCAACCGGCTAATACTAATATCTTACTACGTCGGAACCTTCGATGAAACATAGCTCTGGAAGATATTCACGGAGAGATTCATTCTATTTAGTCAGTTACTGTCGTTTATTATTGGATGTTTATTTGTGATCTTAGTAAATGCCATCTTCTTTCTAATTTATGTGTATTCATAAATTTAAAATAGTGCTTAGGGGTTCATATTACTGTGTCGTAGGTCATTTCGTTCGAACGGTCTAATGTTGGTTTTAGCCCTCAGCACACATTGTATTTAATGCTCTCGTTCCTTATTTTCACTTTTACTAATATATCAGATTCGTTGCAATCTATATTCCTTTGGAACATTTTATTCGCCTTACTTTTTTGTCAGGAATTTACGGGTAATTTTGTAAGTCGTTGATTTTTAGTCAGGAAATTTATATTTTATATTATTATATGTATTTGCAAAACCTTTAAGATCCCTCTAAATCTCTCCATACGTTTTGATTTAGTTATTAAGCTTGTTTATTTTGATAATTTGTGGTTTGATTTCCTTATCTCATTAATGCACCTACTGATTCTCGTAGTTTCCTGTGACTGGCATGTCGATCTCACTAGTTCATCGCAAGGATTTTGATCGCTGTGACGCTAGAATTTGCCGTAAAGGTTTACATGATTATTTAGGGTCAGGGTTGGGATTTTACTTTGCTTTTTCCGGTTTAATTATTTTTGTTAGCGGTTCCAGGATTTTTCTGACTATTTACCGTTATGTTGGGCTCAGAGCCACAATTTAAACAAAAAAAAATTAAAATTAAAATTAAAGACAGAGAGTGAAGGTAATGGAATGAATCACTGTACATAAGCATGCACCGCACGAAGAGACCAAAAATAAAATAAAACATATTAATTAAAACAAATTAAAAATATAACAAAAATTAAATAAAACAAATAATTAATTAAAATCCGGAAAACTTACAGATGCAAAAAGAAACATACGAAAAAAAAATAAAATAAACTGCCAAAACCTTGCAAAATAAGGTTTAGAAAAAACACAGGCAGAAGTGGCGGCCAGAAAACAAGTAAAAAGGGCTAAAAATAATATTACAAGAAAATAGTAATAAAAGTAAAATTCAAATATAATATAAATTGTATATCAAAAAATAAAGAAAAATATACAAAAAATAATAAAAATAACTTTAAAGTAATAAAATAATTGAAAAGCCCTAAAAATGGCGAAAAATCGCCCATTGGCCGCACACACGCATGAAAATAGCATATATACAGTGATGAATCTCATTAGTTTTAATCTTATGCTTTTAACCAAAATATTGATTTTTGCAATCGAATCATAAACGTAAGGAATTTACTTCGTTATTTTATGAATTTTTCTATTATTATGTTAATGTAAATTTACGTTTAATTAAACTTTACAATGTGTAATGCTTCGTTTCATTTTTTAATAATATCATATATATATATTTTTATTCGTCCGAACCCCTTAAACTTATGTATATTTACAGTATTGTAATAGACGGTTCATGGGACGGATCTCGTGCCGGCTGGTGGGTGAAAACCCCTAGTTGAGCTCGCGGGTCATGCCTTATGAACCCCTCGGCAGTCCGCAGTCGGGTCTGGCAATATGCACAGGACCGCTATGCAGGGCGCAATTGTATACTCGAGGCGGCTGCTGAAAAGTGGCCGGAGCGAGTCGAATTAAAATCAAGGGAAGAACGACAGTCTAGCTAGAGGGAGATTAGGAATGATCACAGGTTGATCGAGAAAATTTTTTTTAATTTTCGGACTAATCAATAAATAGAAAACGGGTAGAAGGGATAAGCATTAGACGTCGACAGTTAATTGATAAAGATTTTCACTAAAAACTAGAAGTAATATAGATCAAAGACGGAACTCTCACGATTTATTTAAACCTGTCATCATAACAAACCGAATAAAATTAATGTAAAAACTTTCTCACACATTAGTAGAATATTCTGTAGCATGGGAGTGTAGCCAAATTCCGAGTTGAATTAACGTGACCAATGAGAGGGAAAATCTACAATTTTATTCCGACATAGAATGTTCTAGTAATCTAAACCACATTTTTCTTTTCTCAGTATGTCTAAGTATCCACAGGAGAATTGATCGACATTGCGAGAAACTGCCGCCAGTACGCGTTAAAGATTGCCCACAATGTTTACTAACGACAACCAATTGAGAAGCTACACCTAGATCAAGGTAGCCAGAGAGTGAGCGTAACATTCTTCTAGCAATATGCCTGTAGAGACCAGAATCCGGTCGATTTATCGATCTGATAAGCGAAACTCCATGAACGTCACAGTCGACTGAATAACCATATAAAGATTAACATAATCAATAATTACATACTAACTCAAGCGTGAAAATTTCTAACAAACGAATTTCAACACACTACTACTAGTACCAGTACTAGATAATAATCGATAGTCGTCTTCACCACTCCGATTATACGTTTAATATCACTATAGCATCTGTTAATCCGCAACAAAACCGGTACGGAATATATTGGAATCTTCCCTACGTTAGGATTTAACCCCGTAAGTACAATTATTTGGCAATTAAATTCCTAATTAAATTATTATCATATAACATCTTTAATAACCAACTTGTTTGCGAAGCAATCGCGACTAAAATTTTTAATTGGAATAGTAGAGCCACGAAGATTTATGACGTTAATTAAGTGTAATGTTAAATTTGGATTTAATAATGTAAGTATTACCTTCGGTCGATTGAAGAGACACCATCGACTGTGCAAATCTGTTTTTAACTAATTTTTTAAATTCAATTAATATAGATCACCAACAATGTAGCGTGCAAACCTAGTTATAATTAATTTTGTAAATTCCATCAATATGAAACACTAATAACGTAGTATTTGCTTCAAATAGGTTCAAATAAAATTCGGAAAAGATGTTAATAGCGTGAATGCCACTGGAATAAATGTGGTAAGTTCAAATCAGTAATGATCGCCACTGTTAAACACCATTCCGACAAATTTCTTTAATTAGAACCTAGAATGAGCGTCGCTATAGTAAGGTTTACCGAATTTCCGTGATAAATGATATAATGACCCCAAAAACTAATCTACTGCGAATTCCGCTATTTAAAATCTTCAGAAATTCACTAATCAAGCAAATTATCGATATTACTTAATTCTGAAAGAACTAATTCATAGGGATAGTAGATTTTTCTTTTTGAGTTATATATCAAGCACAGCTAACATGATGGGGAATTAAGGAATTAATTTCCGCCCAAACATTCAAACCCCCCCTGGTTCTACTCCGTCTGTTTACCCCATCTCTCAGTGACCTCCGTTCCTAACTTTTTCTTCTTCCTTTTCTTTAGAATGGACAGCAACGCCAATTCGGAGATAAATCGCCTATCAAAGATCCCCCGACTTCCCCAATCCATAGTGGCCGTCAGGCACCAATACGAAGACTTAAAGCGAGAACACAACGAGCCATAAGGGAGTAACCATAAGGGAGCTGAAGCAGAAGATCTCTAGGCTTACTCAGGCTCGCGACGAGTTAATCACAGAATCGCGCAGCCAACGGCTGTTAATCCGGGAGCAATCAACCGCGCTCCGTCGAGCATTCACGGACGTAGAGCTTCGGACTCACGTCCCTGGGAGTGTTCGGGCCAGCCAGTTAAATATCATTCCGGCCCATCACCTCCCTGTCGCCAACAGTCCTCCAACTCCGTCAACTCTCATCCCCTCCGCCAGCGGAAGTCGTGGTGAACTCTACCGCAAATAACGCTCGTCGTCGACCAAATCGAAACCGGCGACGTTGCGATCGACGCCGCCGGGAAGAGGAGGTCATCCGAGAAGCGGAGCGCACCAAAGTCTCATGTCGGATCGATGACTTGCCGCCCCTCTATCAGGAATTTGAGATTCCGGGGCTTGATCCAGACATTTGTTATGCTCCTCGGATTATCTTCACGTCACCTCCCCGATCCATCCACATAAATCTAGTGGATGAGGATCCTGAACCTTCCCGGGTCGCACAAGTTCTCGACCAGCTGGGACTAGACACCGACGATATCGCCATCCTCACAGGCGAAGTACCTGATAGCTTCTCTCAACGCGAAATCGCAGGACCCTCCACTCGTAGCGAGGACAACCATCAAGTGGATCCCCCGCCGCATCGGCCGGCAAAAAGAAGATGTCTACCCACCGACATCGACGCCGAAGAAGATTGAAATAAGAAAACGGGTCTTCTTCGTTCAGCCTGGGAATGCTCATATGGACGGTTTACTTCTGTAAAATATGTTATCAATGTACATCGCTGTCAATATAACTTACCTATAATTCTTATGTTGTTTTGTCTTCCTTTTCTATTGAGACTATTAATTAGTTCCAGTTCATGAGAGGTGAGGTACAGATTAACAATGGGCATCGTAAAAAGCTCCGCAAATAAATATTGGGTCCTAACCATTCTCCATGATTTTCTCAACGTAGTCAGGACAAGACGTATTAGTTAGAAATGGGTTAAGGGGTAGGAGCGTAAGTCCTTCCAGCGGCAGCTAATGATCCGGGAAAACGAAGGTCCTTCGAGGAGTAGTGTTAGTAATGACGCTCACCTGCTCGATTGGCATTCGGCCATTTGTGTAAAGCACCAACATGATCGCGGTCATGGGTACGCAATGGTTATTAAAATCGTGCGACGTATTAGGTAAATATCTCTAGTAGTTAGAAGTGAAGGCCATATAAGTGAGATGAGTAACACTGTAGCTCAAAAACTCCTATACGTCCAACAGTTATATTCTGGTGTTATATTACCTGTATTATGACCACTATTAGAAAATTACGATTGGCGTGAATTAATTTTAAAAAGAAATTTCTTTATTTTAACTTTCTAAAATTCCAAATTACCGACTTAATAACGATTTCATAACGTTAATTTTCCCGTCACCTTCCCTTACCTGATCCTAGGTTGCTTTGTGTCGATATTAAGAATTACGAGTGCCCACTGGACTACTGGGTGTGATGATTTTGAGCCGTTTATCAATATAATTTTAGGTTGAATTTACAGGAAATGAGTGATGACGAAACAGCCAAAAGACTGTTCCCCTTCAACCCATTTTCCCCTATACGGACATAATAATTTACGTTTCAGCTACTGCGTTCTCACGCCGTAGCCTTCACGGGCACGAGACATTGGCGGACTTACACCGCGCTTACGCGACTCGATTGGGGTGTGTAGAGTTTAATTTCTTGTATAATGTGTCGGCTGTGGGCCCGAAAAATTTCGACAAAATGCATTTTAATAAACTTTATTGAACAAAGTATACATCAGTAGTATTTGTAATTGACATCCATCGGTTCATATCGCATACTCAAACCTTTCCCCACGCCGACACCTCGAACAAAGCTCACATGAGGTTGTTCGGGTGCGACGTGGAGAAAGTTTCCAAAACATCTCTCCACTCACATTTATTTCACTAATTGATACTGAGTTAGAACTGATTCTTCAGATTAAGTTCAGAAAACTGATTTTACATAGTAAAACTGCTTCAAGTTTATGGAAACTGATTAGGTTGCTAAAAACCGATTAAAATTATGTGAAAATGAATCGGTATATATACCTATTGTACGACCCTAACCTTGAATGTTAAATTTGATGTAGTAAAACAAAATTTGACCTTGTGATTTTCTAGTATATTCTATTCTTAATTTTATTATTTTCGTGGTTTAATTTGACAATTTGATTTTCAATTTTTTAATTGAATTGTTTCCAATTCAAATTATTTAATTTTAATTCCATTTTTATGGATTTTTACTTTTTTTGGTAAATTGTCAAATTTCGGTCAAAATTTTATGTTCTTATGTTATGTTTATGTTTATTTCGTGCGGATCTTGTTGCACTTTGTTATTAATTTAATTTACTTTTTGTGTTTCTTGATTTTATATTTAATTGTTTTCTTTCTCATATTTTAGCATGGTTTGTTTATGTTTTATGGGTCCGATTTTAAATCTGCATGTTGTATTTGTGTGTGTATTATCGATTCATTTAAACGATTCTCAAGGCCGTTTGTATTCTGGCCCAACATTACCAACGTTGCCTAGCGACGGGTAACCAGTGGTAGTCGAATAGCGTTATACGATTGGGGTCAAGGTATCAATAATTACCACTAACCCCACAATGTTATATTTGCGTGCTATTTCCAATTCATTTAAACAAAAACTCAGTACTGGCCCAACATGCCCTTGACAATTTTTTATCGGTAGGCGATTCAACCCATTTTTATTTTATGCCTATATTTACATATTGAAAATATTGAGACCAAATACAGCATTGTTTTATTGCGAGTTAAAAATATCCCTGTGACCATCGTAGGTGATTTGAGCCAATTTTTATTTTATACTTTTTTATCAAGAAAAATATCCTATGCTTTTAATCAAAGAAATATTTTTTAGGCTTTTTAATCGATAAAATATTTTTAGGCCTTTTATTCGATGAATTATTTTTTAGGCTTTTTAATAGATAAATTATTTTTTATTATTTTTATTCGAGAAAATAGTTTTAGGCTTTTTAATCAAAGAAATATATTTTTAGGCTTTATAATCGATAAAATATTTCTATGCTTTTTTATTAATAGGTGATTCAAGCCATGTTTTATCTTAGGCTTTTTATCGAGGGTCAAAAAATAGCTCTTGACTATAGTGTGATTGAAAAAAAAATATTTTGTGGAGGAAAAATACCCTCCTCTGTGACCATCGTAGGCGATTTGAACCAATTTTATTTTAGGCTTTTTTATCGAAAGTCAAAAAATACCCCCTTACTATAGTGTGATTGAAATAAAAATATTTTGTGGATGAAAAATACGCTCTTTAATTATGGTTTACTTTGTTATTGCTAATGTTATTAATAATCTTAATCAAATTCAATTTATTAAATTATGGACCAATTATATTTTATATAAAAGAAAAATTTAATTTAAATATATTTTTAATGAAGATTATATAAGTAATTTCTCTGATTTAAAATATAAATTAACACAATGTCTTTTCTTAACTCAAGAAAATATAAATTTGGTAAATTGATTTTAACTTTCTTATATAGAAACATCCAAAAACTCTGGAAAAAAATCTTTATCTTCATCATAAGAAACAAAGGTATTTCCTGGTTGTGCTCCTGGAAAATTTGAAGCAATTATTGGATCCAACTCAACAGGATAGCAAATGTCCTCTTCTAGTTCTCCATAAATTTGGTTAGGATCTTCAACTTCATAATAACCTTCATTTGAAACCTTCATTTCTTCATTTGAAAATTCCTCATGATGCTGTTCATACTGATTCGCATGACCATAAATTTGTGCAAAAGAAGTGAATTGTTCATCAAGGAAAATAGTACCGCCAAGTTTTTGATAATAATAATTTATAAGATTATATGGTAATTGATGACCTTGAATTACATTCCACGAAATTTCAATGAGACTTTTTAAAAATTTCCTTTGAATAGATAGTCGTACTAGTTCCTGGGAAGCAAATGTCGCCTGAGTACTGTCATAGGGAGTTAACATTAACAATCTAGCAACGTCAAAAGTAGCTTCATTATATTGTTTTTTTGGAAACTTGCCTGATTGAATTGGTGGCCGAGTGGCATTATATATTGGCAATTTTTGATCATTATATTCTATAGGTTGAGGATTCATAGGATCAGATCGTCTATGCATAGCTCTGTCTGCATTCACTTCTTCCTGATTTCGTAAAACTCTAGAAGTTGGTTCTATTTGGTTAGGGTCAAAGTTTTCTTCATCATCACTACCACTTTCATTGAGAGTACTGGCTTTTAGTGTTTTAAAATTTGGTGGCAAGGTCATGTTTGTTTTACTTTCTAAATTCTTTTGAATCATCGATCTTTGGAAAGTTAAATCCCCTCTTTTTGGGCGACCTCTTTTTTTTACTTGACTTGGAGATTTTATTGGTCGTGTTCTTGGTCTTCCTCTCTTTATATTTTTAACTTTAGGTGACTTTGAACGACTTCGTGATCTCAAGCTACAAGATCCGGCCATAAAGAATTATTTTGTCATAAATATTGAGTTTAATTTAAATGTTATTGATAAAATTAATTCTGAACTAAAATTAATATTTCATTAGATATTAATTTAAGTGAAAAAAAAGAAAAGAAATACTTTTTTCTTTCTTCAGTAAATCCAAAGGCAAACAATATAACTATGCAGGGCAGTCAACCTGTTAGAAATAATTAAAAATTCATTAATATGCTGAGGTTATTATTATCAGTATTATTTTTATTATCATATTTTTGTTGGAGTTGGTGCTGAGTGGTTCAAAATTGATAATAAAGCCGGAGAATGAAGTGAAAATCATTACAAAGGAAAAATTTGTAAGAATTCTAAAATAAAAACAAAAATTAATTAAAAATTGAAAAAATTTAAATAATGTCGGAGTTGTCGGTAAAATCAAAGATTACTAATTTCTGATCTAAATCCAAACAATTAAAACTTCTCGATATTATAAATATTATATGGTCTACCACAATTTTAATAGATTGAATTTCCGCTAACAAAATATTCACGGCTCAAGATTTGAAACTCAGAACATATTACGATACATAGTAGGTAATGGGCAAAATTAAAGATCACCTAATTGCTTCTTCAATCAAACATCCTCGAAATAATTATGTTGGGGTTGTAAAATTAAAATGATTTTATGTGATGTTTTCTAATAAAATAAAATATCTTGGAACCGTCAACAAAAATGAAATAAACAGACAATAAAATGCAAAATTAAAGAAAATCAATAAACTATCAAATTCTGATTTGCAAATCGGCTCAGATATATATTAGACAATATATTTGAAGGGTAGAAATTAAAAAATCGATAATTAAATTAATCAGTAATTAATTAATTAGTAATAAACAACGAAAAAAGTAAACAGCGTGAATTCTTGAATTATTGCGACAAGATTAATTAATTGAGCAGGATTATCAAAAGGAAGACGCATGAAAAGGTTAATTATTTGTTGTACGACCCGATCATAAAAAAGCCGCAGAGATTGTCAAGCAGATGAGATTTTGTTGGAAGATCATTAATCAGGTAGATTGGCTTTACTAATTCGTAATCAGAAATCACCGTCTGGTAGGGACGAAGAATTTGAGAGTAGGATTGAAGGGTATACAACTTTCATTGAAAGTAACACAATTGTGGGGTTAATTGTGTTTAACCTTGAACCCTTGACATACAATGCTTTCTATCCTCCAATGGTTACCCGTTGCTAGGCAACGTTGGTAATATAACTGTGGGGTTTATGGTCTAACCTCAGATGTAACTTTTCGTCGCCCCCAATGGTTACCCGTTGCTAAGCAACGTTGGTAATGTAACCACTGGTTTTGAGATCGCCAGAAATGAGCGCCACACAGGAACTACTCTGGCCCGACCTCAAGGTGTGTTCAACGCACTACCGATGGAAGGTTCACGTGCGCTTTCTTTTCTTGGTCCTTCACTAGTAAGGTCAACATTATCGTCATATAACTTAGACGTTCACTCACACTCGATCTTGATCTATAAATTTCTAGGACTGATCAATTATTTAGCACCAATTGTGTAAAATAAAAATGTCAATTTTTTACATTTATTAAAGAACAGGATAATGTCTTTATCAGGAGTCTCAATTATTAGTCTGAGCCGCTCGTCGCTTGGCTCGCTCCGATTTTCCCGGACGATGTTTGGGTGGTCTATTCGCGGGCTTCTGAGCTGCTGTTACGTTTCGGTAGGTTAGTTGGGCCGGTGCGAAGACGAGAGGGTATGTTACAGTGGCGCCCTTTTGGCACGCGGATAGTGCTACCTCTAGTCCACGAATTTGAGTTTTCTGGTGTTGGTTGAGCTGTTTTTCTTCAGCACAACCCTTATGTGACGCGGTCATTTTCTGATAGAGCGCTTTGGCTTTCTTCAGCTACACCCAGGTAGCCTTAATTTGTTGCACCTCCTTCGTTAATTGCAAAATTTGCTCGTACAGTTTCTTATTCGCCCTGCGTGCGCTGTCCAATTCGTGCTGTAGAATTTGACATGATTCCATATCTACAAGAGAATTATTATTAAGCCATTCGACTCCATACCAATGCTATTTATCGAAAATCTTGTAATCGTGGAATTTTCATATATACGAATCACTAGGGTTTCGGATCATAAAAGGAAAAAACTCATACATAAGAACCAAAGCATTTGATTTTCAACAATTATTTGTAATTCAAATCACGATGGTGTCTATTGTTATCTCGCCTTGGAATTGTCCGAGCATAAGGGTGCTCGCGGTGGCCATAGGATCGATCTTTCTCCATCCTCATTTCACGGGTAAGGATCCTCCGAGGGACCACCACATCAATTGCCGTGGACCTCGCATCTAGCCTGCTGTCATCGAGGTTAAAAGAGGTGTTATACGGAGGAGCGTATCCATCCGTACTGGGAATTCTCCCTGCTGCAATGACTTCATTAATTCTGGCCAGATAATCTGGCCCTCTCCACTTGAGCATTGGTTTGCCGCTGATGCTCCTCAAGGCAAGCGAGGAGAAATTCACCTTGACCCGGGATTTCACGTGCTGGGTTGCGTCCTGGTTCCCGCTTTATAGCGACAAACGGAAGCTCGATCTCTTCAGAAAGCTGTTGTGTGTTGAACCTCGATTCCTTCACCTGGGAGACGGTGAATTCTGCGTCCCACATGGCTTGGCGGCATCGATTAGCCGCATGTGCGGGGAGGCGCACTGTTGAGGATAACTAAATAATAGAGTAAAATAATTTATAAACATGTAAAATGATTGGGGAAACAAGGATAAGTGATTAAGATGTGGTTCAGGATCTTAATAAAAAGGAAATGAAAAAGAAATGTCGAATAACGAGAAGGGAATAAGAGAAAATCAATAAAAACAGACAATTAAATAAAAGAAGGTCATTTATAATTAACAAGTGCAAATTTAGGAAAACAAAAACAAAAGGAAAATTTGCACGTTATTTTGAAAGCTCTTTCAAGATAAGGGAAGAAATGTTGTTTGGGAATCCAGGAAAGGGCATCTCTAAAAAAATGATTTATCTGGACAGCTGTCAGTGATTATGAAGGCCCAAAAGGAATTAGCGTTAAAGATATCAGAAATTCTATTCGACATCAGTAAGTGTTATTCGATGATGGAATAAAAAAAGGAAGAGCAATTGAAATCAAAACACACAGAAATAAGACAAGAAATTTTGCAGGAGACAAAAAAATTACAAAAGACAAAGAAAGACAAGATAAAAGGAAAGTAAACAGAAATTTGAAACAGAAATTAAGCAAGGGCAAAGCAAAGCAAAGCAACTAAATCAGAGTTATCGATCTCAGAAACCCACCGCAGTAGTCAGGTGATTGTAAAGCCAATTGATCCAAAAAGTGATATTCTTCCCAAAGGGTCGTTATAAGCACCAAATTGTGAATTATTGATAATTCGCGGTTTCATTTTAAAGTGGAGATAAAGTGTATTAATCAATAAAGTTTATATCGTTTGGAGTTCGTTACTGTTGTTGAAAAGCACGCTTGGAGTCAGATCGACAATAATTTCTATTCGAATTCACCGACAACCCCAACAGTACTGTGATTCGGGATGTATCGATCCATGAATCATGTAGAAACATCTCAATAGTCAACCAGTTCGCCTTTAACTTTATTTCAATGATCTACTTAATTATGGGTCGCCTAAATGGTTCTGCGTAATTCGTCGGTCGTTTATAGCATGTTATTTTGCCTAGCTCCTTATGGTGGTCATTCAATCTTTGTATCGTTCTAGTTGTTAATTCGATGTTTTAATTTCCCTTTCCCAGCTTCACATTTAAATCGTTCTCCTTATGAATTTTAGTTACTCGGAATTCATCTGTCGTCCCTTAATATAGCGATTACTGGGTTTGTCGTGGATTTAGAAACATCTACCTTGTTTGATCTTATAGTTCATTCGAGTGGGTCTCATACTCGTGTGCAAGGGTGTATCATGGTAGTGAAGCGATCTATTCTTGAGTCGGCTGATGATCAAGTATCTGAGGTTATCCGATTTATTAATCACACGTGGGTACTGATGTGGTTTGATGAATTCGTAAAGATGACCAAAACATATCAGGTGCCAAAAAATCGTTTAGTAGATCCATATAAATTGTTCGTCGAAAAATATTATATTGGTATTTGCAAATCTCTACCTAAATTGTATTAAGAAAGGAATCCGTGATTTGTTTAGTTCTAATAAAAATAAAACAAAATAAATTAACGTTTGGTTAGCTTTTCAAGTTTAAATTTTTATGATATTCCGGTTAACCATTCTTGAAGCTTCTGGACTAATCATAATATCCGCTAAATTACATTTTTCACGGCAAGTTGGTCAGAGTAATGCCAGCTTTCCGGGTCTGGTCCTATCACACGTCTGGGATTAAGTTGACATCATGGATGTCGGCATTATAGAGGGTTTGGGTCGTCAATCACATGTAATGCCGGGTAATCCTCGAAATTTTTAGGTATTTCGCCCCGAGTTGGGCAAGGCATAAAAACGGTTGCGTGATCGTTTCTCTCTGGGGTTATCAAAATAATAAACAAAATAATTCTTTGTCAAATAAAGATTTTTATTCATTGCAGATAAAGTATGTGTGTTATCTAACTGGGAGGCTTGCGTTTGATTGGGAATTAGCATAGTTCATCGAATCTAGGTCTCGGATTTACAGTAAGTTGTTTAAATAAGAAACGAAAATTACCATTTCGGTTTGTGGGTTTTGGCTCCACGATGATCTCATCATCCTGGTTTTTCTGAAACCTGGCCCGGGCGTCGTTCTTCGAATATTTAGAGTTATAAGGCATGTTTTGCTTAGCGATCACAAGAAATGTCAGTACCTAATCGTTGCACGAATTTATACTCGCGGGTATGCACGTCTCGGGTAGAGAAATTTGGCGGTTTGTCTGCACACCGTGTCATCGACGATAGGGGCAGTTGTAATCAGAGTTAATTGGGGTAGAAATCTAAGTGGTATAGACAATTTCAATTTACCGACAAGTATTAGCCAAACATTTAGACATTTCTGGCACTCCAGTATTTCTGCGGTGCACACACGCATTACCTCCATAAGTCAGGATTGTGTTAAAACTGCATAGTTAAAAACTGTGGCAATCTTTATTACTGACTCAATAGTCGGGACTTTGTTCGCTGGTAAATTCTATCCCGTTATTGATTGACATTTTAGTAAATGTCAGGACATTATAGGATTCTCTCCATCTATGATTTGACCTCATATTTTAGCAATCAAACTATTTCCAATCATTATTATTTTTTCGGGAAACTTTACAGTGAATCTCATTAGGTGCGAGTCGATTCGTAAAATATGGGAGATAACTAATACCGATATCACGGTCGTTTTCCCTGGTAAGCTGTTACTTATAATTACCTCTTTCTTAGAACGTATTATTCTTCAGGTTCTTCATTCTCGGCTGGTCAAAGTGTGTGTATTCCGTGCTCCTCGTTTGATTCTCATCAGTGGGATGATTTACTTCACTTATCGTTCCTGGATCTAATGTGAGAAAGGGTTTAGGGGCACTTTTTATGCGATCTTCATTCCTCTGGGAATTCTCTTAATAATGAATGTCGACATGGGAATTCACTTGACGAGTTTCAATTTATTTTACCGGGATTTAGACCAAATCTCAACACTATCGCCATGAAAACACCGGTGTTGGTAAAATCTCTCTCTCTCTCCTATTCAAGACAGGTATGGGATTGCGCCTCTAATTGGTTCACCGAACCTATGTGGTTGTTTTCGCCTTCTATTTTGGACATCATTGTGTTTTTTTGGCAGATATGTTTATTCGAAAAATCGTCTTGCTCGGTGAACTTCATTGGCCGGTTGCTGTTGATTGTTTCGAGGGTGATTGTTAGCGTGCGACTGCTTGCGGTCTGTCAGTGTATGTATGTCTTTGTGTGGGGGTCTCAGTGGATCTATAGTTTATGTCTATGGTTGGGTATATTTGTAAATTACTTAATTCTAAATTGGGGAGTTTTCTTGATGGTTATCGAAATATAAGTTTATCGGATATGATCTTTTATTTTTTATGTCTAATTTTTAAGTGAGCGAAAGTAAAGTTTTTACTTGATAGTTTGCATTCCCGTATTTATAATCCTATGTATTAGATAGTGTTTATCGACCTTTTGATATTTAAAAATTTTACTCTTTCATTTTACAATATAAGTTAATAAAGAGAATTTTGATGATTATGGGTGTCCTATCGCTCGGTTATCTTTTCCCAGAATTAAGTAAATTGACTACTTTATTAACTATAAGGTCTAAAGGTTAAATTCCGTCGTATGTGGTTAGTAGCTGAAATCTCGGTTGCATACTTATTCGTTACATGGTCATTGCTGCGGCTTGCAATTTCACTGTCGACTTATCAATAGGGTTGTGAATAATTGTGAATTTAGAGGTTAGAGATTTAACATTAGGTTTTATGGGTTTAAATTTTTTGGGCTTCACCACACTTTTAAGATCGCTCGTTTTAGCATTTTTATGTCCAGGAATCATGTCATATTATGTTATATATCCCTAGTAGATTAAATGGGGTTTTACTAAGCCTAATTTTTACCTCTTTAGTCGTAGTAAATTATAATGATTTAAAAATCATAGTAACTTGAGATAACTCAGAAGTTATAATGAACTGGAGTAAATTAGCAATTATAGTAATTTTAGAGTAGTAGTCAATAATTTAAGTTAGTAGTTATAACCAATTTCAATAGTTAAGAAATCATAGCAACGCTTTTGATCATTAAACTC
Source organism: Schmidtea mediterranea (assembly GCA_022537955.1). NCBI lineage: Eukaryota > Metazoa > Platyhelminthes > Tricladida > Dugesiidae > Schmidtea > Schmidtea mediterranea. Next base: position 110,321,963 of record CM039680.1, read on the forward strand.
CACGTCACCTTCCCTTAATTGATTCTAGGCGAATTTATGTTGATATTACGAATTTATTAGTGCCCACTGGACTACTCAGTGTTATGATTTTGAGCCGTTTTATTACTATAATTTTACGTCGAATTTTTAGGAAATGGGTGGTGATGGAATAGCTAAAAGACTATTTCCTTTCCAACATATTTCCACTATACGGAATGATAATTGACGTTTCAGCTACTGCGTTCTCACGCCGTAGCCTTCACGGGCACGAATTATTGGCGGACTTACACCGCACTTACACAATTTTGGTTGGGGTATGTGTAGTTTATTATCTTGCGGTGATGTGTCGGCTGTGGGCCGGAAAAATTTTAACAAAGTATTTATTGTAAGAACTTTTATTGAAATATAGTAGCATATGACGATTTATGTTGAATATTCATCATTCATTAAACGACATCATAACTCTTTCCCCACGCCGACGACCAAACAAAGCTCATATGACGTTGTATGGGCGTGACGCGGAGAAAGTTTTCGATCATTCCTCCACTCACATTGAAAATTGTTCTGTTCAGACTAGTTAAGACTGGCTGAGTTTTTAGTTACAAAAACTGATTCGAGTGTTTTTGAAACTGATTCGAGTTTTTAAAACTGATTAAAATTCTGTGAAAATGAATCGGTATATATACCTATTGTACGACCCTAACCTTGCGTGTTAAATTTGATGTAGTAAAACAAAATTTGGCCTTGTGATTTTCTGGTATATTCTAATCTTAATTTTATTATTTTCGAGGTTTAATTTGACAATTTTATTTTCAATTTTTTAATTGAATTGTTTCCAATTCAAATTATTTAATTTTAGTTCCATTTTTATGGACTTTCGTTTTTTTGGTAAATTGTCAAAGTTCCGTCAAATCTTTATGTCCTCATGTTATTTTTATGTTTATTTCGTGCGGATCTTGTTGCACTTTGTTATTATTTTAATTTACTTTTATGTTTTTTCAATTTTCAATTTAATTATTTTTCTCTCGTATTTTAGCATGGTTAATTGGTGTTCTATTGGTCTGATTTTAAATCTGCGTGTTGTGTTTGCGTGCGTGTTACCGATTCATTCAAACCAAACCATGTCTTGGCCCAACATAACCAATGGTTCTGCTACCGCCAAAGGTGAGATTTATTTCTAAAACTGCTAAGGCCCGGTCTACAGCTGGTTCAGCGAGCTACCGTTAGAAGGTGTATGTTCGACTTACTCTTTCAGGTCCCTTACTTTCTTTAAATCTTTAATTATTCTGTTTTTTCTACTTTACAATGAAAAATAAATCTCGACAAATGAACGATAACTGAATCAAAATACAAACGTTTATTATATTATTACAAACAATTGCTATTGACAAAATGATAGCCAAATTAAGTTCAAAACATTTATTACATTATTATTCACTGCTATTATTAGTTTTCTTTTATTTTCTGGAGCGGCCTACGCTTCCTTTATGCTCTACCTGGCCTGGTATGAGTTTTTGGCTTTTCTTTTGGTTTCTTGGAACAACCTTGGTCTTCATTAGCAATTTGTGCCGGAGAAAACACCAAGGGGTAAGTTACGGCGCTCCCTTCTTGGCTTGCCGACAACGCGACTTCCAACCCTCTGATTTAAATTTTCTGGGCCGGGTTCAGGACTTTTTCTTCCTTCCACCCTCGCTGGGCCACGGTGAGACGGTGATAAATTTGTTTCATTCGGGAGGGTTCTATCCAGGTGGCCTGGACCCGCTGGAGTTCACGACCTAGCTACACGCATTGTTGATGGACACCAACATTCTCTTGTCGCAGTTTCTTTAATTCTTGCCCGATTGATTGAATTGCGTCCATGGCTGAATTTACAAATATCATTAGCGAATCGTAATAATTATAATTTCATAATATAGTGACAACACTGCATAATTAATAATGGGTCATTCTAAATTTTCATTTATTGTATTTCCGTGTTATTAACTTATTATTAACTCATTTTATTCTTGGATTTCTTTTGTTTACTTGAACAATTAACTTACGACATTAGTTAACTTTTCCCTTGGCATTTATAGTTTTTCGATTTGAACAAAATTAGAACCAATAGAGAAACATTTATTTTAAATATTACAGGCATACATTTATACACACATCTATTTCGTGAATTCGTTTCAGAATTTCTGTTTGGTAGATTTTCGTATCAGCGGACGCCGAGAACAAGCGTGTTCTTCACTTGTCCGATCTGACGGAATTTCCAAGATATCAGGTTGTACTATCTGCATTTGAATAGCCAAGTACACAGGATCATCAAGATTCAGGAGGGCCAGATCGTCTAGATTGAATGCCATGCCATATTCGGGAACGTAGCCATCGGAGCTGGGATGCAGCCGCTTGCGATGTTGGAGTTTATTCTAGCCAGTCGTCTGCGTTGAAGGTTTGCCTTCCACCGGAATTTCCTTTCGAGATGCAATAATTTTCGCAACATAACCTCGGTCTCATGACGAATCTCTCGAGCCGGATTCCGTCCTTTTCATTGTGAGGCTGGGCATTTCCACGTCTTCGTCTTGGCTCGAATTCTGGTAGGGCCATTCCCGACTACCGTATGTATATAGAGAGTATCACCGATCCTATAGAGCCTGTCTATATCGTCCTACGAATCGGTGGGGAATTTTCAAGGTCGTATGTGATCCTTTTATCCAGTTGATTCGAGTAGAGTCGGATTCTAGTGTAATATATAGATTAAAATTTTATGTATGTAAATCTCTTTGCCCATTTAGGGTCGATTGGTTTAATGAAGTCGTTACTTTTACTGTTTAACGTATGAATTCAAATAACTATTAACTACCTTGCGCATGATCTCTCTGGTTGAAATCTCGATTTTCCTCCATTTGGTTTCTTCCGTGGTGGTCCATATCTCCATTCTTTGACGTTCGGTTACTGGTTGCATTTAGTATGTTGAATAAGTGATACCGGCTATGTGGTACTGGTACGTATTTATATTGATCAGCGGGTTGTGTTGACTACGAGCGCTCAGCTATCACTCGAGAATTATATTTGCGATTTGTTTATATTGATTGTTGATTGTGGCTGCTGTTTCTGACAATTTTGTTACCGTTATATATTTATCAGGTACGTGCAAAAATCCGTAAATCGTCACTTGATTGGACCTCAGATTTGTTTATGTGACTAATTCATATATTGATTATTACTTCAGTAACTATTTTGTTTACGCCTGATTGGATGAATCACATAATCATTAGTCAGGTTTATTTGACTTAAAGTGGTGTGTCTATGAGACACTGATTCGCCGCCGTCCGTCATGTTATCTGCGATTATTGAATTTATAATATGCGGGCTATCGTTTACTCTCAAAATTTGGGATTTATTTAGTCAGGTTTTGTACATTTGTAATTCTCGTATGATTTTTTCGTTCAACCGCTTAATTGTATTCGTAGATTCTACTAATCATTTCGCCCGTCATCATTAGTGGAACTAACTATGGATTATCTCTACCGTAAGCCTTGCGATTTCAAGTGATGGTTATCAATCAATTTGTCTTTCTATTTCAGTATTTTCCTCAAATAGTGGTAAATTCAATCGTTCATCTTTTGGTGTTCAGTGGCGGTAGTACAACTGAACTATATTTTTCTGGAATGGATCTTAATGGCTTGCATGATTTTAGTTTCCGTTGAATGTAATTATCTTTTTTAGGGTTTACTCTCAACCGATATCCTTTTCCAATGTCCTTTTCCTGGATATGAATTTTCGCCTACGCCCTATGTCATGTTTATTATTGATTGATTATGCGTTTGTAGGACTTCGGAGCTCGATATATTTAACCTGATTAATATGCTGAATTGCATTTGCATTTGGCTTGAACATTGATCTTCATTTTGACGATTATTACCAGTAACTTTGGAATGAATTTAAGTCTTGATTTATTATTCAACTAATCGTCTATTATTATGATTTGGACTAATTCCAACTTAATTCAATTATTATTCCAGATTTAATTCACGTTTAGCTCGGATATACAAATCTTCATTGCGGGATTACTGCTACTAATATTGATTTTCGAACTGGAACCTTCGGTCGGCCTATCGGCAGGTTCATTAATTTGATTGTCTTACATGAATTTGTTAATAAATTTGAGTCGGTAGCTTTTCTTTTAATCGAGTGCCTGTTTTATCCTTTTTCGTTCATTTACGTTTGATTAATACTCCTATGCTTAGTTATAACTTGCAGTTATAAGGGTTCCTAGTGGTGTCTTTTAGTCGAGAATTAATTATTTAATTTTTGATTGTTGGGGTTTAATTTATCTAAATTTAATTGATATATTGTATCTGATTCGTATGTGACTCAAATATATTATGCTTCCTTACTCGATTATTACCGGTAAAATAATATTTTAAAGTGATTTTTTAAATATAAACTTTCGGTTGACCTATCGTCATACTCTTCAATTTTTATCATCTTTGTATGAGGGATTGGCATTTTATTCATTTGTAATGTCGCTAAAATTAGTTTAAATTTTCTGAAACATAATTTAATCGAATTTCACCGTTAGGTCGTTTATAATTTATATTATTGAGTTTAAATTCTTAATTTCTATCTAAGTAGGGCGAAATAATTTCCGCGGAATTATGCGTTTATTTTCTATTTTAACAATTATTACAGGCTTTTCGACTGTTGCATCAATTTCCGAGATCCCTCTACTCTTTATCCAAAATTTTGACCTTAAGAAGCATATGTGTTAATATTAGATTTTATGAGTGTCCACTGGACTACTCAGTGTGATAATTTTAGCCGATGTGTTTTGAAGTTTAGGTCGAATTTTCGGGAGATAGGGGAAAGGGAGCCAGCCAAAAGACTAATTCCCGATCTTCCTACTATCCTTATAAGTATAGAATGATTGACGTTCGAGCCCGTCGTTACTCACGACCATGTCTCTCACGGGCACGAGCTATAGGCGGATGAACCGCACTTACACCGCTCGATAGTTATGTATAATTTTAATAACTTGGGATTTGTGTGGGTGTAAGCCGGAAAAATTTCGACAAAAGAAAATTCATATCCTCGAACACATATAATTATTCTCATAAATACATTAGTATTTCATAGGTATATTGCTTCCATAAAACATTCATAGCATCCACTTATATACCACTTCGATAGTTTTTCCGATAATGCTTGTTGATAGTAGTTCGAGACGTTCGTTCAGGACGCTTTGTGATACAATGCTATTTTTTTGGATAAAAAGCGTCTAAGCTTTTTTCGAGAAAAAGTGATCCCTCACAACTGACTAAATTCTGCAAGAATGAATTGGTATATATACCTGTTTTGTGATCCTAACTCTGCGTGTTAATTTTAGTGCGATAAAACAAAATTTGACCTTGAAATTATTTGTGTTATCTAACTTTAATTTTTATTATTTTTTTGATTCAGATTGACAATTTATTTCTTAAATTTTTTAATTGAATTTTTCCAAACAAAAAATATTTTACTTTCATTCAATTTTATTCATTAATTTTTGCATTTATATAAATTATCGTTTTTCGGTCAAATATTTGTGCTATTCTGTTATTTTTATGTTAATTTCGTGCTGATCTTGGTGCATTTTGTTATTATTTTGATTTATTTTTATGTTTTTGATTTTATATTTTAATTGTATCTTTCTCGCATTTTACGGTTGTTTATTTGATGTTTATGAGTCTGATTTTAAATCTGCATGTTATATTTGCGTGCTATTTTCAATTCATTTAAACAAAATTCCGTCCTGGCCCAACACAATAGTTAAGAGAAATTAAAAAATCACTTTGATTAAATGAGGATCATATTATTAAAGATAATCAACGTGATTGAAGTCAAACAGCTGCAGCGGAATTCATCAGATGGTCACAACGCATATTAATTCTTGCTGTGATAATTTTGGTGTGAAATTAGTTATTTATAACTGTCAATACAAATATACGTTACAAGTTTTGCGTTTTAGTATATGGAGTACGTCAGAACTATCGATAATAATATTTATTTAATTAAAACCCAACACTTGTATCAATCAACTTGTTACTTTAATTTCACTTTGCTTTATTTAATTCCTGTGATTACTGATTGTGTTTTCTCGAGAAATTTAAAGAACATTTTTGTATTTCTCTAAAGATTTTTTGAAACCTACTTTTTAAATAAATCAAAATAATTCACTTCCTTTGCACAAATTGATGATTATACTTGGGTTATAATAAAACATGAATAAAAATAATAAAAATTTTAAAATTATCAAAATGAATTAAAATGAATTAAAATTTTGAAAAAAGTAAGTTAATCTTTATCGGAAGGAAAAAATGGTAACCAGTGGCAAATTTGATTGTGAAGACGAATAAAATACTATTAGATTGAGATAAGCTATATTGAAGAGTCGGGAACCCAAAAACAAATTAATTAAATTATTTACCGACGAACCCATTAATCAAGGGCTGTCGAGCTGAAAGTCAGCTTAATGAGTTTCCCGGCATTAGTAAAATGGGCAATAAATTGTCCGGACTGGAAAAATTGTTTCCCTTGCAGTAATCCAAATTAATGGGAATCTAAAAACTATAAAAGTAACTGACAACAAAATAAGTTGCCAGTTGGTCGAAGAGAGAATCTAACGAGTTGAAGAAAAGAGTGAAGAGCAGTAAACCGATAAAGAAGTTAATCAGATTGCAGTAACGAGGAGTAAACAATTGTATATTGTGGTGAATATTTGTCAATAAAGATTTCTTTGTTGGGATTTTGTCTTATTGATTATTGAACACGAGGAGTCGGATCGAGAGACTTATTCATCGACGAATATTTAATATCCCAACAGTTATGAGAATCAGTATGAACAGCATCATGAGGAATTTTCAAATAAAGAAAGAAGTTATTATGAAGTTGAAGATCCTAACCAAATTTATGGAGAACTAGAAGAGGACATTTGTTGTCCTGTTGAGTTGGATCCAAGAATTGCTTTAAATATTTAAGGAACAGAACAAGGAAAAACCTTTGTTCATTATGATGAAGATAAAGGGTTTCTTCCAGATTTTTTGGACGTTTCTAAATAAGAAAGTTAAAATCAATTTACCAAATTTAAATTTTCTTTAAGACATTGTGTTAATTTATATTTAAAATCAGAGAAATTACTTATATAATGTTCATTAAAAATATATTTAAATCATATCTTTCTTTTATATAAAATATAATTGGTCCATAATTTAATAAATTGAATTTGATTAAGATTATTAATAACATTAGCAATGACAGAGTAAACCATAATTAAACAATATACGATAAATTTAGTGATACCCAATACAATTTCCAATAGTATACTAGTTTCGAGTTTATGGCTCTCATCAGTACTATACGGGAGGCACTGAGATTTCTCTGAGCGCCAGGTAAGTGTAAAAACAGTGTCAAGTTAACACAGTTATACACTTATCCTGATACACTGGACATCAAATAAGTTTGCAAAGTTTGGCTTTAAGCCAAGAAAAAAGACATATTTTTCTTGAAACCTCCTTTCACTTGAAACCATGGTAGATACAATCTTACCTCTGTGAATTACAAATTCAACACAAAAACTCTCTGGGGGTTTAAATTTTTTTTAATTTAATTTTTTAAAATTTTTCAAATTTCAAATTTTTTAAATTCACGATAAAAAAAATTAAGTATTTTTTCTCGATTAAAAAGCCTAAAAATAAAAATTGACTCAAAATCCTACGATTGGTCACACTATAGTAATGGAGTATTTTCGATTCTCGATTAAAAAGCCTAAAAAATATTTCATCAATTAAAAAGCCTAAAAAATATTTCGTCGATAAAAAACCTGACTATCTTTTCTCGAATAAAAAGACTAAATACTTTTTCACAATAAAAAGCCTAAAAATAAAAATTGGCTTGAAACGCCTACCGAATAAAAATAAATTTTCGATAAAAAAGTCAAAGTATTTATTTTATTTTTTATGCCACGAGAACCCCTTATTATTTTTATGCATTTATTATTTTTTCAGGTAACTATTTTAATATTTTTTATATTCTTTAACTTATTTTATAAATTTTTATTCTTTTGATATTAAAAGTTTATAATTCTAGGTTTTATGATTTTATTTTTTTTATTATTTTGTTTTATTTATTTATTTTTATGTACCCTTATTTCATTATTAATTTTTCTTACACCCGTAAAGTAGATTTTTCTGTCAATTAACCAAAAATCGATTATCATCAAATAATTTTAAATCAAATATTGTATTGAACAATTACCACATTAAAACTAAAATTAAAAATCAAATAACAGTTATCACATTGAATAATTTCATTATAGTTCATATAAAAGCTTTTGTGAATTTAAGTATAAGAGAAATAAGGTGAAAGGATTGATTTATCGTTCATAGTCTTCATCTTCTACTTTTGCTAATTCGGTAAAAAGTGTTGATAAATTGGTTGAGTTGTTGATAAAGAATTGGTATTCTAAAACATTTTTACTGTTGATGATAAAAGAGACTGTTGACAAATTGATTAAAAATTTTAAGGATCCATGTTTTGGAAAGTCTGAGTGTAATTTGTCAAATGAGTGTGAATTGAGTGTTGATCTAAATAATAGTAAAAATAGATATAAAAAAATTGATCCTAAATATGTGCTAGCATTGCCGTACTCTGAAGGTTTTACAAATTATAAAAGGAAGTTAAGTAAACAGATGGGAAATTTAGAGTATAAGATCGTCTCTAATTCGTGTAAGGTACACAATACGTTTATTAATAAATCAAAAACTCCAGTTGGATTGTGTTCTGATCTCGTTTATCAATTTACATGTAATGGGTGTAATGCCACATACATTAGAGAGACTTCCAGTCATTTCTGTACTCGAGTTTTAGAGCATTGTCGATTGAAGGGTTTGACCAATATTAGTGAGCACAATAGAGGCTGTAAAAGTGAAATAGGAATGTCTGATTTTAGAATTTTGTTGAAAAGTTTTAATAATTATTGGGAAAGCGTGATATGTGAAGCGTTGTTGATAAGGTCATAGGATCCAAAGATTAATGTGCAAAGTGCTGTGACTACGAATGTTTTGAATGTTTTTAAATAGTTTACGTATGTTAAATCATGTTTATGTATTGTTGTTTAAAAAAAACTTTTTTTAATATTATTAAAATAATTGAATTTTTAAATTACATTATTTTTTAAAAATTATAATATGAATAAAAATTAGAATATTTATATAAATAAAATTTTAAATTAATTAAAAGTTATTTGAATATATTTTTTAAATATTTATTTATTACAAAATTAAATTAATAAAAAATAATTTGTTTTAATTAAATGTTAATTCATAATATTTTTAGTTGGTTTTGTGTACCTGAAGTTGACAGTTATGCTGTCGAAATATATCGTACGAAAACCTTTTTATTGGCATTGTCTTTTAATAATTATAATATATGGAATATGTATACATACACGTAAACCCAATAATATGAGCTATGTCAAATTTCAGATCAAATCTGAAACTAGTTTTATAATGAAGTTTGTTTGAAAAAAAATTTGTTGAATGGAAAATGATAGAAATTTTGATATGAAATTAAAAAAAATTTTCTAAGGCTGAAAATTAAAAACTTTATAACTCATTCAGTTCCAAGTCATTTGTAAATAAAAAGCCATTAGTTTGACAATTAATACTTGAAACTTTGTGACAATTCTTGTATTTCTATAAAAATACTAAAAATATATACATTTCTCCAATTTTGTGCAATTTTATTTCCACAGGCAGTTATATTAAATATAAAGCTTTCAGCATATGATGGAAAATTTATAAAATGCTAGCAGTAATTATCAAATATTCTCCTGTATTAATTGGAGTTTCATAAATTAACATAACAATAATAATAATAATAATAATAATAATAATAATAATAATAATAATAATAATAATAATAATAATAATAATAATAATAATAATAATAATAATAATTTTTTCTCATGATAATTCAAATTGAAAGTTTCTTTTTATCGATTTATTTCAATTTTATTTTATTTTAGGGAAATCTAATGGGTATAAATGAAGAAATTTTTATTAAATTAATTTTCTGGGAATTTTCCCAATTTAATTTAAGAGATATCTTGGAGAAATTTAATTTTCTCCAAGATAATTTAATTTTAGATGGAACTTTGCTCCCTAATAATTTTCCCTTTATCTGGGAATTTAATTTATTAATATAATTTTGCTCTTCCGGAGCTAATTGAATTTACTCATGGGTGAATTGGATTTTTTTTGATTTTACGTCTTCAGAAAACTCTCGCCGACCAGCCAATGAGATGGCTCTATTTTCTGCTGTCTCATTGGCTATTTCTTTTTTCCCTTTTTCTTAAAATTGGAAAACTTATCTTTATTTTCCATTTTTAATAAATTATTTTTTTGATGGAAATATTGACTATTAATCAATCAAATATCTGATCGATTATAAAATCCTTATTTGGATTCATAAATGCATTTCAATAAGCTTCTTTGGCAAATGCGTCAACTGATCAGTAAACTCGATTGACGTTTTCAGTCATGCGTTTTGCGTCTATGGATCTCACAATAGCGCGTTCATTTTACAACGTTTTCAGCAGTAATGTGATCATTTGATCATTCATTCATTAATTAAGTTTTATGATTTATTGTTGATAATAACTTAAATGTTTCCCTAGGAATTAGAATTAAGAAAGGTTCAAGACGCTCATCCTCAGTGCAATAGTCGCGGAGAGACCAGTCAAACTAAAGGCAAAACAATTTGGTTCAGGTAAAAATATATTCATATTATTTATAATGATGACAACAATAACAATACCAATAATAATATTAATAATAATAATTCTTTACTCTTATAATTTTTTCGATTTTATTTTTTTTTTGCCATATTATGTAATAACAGTATCATATATCGATAATAACAATAATAATAATAATAATAATAATAATAATAATAATAATAATATACTGGCGATAATAATAACAATAATTAATAGTATTTGAATGTTTATTATATAGTCATTTATCTTTAAAATATTTCCCCCTTCCCGATGATTGGTTACACTACTGCTGCTGATAATCGGGGTTGTGGTCCTTTCGCTCTCCGATCCAGAAGTTCAGGATCTGCGAGTTAAAGGAGTTATTATTTAATAATAATAACAATAATATAAACAATAATAGTGACAGTAATAATAATAATACTAATAATAATAATAATAATAATAATAATAATAATAATAATAACAATAATATAAAATATTTCATTCGGGGTATTTAACGGGTATCGCACTGCTTCAAAAGACGAGACATCACTACATATTTTATTATTATTCAAAAGACAAGTCATTTTTTTAAAATTTTTAATTTATTTATTTATAAATAATCATATTTTTTTAATCGAGTTGCTTTATCTCGAACAGTTCATTTCCACATTTGTAACGATGCACGGTTTCTTTTTTTTTGAATATTTTTCCATTGATGACCATGGTGTCTTCTCCAATCTCTGATATAATTTTCCTTTTTCTAATAGGTTTTTCCCTCAACATAGGCCCATATTGTAACGTTATTTGTAGTTTAATACTTTTAGCATCTTCAATTTCACCAAAGCCTTTCTCTGGCATTTCAATTGTTTCTTTCAGGCGTTGTTTGATTCACTTCCATTGGCATTTCTACGATTTCACATTCTCCCTCGTTCTCAGGGTCCTTGCTCGTAGAGGCTCTCATTGTTTTACACTCATTTAGCGAGTATTTCCTCGATGTGTTTATTGTTTTCCACTCTACATCATCGACCCATTGCTGTTTCACCTTAAGATAAACTTTTCGGAATCCTTTTACATCTTCTAAAGCTGAGTGGATACCTTGCTGCATTTCTTCGCCACATATTTCTTGTACCAACGTTTTTAGTTTGTACCACTCTCCATTGCGTGTTATCTCAAATGATTTAAACGCCTGAGCAGCAGCAAAATCCCTTATCCCATAGAAATGGTTAACCCAGATTTTTACATATTTTCCTTTAGCTTGTAAATCGTGTAAATCCAATTTTCCTTCTGGTAAGATTTTGAATACTTTCCGGCTGTTGCGCTCAGTAATGCCGTGAATACTTGCATTAAAATACTATAGTTTGATTAAGAACTTCAACCGGTCTCCTCCGAAATGACTTAATTTGTGAATTTCAGTTGCATTCTTGATGGGATCATCACCAAAATCTAGTAACACCATGTTACATGAGTGTTTCGTAATTCAATTAGAGGGAATTCGAGTTAAAACATCAGACTTGTTTTTATTTTTTGGAACGTATTCTATTTCGGCTTTAATTTCATATTCAGTAATTAGTTCTTTGATGATGCTGAGTCTTCTTTTAACTAACATTTCTGAAGAAGCTTTCGTTGTAATCTTTCTCTCGGATGTAAAGGCATTATGCACCCAGCTTACCACAGATTTCTTATCCGACATTATTTTTACAAACTGTAAATTCCATTTGATGCATAAATTAATGCCTTTGACGATCGCCTCAAGTTCGCACAGATTAATGTTCCAAACGTCCTTTTCTTTTCTTAATCAGCATGCGTCTCCATAATGTTTCCATCGATTTCCAAAGCTGCTCCAATGGCAATAGAGCTGGTATCACACCATAAAATATTTCCGTTTTCCATTGGTGCTTTCCATGTGCTATGAGCCGGATTGTTCTTTTCGACTTCCTTCATTAACCATTTTAGTTTATCTAATAATTGAGCATCAATCGGTTGGTTTCATTCTCCTTCACTTAATCGTTTGAGATATGAGCACACTGGCCGCAACCAGCCTGCTACGGGAAAGATTCCGGTTAATTGACCGCATAATGAATACAGTTCTCGTCTATTCATTATATTCTCTTCGAATTCATAACGAATGGCATTGGCTCGGTTCCGTTTTAATACGCTGTCTTCAATAAATACTGAGAGACCAAGTATTCTTAGAGCTTTTGTTGATGATGAACGTTCAATTTCTTTCAATTTGCATTTACTTAACCAGGCTTTAACTACTTCAGCTGGAACCACTTCTTCGTCGAAAAAGATATCATCTATATACGCACTGGCTCCTTGTTTTATTCTGATATTGATTCTAAAAACGAATCTTGTCAATGCATATCGCCTTTCATTTATAATGCATGATTGGTACTTCCACATACTCTCATCGACCCATATTTGCATGTACGCATCAGATAGATCTACAATTGCTATTTTGTTTCCTTTCTTTCTTTTTTAGCCTCTTTTTGGGGTCGAGAGAGACGCCGTTATATTCTCGATCCCTTTGTCTTTTCCCGATTTACAATATCGGGATTGATGTCCAAGCATTTAACATCGGGAGCATTGAATTTTCATCTTGTTCATATAGTTACGAGCAAAATGGCTTTCGTTGTATATGAAGCATTGCACATTCTTGGTTTTCACTGCAAAAACAGATTGATGTCTTTGTACTAAATTCAATCGTGAAACGATGACACCGATTGCGTTGATCCTTGTCGTCTAACTTCAGCTGCAATTTCTGTTGGCAGGAGTTTGTTATAATATTTACCAGTAGATCTCCAGAGTTAAAAGCCAGATTTTTCATTTCTGATAAATGAATATTGATATTATTCCCTATCTGGAATCTCTTATTTAATAACTTGGAAAAGCATGCTTCTGGGGCTTCATTGAAAGGTCGTAGTAATGATTCTTTAATTTCTTCATATCTAATATCTTCATTCTTCGCTGCTTTCTTCAGAGTGATAAACGATTTCCCTTTCGTGAAAGCCGGCAAAATTTCCTATTTTCCATTGAATTTATGGATCTTGCATATCAGTTCAAACTTATCGAATCATTCATCAATTTTTATATTTTCTCCATCAAAAAAATTCTATTGCGCTTATAATGTCTTTTATCATGCCCGGATAGCTTGTATGATAATAATTAACAACAAGAATTTATTAATTCAAAATCTCTATTTTCTAAAACATTTAATTATTTAAACAACTTTCTTTTCTAATTAATTCTTTATTATACAGTTCCGTTTATCATTAATGATTTGTTACGATTTTGAGAAGATATAATGTCATAGGTATTGTTATCTTAAGAAGTTTCCATCGTACTGTTTTGGCATTTTAGATATGATTTTTTTTGGATGGTTAGTTCAACTTTATTTGGGTGCTCATCGTAAATGTTTTCATAATACATGCGAACGAAATTGCGATCTACCAGGGTAAGACACCATGGTTCCGAAATGGCTTTACGACGATAATACTGAATTTTAATTAATATAATTTTTGATGTTGACTTTGAACGTAGCTAGTAGAATTTTAAAACTTGAGTATCATTTTTATGATTTAGGATACCCTTGGTTTTCACAATAGTAGATAACTGCTTTTTGGTTTGTATTTGTTTTTCGAGCAACTGTAATTATTTGGTTGTCGTAGTGGAAAATAACACGATTAGTTTCATTGAGAGTGAATTTCAATCCATTGATCATCAATGTAGGTTCCATTTTTTCGAAGGCTTTTTCATAATAATGAGCTACAATATTATAAGTCTGATTTAATTTTAAATTAATATAATTTATAAATGATTTCCTGACCTTTAGATTGTCGATTGCCAAATTTTGAAAAACCACCTTGACTTTTTGGGATTTGTGGAATCTCAAAAAGGCATTAATTCCATTCATTATCGGTTCAACTGTGATTAGGTTATTTATTTTCCTCGTCCTAATATTCAATCGTATTAGATTATAGATCTTTGTATCATTGTTTTGGGATTCCCATTGTTTCACATCGTCCAAGGGTATTCATAGTTCATTGCTAATCGTCGAACTACATACATATTATTACCATAATGTAACTTTATTGGCGGGTCAAAATAATTTAGTAAATTATTGATTTCTATTTCCTCATTTTTCTCAAAATGATATATCCACACAATTTGAGTAAACGTTGAATAAATACTTATTTTTTCCATCAACGGAATCATTTTAATTGCAAACGATGAACCAATTAGTGTTGCATTTATATACAAGACATTTATGAGCATTGTTGTCGTTATCAATAAAATTTTGCTGGTATAACTTAATTGAGTAGGATTCTTTGAAAACTTCTGTTTGGTTATCGCTACTTCGTTTATTTTATTTTCATTTGACCTCAATGAATACTGTTTTACCTTTTCAACAGGTACTTTTTACATCGATTTGCATGTACTATTATTGCTTCCGCATTCTTATTATTTAAAGGCCGTAATTTTAGATTCGTTTCTGTAGCATCACACACCACATAAGGTTCTTTAAACGGTCTTTCCAATTTTGGCGACAGTCCTTTTTCTGGATCTGGTTTGTTGAGATACACTAAATCTCCAATTCTAATATCATGTTCATGTGCACGTTTATCATAGGACTTTTTATACATTTCTTAGCCATGCCATATTTTAAGTCCTGCTTGCATCCATGCAGACTGCAATCTCTCTTGCATAATTAATTACAGTCTGTTACATCCATCAATTGACATATTATTGCGCCTTAAGTACATCAGGTAGAAAGGTGTTTCTCCAGTACTTTCATTTACTGCATTCCGATAAGCAAACAAACACGGTTTAATGAATATGTCACAATCATTTTGTTTTCTATCATGTTATATCATGTTAATTCAGGTTCCATTGAATCTTGCCACTAGTCCATCGGTTGTGGGTGATATGGAGATGTATATAATTTCATTATTCCAAACAATTCAGTAATTGATTTAAATAGATCACTTTGAAAATTTATTCCTTGGTCCGTTAGTAACTTCTTAGGTGCTCCATATCTGAAAACAATATTTTCTACAAATATCTTTGCCACCGTATCTGCTTTATGATTTGACATTGCATAAGCTTCTGGCCATTTTGCCAAATAGTCACAAAACACCATTATATACTTATTACCATTTATTGTTTCCCGCAATGAACCAACAATATCCATCGGTTTCAATAAAACTCTAATTTTACGACCGGTATTACGTCTAGTAAGGCATATCTCACAAGTGTTACACCACTGTCTTACATCTTGCTCCATAGTTTCCCAGTAATATTTCAACTTTAATCGTGATAATGTTTTTCGAGTGGATAAATGTCCACCTACTGCACCATCATGACATAACAGCAATAATGCTCTGTGATGTTTTGTTGGTATTACAATTAGTAAGTTATCATTTTTTACACATTTTATTAATCCATTATGAATAACATTTGTGCTTTTCATCAACAATATGCTTCCAGTCATTTTCCTTTTTAATCTCAACTGCATGTTTACGTAACTGGTTTAATTCTTCATAATTTTCTTGTTCAATTTGTAAATTTTCCATATTATTTGCTGCTTTAATTGCCAAAAATATTGTATCATTATTATTTATTTCTTATGATTCGGCTTGATCATTCTCCGAATTCTCGACATAGCGTCCGTATTGGCATTTAATTTGCCTGTTCGATATTTAATTTCGAAGTCATATTCCTGTAACGATATTGGTAACCTAATAAACTTGCTGGCTGAATCTCTATGTTTCATCAACCATTGTAGTGGATTATAATCCGTGAAAACAACGAATTTTCGACCGACTAAGTATTGTCTAAACGTAGTTATCCCATATATTAATGCTAATGTTTAGAGTAATTTTTCTCATGGGGCCTCAGTGATCTACTTTCATAAGCTATCACATGATGTTTTTCGCCCTCAACTTGTTGTCATAGTATTGCACCTAGTGCAAAATTACTGGCATCTGTCATCACAATAAAGGGTAGTGAGAAGTTTGGACATCTCAATATCGGCTGATTGGTTAGACTTTCTCTCAATGCATCAAAAGCTTTTTGTTGTGCCGTTTCCCATTTGAATTTTATCTGCTATTTCAATGGTGCGTTAAAAGGTTGTGCTATGTGCGCAAAAATTCTAATAAATTTTCTACAGTAGCTCGCTAATCTCAGAAATTGACGAACTTGATACATGTCCTTTGGGACTGGGTAAATTTTTATTTTATTAACATTTTCTGGATTTGGTTGTAAACTTTTTCGCGAAATTATATGACCAACATACACAACTTCTGATTTCCTCCATTCGCATTTTGAGGGTTTTATTTTTAGATTTGAGTTTCTCAATCTTATAAACACTATTTTCACATCTACTAGATGTTCCTCAAAACCGTTTGAAAATATTATGATATCGTCTATATACACTAGCGTGTGTGGTATGTCACGAAGTACAAAATTCATACCTCTCTGAAAAGCTGCAGGAGCACCAGTTAAACCAAATGGTAAAACGTTGAACTTGCATAACCCTTTGCCATCTGAAAACGCAGTTTTTCGTTAATCTTCTTCTTTTACTTTAAACTGATTATATCCTTTATTGAAATCGATCACTGAGAAGAACTTTGCTTCTCCCATTTGGTCAAACATTTCATGTGGTACAGGAATAGGATAGATGTCTTTCCTTGTGACTTGATTTAACTTTCTGTAATCTACACAAAATCTTAGGTCTCCATCTTTCTTTTTAACCACCACAATTGATGAAGAAAAGGGTGATGAGCTGTCTCTGATTAATCCAAATTCTTTCATAACTTTTATTTGTCTATCACTTTCTTCTTGATGAATGTAAGCAATTCTATATGGTCTCAATTTAATTGGAGTTTCGTTATGCAAAGGTATCTCATGCTCAATTATCTGAGTGAGTCCTAGATCATACTCGTGTTTCACAAATAGGGCTTTGTACCTTATTAGTAACGCCGTAAACCTTTGTTTTTGTTCATCATTTAAATCATCACTTGTGACTTTTGGATCCTTGTAAATTTTAATGTTTCTTAGTAGTTTCAGAGTGTTCTCTGATTTAATTCATGGCAGTTTCCCCAACCTGGTTTTCGGTTGTAATTCTATATGTTTTGTACTAGTATTTGCTATTCTCACGGGGACTTATTTACTTGTAACTTTCAACACTTCGTCACACATTGGAATATCATATTTTCTAATTAATGTTTGACATGGTTTAAATTTTTGAAGGTATAAGCAATGATTGATTCAAGAACACATCGCCTGCATTGTGTATGATTTCACCTCAATTATTTGACTGAGTCCTAGATCATACTCAAGTTTTGCAAATATGGCTTTATACCTTATCAGTAAAATCTTTATTATGCCTTTTAATATTCGTTTCTTCTTTTCTAAATCTTGTTCTAGCATTTTTAATTTTACTAATTCCTTTTTAATATCATATATACTTCTGTATTCCCGAATTTTCTCACACTTATTATCATCTATCTTTATGTTACTTGATTCTAATGCACTTCTAGTTTCCGTTATCGGTTCATCAGCATGCTTTTCACTACGTTTTCCAACACTTCTTTCACAGTTATCAATTCCTTTTAAATTATCTTCTAAAACATTCTCGTTTTCTATCTTTTCTTTATTTTCATTAACATTCTTATCCTCATCTGTACCCTCAAATTGATTAAATTTTTTAAATATTGTTCGATTTATCTCCTTAACTGCAATTACATAATTCACAAAATGTTTATTATCCCTTAAATATCCATCTTCGTTTAAATCTTGTGATATACATCCACAATCAAATAAATATTCATCATCATCAAGTTCATCTCCTTAAAATAATAACACAATAATTCCATCTCTTCCCATTACTTCCGCAACTCGTTTTCTTATTTTTTGAACTTTCGTACACCAATGTTCTTGAACATATTCTACTTTGTTAAATCCTTCATAATTTAATGCTAATACTATTGAATTTAATTCAACTCCTGCTCTTCTGAGCTCTTTTCCACATCTCTGCGCTATCTCTTTCAACTTTTGCTTATAACTCATATTATCATGCAAATGACACCTAGCTATTTTACTAATTTCTAATTTACTATCTTCATCGAATTCTGTTCTCAAAACTATTTTCAATACATTATCAATTTCAGTTTCATCTCCTATGAACAGAGCATCAGATAAACTAATCACAATTTCCTTTAAATTTGTATTTAATGTTTCACAAATTTCAGTCATCCTCGTTATCCGTATTTCATTTTTACTTCCAGGAATAAAACCACAATACTAAGAATTCATTATCTTCAAAACTTCTATTTCTAAATTTCAATTCAATTATTTCTCCATACTTTTGTTTCATTTCATTTTTCAATTGCTTAACACTCGCATACGCCTCACGACGACAACATAATTCACAATTATTAACTTCATCTACAACATTTACAGAAATAAAATCTAACCTTTCAGTTTCTCTTAACATTTTTCCAACTAATCTCATCAATATTTTTATTTCATCATTACTTTTTGTTCCATTTTCGTAATAATCAGCACACAATTTAATTACACTTTCCAATTTTTTTGAACTCATTGATATCTGGCTTAACTCATTGAACGATTTTATTATTTGGGATGAATCTGATTTTCTTTCATCCAGCAACTTTCTAAGTCTCGTCCCTATCATTGTTGTTTTCTCACTATTCAAGTCTTTGGTTAATATATTTTCACTTATTCTTCCTCCGATGTTTCCAATTGACAATCATATATCATATGGATTTCTGATTCTTCGTCTGATTCAAATTTAGACATTAATTTTTCAAATTCGTCGGCTCATATCTTTCATTTCTTTTTTCATCCGACCTCTAAAGCCGTCTGACTGAACAAAAGCAATATTGGTAGGTGAACTATCATCTTGGAATCGAATTGATTTTTTCAAAATTGATTTCTGAAATTTGTCCCAATTTCTTGGGCATGATCTGGCCCTATATCTATCACCTCGGCAAGAATGACATTGCACTTGGCCTCTCAGATTCACTTTATCTCTCTGTGGTGATGGTGTTTAATGTCCTTTTTTTCCACAATTATAGCACTGTATATTATCTTTGGCTCGCTGGTCATTGAATTTCATTGGTCTGGGACTTCTATCACCACTTCCTCTAAACCATTCTGGGCGCATTTGTTTGGGGCTTCTTTGTATATTGTTTCTAAACCAACATTGACTAATATGATGTCGATTTTCTTGCATTGTTCGCATTGAATTAGTGTTTGTTGGGTGTAAGTTTTAATATTCACTGGCTTTTCCGGTTCGAATTTGGTTTTGAACTTTGGTGAAGGATTATTGTATCTCTGAAAGGAGTTGGTTTTCATTGGTGTTACGTAGCTGTCCTTTGGCTCATCAATTACTGCAAATGATTCAGATTTAGATGTAGTTCCCTTGAGGTTCAACTCAATTCTCATGGCCTTTTTAATTAACTCGTCGAAGTTGTTGAAATCCACATAGCATAATGCTTTTTTGATTTCCTTGTTGACACAGGCTAAAAATAATTCTTTTACCTGCTTTGCAACATCAGCTTTTAAATCACGTCTTTTATCACAATTTTTAACAGTTTTTCACCGACCTTTCTATCACGTCGGGCTCACCAAAATGTTGAGTTATAACATTATTTGGTTCAGTAGAACTGTTTGCTCTGACTCCACGTGCTCTTTAAATGATACTGGAATAACTCAACACAGGAAAACTTTTATTCGATACCAACAATTTCACAACGATTCGAATGTTACTTTTACAATAATGGCAGGAATCCCCACGGGAAGCCGCCTTTTCAATTAACTACTAAAATACCCTTGACAAGTCTGACTAGTTATTTTTCAATCTCACGAATCTTTTTAACTTTTCTGTCACTCGCAATTTTTCGAAATTATTTTTGTCCCCTTTGTTGATTTGAGACTCTCTTATATAGGAAATCTCTCCTCAAACAATTAATCTGATTTACGGCAATTTACATTGGACTCCTGGGGAACTAGTTAAACAATATACTTTCATCTTTTGTCCGCTTCGGCCGTTCCCCGGGAGAACACTACGAAATAAATCACAGTGGGGAATAATCAGTTCCCTTGGTAATTAAATTTATCCAATTCGGAAAATTTCTCCCTAATTTAATTTATTCGTTTTCGTCATTTTAATTGATTAATTAATTTGTATTTTTTTAATAACTTTTTGTAGGCGTCATAAATTAATTTTATATTATTATTTTCGTACTCGTCTTGTCAATTGGCATCGGCATATATGCATTTCCCCCGGAAAATATTGATTTTAATTTTTTGATTATTTTTAATTAATTATTTTATTTTAACAAATTTTTTATTTATTTTAATAATTTTTGAAAATCACCTAACCCCAACAATGTTTCTAATAAATTCTATGTTTTTAATTTTAATTATTATGCATTCATGAGTCATTACAGTAGATTAGGTAATTTAATTATTGATTTATTTAACTCTTAGTTACCTCAGTGAATTCGCGAAATGCCATTCATATTTTATCATTCACTTAAATCTAGTTCACCAGAAATTGTCCAGAAAGCAAAGCCGCAGTCTATCAAGAGATGAATCCAGCTGGCCAATTCCATCCACTTCGTAGGACGACGAAGTTGAATTGCCAAGCTTGGCAATAAAGCGAGGGCTCGGGCACAACCCGGCTCGCGAGGTATGTCAGCGGGCGGAATATTCACTCCATCGATGCGATAAAGTCGAACAAAAATCCAAATGGAAAACAATTATGGCAAGGAGACACCTGAAGAGTCTAAATGAAGATACCGCTGCTGGACGGATACCCATCACAAACGGATACGCACCTACCTACGGTGTATCATACAAGCTGGATGATAAAGCGCTAATGATGATAGAGGTACATACCAGCGTGGAGCTTTTGACCCGAGTAGTCCATCAATCCATCCTCAACAGAATCAGAACTCGGATGGAAGAAGTCGACCATGCTTACCATTGTCGGCACCCGGCGCGCAGTAACATCATGCGACCATTCAGACCCAGAAGAACGGACGGACACCATTAAATAATGATAATATTTGATAAATTTATTTAAGTTGAAAAATAAAAACTTTTTTTTCAATTGTTATTTTTTCTCGTGCAAATTATTTATTTATTATTAAAACTGGAGTTACTCACGACTGATAGAATGATTTAGTCGTACATTAGGTATAATTGATGAAGGAGAATTCAAATCAAGACAATTTCATAGGTTTAGGAAAAAGATTACAAAATTTAAAAATAAAATTGTAAGACAATTTTTTTTGGTTTTTTTTTGTTAAAGATCACTATTGATGACTAAGTGGGACGATTCAGCTCGAGATTTTTAATAATATAACTCATAAACATTTAGTCGTTCATTTACCATTTATATTTTAAATATGGAGGCAATCCCCTCGATCTGTCGAGAATTAGTCAAACTTAGGCAAGAACATACTAAATTGCATAGCCAGTTCTGCAAATGAACGGTGAAATACAAGATATAAAATCAACAAAGTTAGAACCGGCACTGATCAAAAATATCTTTCAGGAGTTACACGATGCTCAACGAGATTGGCGAGAAGAGAAGCAGATAGTGCAGGCTAAATTTACTCAGACCCACAGACTGGAGATCGCCAGGAAAGTACTGCTGTTACATACCCATTGATCTTCCGCCAGTGCACGTAGCATATCGTGAGCGCGAGGGTGTAACGAATCCAACCAAACAAAAACGTCCTCGATCAAGACCTGGAAGATACGAACGGATGAGGAAGTGCCTATGATCTCCAGAATGCCTCAGAGGAAGTCCTGTAAATTCTCGGAAGCTTTGGAGGAAACACGGAATTTTACAAACTCCTGAGACAATGTTTTCTTATTTTTAATTTCTCTGTGCATAAAAAATAAAAAACTTGGTGTTATTTTGATAAATTACTTTGTCTTGATTAATAACGCGTGAATGATAAGGAACAATATACTCAAAGGGTAACGGAAGAAGGTAAGACGACGGAATAGTGGGAACCAAAGAGTGGAAGACGAGCATAAGCCTTCCAACGGCAGCTCACTAGACCCAGCATGAGGCCGGGCCATAACGGTCTTTGCAGAGAGGCTTACCTTTGGCGGTTTCATAATCATTACAGTATCAACGTTGCCTAGCAACGGGTAACAAGTGGAGGGCATGAATTTTTTCCTATATATATTTTACATTTACTTAACTTAAAGGTTTCTCTAATTATATTCACCAAATACATATTTATGTTTTTCTGATATCCAATTGAAAAATTACTCTGTTTTCTACTATTTGATGAAATTGACAAAGAAATTTTGTCTTATCTTTAATAATATCCTGAAATTTTCCATGTTTTCTTATGAAGGAAATTAACAGTTACCCGAAATAAATACTTGGGAAATGTCAGTTTTGTTGGGGTTATAATAAAACATGAATAAAAATAATAAAGTTTTAAAATTATAAAAATCAATTAAAATTAATTAAAATTTTGAAAAAAGTAAAAATCAATATTTTTCGTGGGAAAAAGTGGCAAATTTGATTTTGAAGACGAATAAAATACTATTATATTGAGATAAAGTATATTGAAGGGTCGGAAGCCCAAAAACAAATTAATTAAATTATTTACCGACGAACCCATTAATCAAGGGCCGCCGAGCTGAACTTCAGCTTTGTGGGTTTCCCGGCATTAGTAAAATGGGCAATAAATTGTCCGGACTGGAAAAATTGTTTCCCTAGCAGTAATTCAAATTAATGGGAACCCAAAAATTATAAAGTAACTGACAAAATAAGTTTTCCCAGTTGGTCGAATAGAAAATCTAACGAGTCGGAGAAACGAGTTAAGAGTAGTAAACCGATAAAGAAGTTAATCAGATTGCAGTGATTTATTTCGTGATACCCTTAGGGTATGTACGAGAAGTAAACAATTGTATAAAGATTTCTTTGTTGGGATTTTGTATTACTGATTATTGACACGAGGAGTCGGGTCGAGACCTATTCATCGAAGGAATATTAATTATCCAAACAGTTTTAATAATTATCAAAGAAAATTGATGAAAGTTGTCATCGACATTCTCATAAATTCTTAAATAAAACTTTTGATGGCTGATCCCACATTAAATAATTATTCAAATGTGTCTAACTTATGAAATATATCATATCAAATATACATGATTAACATTTAGTATTCCACCGTGAAATAAATGCAATGTACATACTAGCACCTTTCCGGTATTAATTTACTCATCTAATACCCACATGATACTTCTTTTACTCACCCGGTACTTATTTACTAATACCCTATTAACCCACACTGTCCTCACCTGATACCAATTTATCCACTATATTACCCACTCAAAATCCTTTCTAATAATCCAGTACCACCTTATCTTTTTGATGACAAAGATATTAATGAATGATGGTTATAGTATTATTCACAATTTTTAATATGCATTGATTAATTAAAGTGTACATTTGTATTTCTTTTTTAAATTAAAGTTTACATTTGGAAAAGTATTCGATAGACATCTTTTAATATTTATTACTTTTTTATTAATAAATGTAAACGATGTAAATTAAGAATAAATTGTGATAATAAATTTAAATGGCAATTCTGATTACTAGTATGGTGACAAAATGGTTGAACAAATGGATGATGAAGCTGAATAAATGAAAAAATAATGAAAATTATGATTGAGATGATAATGATGACTGGTGACGATTAATTCCTACAGATGATAGCATTGACAGAGATTAGGGTAATATTATTTTGTGTTTTTTTAAATATGTTGATTAAGTTAAATCGAATAAAATATTTTTTAAAGTATAATTAAATTACTTTTTGTTAAATAAATCTTTGATGAAATTATTTCGCTCAACATATTATGACGACTAAACGGATGAATTTTTTTGTTTAGAAGAAAAGATGATTCCTTATTTCATTTTTAAAATGAAACTAAGTGATTGTCTTTCAAGTAACGATGTTCAATTAATACATAAAAAAACGTTAAGAAGAATGTTGGAATCAAAGAAAATAAGGTGAACTTCCATTTCCTGAAGATGACAGCCATGCTGTCGAAATATATCGTACGAAGTGTTTTTTATTGGCGTTATCTTTTTATTAAATTGTTGCCATATTTATTTAATTATTTATTTGTATAAAAAACATTAATTATTCTGGTCGTGGTGTCGATGATGCATGTCGCAAATTATTTATTAAATTGATAAAAACAATTTTGGTTTTCAAATAATCCTTCTCAATTTCTGTGAGAGTAGCTATTTAAAATTCTTTTTTATGTTTTCTGATTAGCTTAAAGTTTAAGTCTTAAACTTTTCTTTTAAAATTTTTAAATAAAATATCTTACATTTTCATTGAACTTGAAATTTAAATAATGTCTTTTTTTATTTTAAATATAAAATTCAAAGCAAAACAACAAAAGGTTCCTGAATTTTTAAATGTTTATAAAAGTATATAAAAGGTTTACCTTCTTTAACAAAGAAACAACCCTACAATAATCCTCCATAAAAAACTCAAGAGATGAACACAATTTTACTATGATTTATATTCCTAAAAGCTTTTTATAAAAGTTTTTTAATCTTTATATTAAATAATAAAAGTCAACAACACATCAAACTAGTGATTTCATTTTTTAGAAGATGGACAAATTCAAAAGGTTTTGAAATTAAAATATTATGCACTAGGGTGTAATAGATATAGAAATGTATATATAGATGACAATTGATGATGATAACAATATTATGCTGGCAACAATGATTTCAATTTATGATTTTTTCATTTATTTAGACAATTTATGATTTATAATATTTTCTACAAAATTTGACTTTGAATCAGATTTATTTAAGGTACTTAAGAATTTTCGGCACAGCCTTTTTCAAGTGATTTCACTTGAAAGATTTGAAAGAAATTCATATTTGAGAATTTATTTAAATTATCACATTTTTGCAAAATTTTGAATGGAAATTCCAATTACTAAAAACTAAACTCCCTTATAGTTTGTAGCAATTGACAAATATTATAACGCCGCCGACAACACTGACCTATGCAAAGATGGTTTTTTGAGACGACCATATCTTGGATTACAAATTATTAACGAAAGAGAGGAAGTACCAGTCGGATTTGCAGCATTAAAAACTACTTTAGATTCGAACGCAGTTGTTGGGCCAGCACACAAATAGCCTTGAGAATTGTTTAAATGCATCAGTAATACAGCACGAAAACCCAGCACCAAGATAACTTAAAATACAATATACAACACCAACTAAACACTTTAAAATCTGAGAGAAAATAAATAAATATAAAATCAAAAACATAAAAGTAAAATAAAATAAATACAAAATGCATCAAGAACCGCACGAAATTTACATAAAAAAATAACATAATGACAAGAAAATTCGACCGTAAAATGACCATTTATATAAAAGTAAAAATTAATAAATAAAATTAAAAAAAAAATTAATAAAAATTAATAATAAAAATTAATTAATAAATTAGTAAAAATTAATAAAAATAAAATGAAAATTAGTAAATGAGTAGTCCTCTGGTTGCTCATTCATCATCCGTTTCCTGGAAAATCGACAAAACTTCTGAATAACAATCGGCTCAAAATCTCTAACACCGAGTAGTCCAGTGGGCACTCATTAATTATGAAATGAACATACATAGATCTTAAGGACAAAGAGAAGGAATGGGTAGTGGGGAAAATTGCGAAATCGTTGCAACAGTTAACTTTTATTATGATTATGATTATTTATTATTATTAATTCCAATTAAATATGCCTTTAGGACTTTAATTTTTCCATTTAATTTTTCAAAAAAACATTCAAGTTGAAACTTGCCTATAAACACAAATAAACCTATCTAGCACATAAAACGAAAGCGTCAGGCGTTCGCCGCTTATATATAATCGATTTGTATAAATACGGTCTTCAACTATTTGCCAGAATTTTTTTCACGAAAATATACAGTCTTCGGCACTCAAAGGTTAAAGCATATAAATCAATTACTCATATTGGAAAGTTCTTTTTATCTTAACTTTGATTACATCCCATAATAACATAAGTCTTGTTCAATTTTGATTGAAATTAGTTTTTCATCAACACTGTTATTTGAACACCAAATTTTAGATTATTCAGTCAAAAAAATATTTTAAAACAGTAATTTCTTTGAATGAAGATATACTAAATCTTCTTAAAAGATAAACCTCATATTAATCTTAAAAATTTACAAAGTTTAACATAATAAATATAATTTACAAATTTTTAAAATTTAAATAAATTATAATTGCTTATTGTTTATCAAAATAAAAGGGATACGATTTTCAAATAATAAATTGTAAAAATATTTCGATGATTGATTAACTTGTTCTGTATAAACTATTTCGAATTTTCTGGTTTTCAGAATTATTATTAATGAGTAGTAATGAGTACTTCAGATCCAATGTAAAATCCTAGACTTTTAGAACAGGTAAGGGTCTCTGTTACATTTCAATTTTTTTCCCGAAACCCCACTTCGTTTTTTTTGGATACCCTCCTACTTTTTAAATTTTATATAAATCGATGGTTACGCAATTTTTGGAAAACTTTTAAAATCACAATTACGTTGCTACGACATAGAAATGTTAATCTTGTTTTACTTAACGGTTATGTAACATTAAAGTTTGTTTAAATAGATTATTATTACATAACTTAAAAAACTTTTTTAAATCGTTGATTACGTCCCAATTTTTATTATTCACCTGGAATTTTTAATCCCTGTAGTCGTAATTTTTGCTGCATGTTCTAACAGTATTGCTATTTAATCGATATCTTGAATATTCAAAAACTAAGATTACATAAAAACAAAAGACATGTTAACAACATTTATTAGCAATATATTAAAATCCTACAGAAAGTGGAGCACTAACTAATTTCCAAATTGGCGTTATCACATCTTTTTCATCCATTTATATACCTGTATTGAAATATTGACAAACTAACTTTCCCCATCTTTATATTCAATTTCTTCAAAGGCATCATAAAACGGTTGATGAATATATTTTTATTACAACTTAGGTTCTTATTAATTTTCATTAACACTTTACTTAATATTTTCAATAACACTTATTTACTGTAACTTATTTTGATAATTTATTATTGATCAATTTATATTCGAGAATGCATATTTACAAAGATGTACATCTTATAATTGGATATTATTTTCATAGTTGTAAAACATTATTTTACACGTCAATAAAATATATTTGTTGAGATTTTCATTAATTGAATATGATTTATTACATTCACATCAAATTATAAAAGTGAACTTCGATAGGTATAATGTTAAAGATATAGGGTTTCCATCTTCTTTTGGAAAAATTAAAAATAGCATTAGTTAAAATGAAACATTCAAAAGGTCAACTTGAAGTCCAAGTCGAATGGTATTTATCAATAAACATCATATTGAGGCAAATGAATCAATTCAAATAACATCAAGATGTTAACAATTTATATGGATGGGCTTTATCTCAGAAACTTCCTGTTGGATTAGAAGATGAGAATGAATAATATTATTAAAAAATGTGTGATGAGTTGGAGGGAGATTGTGGTTAGGTAGATATTGTGATTCCTGACTATATACAAGATAAATTTGATGATTTGCCCATTGAATTTAGTTATCCACATGGTACTAAAATCGAGAAACTCTTATTAACACATGAACCAATTATCTTATTGATGGTAGAGTTTTGAATGAGTGGTTGAGCTAAGGTATAGTAGTTTTAAAAGTCAATCGTGTTTTAGAGTTTAATCAGGTTGCAATTTTCAAATAGTATATTGAACCGCTGTTTTCCATCTACTTGCCTTTAAGATGCCAAAAAGATATTAAATGATTGTTGAGCGAACAGAATATAGTTGGAAATTAAATCGTTTAAGAGTTAAATTTCAAAGTTTCCAATATTTAATATTATCAAATCAAATAAGCATAAAAATGAACTATTGTCATAATTAACTCAAAATTATGTAGTGCATTTGTGATAACTCCATTCATCAGATTTAAACAAGATCCTATTTTCAAAAATATATAGATACTAAAAGCAGAATCAACAATTAGTTTCTATAAAAAAATTATTGTAATTTAGTTTATTTGGAAAACCATTGAAATCTGAAGAAAAGAATAAATTTAAGGTTGTACACACATTTTAAAACCAACATTTAAAAAAACATTTAAAATTAATAATGATTTAATAGTTGTTTTGTCAAATAAAGAATCAGTGTGCTTGAAAAGATCTATACAACTTCCCATATTCTTCAAAAGTGTTATGTTCTTGTTATTCAACATGAATTACATCTCTCTTTTACACTTGTAAAATCAGGTGTGTAACCAATCAAATTCGTGCATTACATGCGTGTGTGAATATGTGCGTGACCTTTGATCTTTTTTGTGATTCATACACTTTTATTGTAAACATAACCCATGTATGTCGTAAATACATTGAAATTAATTTGAAAAAGATGTTCAGAAACTGAAAAATTATAATTGATCTTAGTAACTTTGTGTTTATCAAATATGTGTCATAGTTGTCAGAGGACAAACAGCTATGATCTCTTAATATAGATTGTGTAATTTCTACATCTGCGTATTTTTCATACACAGTGTGTAGACATTATTAGTCTGTGACGTAAGTATTAAATCAACTTCGTCTTATATAAAAGATATTTGTATTCTTAATAAATCATTGAGGACTTCTTCCTTTTATTAGTTTCTTTTTAGGCACAAACTATCGCCTCAGTTAAACACTATGGATATGGAAAAGATTTTAAGGCCTTACAATGGGAAAGAATATATTGGCTCTTGGATCAAGAAAATGAAACTAATGGCTAAACTTAAAATCCTGCTGATATTACTCGATGGCCAGGCCTTTATCGTTTACGATCAATTATAGGAAAAGGAAAAGAGATCTGCATATTCTATTGAGAGGGCTCGAATGAACGCATTCTCAAATGATCCTTTCTAACCATTTGAAGCTTTCACCAGAGATCTTGGAATAACGAGGCAGTTGATGTGTATTTAGCTGATATTTTTAAACGGCTTGCCACTCTGCAGACGTTTTTGAGGAAAAATTAATAAAAAAAGCGTTTTTTGTTTTATTACCTACTGTTTCCCGGCAATTGAAAGCCTTCACCAAGATAACTTATCTCGAGCTGTCTAAAAATGTAAGGCAGTCTCGGGCGTTAATGGCGGACAGTCCAGAAGAAACTGGATTAGTGGCAGTCAATTGAGGTCAGAAAACGTTTAAATTCTTTAACTGTGGAAAGCCTGGCCATCTGTGCAATGAATGCAAAAACCGCGAAATCGTGAGATGTTGAAACTGTGATAATTTGGGGTACACATCAAAACAATGCTCAAATTGGTTCTCGGGAAACGCTATGAGAGAAACTGTAGCGCCAGCAGTTTCTCACTAAAATCTTGTGTGGCACAAGTCTTGGTAGAAGTAGATGGGAAGCCTTGTATTGGACTTGTCTGGCATTCTCAAATAATAGTTTCTAGAAGATTCACTAAAAATGCAGTCGGGTCGAGAAACATACTTGAGATTGATGGCCGGAGAGTGCATGTGCGGGAAAGCTGTTGTGTTCTATTTTAATTCGGGGAAATTCCAAACAATTAAAATGTTTAATTTTAGGAAACCTCATTAGTGGTATAGATGTCGTTATTGGCCTGGGCGCGATAAGTCTCTTTGGCGGTGTTGTGGTTACGGATAACGGTGTGCAATTCGGTATATGTTCGGCTGCACTGAATGTATCATCTGATAAAATTTTGTTAGAAGAGGATTATTATCAAGCCGTATTTAATGTAGAGCATTGGACAATAGCATGGCGCTGGAAAGACAAGCCGATTGTTTTAAAAACTCGCATTGCAGAGTATAACATAAAACCAGAAATTCGCCAAGATTACCAATGAAAGCTGGATAGATGGATCTCAGAAGGGTGGCTCATTCCAGGGATTCAAGATCACAATTGTGGTATCCTGCCTCTTCTTGCTGTTGAGCAGGAAAACAAAGACAAGGTTCGACCAGTTTCAGATTTTCGTGAATTGAATCTCAAAACCTTGAGCTATACGGGTGATAGTGGAGTTTATGGTGATAGCGTTAAGAAATCTCGGGAAATGGAAAACTGGTTGGCAATGCTGAAACTCAAAAACGCCTATCTTCAGATCCACATGCAGAAGAAATTATGGACATACCAGGCGATTAGGTACAAGGGTAAGATGTTTCATTTGACTCGATTAGGATTTGGGCTCAACAATGCACCAAAAATCGTTTCCTCCATTTTAGGGAAGGTTAAACATGGAGTATTACGCCAGTAGTCTAGCTTTGGGGGTTGTGCTAACTATCAAAGATAATATCGTGGAAAATGCATTATGACTCAGGAAAAAAGACGATTATTCTCATATGAATGTTTCTGAGTTAGATGCTGTATTATAAAGGTTAAATTTGGCCTTGATGAGGGGGATTGTAAACTTAAATCTAATGATGGATTTCGCAACCGTGGTCGGTTGGCTGCATACTGCGTTGACAAACGAAAGAAGATCCGGGTCTACGGAATCTCAGTAATATTGGTAAGACGTCGGCTAGGAATCGTCCGGGAAATTTTTGAGAAAGGAAATGTTAAGTTGTCCGTTCACTTAGTGAAATCTTTGGAAAATCGCGATGATAGGCTGACTAGGGTACTACAAAAGTGGCTGAAGCGATTGAATCCAATGGGCTTTGCAGCGATGACAGCTAAAGAGATCAGAGATCACCACTGCATGCATCATTTCGGGATCGATAAAACCGTTTACTTTGTCTAAAAAGAAACCCCGAAACAGGAGAAGCTGAAATCACGAATTGTGTTGAATGCCGCTCAATTGATCCTTCTCCTGTCAAATGGGATCATGGATTGCAAGATGTTATAGATGACATGACTAGGTTAGTTGTCGATGTTACGCATTTCAACGGGACACCCTTTTTAATAACCATTATTATTTTTATAATAGTTACAATCTCTTCAAAAGTCATAATACAATTTCTACTAAGTTTTATTAAAATCAAAAACGTATACTTAATTCTGAATATTAAAACAATGTTTTTAATATTCATTATTGGACATCACTATAATACTTTGAGTTTTTATTACTATTAATATTATTGCCATTTTCTTCATCATAAATTTAACACGCCTCTTTATTATCGACCTTTTTGTCATCGTTTTAATCTTCAACATTAAATCCTTCTTATATGTATCTTGATCTAAAATTTCTAACTGATGTACATTAAATAATTACTATTAATTTTATAATAAGTTATATTTATGATAATTTATAAGTTTTTACTTAAAGTAGTAAGTTTTGTCTTAAATTTACAGTTTAATTACTATACATTAATATACTTAAGAAATCTTAATTTACACTAAGTTTAATTTTAAAAACTTTAATTTACATATAAAATTACAAAGAAATAATATTAGTATCACATTTTCATTAATATTATTTTCATCTATTTTCATTTTACTATTGACCATTTTTTCATCATTTTTATTTTCAGCATTTAAATTTAACTTCAAACATCTAAAATTTTCCAAAGATCGAGTATTATACATAGGATCGGGAGTGCACATTACTACCTACTATATTGATTTTAACGATTATTGAAACTTGCATTGTTTGGCTGTAGTTAATAGCTGTCCATCAGTCCATAAATATTTTGCAATCTTTAGTTTGATGTCAAATAACAGAATTTACACAAAATTATATTGATGAAATGGAGTGGGCTCGTTCTCATTAAGCCGATTTATTAAAACTATATAGTTTGACCTACATAATGTCTCAGTTGACTCACATAAAGACCACTAAAATATTTGTGAATAACCTTAAAAATTTAAATCTTTGAGTTGACATACATAAAAATACGAGTTTTCTAGAAATTTTAGGAAATTTTCTAAGCGTAAAGGGGCTAAATATTGATTTTAAATCAGTGGGTAGGTTTCAATCCATTTACATCTGAGGTTTTCTACTACCCATTGAGCTACAAGACCCGCACTTTAGTTACCAATGTCACTAGAAGTCATTTTATGTTTGGGTTCTGCTGTTTGTCGCACAGTAAGGACTTCGCAGTTACAAGCTCATTGCAGATAAACTTTATTTATTTTTATGAAAAAATTATTTATGAGAATTTTATTTATTTCTGTAGTATCTGTTAATTAGATTTTTTCTAATTAATTTTATTTTTTAATCTTTACAAATCTATTTTGAAATGCAATTAATATGCCGATTTTTAATCTAAATTTTTTGTTTTTTTATGTCTATGTAAATTTTGTAGTATACTTGGTGCATTTTGTGAATTTGTTTTTCATTTTATATACACTTTGTTTTTTTTTATTTTTTTGTTTAATTGATATCGTATGTTAGAGTTAAAGTAACTTAGTGATGGGTTTTCAAACTATGTAATCGACTCGTTCACATAAATTTGAAAGTGTTTTGAGTTTTGGTCCAACAAACCTTTTATCGGTTTGAGCTCAACACCTCCCTGATTGTTTCATCACATACTGCAATTCACTCTTCATTCTTTCTAATACATACATTATTTTGACACAAATTTTAATCTTTATTTACGCTTTATTTATATAGGCCGATATGACACTATTAAATTGAATCAGCAAGATTTCAAAGTTTATCGGCCTGGCTATTTGTTAATTCACAGAGATAAACAATCATTAATTTATGCATCTGTTAATTTTAGACTCAAAGAAAGTTTTAAATAATAGTTTCACATTCGACATAACTAAAATGACATTGCAGGAAATTAAAAAAGTTTGAATGAAATTTAATTTACAAAATGATTGGTTAGCTTAAAAATATTTTTATAATATATTTATAAGAAACATTTTAATTTCTAAGTAACCTTTGTTACAATTTCCTATTTTTTCGGTTACAAATGACAGTTTTTCCTCTAATGTCTAGCTAAAATTTGCGTGCAAAACCTTCTGAAATTGTTGAGTGAATTTAAATGAAGTAAAATAATATATGATTCTAAACTAAAGTGGCCACGCGTCCCAAATATGTGGGACTGTCCCGAATTCGAGATGTTTATCCCTCACTGAAAACTGTCCTGGAAAGTGTAGACATAACGCTTTTAGCATTTTCACAAAATTTCTGTTTATTCTACTTTAAATTAAATAGCGCAACAAATGTGGTATCAAACTAATTTGCAGTACAAAAAATATTTTGTTTAATTAATTTACTAGAAGTATATTTTATTTTCAATTTTTATAGAAATCAAAGTATTATATTAACGCTCGAGTAAATAATCTGAGAAAATTCTGTCCACCAAGTGTTAAGCGTTTTTTAAAATTTTGATTTGAACATCTCCTGTTTTCCAATAAAAAATAACTGGTCATTTCACTCGAAACGGGCATATAAATCGAAAATTTTATTAGTATTGTTATTTTTGTTTTTATAATTATTATATGAAAAAGTCAATAAAAAGTAAATGAATAATTATATTAACAAGCATGGTAAACTGTAAACGATTTGAAATATCAACAAACATAATAATGATCTGTAATTAAATTTCAAACGATGAAAACCGATTCTTTTGAACGTCGCCGAGGCTGATCTGTGATCGGGTACTGTTGGCAAGTCCATCAAATTTTCTAATGTTATAATTACTGCAGGTTGACTGAAACTCGATTGTCGATGACAACTGTTGACTGTTTTTCAACTTTCGCCGTGAAAACTTTGATTGTTTCTGACAGGAGAACAATTCGGTGAATGTCTGTCGGTATTGTGAACTCATAGAACAGAACAGAATGAAATTTACACATGCATTCAACAGTGTTATCAAATCCATTAAGTTGCCCATTTTATCGTAAACATGAACGGAAAAGCACTGTCCCAAAACCCCACTTGTTAAAAGCATTAGTGCCTGAAATGAGAAATAAATTTCAATTTTCTAATAGAGTTGATTAAGTTTTAATTAATTAAAGTTTTTTATCGGGTTTCAGGTTAGAATAAAAATTCAATTTTTTTCAATAATTTATTTTGGAATCAAAAGTAATGATTTATTTAATTAAATTTTTTATTAATCATCATTTCTACAATTTCTTTATATACCTTTCAATTTGGTCTGTTTCGTTTTCGTGTATTTTTTAATAATCCGAATGTAATTAAATAGCATTAATTAATGAAAAAATTTATTAGTTATCTTTCGAATATATAATATTATACTACTTTATTCAGTAGAGCTCGATCTTCCAGACACTAAGCAACTTATTTACTATAATTTTTCGTCAGCCTAGGCCGGAGAAACTCAAATAGGAGCCATCTTCCAAATTATTAAAATAGATATTAATAAAATAATAATTAATAAAACAATTATGACAAATTCAAATATTACTATAAAAATATACAATTCAAATATATTATACAAAAAACAATTTTCTTTTCCTAATCTTTCTTATTCTAATAGCTTAGAATAACTGAGGTATTTGTAATTTTATCATTTAATAAAATTAAATAGAATTTAGTTAATTGATCATAGTGTTGTCTGACATAAGATAAGTTTTGAAACAGCATCAAACTTCCTACTTGCCCTAATATATTTTTCTTGATGTCTTCTAGCATTTAATATTTGCACATTTTGTACCTTTTTGTAAACAAATTATATGTGCCTTTTCGGTTTAATTAAAATTCATTAATAAAACAACGAAACAGACGAGTAAGAAAAGTGTAGCATTAATGAAATTAGTGATATATTAACAAATATTATTAAATAATTATTTGATGCAAATTATTACAAATCTCAAAGAGTTGGTGAAGCTACTTCAAGAAATATGTTCATGCTTGCTCGATACCAATTAATTAGATTTCTTCTTAAAGTAATTGATGAGGTATGGCCCTTTAAGATGCAATGGCATTTTTAGGGTTTTCTTTGAAAACTAATTTCGAAAGGTTATAAATACTATTTATTAAGTATTTATTACAAGTCTGACTAATTAGTGTTCTTATTCAAATAAATCGAACACAACAACTCAATAATGTTTATTTAAAATTTCCACAATCGTTTACACTTTAAATTCACACGATTTTCATTAACACTTTTTATCTAAACAATATTAGTCTGTACAATTTTCAAATACAATTCTATTGTCTAAACTCCTTGGTGTCCTTATTTAATCAACTCAATTAACCCAACACAATAAGATTTATTTTCAATATAAATTTCAAAACATTATTCAAAACCTTCACAAAAATCGATTCAATTCGCAATACCCTGCACAATTACTCTGCACAATTTCACAATAAATCAATGAGTAGGGATACGTCTTCCAAAGGAAGGTGTCCCTGTCTGGTGCGCAATACTTTAATTTGTTTCGCTGATTGAATTCCCTTCTAAGATTATTACCTTCTTTGCTGAACTCTCGGAAATATTCTCTTCCACCAACTGGGAAATTTTGTTGATTTGCCTTTCCCCTTTATACCCATCTTGCAAATCAAGTCACCCGCAAACCAAATTGGTTTTGGTATTTTGATATCGCCCCTTTCAAAACTAAATTAGATACTTCAGGGCTCCCGGGTTTCCATTTACTTACAATAATTATATTAGTGGCGGGTTCCCCTTTTATCCCGGGTTTCCTTCGTCAACCAATTTCGTTTTCCGTAATTAGGAAATTTGTTGACGTCCCGGGTTTCTCACACTGTTCGAGTTTTCTATTGGCTCGGACTTCCCATTAGCTCGGGTTTCCCATTAGCTAATTAATTTTTAATTAATCTCTATTTTTATTAAATATTTCCTTCTGGGGAACCCCAATCGATTTAATTTTATTATATTTTGATTCGTCTCGTCATTTGGCATCCGCCCATACCCGTTTCCCCCGATAAATATTTATTTTAAAATTTTTAATTGATTTTGCCTTTTTAATTATTATTTCAAATATCAATGTTTTTATTGATTTTCAATTTTACTTTTGTGAATTTTGTTAATCCCAACAATAATAATACTATAAGCTCGCACTAAATTATCTTTAACTTTAATTCTAACCTTTGCAATTTCCAATCGACCAATAGGCAATTTCACTAGATTGTCTCTTATTTTTATATTACTCTCGTAATTGAATTCTCTCTTCTTTTAAATTTATTTAGTCATAAGGCTCCTCTTGTATTTTTTAATTTGGTTTAATAATTTGTTGTCAATTTGGAGATCTCAAAGCTTTCACATAGCTCATAATTGAAGTCGTATTCTTTTTTATCTCAGGCTTTCTTTTAAATTATTAAATAATTTTGTTGACAACTCGGATTTACTCTTCCCGACTCGAGTTTTTCATTATCTAATTAATTTTTAATTAAATTTAATTTTCTTTTATTATATTTGTATTGGTCTCATTATTTTGCAACCGTGAAATACAAATTTCCCCAGAAAAATAATTATTAAAAATCTTTATATTTTTAAATTAATTTTTGCACTTTAATTATTATTTTTGATTTGATGTTTTTACTGATTACGCCTGAATTTTGTGATTGTTTTTTGGTGACGAACATTTTTTTATGACGAACACCAACATATTAAAGTGTAGTCAAAGTGAACTGAAATTAAACCTATTTTACAACCTGTTTAAGGGTTATATTTGATTATATTTTTGTCATGACCTTAATGACTGATTATACTAAAACACATTAAAAGAGATAAATCAGGAGGCTTTCATGGAATTTGTTAATATTAATAATGGGAATTTTTTTCATAAAAATTTATTTTTGAATATATTAATATGATTTAATATTAGCATTAATTCACAATAAGCAATCCAAAAATCGTATAGGTCATAACAATATATATATATATATATATATATATATATATAAAACTGAATTGCCTATTGTTAATTTGATGAGTTATAGAGGATTTTACACTTTAATTTCAATCGATTTCTCTATGAGTGCCTGGTGCATTCAACTGACCACATTTTTAAAATAAATATGAATTTTTATTTTTTCATTTAATTCATTATTTCTAATCCATCAAAACAATTATTTTTGGCTTATTAAAACAAATAAATATCTAAAATATTTATTTTAAATTAAACCGAAAATAATTTCAACCAAATTATCTTTGATATTTGTTTTGTAACAGTTTATGACTTTTATTGGGTTGGGAAATAATTCAAAATTCCATTTCTAATAAAACTCACTTTTTAATCAATAAATATTGTTTTAATTTATGCCTTGCGGTGTTTTAAATATTTGAATAATTTGAAATAATTATTATTGTGGATATATTTTTCATCGACTAATAGCATGCAATTTTATGCAGTTTAATTTACATAATATGATTTATGTTACATTATTATTTTAAATAATTGCATCAATCTTAATTTGTTTCTTTTATATTTTCAGCGGGAGACTCTTGCATAATTGGAAGAGTAGATAAAAATTATTAATGATATTTTCCTTCGACGCGAAATTTGGTAGGAGTGAAATTTTATTTTTGTTGTGGTTATCAAATATAAATCCTTTTTTGGTGAGGTTATGCGATTGGGAAGCGGTGTTAATGTATAAGATAAATCTATAATTAAAAATCTAAAAGGGGAAGGTTACTGAAGATTTAATTGTAAATTTTAAAAATCTAATTAATTCAAATCTTCATTAGATTATTTTTTTGGAAAATAAAATATCCTAGCGCGAAAATTGTTTTAGCTGTAAGTCAAACTACGGCTGAGGAATATTAAATTTGATTTCTTTGTTTAAAGATTAGGAGAATCTAACTCTCAATTCCAGTGAGTAAAGTGAGCAGTATAAATAAAAACAAAGGAAAATTTCATAGAAATTGACAGTTACGGTTAACAACAGTATCACGCTTTAGTGAATAAATATCGAGATTTAGAGTTTTAACAAAAAAATCTGTTTAAACATCTTCTGTTGTAAAGAAACGTTTATTCTGGTTTAACTTACTCAAAAAGTCTTATTATATTAAAATTTTGGTATATGTTGCAAAAATAAAAATCTGTTATTTGTTGGATTGTTTTATTGAATAAAAGAATGCACGAAGCAAGTTTAGAGTTCTAATCCTATCGAAATATCTGTTGACAATGCTCATGAACTCGAGCACTGAGATGACTGGAAGCCTCTCCATTGTATGTGCAATAACACAGTCTAACATCGTTAAATTGTTAAAAAAATATTAGCTTAATACTTATTTTTAATAATATTTAAAATTCTGAATTTATCTTTATCTATCAATTTAATGACTTTTACTTATTTTTGCAAAATATTATTGTGTGATTAATATTTTAATGATAAGATTTTATATCTCTAAGCTGTTCGAGGTTGTTATCAATTTTGTTGACTTTTGTTTACTGTTAAGTTCAGTCATAAGACACAGGTGGAGTCAATAAAAAAACTTTACGGTTCAAGAATTCTGGGATTGGTATTATCTTTGATCCCGGTTTCAATGAAAAGGAAAATAAATACTTTTTCCTAAACTTTTTTTGGTTTACTTCAATATCGTTTGTTTTTCTCTATTACGCTTTATTTTATTAACACTTCTTAAAATTAAAATCAAAATTAAAATGCAATAAATTTAAATGCATATCTTTCAAAACTTGTTATTTATTTTTGTAAATATTCAAAAATAATTAATATGCAATTTAGAATGATTTATTATCATAAAAAGATGTTACTTGCCTTTTAACAAATGTTTTAGAGATTGAATTCGGACTTAAAAAGATCAGTTACAATTTCGAAAAAAAATTATTGAATGATTAATGTTGTTTATTCATTCGAACTATCTGTACACAAAAATTCACAAAAACTCATGTTTGGTGCCAGCACTGACAACTGGTAAAACCGGTGTAAATAAATCTTACTATTGAATTATGAATTTTCAATTAATTTTTATTCATGTTTGAAAAAATTAAAAAATTGCTATTAATTATTATAATAATATAATATATTAATAAAAAGATGTTGTTATTATTATTATTATTATTATTATTATTATTATTATTATTATTATTATTATTATTATTATTATTATTATTATTATTATTATTATTATTATTATTATTACTATTATTATTATTATTATTATTATTATTATTATTATTATTATTATTATTATTATTATTATTATTATTATTATTGTTATCATTATATGACAAATTTTCGATATTTTTTCTTAAATATTTATGGAATTTGTTTAATTGATTCATAACTGTCATTCAAAAACAGCTTTTATGATGGAAAGACAGAAATTATTTTTCAAAAAATAAATAAATTGTAGTCCTTTGGGAATTGGCTGAAGTGTACCAAACATTTTGAAATTATGTTTCTCATCTAACTATAAATATATGTTTTCAGATTTCATATAGTTTGAATAAAACAAAATGTTCGTCTAATAAATTTGTTTAAATAATTAAATACATTTGCTTAAAAGACAAGTGAATCGAATTAAATATTAAATATTTTATAAATTTTATGACATAGAAGATTGAAGAAAAATAAAATTTGGCAGTTAGAATCTAAAAACTCAACATTAATTTACTAATTCCTGTTTGTAAGTAATATTATTTGACGTGTTTTATATTTCGTACATTTTTGCAAATATTAGAATAGAAGTAAATTGTATTTTTCTTTTATTTTTAAGCAAGATCAAAATACATTTAAATCTGTTTTGTGTAAAAAGATTTATTGCGATAATTTAAAAAAATAAATAATTTTTTTTTAATATTAGAGATTTAATTTTTATAACTAGATATTATTTTTTCAATCATAAGAAAAATAAATGCTAAATATTTCTTATCAAAAGTCCCGGGTTGATCCTAATTTTAAATTGTTAGATTTCAGCCAATTTTCTAATCGGTAATTAACAATCTTCGTATTGGACAATGATTCGGGAAATACAATGTTTTTATTGGAGAACAATAAGAGTATCTTTTATGTCAATGTTCATCAACAGCTGGAATTCGTGAAAGGTTTGATAGTAATTATGAAAAGATTTATGGCAAAATAACTTCAGCATCATTCTCTATCTCTTAAAGATTAAATACTAAACATCTTTTCCTTGCAAATCAAAAGTCGTAACTAATTAATCAATTAATTAATAAAAATATTTTTTGTTTGAAGTTTTTAAAAGTATTAAATAGAAATTTATTAATATTTTAAATATATGAAACATTTTTAGACAACTTTAAAAATAAGTGCGAAATGTCTTCAGAGAAATTTATAAAATCTATTTAAAAATAAAAATTTTATTAAAAAGTCAATAAATAAATTTAAATAGTAGTTGAATTTCTAAATAAATTTTAGAGCAAGAATTAAATTTATTTGTAATTTATTTAATGTAAAGTTTGTTTGAGATTTTGTTTAAATTTAATTCTTATTGAAAATTAAAAAAAATGAATTTTTTTTTGGAAGAGCAAATATAAATTTTTGAATTTTAATTTCATTTGACCATATTTGGTTATTAATGTCCTTTTCATTAATTTTTTTCATTTATTGCAGTTAATTTTATTTAGTTTTGATGAAACAAATTTGGTCATAGTTTTCAATTCATTAATTGAAGCCTTCAACCTTTCTTCAAACAAATTATTGAAGACCAAAAAAGGAATTAAAAACTGTGAACTCCAAAAATATTGATTTGCAAATTAAAATTTTAATAGATTTACGTTTAATTTATTTTCATTTTGGTAATAGATCAAATAAATTACCATGTGTAACCTAAGTTTTCAGAACTGACTTTTTCTTAGCGACATCGTAAAATAATATCATGTTGATCAAAATGCTAAAATAGTTTTCATAAACGCCTTTATTAAATTTTTATTACTTATTATGTATTTTTTGAAGAATGATGGCAATACTGATGTGAGTATAATAAGAGTTCATCGAATTCTATCAAAAACATCTTTACTCAAATGTGGAATTAAACAGGCAGAAGTAAAGATTTTGTGTTATTTAATTTTATATAAAGAACTAAACCACATTGTCTTCAAATCAAAACAATCATGGAAACATTCAAACAAACCAACAATAAATCACTATTTTATAATACTGTGGTACTTTATCAAAGACTGTAACTCACCTTATATTTCAGATTTTAAGACCCCCCCCCAATCCCATTCAATCATCTTATGAATTCGGTAGAATTTTTTTAAAAATGAACAAGAAAGATTTGAATAAAGAATGGTGTAGTGGGTGCTGCACAAATTGAATGAGAATTAAAGAAATCGTCACTGCGAGTAATAATGTGATAAAATTATGGATTGTTAACGATAGCAGAAGTCGCTTTTTTAAAATGGTAGGAAAATATTTAAAGCATCGAAGCACTTTGAAAACCAAAGTTCAATCAAATGGATGTAATAGTGACTATTTATGGTCTACTGTCGTAATCGTCTACGATAACTTTCTTGATCCTAGAAAAACAATCCAAGGAGCTAGGTTCTGTCACATAATCGATGAAATGCATCAGAAACTTTGACTTCTTTGTTATGCATTAGTTAATAGAAATGCCAAATCCTCTTGCATGAAAACGCTCATCCACATGCCTTCCAATTTACACTGCGGAAACTTAATGAATTGTTATCTGACCTCTTATCAACAAATTACCACTTTATTAAACATTTTTATAAGTTTCTTTAGCAGTAAAATCTTCAGACACCGAAAGTTTTTCAATTTCCAAAGCCAGAATTTTATGTTGATTGGAAAAACAAATTTTTATCTATTTGAAAAAAAAACTTACGGCGTTTCAAATTTGTTTGCAAAAACCTGCGCCAAACAAACAAATTCCATTCACTTTAATGTATGATCACATTAAAAATAAATTTATGGCAACGTAAATTTTAAATAACATAATTTTTTTAAAAAAAAATAATATTACTTTATTAAATAATAGAATAAAACTGATTTTAACAATCAATTTACCCAATGAATTAAAAAAATTATTTCAAAATTATGATTATTTGACATAAATTTTAACAAAAACCTGACAAACGTAATTAATTTTTAATGAATTTTATTGAAATTTAGTTTTTGGCAAATAAAATTCATTTTTGAATTCTAACTAATATTTATTCATTTCATAAATATATATTTTAAACAAAAAGTAAATATACTTTACCAGATTTTAACAATAAAAACTGAAAACACTGATTAAAACAAAACAAACATATTTTTATTGTAATTGATGCGCTAAGCTTTATTTGTCCTAGCTCATTAGATTCGTGTTCCAGATAAATTAATTTTTAAACTTACGCCTGAAAAATGTCCAAAATTTTAATCCTCTTAGATTTCTTAGAAATACTTAATTTTGAGAAAGATAAATAAATATATTTTTAATAATTAAAGTTTTTTT
Source organism: Schmidtea mediterranea (assembly GCA_022537955.1). NCBI lineage: Eukaryota > Metazoa > Platyhelminthes > Tricladida > Dugesiidae > Schmidtea > Schmidtea mediterranea. Next base: position 110,365,137 of record CM039680.1, read on the forward strand.
TTTTATTTAAAGGGATTTTAAAAAGTATTTTTATTATATAATGTAGTAAATTATATTTCGAAAACACAAATTTTGGTCAGTTCTGTTTATCAAATCTTTAGTTAACCAATTTCACTCATGGTTCGTTCTAGAGGCGATTTTTCAAAAAGAGAAAACTACTTTGGAAAATATTAAAAAAATGTTTATCTGAGAATTAGTAAAAACTGAAGTTTCTGATGAAGAAGCGATCACGTGGGCTTGTCATTCCATAATCTACCACTTGAACATCGAAGTACCGGTGGACAGGAATTTCCGATACTTATGCTACGGTTATAATGGTGGCATTGATGATTTCGAGAACAACCTAAAACATGAAGGAATAAACTCCATTGAGTTAATTGCTCTTTGAAAATACAAATTCTATATTTTAAAGGAATAAAAATTAGACTTATTTTAACCATCATACGTGCAATTCATTATGGAAAAATGCAAAAGCAGGCTAGATAAACTCATCAAATAAGTCGAGATAGATAATCATGTTAAAGGAAGTTGGTCGGTCATCGGAAATGGATATGGCATCATATGTTGTAATTTAAACAGCGTGGTACAATTATTAGTTTTGATGATTAAAAGATAAATCGTTGAAGATTCATCCTGGCTCAGTAAAACGAAGGCCATTTTAACCTTAACGTTGCGGAATTAGATGCAGTTCTGAAAGGTAGCAATCAGGTGGGAAATAAAATTGATTGAGCCAATAGTTGATTCAGTGGCTGTGATAAGTTGTTAAGGAATAATGCTCATCAAAGAAAGAAAACACATGCTCATGGCATCTCTGAAACATTAATCAGTGATAAAAATATAAACATCCCCTTAAATCTTGTAAACTCAGGCGAAAAACAAGTAGATGTTCTAACCCTAGAATAAGTGACCGCTTGATTGTACATAGCTCAAAAAACATCACAATTATTGCCAAATCATAAGGGTTGAAAAAGATAATCTACTTCATACCAACGTCTCAAGAAGAATTCAAACTCATTGTGAAAAGGTGTCTTGAATGCATTGATCCATCGCCAGTCAAATGTGAACATGAAACATTGGTGATTCAAATGAATTGGGAAAAGCTAAATGTAGATGTAGAAATACATTACAATGTATTTCCATTTCTGATGATCATTGATTATGAACCTTCATGATTCACAAAATGGTAAAAACTAGAACGAGAAGAATCCCCAATAGTCAGTAAAAATCGTGAAGAATTAGCTCGAGAGAAAAGACTTTAAATGAGCTACTTTTGGATAATGAAGCAAGCTCCGGTTTGGATCTTTTCACAAAACTGTGCCACAAATGGGATGTGAACATAGCATACATACCTAGTGGTTATGGAATTATTGAAAGAAACTACTGAACAATCTAAAGTCCTCAGATGCTCGTTACATCATATTTAATATACAATGTTACTCCCATAGAAGGAGAGGTTTACAGACCCTTGTCCTAAATGAGTCGTGACTGGTGTTAATTCATATGATAGCGTGGAAATCGATGGAATGTCACACCATGTAGCCAATATCAGAGAATAATCACTAAACGAAACAGATAGAGTCATCAAACACTCAAATGATGAAAGATAACGCTAGCCAATTGTGCAAAGAAGACAGTAAGCCCATGCGACCAGAAAAAACATACTTATCTTGATTATTACGATCTCGATACTTTGAATTGATCACGAGGAAATATTGTAAAATTGACAAATATTTTGTTTATATATTCGGATTTAATGAAAATACAAATTTCTGATTTCATTTTACTTTTAGGTTATGCTTGCTTTTCAGTAATATAGGTGGAAGGAAATATTTTTAAAACAGGTTTAGATAATAAAGCAAATAATTATTTTACATATAATTTTAACAAAAAATCGAAAATGGAAAGTAGACAGATGTAAATTTTCAATTATCACTGAACTTGAAAAGTTCTATGTTAAATTCTATAATTACTCAGGTTTAGGATATTTGAATTCAAAATTAACACTTTGGTAATTAAAATATTTCAAGAAAAAAATAATATTTTAAATTTTAAATTTTACAAATATATCTTAAGTAAAATTAATAAATTAGAAAAATTTTTTAATAAATTTCTTTTGTTCCAAATTGAAATAAATTTTAAGGATTTTATATTTATAAAAATTTTTAAATAATAAATTTATTAAATAAATGAAAACTTTATTTATTTCAACTCGAAACGAATTTTAAGGATCTAATGGTTACAAATGAGCAAAAAAACATTTAGTTTAGTGATGATTAAAATTTATTTGAATTTTTAAAATTAATAAAATTTCAATCTGGCACCCTAGACAATTTTTTTATGGTGCCGTTTTTACTTATAGAAACAGATTTAACCAAAATTATAAGTAACAATATGCATTGTAATTTTTAATAATTCTTTACATTCAATCACATTTTAATATAAATTATTTTAATTTTATAAGCAATTTTTACATTTTTTGTTGATTTTATTATTATTTATGATATTTTTGGTTAACAAAACCAAATTTTAAATAATATTAATTACTTAAGTTAGAAAATCATCTTGATCCTTAAAATTATTCTTTAAATAAAATTAATTGTTTAAAAATATTATAAATATAATTATTTAAAATAAAAGATATAATAATTCAAAAATTAAAATTCATAATTGGAAATTAATTTGTTTTTATTCATATTTTTTGACAATTCATTTTAAAAATTTTAAGAAATCTTAAGATTATTTCAATTTGAAATTTTTTATTATTCTCTTACATCTTTCGTTATATAAATTTTATTTGTTATTTTTATCTATTTAAATAATAATAATTAGAATTAATTAGTAACTGTTGTATCTAAATGGTTCAGAGCAGTGGTTCCAAAAGTGTGGGTCACAACATACTAGTGGCTTACCAAGAGTTTTTATATTTATTTGTTCGTACTAATTCTGTGAATATTAATTTACTTTTAATTCAAAAGCTTGTAGAATATTTTTAGTTGCTTGAAAATTTCAATATTTCTTTTTGCAAAATTTGTCTTAATAAAATTTTTAATACAAATATTTATTAATTGTACTTAAATAGGTGATTTTAATACATGTATAAATTAAAGTTTTTACTCTTTTCCTTGTATTTTTAAATGATGAGTCTCGACTGGTAAAAGTTTGGGAACCTCTGGTAGTGTAATTTATAGTGTAATTTACATATTTAAATTTCACAACATTCTCGCCTTTTGTTTGTCAAAATTAGAAATGTGATCTTCTACATCAATGCCCTAGAAGTTTTTCATCTTACAATGTTGTCGAGCCTACAAGTCTTTCCTTAGCCATTGTTAAACAAAGATAAGCTTTGATTAATTTCAGTTTCAAAAAACTTCTTTGACCACTTGCTACTCTAACAGGTAGTTTTAAAATTATTCTAAAACTGATAAAAATATTTGGATAAAGACCGGACAACGTTTTTACACCAATGAAATGTTTAACATCTTTTGGTTATGAACTCACTTAGATTAAAGCTCATCACACAAATCCATTACTTTGATGTCTTTAGAGGTTTCATGACTTAAAAGGTACTTTTAAAGATACTTTTAGGGGTTATCGATGAAATTATCTTTGCCTTCATATGAGAATTGTTTGAAAATCAAATACAAACGCGTTCTGTTTCAAATTCTTCTAAAAAGTCTATTTCTTTAGCAATCTCCGAAACATATACTGCGAAATCCGTTAGCACTTTCTTAATTCCCTAAAAATAAATTTCGTATTCTTTAGTTGTTACAGTATCTTATGTGATGTCATAAGGAAAAAAATACAAACTGCACAACATCAAAAGATGGTACCATGTTTATAATCAAATTTGATGAATGCGCATTGCAAGCTTTAAAATTGCACTAGAATTAACTTTCCTTTTCTTTCCTGTTACGTCTATTATCGTAATTTTGTCCTCATATCTGATGAACATCCAATGAAACATTTTTAAACGGTTCTTAAACAACTTTGGTTATATACTGACTTTTTTTGCCTTTAAACGGTACGAACCGAAGAATCATCTTCAGTTGCTCAGAGTTATTAGTAACTATTTTGCAGAAAATAAATTGCATTTGCAAGAAGCTGAATCATTTCGCTGTGAAGGTTTTTTCCATAATAATGATTATGTATTTCATTGAAATGACCTTACAGAGGTTCTCTCTTATAAGTTAATCAAACATTGCAAGATATTTTTGAAATTTTAAAATATTTCCTATGCTATAACTTTCAAATTGAAATCAATTTTAATTAATTTGAAATTTAAACTTCGTTTGTTCCAGTATTAAGGAAAATGATTTTGGAATTGAGGAAGAGATGTAGAAATTCAATGAATGAAATACTATCAATGATTTCATAAGCTTTGTGTGATATAAATAATGAAGTTTGCTTGTGTGTTTGTATTTTATATTATAGGATCGTGATCGTGTTTATTGACTTATGGGAATTATTGGTATGAAAAAAGGCAAATGTGTGATGCATGATGAAAATAAATTTAACTTTTCTGTACAAAATGATTGAATTTTATTATGCAGAAATTTTTTACTTATCCATAATTAAAAGGAAAAAATATTTATTAAGTGGCGTAACAAGTGTTTTTTATTCCGGTAAATATTACGGCCGTCCGTGTCAGAGTCGAGTGTGCCGATATCTGCCACTAAGGAGCGCTCGTATCAGACACAGGTGTGTACATTAAGTGGTTAAGAATTTAAGAATATTTTATTGTAAGTTTATTAAAAGTTTGTTAAAATTACGATTTTATAACATTTAATATAATAATTTTTAAAAAATTGAGATTTTTAAAACAGAATTTATAATTTTTTAGTATAATATATATTTAACCCTTTCCTTTATAGGTTTTAAAAGATTTTTTTTTTGCGAAAGGGTTAAAATATAAAAGATTAAACGATAACAAGGAGTCGGTCGAAATATATTGTAGTATACCTGTTGGGTTGGCACTTTCTTTTAATTAATTGTAAATAATCCAATTTTTAACCTTTTCGTTCACCCTTTTTCAATTAAATCTGCACTATCACCTGTTTTGCCACTTTAAACAATCCCAACATTAATAATAAATACTATTTATTTTTAAATAATCTCAAATAATTTTTTGTTTATTTAAAAATATAGAAATATTTTAACTATTTTACTTACAATTCCCAAATTAAATTTGTTAATTATTCTTAAATTTGCAAATCAGTAAAAGTTTTGCAAAATTATATGTTTTTAAGTTGGAGAATTTTATTTACATTTGATTGACTTGGTTGATAGCATTGTTGTTTTACTAATTCTGAGATAAAATTTTATAAAATCGTTTGGTCAATGAAACTATTTAATTTGAAAAAGATATATATATAAACAATCCTCATTATTTTTATCAGAATAATGTTGAATCATAAAACGAAATAAAGGTTAAAAGTTATATATGAATTTATTCATTTTTGAATGTTAATGTCGTTTAAACAATTATAATAACTCAATTTTAAACTTTTTTTGTCTTCATTATTTAATAAATGCATGGTAAATAAAAGTTCATTTATTTGTTGTCTCATAAAATAATTAAGAAGCAATTAAAAATATTAAACCAATGGTGAAGAGAATAAAGTATTTTGATGATAATCTTAACTTTGACTTTTTTATTAACTTAATTTTAATTATTACAATCATTTTAACTTACATTGCTCTGTAATTAAGATAAAAAAATAAAAAATAACTTAACATTAAAACCTACTTTTTGAAATATTTACCATCCGATTCTACATTCTAAATTCAATAGTTCCAAAAGCAATAAAATATGATTAATACTGTCATTTGTTTTCCGAATTTTTGTATGGAATAAAATGCATTTTAATTACACGCTTATAATTTATAATTAATCAAAAAACACCAATAAATAATGGAAGCAAAAAAATTCATTAATTATCCCTTTTTCATGTTTGTCCAAAGGTCATTAGTACGGATGTGGTATAAAGTGATGGTAAGATTTAGATTTATCCATGCTGTCAAACTGAATACTTTTGGAGAAAATAGCGGAATTAAATTTGATAATGAATAAAATTTTTACAGTAAAAATTTATAATAACATTTATTTATTAATAACTGATAAATATACAGAAATTGTAGTTATTCGAAAAGAAATGGAGCAAATTTTTAATTATTATTTGGACCTCTGACTTCACTAGTGTATTTTTTAATATCAATTGGTCAAACAATATATTAAAATTTATTGATGCTACAGTCTACTGTAATATATTTATTAAATATATTTATATATTTATAGTGCTATAAATTACTCGTGGATATAACATTAATATTGAGAATTATAAGAACATTTTTTGATGTTCACCACTGATTTCTTTTCATTTTCAAATGACATTATATTTATATTTTTTAATAAATATAAAAATGTCATTTAATATTGATAGATAATATTATATACTTAAAGAGTGTACATTGATTTTTATTCCTGTATCTAACTTTGTCTATGATTTTAAACACATCTCACATAAATATTACTGGATCCTAAATGTTCATAATATTTACAACATATTAAGTTCATCTTATTTCCCCTTCAATCATTTCTGGGAAAAACAAAAAAATAGTTTTATTTTAACTACTCATTAATATCAATTGTAAAATTTTGGTATTAATTAAAACAAACAAAAATCCAATCTCAGTTAATACCTTCATCGGAGTGTATAAATATAATTGGTTTTATTAATTTAAAGTCGAATTCGAAATAAAACTTTTAAAAAATAATTATTATGTTTGATCGGGAAGTAGTTTGGTATTCAATCCATTTAATAATATTTTCATGACTTAGACGTGAAAGCATCATGATTTCATTTTGCAGAAGTCTATTTGGTTTGCTTAGGGTTTGTATCTCATCATTATTATACGAGCTGATCTTAATGCAATAACAATGGGAATCAAATCTGTGATTATCACGAAAATATTTGACACCAAAAAGGCTGTGTAGTTTCATCATGTCACAAAATGTTGGAGAAACTTGAAAGAATTTTAAGCCGAAATATAGTTTTAAATATAAATTGTTTCATATTTAATTTGTCTTTTTCTCTGACTCAACGTCAATATTTTGTTTTATGTTTCTGAAAAAATAAAGAAAATTGAAAATAGATAATAGTGAAAAAAATTAAAGAAAAATAAAACTGCTGTACCATTTAAAAATATTACCAAATTTCAACAAAAGCAAAAGGTTACAAAACAAAATGAGAATTATACGTCTTCCTTATAAATATTTAAATTGTTCGTTTTATATTTGTTTAAATAATAAACTATTATAATGGAAATATTATAAAAGCCTTTATAAGTATATATATTAATTTATTTATATAGATAAAATATTAATTTATTTATTTCAGGGATAAAATAAATAACAATAAAACGTAAACTATTTCATTTGTCGAAGCAAATATTCATATAAGTGTAAAGATGTTTTGAATAAAAGTTACATCATTTCAAATTGTTGTGAAAGAATATGATTGTATGATTTTAATTTTTTTATTTAATGTTTTAACAAGCAAAATAACTAATAACTAACTTAAATAACCAAACTATAATTGAAATAAATTAAGAGATTGCAAAATGAAGATATAAAGGCAGTTTTAATTTATCTAAAGTCATCAATAAAATAAAAAATAAATACTTCAATCTTCAAAATCCATCTTAGGGCGACTTTTTAAGTGTGAAAAATTTCCTATTTCAAATGCTTTAAAAAAATAAATTAAAATGTTGACTTTGAGGAATACAAACTGTTTGTTACATAGTGAACATTAACAGAAATCTGTATATTAACAGACAAAAGAAACGTAATTGTTCTTCACTTAGAAATTTTATGATTTAAATTATGTCAGACAAATTAAGTATCAACAGTAGCCTCCTACGCTCGCCCTCCCGCCGCGACGATTATTATGCAACGCACACAGATTAATCTTATTGCGTAATTATGTAATCAAGATAATTAATTTTTAAATTAAGTAATTTTTTTTTAATTTTGCACAATTTTTTTTCTAATATTTTTACTGAAATTTTTCAAAGAAATTGTTTTCAGTACAAATTTTATGGTCAAACACAATGTCACTAACGTGGGGTGTTAGGGTATTACTAAAGATTTTTGGTGTGTAGGCATTTTGGTGTAATTTTTAGTATAAATGACTGATTTTGTATTATAAACAATCAGTTATTATTTAAATTATTATTAAAATATTATCAGAAGTAAGTGTGCTTTTTAAAAGTATATTTAATTTATTATTTTATTTTTTTTAATGAATTATTGCATTATTTTACAGAATTTGGGAGGGAGTTACTGAAGATGAATATGAGAAAGCTCGAGTAATTTGGATTGAAACAAAATTCAAGTCTAAAATTGCTTGATAATGTATTTAAAACTCGATTGTTTTCTTTTGGCTGGCTTTTTTCAACAATTTCAGGCGAAATCTTTAGCTCATAATAGGTTAGAGCCTTTGAATTATTTTGGTATTCCGGGAATGTCTTAGAGTTCTGCGTTAATAACTTAAGATAAACCCAAGATATGGAAATTTATAATTTTTATGAAGGTGGTATTCTTGGTCTTACTTTTGTAAATAAGCATTTTATAAAAACAGATGAAAGGACAGGATTGTTTAATATTGATATTAATAATCTTTACGGTTGGGCTTTAAGTCAGCCATTACCTTGTTGTTAGTTTATTTGGATACTTGACAGTTTTGAGAATATCATGTCTAAATCTTTGTCTTATGAGTATACTTTAGAAATTGATATTGGAATTCTTTATGATTTTCATGATAAATTGAATGTTTTAGAAGTTTCTAAAACATCTTCTAGATTATCTTGAATAACATTTGCATTGAAAAAACTCATATTCCAAAAATGTATTTCTAATTCAATATTGTTTAATATTTAAACAAACTTTCAAGCATTGAACCAAATAATTTAAAACAATTTATCAGAGAAATTCAATATTAAAATTTTAAAAAAAGTTAAAGAATTTTATATTTAAAATTTAATCAAAGCTAATTATGCCAATCTATTTTAAAAATTTATTGAAAAATTATCAATTATAAGTTTAAAATTTTACTAATAAAAATTGATTTTATCTTTTTTTAATTATTTAAATTCATTTTAAATCTCTCTGTCAAACAATCCGAAATATTCAATTTTCTGCTGAAAACACCTCACAGAATGATTTCCCTATTGCTGCTGAAAAAATTTAGAATATATGATCTTTAGTATAGGGACTTGGAAAAATATCGTCATCATTTTAATTGTGAGATCAATATAGTTGCTAGTGATACTGACTAATTCTTTCTAGAAATAAAAAATTGTAGACTAGACATTCTTTTGACTGAAATGGTTAAAGGCAATCTTTTGAAGACATCCAATTATCCATCTACCCATCCTCTTTTTTCGAAAAAACTCGACTCTGTCATAGGTAAATTTAAAGATGAAAGTAAGGGAGAAGGTTATGATGAGTGGAAAAAATTACTAAGACCAAAATTTTACAACTTCTTAGGAAAATCTTTATACCTAAAAGCTAAATGGGTAACTGTTACGAGAAAAAAATTACCTTTTATGCATCTCATTTCGTATTTGTACCAGCAAAAACCAACTCTATAGTTTTAAAAATGTAAGGTTGCACTCACAAATATGGATGATAAAAGTCTCGCATACGGTCATTATATGATAGCGAATAGTAATGAATAAACAGAATAATTTACCACATATTTATCCAACACCTCATCCCACAGCTTATTCAAAATCTCATCCAAGAGCTCACCCGACTGTTCATTGAATTAATAAATATGTATTTATATGTTTTTGTTCTTAATCATTATTTTTGTAATTGTTTTATACTTATGTTATATTTTAGTTTTTTTTTGGGGTACCATAAGGTGTGTCAGGTAGGACACATCTTCCTACTATTAATACAAATTTTCAGCGCTTCCTTTTTCAAAAAATAAGCAATGACGAAGACTTTTATTAATAGACAAAAACATTTAAAATGAAAATGAATGAAACAATAAATATTCATCATTTATTATTATTATTACTGTTATCATAATTTAGAATGGAAATTCCATAATTTTAAAAAATTTTATTTTATTACATTTGAAACAAATTAAATGTAGCAATTTCAAACGGTACAAAAAAAATTTGGAATGCTATAAAATTCAACATTAAATATTTAAAATATTTCATCGAAGATGCATTATGTAACTCAATTGTCATTATCATTCTTTAGAAACTATAGCTATTCTTAAACTGAGCAATATCTATAGAACTCTTAGTTAACCAAGAAAAATTACCAAAAACAATTAGCACAAAACACATAAACAACGTATTAAATGTAAAGGATTATTTAAATTGTGAAAAGAAAAGTGATCCGATTTTTGTTTGATTTTTCCCATTATAATTTCAGAAGTCTGTGTATTGGAGTTCGGGGACTTGATTCATTTTAATAATAAATGTTTCTAAATTATTTCATTTTTATACTCATGAATATTCGCACGTTGATTGGTCAATATTGTACCAATTAATAAATAATACGCCAATTGCATACCGGACATTAACTTATGACAGCAAATGTAAGTTTTTATTTTAAATAAACTTTTTAAGCTTGAAAATAACTTGACATAAGCAGAATCATTTATTCATAAAATTAAAACATAGAAATGTGTTGGGATATTAAATATTCGTCGATGGGTAGATTTCTCGATCTGACTCATCTTGTTCAATAATCAATAAGACAAAATCCCAACAAAGAAATTTTTATTCACAAATATTCACCACACGATACAATAATTTTTCGTTTTCGTAAACACCCTAAGGGTATCACGTAATAAGTCACTGCAATCTGATTAACTTCTTTATCTGTTTATTATTTTCAACTCGTTTCTAAAACTCGTTAGCTTTTCCTCTTCGACCAACTCGCAACATATTTTGTTGTCAGTTCCTTTTATAATTTTGGGTTTCTATTAATTTGTATTAGAGCTAGGGAAACAATTGTAGATTGTATAACTTTTTCTAGTTTTTTATTTGTTATCACTATGTAAAAAAAATTTAAATTTTAAAACTTAAATAATTTTTAAAATTTTTAAATCTTTAAAAAAATTAAAAATTATTATAATTCTTCGAAAATAAGAACGTTGTCTTGTTTTTAAATTAAGACCCGGAGTGGTTTTGTTTTCGAATATAAGACCTGATCATGTTTTCTAGGTAAGTAGTAATTTATTTGATTTATAGATTTTTTAAAAACCTTACTTAAAAAAGCTAGTTTCAAATTTTTCTAAACAATTTATAGTCAGACTTAATACTAACCAAAATTTAGCATATTTATAAAGAAAACATAATTTTGATATAAAAATTTATTCATATTATAATATTGTAAAATTGTATATTATTTTGAGTTTAATTAAAACAATTATTTTAATTTTGATTGCAATTACCGAAGAAAAAGACCGAAAAGATTCAATTATAGAAGAAGCAGAAAGAGTACAACTTGTTAAATGTCGTATTGGAGTGAATAGAAATATAAGTTCGAAATACTTCATTTATAAATAAACACTGGCAAAATGGTATTTTATTTGATTTATTTATCATTTCTGAAAAATTGTATCAGTAAAAATAAACCAAAAATTCATAGTCGTTAGAAAAATAGATGTATAAATTATGCGCGTTTATTTCTAATATTCTTTATTCAATAAAACACTAAAAAAATTCATTTATAAATTTTTCGTCATTGACTGTTTTGTTTTTAAAACAAAACAATTTAATAGAACTGGATAATTAAATTTGCATGAATCTAAATCAGGCAAATTCATTGTAAATTAAAACAATTACTTAAAAATTGTGAAAAAACAGTTGATTTGGAATTTTATTAATTCATTCATCAAATGCATCAGTTTTTGATTCGATTTTAAAATTCATTTAATGAAATAAAAGCCAAAAGCTGCAAATATTTATTAATAAGTTTCGAAAAATAATCCCTTTAAAGTATCTAATAAATATATAGCTTTATTTATATAACTGTAAACAAATTATTACATGCTAAAACAAATGTAATAAAGCTTTTATCTTTATATAAATTATTATGCATGATTCATTCTTGAAAGTGGCATAAGTTGTCTTTTGCAAAGATTGAGTTACAGCTATTTGAGATTACAAATATGTATTAATTTTTTTCATATTTTCCATGTAATATACAGAAATTTTAAAGAACTTAATAATAAATCCATAAAATATAAAAACTATGATCTTTAATCCTAAATAACACTAACTCATTTTTTGCAAAATGTGACTTATGCCACTTTCAAAATTAACGGCTTACAAATAAAGGAAATGTTTCCAAACTCTATGAGCCATACCATTAAAAAGTATGAGTAAAAATTAGAATTAGGCATATTATTTGGTAATAAGTTAGTTTTCATAATATGTATAATTTTTATAAATTTTTAAAATTTTTATCAACATCTTAAAATTAGTTAAATCAAACACATCACGTTCTTCTTCACCTTAAAAAAATTCCAGTCCATTATTCTTTAAATATTTTCGGTCATATTATTTGCATGGTCATACAAAAAAAAATGTGACCTAAAAATAGGCAGATTGGTAAAAAAAATAAAGCATCATTTAAAAATCAAGCCAAAAAATATATATATTATTCAAATAATTTTACAAGTTGTTGAAGAAATGACATAGGTAATTTATTCTGTCATCACACATTGCAATCAAACTTTTATAGTTATAAATATACAAATTAAACATATTTAATAATAAAAATAAATATATAAATATTCACCTTTGTATGTGTGTATAATGAAACAGACAACTCACAGAGCTATTTTGTTGATCAAAAGAGCCTTTCCCTGATCAAATATTTGTATCACATAAATTTTTGGATATGTATATAACTTTATATTATATTTGTAAGCAATATTATAAAATTTTAAAAAGGAAAGATCTTTGTTGCAAATTTGACAGTTGGCACTATATTTTTTAATTATAACTATAATATTTTTATAATTACTAAATCATTAAATAAACAAAAAGATATAAATGCCATTGAAAAGTTTATACACTGCTTAGTAGATCACAATGAGTCGAATACTAAAAAAGGGTCGATAAGGGATTTTTATTTTGTCTTTATTCAGTTTCATAGAAAAAGTTATCGGAAAACAAATATAAAAGTAATTTTGTTTTGTAAAAAGCTTAACTCAGATGATATTTTGTATACCAAGTAAACAACAAAATAATTCGGCTTTATCTTATTGATATTTATTTCTTTCAACTTGTCAAACCATTAAAAAGCGTAATTCTGATATCCTCATCCTCCGATGGAGTAATACAAATAATCGGGTTTCTTTGAAAAGAGCTTTCGAAAATTAGTTAAGAAAGTTATTTTATCGCTGAATCAGCAAAATCCTAATATTAATTTTTTTTAATTATTGGAAATTTTTTAATTGATAAAAATAGTGTGTGTGTGTGTGTTTTAGAAAACTAATGAATAATTCATTTACAGAAAAAATGAGCAATAAATTGTCGATGTTTTTGAAAAGCGGTAACCGTATTTACACTCTATTAAAAACAATACGTATAAAATTATAAATAACGATTTTTACTACCTTTAATTATTTCACTGCTAGTGAATTAAAATCATAATTTCTTATAACACGTCTCATTATAAGAAACCGCCTTAAATGAATACATTACTGTATACATGTATAGTTTTAGCCACTGTAAAATTATTTCATGAATTTTAAATTATAACATTCACTCTTACATATATATTCTTAAAAAGTAAAAATGATTTATGGAATTCGACATATAATTAAAATATTATTCTTTTATTTGTAGGCTGGCTTGGTTCTTGTAGATTTTCCGCCTTAAAAATTAAAGATTGAAATAATTTTTAAGCTTTATGAAAATAGAAAAACACTGAAAATATAAACTTAATATATTTTTTTATTTTATTAGTTACACTTTTAACGAATTTTAAATTCGTTTTTTCAATTCGTTGAAAGTGTAATTTATTTGTTTAAAGAATCCAATCATAAAACAGAAATGAATTTAAAATGAAAACCATAAATAATTTCATAATTGAAATAGCTAATTTTCAAGAAATTGTAAAGGATTATTATTATAATAAGAACTTTTTTCAACCATTTAACATATTTTTTGTACCAAGGGCTTATCATATTTTTACCTGTTTAAAATTTGAATTTATGCTGCTACCAAGAAATCACCGTTTTATACTTTTAATATTATTATTATTATTATTATTATTATTATTATTATTATTATTATTATTATTATTATTATTATTATTATTATTATTATTATTATTATTATTATTATTATTATTATTATTATTATTATTATTATTATTATTATTATTATTATTATTATTATTATTATTATTATTATTATTATTATTATTATTATTATTATTATTATTATTATTATTATTATTATTATTATTATTATTATTATTATTATTATTATTATTATTATTATTATTATTATTATTATTATTATTATTATTATTATTATTATTATTATTATTATTATTATTATTATTTAATTTTAGTTTTTAGTTAGACATATAAATATACCTCTGATCACATTTCTGGGTAATTATTATTCTCAAAAAGAATAATTTTTGAGAATTTTTTAAAAACAAATATTGAAATTATACAATATTAAAAATATCTTTTTAAAAAGTAATGAAAACGAATTGTTAAAAATTTCTTTGGTAAACGTCAATATTTACTTGAATGTCGCTTGAGATTTGTGAAATTTGTTTTTTTACTGAATTTGACTAGTGTGAGGCAATAAAAAAAATTTCTCACATAGTAATTTTATTATATGGAGAAGTAAAGTAAATTCGTATGAGATTTAGCAGTAATGCAAGGGGATTAAAAAGACAAGAAAATGAAATTTCCACAAGTTTTTTGTCTTTCACATTCATTCCTGGGTTACTAATAAAAAGTTCGGTAATAATTTTTCTAAATTACCTTTTCGTCGTTCTTTAGTACAAACTTATTTACAAAATTTTAAAAATCCACCAGTCAGCATTGTTCGTCCAACAACTTCGTAATTTAGTGCAATTCCTTCTATAAAAGCGATTCTCAACCTGTGGGTTGCGACCCCAACGGGGGTCGCTCGACAATTTGCCAGGGGTCACCTGAGACCTGAAAATAATTTGTTTACTCTAGCCACTGGTTTCTTACTATCATTTTAAATTTAAGCAATACTCCTACTATGACTTTATAGTATAAAGTATAAAATATAAATAAAATTAGATGTTTAGAAGTCAAAAACATAATATATAGCTGTAAAAATACAGTGACTGAGGTCGCCATAACTTAGCAATTGTTATCAATATATGTCACACATCATAAAGGTTGGGAACCACTGATATAGAATATCTTATGACATTTACTTAATGAAAAAAATCACTTTGTGACTTCATGTAACAGAAAGCAATGTACTGTCACAGAATGCAATAAGAAAATTTCTACAAAATGTTCCAAAATATGATGTAGAATTATGCTGCATTGACTGTTTTATGCATTTTCAAACTCAATAAAATTAATTTTTTCTATATTGTATTTCTTTATTTTAGTTTTAATATAATTAAAATTACGTGTTTGTATAAAAGTAATGTTGTCGACTTATGCTTCTTTAAGTGCTCAGTGTGATAATACGATCACGGTCCATATTAGGTAAGTGCAATGAAAAAAGATATTAATATTTTTTTCTTATTTTCTAACATGTAATAAGGCTGTGATTATATTTTTTTTTCAAAATTCAAAATAAAACTTGTCGGTCGTTTTAATGGGTTAAAGTGAAATGTGACATTTAAATTATGAAATATAAGGTTTTTAAACGAATTTTATCTATTTTTATTATTATTATTATTATTATTATTATTATTATTATTATTATTATTATTATTATTATTATTATTATTATTATTATTATTATTATTATTATTATTATTATTATTATTATTATTATTATTATTATTATTATTATTATTATTATTAATATTAATATTAATATGATTATTATCATTTTATCTAATTAACTTCTACGTTTAAAAAAGTATCAAAAATTTATGAATGTTCGTTTGTCTTTTGAATAAAAATGGATTTTTAAAGTATTTTGTAGTAAGACTGATTTAATAGATCATCGTGTCTGATAAAAAGCATGAAATTATAGTATATTTAATGATGTGAACCTATAAATTCATGTTATAGTTGTTTCACATTTGGAAGGTTTTAAAAGTTTTAAGTTTTCTGTCATTAAATCATTGGGAAATGCCCATACCTTTAAAAGGGAACTATTTATTCGCTATGTATTTTTTACTAAACGCTATGTATTTTATAAACACTTTCTATGTAGATAAATACACAGTATCAGTAGAGTAAAACACTTCTATGTTAATTAATTAATTCTAGATATTTAATAAATTCGCTAAGTAATTAATTAAAAACTATGTAAAATAAATAAATGCCAAGTCAAGAAAACAAGTTATAAGTAAAATAAAAAAAACGATATGTCAATTAATAAAATCCATCAATAAATCTTAATTTTTTCTAAGATGTTCTTAGATCTTATTTTTTTTCGTCAATTATTACAAACTTTCAATAAAGCGGTATGTTTTTCTACGTAAAGTCTTTATTTATTATAAACAAAATTAAAACAAAAACTGAACTTATAATGGCTAATAATTTTGCAGAAGTTGAAGATTATCAGTCTGATCTTGAGTTTGATGTCGAAGTTACAAGTTTAAAGAAACCACGAGCCAAAAAAGTGTCCAAAGTTTGGACTCATGAAAAAGTATTTAAAAGTGCTGAAGAAGCAAAAAATGCAATTAAAGAAGAGAAGATCTGGAGTTACTCTTATTCCAACAAAACTGAAGAAGGTAAAAAAGTTTACTATCGATGCAATCGAGTTAAATTTAAAGACAAGCAATGTGATTCTGCATTAAATTTACTTTACGACTCAAGATCAGACGAAGTTATTCTTTTTAGGGCAGAAGCTGAGCATAAGCATGAAGAAAACATGTCTAAATCTGCAATATCTAACGAAGCTAAAGAACTAATTAAAGAGTTGTTTAAGCTTAAAATAAAACCTAAGAGAATGTTAGAAATCTTTCATGAACGAGGTATAAAGCCTGTTCCTACTACTATTACAATTAAGAAATCAATTAAACAAGATTAGAAATGAAGTTTACGGGCCACCAGTAATAAGTTTAGGTGAACTTGAAAATTGGCTTCAATCATCATCTTCTATACCAGAGTTAGAAGATGAAGCCTTTGTAGTCAATTATAAAATAACTTATGCCGATGAATATGAGTGTGAAGAGAGTATTGAAGAAAGCGATGAAGATGAAGAAAACCAGGGCTCTAAATTTAGATTTTTTATAAGTACAATACGATTACTTAAGCTAGCTTCAGCATCAACAATTTTAAATGATGATGCAACTTATAAACTGGTTTGGCAGGGCTATCCAATTTTAATCATTGGTATAACCGATTTAGATAGGCATTTTCATTCATTTGGCCTAGGTATATGTACCAATGAAAAAACTGCTGATTTTAATTTTATTTTTTCAAGTATCAATATTGGCTTGAAAAAAATAAATGCATCATTATTCAATCCTTGTGTATTGATTTCTGATGCTTCTAACGCTATACGTAAAGCTTATTCACAAGTTTTTAATAAAAATGAAATTGTGATGTGTTGGGCACATATGCGTAGAAATTTGTTTCAAAACAATCGAGTCTTTAGTAGCTAAAGAAGATTAAAACGAATTAATTGAAGATGTAGATCAACTTCAATTGTCACAAAGCCAAGTAATTCTTTCAGTGCCCCAAGAACAGTCGACAAACTACTATGTTTCAGCTAGTGACGCAACTATAACTCAAGAAGACATTGACAAAGTTGAAAAAAAGCGCTGGACAACATTTGATCAAGCATGTTGTCGGCATTTCAATCAGACTTAAATATTGCAAAGTACCGGCAGTAGCTAAGAATACTTCTATTGGAAGTAAACTAACAAGAGGAAGACCAACTAAAGCTAAAAAAAGCCTTATTAAAACAATAATTTCAAATATTTTTATAATAGTCTTTGTGAAATAGTGTTTGTATTTTTATGGATTTTTTTATTGTGTCACTTTTTTTTTATTCTTATGAATTTTTCATTGTTTTACTTAGTTTTTGTATATTTTTACTTATAAAAATTAAAAATATTACCTATAATAAAATAATTAAATACCTAATGAATTCTATTTTTTTACTTATATAATTAATATAATACTTAGCATTTTATAAATATTTACTTAGAAAAAAATACATAAGGGCACTAATAAAATACATAGCGTTTAGTAAAAAACACAGCGAATAAATAGGAGCCCCTTTAAAATAGTTACGAAATCTTAAAAATCATTAAACATGTTTATTAATAAATTTCAAGCCCCTACAAGTCTAGTGTCTGATATAGTGTGTACGTTTTCGTGTAATATTTGCAGTACCAGATGCATTAAAAATACATCTCCACTCACGGGTTCAGGGACATAGCTGAATAAAAAATTTGAGTAAGCATAGAAAATGTATAAAGGGACAACTAATTTTAAAGATTTAAAAATTTATAAAAAACTTATAACAAGTGGGGTAGAATTTCGTGTTATGTAATGGAAATTTATCACAATCCCCTTTAATTAACATTCAATCAGCTACGAATTGATTGAGATTAATTCATTAAATTTACTTATTAAATCATAACTATTGCTTCATTATTGTTTCCGTGTATATATATATATATAACATTTGACACAGATTATGATGGCAGCTGATAATGAGGATAGCTTAATAGAAATATTTTTCGTTTGTTTGACGTTGTAGTGTTTGTATTATTATTTTGTATAAAATAAATGTACTAAACCATTAAAATTAAATCATAATTATTTCAAATCTTGAAAGTTATAATTATAATTCTATTTGAGCCAACTTGAGCAGATGTTGAGGATAAATTCATTTTACGAGATTAAACGATAATATTAAATATATATTTATGCAATGAAAAATGATTGTCACATTAATTAATTTTTTTATAATATCATATTTTTATTTTTCATTTTTGTAATTTCTTTGGACATTGGTAAGGAACTTTTAATTAATGAAAAAACGATAATTAAATTTTTATTTTTTATTTGAAAATTAATTTACTCATAACAGCGGAATATGCTCTCATAATGTTTTAAATGAAAACATTTAATTTTGCTTATTTGTTTTCCATTTAAACAATGTAAGATAATTCAAAAAATTATTTTGTTAATTATTGTAGTTTATTGACATTTTAGATAATTTGAAAATATATTTAATAAATAATTAAATAAACACACCAGTGGTTTAATTAAAAGAAAGCTCTTTTCAAACAAACGCTTTACGAAATATTTCGACAGTTTTTCTACGATCATCAGGTACAGTAGTAAGAACTGTGTATAATTTTCATTCTTTAAACAAATTTTCTAATTACACATAAAATATCGTTTCATAAATTTAATATAATTTAAATAATAATTCATTTTTCAATCTTTATTATTTTTAACGGATATATTAAAAATGTTTTTAATAAATATTTTTATAATAATTTTATTTTAAAGCTTTTAAATTTTTATGATTTTATATTAATTTAACAAGCAATCTGTGAAAAATCATTTCAATAAATTAACTTTATAATTTAATACACTCTGATAAACAAAAAAACTAATCCATAACTCACCAATCCAAGTCACATGCTTCTACAGAATTTTTACATATTTTTCGTAAATAATTACTTTATCAACAACGCTTTACATATAACTAGGGTTTTCATTTTACTCGAGTAGTCGAGTACCTTTTTTTAATTAACTTCGAGTACTCGAAATAATTTCTTAACAAAAGATTATCAAAAATACTTATTTATTTAAAAACAAAAACAGTTCATTATAACAAGTATAACATAATATAAAATTAAATTAATCACTTAAACATTAGAAAAACATTTTAGTCAAAACAAAAATACTTGTTAGTCAAAATATTAATTATTTAAATATCTATACATTTTGATTGAAATAATATTTCAAAAATACGAGAACATTTAATTTATTTACGCCTAGTCAACTTCGTATTTTTGTCATTTTGTTTCCTGATACTGAGAATACTCTTTCGCTAGAGGTTGATGTTTGATCTACAGTCAACAATGCATTATATAAGCAATCCATATCGTTACTTCTTTTCCCTCTATTTTCTTGAAGATTTTTAAATTTATTTTCAATGTTAAATTCATTTTCTTTAACTTGCTTAGGTCTAGTCAAACTTTGAATACAATTTTGTAAATTTTAGTATTCCGTAAAATTCATCTTCTTCTGCAACTTCACGATTTTCAAATTCATTGTGGGGAAACAATCTTAGAAATAGTTGCTTGGCATAATTTTTAAGGCTAGATTTAGAGGAATAATTTAAAAACTCATTCTTGTTTGGCTTAACCTAAGTTCCTTGATGTAAAAATAAGTAGGGACACCATATCTCTATTTCTACGTTTCCCAATTTAATTTTTTAATATTTCTAATAAATTTAGTGATAGTTCAGTATCTATATTCTTAAGTTTCTTCATAACATATAAGATTGTCCCTTCTGCTGATACTAAGTTAGCATCTTTTTTGCTAAGTTCTTGAACTGCTAACATTGTAGGTTGAAGCGTAATTGATATGCTTTATAGAACAAGAATATATTTTTCATCAAACTTTTGCAAACCAATTTTTTCTAAGGCATTATTTACACATTCAATTAACTTTGAAAATCTATTTACAGCTGATGCCAATGTATTCCAACGAGCTTTTACATCTAAAATTAATCTTAAGTTCTTGCCTTCTTTTTGCCGTACATTTTTTAATAGAATTTCAGTACGAATCGATGAATTTTTAAAAAATTTAATTACTTTTCGCATTGCATATAACGCGGATTTAATATCAGAAACCAATAAAAACACTCCGAATTTTGTTCCATTTCCATTACTAAATTTCACACATCTTCTTCATCAACTTGATTTTCTTCATCTTGATCATCTTTATCATATAAAAGTTCTTCATCATCATATTCAGTCTTATCTTCATCTTCAGCTACATCATCTAAATTAACATTTTTATATACAATTTTAAGGACAGCTAGATGAATGGCTTGGTTGTAGCATAATTGTTTTTCTGCTGTAATAATTGAACAATACTTCACCATTACACTCGCTCCATCATTTGTCGAGGTAACAATATCCGTTTCTAAATTCATTCTAAATTCTTTCAAAAGGTTCTCCACTAACTCTTTGGTTTTTTCAGCAGTACATTTTTCTTTAATTTCAACTAATCCAAGGAAATATTCCTTTGAATTTGAAGAGCGCAAAGTCACATTGAAAAATCTCCGCATTAAAACATCTGTCCACTGTACCAAAGACTGTACCAAAAATTTGTGAATATCAAAAATACTGTTGGGCTATAAGCCATAATTTAAACAAAAATGAAAAAATTGTGTAAATTAAAACAAAATAATTAATGAGGTTTGGAAATTATCAATATGGCTGCTGTAACATAAGCACGTACCGCAAGCAGAGATCAAAAATAAAATAAAACATTAAATAAAACAAAATAAAAATATAACAAAATTAAATAAAACAAATAATTAATTAAAATCCATGAAAAAACCTACAGATGCAGAAAGAATATAAAAATTCAAATATAAAACCGCCAAAACCTTGCAAAAGAAGGTTTAAAAAATACATAGGCGGAAGCGGCGACCAAAAATTTAAATATCAAAGGGTAAAAAGAGAAACAATCAAAAAGAATGGTTAAATAATAAAAAAAATAAAAATTTACGAAATATTGAGAAAATAATATCAAAAAATAGAGAAAAATAAGAAGAAAAATAAAATATTTAAAATAAAATTAAAGCAATAAAACCCCCCGAAAAATAGCCGAAAAAGGCTCAAAATACTCTGATTGGTCGCACCCAAGCATGAAAACGCTATATATACAGCAGTCATTTTCATAATTTTTAGACAATTTTTGTTAGACTTTTAGAAAATTTTGTAGACACAAAATTATTAGTCAGTTGTTGAGACAATTTGTTTTAGACAATTGTCTAGTCAATGTTTATGCCGATGTATGACAATTTTTGAAATTTGGATGCTTGACTGACAAACTTGTCGATCGTAAGTATTGTTCTTTTTTGTAGAAATATATTTTTCTAAGTTAATGTTTTATTCAATTTAACTTATTCTGGATGGCCGCAATGTCTTTTGGCATCGCTCGGCAGGTCCCCCTTAACTTATTTATATTCATTTTACTTATATTAGTTTGTGGAAAGTGGTAGGGCAATATTCAATTTCCTCAGTTGATTTTGAGGAATGTTGATGTGTTGCCTTGTCGCTAACCATCCTTCGGTGTCTGCCTAGTCCGGTCAGGTCTCGTTACACTGATCGCGGGGTAGGACTCCGTCGTACTTCACCGGGCGGCCATTTCAATGTTGGTCGGAACGGTAAAAATTAATATTAGGGAAGATCCCCATAATTAAGGGATAACATTTGTGTAAATGTTTAAGTAAGAAAATTAAATTTTTAATTTAACTCCTGCCGATTATTATATTGTCAAGGGTATGACTAGTGATAGAAATTTAGGTCAACGAAAGTATAAAGTATGGTTAAATCACGTACATTGTTTGATAACCATCGCGGTGGAAAATTAAAATAAAATGATACATTTTGGTATAGATCTGTGAGATGATAATATAGAGATTTACGAATGGTGGTAACTGTGGCGACCATAGGAAAGCAAATATGAGTTGTTGGACTAAAATAATGACATTATAATAATGCATTCATTTTAATTTACCATAGGCTAACGTTTGTATGAAACAAGGAATTTTCCATAAAATAAGGGTGGAACGCTGCCCAAATTTTTGAAAAATATTTTAATAAATAAACAGTAATGATGACAAATTGATATAGGAATTGTAGAAATAGATGAGTATGAATAAGCGTATAGATAGAAAGAGACGTAAGACCTTCCATCGGCAGTCAGGAACCCGAAAGTGAAAATATCATGAGGAGTAGTTCTAGAAATGGAGCTCACCTGCTCATGAATTTTCAGCTGCTATATACAGTACCAACATGAGCTTGCTCATGGGTATATAGTGGTAGGATTAAAATTGTGGGGCGTCTGGGTGAGATAGCATAGACCCTAGGAAAAGAAGGTATTTTGATCGAGGAGGATAAGTTTGAATAAGCTTTGTACAGACTTAAACAAATTAATTACACCCAGTACACCAGCAATACAAAGGACTATTTTTTAAAACCTTTAAAGTTAACTAATCTAAACTAAGTATACTCTTTCACTCTAATTCAAAACCATGACCACCGTTATAAATTTTTAACACTTCAAACCAGTTTGAAACCGCAATCTTCTTGCAGCGACAGTGCAGTGTTAAACTTGCAATCAAGCAAATGAAGTCATTCTTTATTTTAATTTAGACACCATTTCCAAATTAAATTTGCTACACCAAGCGAAGTTCAGATATATTCCGTTATAATGCAAGTTGAAACATAAATCAACTTATTGGAATTTATTTTTTGAGAAAATTTAATGGATTTCAGCCATTTCTTTAATGGCTGCAAAGTAAGTTATTTTTTAAATTTATAAGTTTAAAGTTATAAAGTTTTAAGAGTTTAATTATGATTTTACAAGGAAATTAAATCATTATTCAAACTTATAATTATAATTTTTGATCTGCAAGCTCATGCATATTATTATTAATAATGATTATGAATATTCAGGAAATGATTTATTTTATGATAACTTATTTTTAGGATTTTATTCAAAAAAAGTGAGTTAAATTATTTTTGAAGTTATAAAAATTATTAATTAAATTAAATAATTATATTTTTATACATATTTTAAAAGAAATATTCGAATATGTAAACAAAATAATTGGGTTTATGATTATTTTTTAAAACTTACTAATATAATTTACAATTTATGCTTTTTATCGGATATTAGGTTTTGTTTTTTTTCGACAGAAATATCTGAAATATTAAATTAATTTTAGTTTTAAGAGTAAATCTTATGAAGATACATCCTCATTTACTCGAAATTTCCTAGTAGAAACCTCAAAATTAAAATTAAAAATTTTTTCCGTCATTTTTATTTTTAACAATATTTCAAAAATTTCTATAAATTAATTTATTATAGGAGTTTTTTCAACTTCAGATGGCTGCATGTTAAAAGTTTACATGCATGTTTTATTATGTGTTGTGTTTATGTGTATTATTTTATTTCTCTCTATCTTTTTGATTTTCTATAGTCTAGGGTTTGTCTCGGTGACTATTTTGCAAACAACCTTAAGGTTAGTTGGTGTGTTATGTTATAAATTTATTGAATTTTTTTTATTTGTCTCAATGTGGCTTGGTGTATAAGCAGATAATTTGGTCGTCACACTCACATGACGTTTCAGTGTCTAATTATGGCTTGCAATATGCAAACGCTCAAATAACTTAAAAGTTTGTTTAATTCGGTCTGTAATATTAATTGGTGCAATTACATCCGAATGTATTAGTCAGGTGAATCTGACTGTATGCTATTAAATATATATATGTATGTTTGCATCAAGCAGTATACACATTTTTTGATTTATAGACAATTGAATTTGGAAGGGTGAATTTGTAAATGTCGGCTTTAGAAATACATGTGGTTTGTAGGGACTGTGATAACATCGAACTACAATTTTTGAATTCTAATAAATTTTCAGTTAGTTTGTTTAAATTAACTATATAATTTATTTAAAGTTGCGTATATGTTATTATTATTATTATTAAATATTGATTAATGTTCTTTCAGTTGTGAGGAAAAAGACAATGGTGACCTTGTGATTTAATTTCTTTTGATATTAGAGAAAAATTACGCGGCTCAAATAAATAGACAAATATAAATAATATTGAATAATCTGAAAAAAAGCATAATTGATTTTCAATTTTCGTAAAAATTATAATTGATGATACTTTTTGAAATAATTGTTAAAATTGATTGAAAATAAATATAAATTCTAAAAATAAATTGAAAATTTGTTTTAAGTTATAATTTTATCAAGTGTAAAAGGTTTGCAAAAATTAATTAATTTTTTTGGTTTTTACTTAATTATCTAAAGTCAAATAGATTTCATTTTTGAAAATTTTAGAAAAAAATTATTTGAATTTACTAAAAAATAATTTGTTTGACTTTTTTAGTTGAACCCAAAAATTATATAAAACTGATATATATTCATAAATATCTTTCAAATTATTCTAGACCCCTGACTATTTATAACCATGAAATTTCTGAAATTCACAAGATTCATTAAAAATGTCACAAAAAATGGAAAATATTAAAAGTCTACTTCTTCACAAAAATACCAGATATATGCTTTTAAAAATATTTAGTGTTCAGGGATATTATCTGTAACATTTATAATTCTTTTTTTCACCATTGATTGAAAAAAATGTTTTTAAAAAGTATTGATTATTGATTTTAAAAACAAATTCCAAAATTTTTCACATACATTTTGTTAAATTATTATGAAAAAGAAGAAGCTATCCATTGTATAATTTGAACTCTGGTAGTGGTGACAAGGAGATGGAAAATGAGTCACATAAGGAAAAACCTTTTGTGAGGAAAATTAAAATAATATTATCCAATGTAAGGATTTGATAAACTAATTACTAAATTTAATTTTTATTAATCGACATTAATAAAAAATAAATTTATTAATTAGTTTGTCAAATCCTTACTAAATCCTTTTAGAACACCTTGGATAATAAGGTCTTTAAAAATATTTAAAGTTATTGATTTTAAATTTTGAGATAAAATAATAAATATTTCTCAGTTATCTTTACCTCACTGGTCTCAACATAAAAGTCTCTTAGATTATATAAATTATGCATGTATATTGTGTAAAGTATGAATATGTGAATCAAACCATTCAAAATTTGCAAGTATTTTATGTTTAATTGTATGATGCTATTTATAGATCTGCCAAGGCCCATAATTAACATATAAATATGCAATTATATATATATTAAAGTAATAAACTTTAAAAGAAATTGCTAATAAATAAAAATTATTTGTTATTGCAAAAATCTTCTCAAAATAACAAGTCAATTAAAATTTACCGACATTCGATGTATTATAATTGAATTGAAAATAAATTTAGAATTAATATTTATTTATTGTATTACCAAATTAAAATTTTATGAACAATAAATTTTTATCAAAATTTTTAATATTTTTAAATTAACCATTAACATTATGCTGAATTAATAGAGAATCTAGGAAATAAAAAGTAATTTTTATTTTAAATTTAAATTACACGTAAAATTAAAATTTTGTATAGAGTTCCATTTAAGCAGAAGCAGGGATTTTACATTTTTTATTTTATGTGTTGCTTTCCATATAGGATGACGTTTTCCCTAGCTTCAAATACCTCCAGATTGTTATTGTACAAAATCGTAATTTATAATTTTGTAAAATTCATATTTTTCATTAGATCTCTCTGTCCATTTTCAGCTTTGATTATTTCATAATTCTTGAGTTAATTTATTAGGTTGTTTCATATGAAATGGCATTTTTAAAATTGTTTAAAATCTAATTATCTAAGTATTATATAATTTTTCAACAAGGTGTTTAGTTTGAATAACATTTTTTATACGGCTGTTTAATACTGCAATGTAATATTAAAATTAATTAATTAATCTAAGAATTTAAGACTACTTTTTCTAAATGAATATAAATTATGACCAGTAGTGTTGTGCTAAATTTTTTTTACCGGAACGCGTATATATAATTATATAGACAGGGCCGATCCTGGGTAAGCGGCCACTCTGTGCGGTCTCATGTCCCAAATTTAACGACGGAGGGGGGTGCTTTTCCATGATAATCCAGGCGGTGACGTTTTTTTTAGGTCTCCATGAGACCTAAAAAACGCAATAATAATACTGGTGGGTTACAGGGTTTCAAATCTTGCTTGTCCTCCTGGCTACCCTAGTAACGCCATACAAAAGATGCTGACCCACTTGGCACCCGTTGCTAAGCAACGTTGGTAATGTGTTCAAGTGGTGGATTGTCCGCAAAAATTGAATACCATTGGCTAGTATTATAGTTGCTCGGACAACCCTCGGGTTCACGAGCTGTCGATAGAAGACCTATGCTCGCTTTGCTCTGTCCCTCACAATCGTTCACGATTAGTGCTTAATTGACTGTGAATTGGCGATGTTGGTGTACGGTTATATTAAAAGAATAATTCGACTACATTTAAAACTATTTTATTCGATTTATGTACAACTGTTACTGCTGAGCGTGCTGGAGTTGAATTGCGCGACGTCGGGCGCGTTCCTTACGTCCCGGTCGGCGACTGCTGGTTGTAGTGTTGGGTTGCTCTGCTGACTTGGTAGCTGCCTGCGGTACTTGAGTGGGGGAGAAGATGAGCGGGTAAGTGACCGCCTCACCTTCCCTGCATACCGCTAGAGCGACTTCGAGTCCCCGAACCTGCGTACGCAGACTCCGATTTAGCTGGCGTTCTTCGGCCCAGCCTTTTTGAGCTGCGGTGAGCCGTTGGTAGAGGATCTTCGTCCGTTTAGGGTCTAAACAAGTCGCTTTGACCTGCTGCATCTCGCGAGTTAATTGCAGGACCTGACTAAGTAACTCTGTATTCGCCTGCCTCGCACGATCTAGTTCTGTCTGCAAGATCCGTAGAGAAGACATTACTGAAATTAAATGGGTTGTTACACGTCAATTTATGATTGGTCTAGATATTTAAATTTTTCCACACAAAATCAAGAATTCAATTTATATTATGTGAGAAGAAAACACGTAGTTTTAATTGTAATTATTATATGATCACTATATGAATTTGGCTGTTAGTTCAATCGTCCGGGCAGTACCGTTCTAGACTCTTCTTGAGGGCTTCCACCGTGTAGGGTCGCCTAGTATCCCGAACCGGACGAGGTGGATGGGCGACGGCGATCCGCCCGGCAAGGATGTCATCCAGCACGTTTGCAAGATACATCCTTGCCTTGACCACTTGCAAGTCCACCCGCTCCTGCACCCGTTCCCACTGGGTGAGGAGGTCCTGCGCGTTAGCGAATATCTCAGCAGCTGGGTACTGCTGCCTATTGAGTTCCTCAGGGTCGTTATTTAGATCAGGTGCCCTCTGAATGGCGGGGTACGGCCATTGCCGACGAATTTTCCCGATCGCCCCTGTTCTCCTGGGCGACTCCTTCCTAGATGGCGTGTTGGTTGATCTGGTGTCTGTCCAATCTAGAGGCATGTTTGACTGAAAGTAATGTAGTATGATCAATTACTGGCTTATGACAACGAAAGAAACAAAACGCATGATTTATTATTTGATTCTCTAATGGCTAGGGAATGGCTGTTGGGCTTTCGTATTGCTTAATATTATGTTGTTGAGATGAGTAGAAACTGGCGTTCGATCACTTATTGCCATTTGTCAATGTTGGGCGGAACTTACCGTTGGATCTATATTAGACTTGACGTTAACATTAGGAGTTAGGAGTTACGGAGGGGGTTTCCAGTTATTTGTAAACATTTTACGCCCTCAAGGTATCTGAATCGATCAACCTAAATTCGTATCTCCTATGGGCTTGA
Organism: Schmidtea mediterranea; assembly: GCA_022537955.1. Taxonomy (NCBI): domain Eukaryota; kingdom Metazoa; phylum Platyhelminthes; order Tricladida; family Dugesiidae; genus Schmidtea; species Schmidtea mediterranea. The sequence continues at coordinate 110,393,897 of CM039680.1, forward strand.
CCATGCACTGCTCTTAATTACCAAAAATATGTTTCGATGCGTACTTTATACTAATAATTGGGCTGCTAGATTGAATAATAAATATGAGATAGATTAAAAATACCAATGAGTTAATAGATTAAATAATGAATGTAAGATTAAGTAAAAGTACCAATGGGTTAACAGATTAACTAATAAAGGTGATATTAATTAAAATTATCAATGGGTTAACAGATTAAATACAGTAATGTTAATTCAAGTTATCAATGGGTTATTAGATAAGGTGATGTTAATTAAAGTTATCAATGGGTTAGCAGAATAAATACTAAATACAATATCCATTAAAAACATACCAATGTGCTAATAGCTTAAATAATTAGTTAAAAATACCAAGCCTATATTGCAATTAACGTGAACTTTAATTATTAAGGCATGTTCCACATGACGAAATGCGTTCGTTTATTTAATTATACAGTGCAGATTATTCAGAATCCGTTTCGTGCCATCCGATCACTTTGGAATTTAATTATTTTTCATCAGTGTCTGTTTCGGATGCACACCCGTTCCGTCGTCTACTGTAATTTGATTACACGACCTGACCGATCTAATCTATTCAGTCTATATTTCTCATTCAACAATTTCATCATTCGGACTTATTGGATTGTCTTAAAGATTTTAATTGTCAAGCTCGGTAAGCTGTCGTTTTGGTTGTTTCCCCTACTTTTCTTTTAGATTTTTAGTGCCACACGCGCTCCTACCGTGGATTTCTTCTCGTATCGTTTGGGTCTATTTATATATTTAGCGGGTGGAAGTTATCTAAGCCCTCAACAACATTGGTCGATCAAAGGACGGATTTGTAATCTCACAAATCATTGATTTCAATCTAAAGTTGTGTCTCTCCATTTTATTTGGGGTATTGATGGGCTTCGAATGTCGTACGTTCCCGTGATTCAGATCGCTTATTTGGTAATTCTATCTCTAGTTCCTTGTTGCGGACAATGTGATCGTTAACCAGCTGGTCTATTTTTATCTACTAGTGATTAATGATCCAAATTCAGTTGATTTATTTATGTTGAATGTTAATTCACCAATTGTTTTATTAAAGGTTCACTCGATTTTGGGTCGTAAATTATCAATAATTTTAGGGTCATCGCAATTTTATTTCATTCATCTCTCCTGAATTAGGTTGATGGTTCGAAGGAATTTTACTCTGTTACCATGAAAGGTGCCCTTACGCTAAGCCCTGCTGAAGTTTTTCCTACGACATTAAATGGATTTATTCGTTAAAATCGATTGTACTTAATATGGAATTAATTTCATTTCACCTAATTTTATAAAATTTTCTTCATTCCTATGGATAACTTTTTATCTGATTCGTTCTCTCAGCAAACTCGTCCGTCAAAATTGAACTACAACTTTAAATTATTACTAATAGTTCCTATTTACTACAGTGACTTTCTCGTGGATTGTACCTAATGAGTTGGTTTGGCCTTCGTCTAATTAGTTTAAAGATTACCGACAATTTTGGGTATTTCTCGCATTCAAGTTCATTTAAAAATGAGTTTAGTTTACTATTATTATTCCTAAGGTTGCTTAAGCTCTTCGAACCGTCAATCTGTACCAGGAGTTTAAATTAATCATCCAAATTACCCTAAAATTATTTCACGCGTTTTAATTATATCAGTGATTTTTATTTAAGTTATCATAATACCCTCTTCACATTCAATATTATCTCGTTTACTTTACTCAAGGAGTTAGTTTCGATGGAACTGTAAATCACTTAAATTTCCCATAGTTATTTTATTACAATCTACTTTAATTAATAGAATATTTATTTTTAATGACAACAAAAATCTGTTAACTTGATGGATAAATTCGATTTAAGGGATTCACTCGACTATTTACGATATTTATGTTTAATTTTGCTGAACTAATCCACTACTAGTTAAATCATTTTTAAATATCAATTGAATTTATTTATACCAACGATTTCAGTTGATTTATCCCCGTACCCTTTCCCTTTAATAGATCTTAAGCGCCTTTGTGTTTATATTATATTTATTGAGTGCCCACTGGACTACTCGGTGTGGTGATTTTAAGCCGTTTGTAAGATAATTTTAGGTCGATTTTACAGAATTGAGAAACGAGGAAGCAGCCAGAGACTTCTTCCTTAATTCTCGCTTCAGCTATAGGGATCAATATTGACGTTCCGACCGCTGCGTTGCGCACGCTGAGTCTTCACGGGTGCATATCATTGGCGATTTTCCACGCTCTTACATGCATTTGCACTATGTTGAGTTTACTAACTTGCGTGATGTGTCGGCTGTGGGCCGGAAAAATTTCGACATTTAAGATTGTTAATTTATAAAAACATATAATTACATATTAGTAAAATTTATTAATCATAAAACAAACAAATTTACCCATTTGACCATTCCATAAAATATTAAATCATAAAATATAGCATAAAACAGCATAAATACCTCTCTTCCCACATCAACGCCGAGCAGAGCTCCATTGAGATGCAAGGTCGTGATGTGGAAAGAGGGTTCCAACATAAATGATTCTCACCTAAAAAAGGTTTCCAATAACTTTTTCAAGATTTGAAAATATGGTTTTAAACAGTTCTAACAATTTCAAAAAGAAAATGGTTTTTGGGTTTTTAAGGTTTTTGTATAAGGTTTTGTTTTCACAAAAAAAGATGGTTTTCAAAAATGGTTTAGTTAAATGTGAAAATGGATCAGTATATATACCTATTTGTGTGACGTGTGAAATTTGATGCAGTAAAACAAAATTCGACCTTGTTCTTTTCTAGCAAATTCTATTATTTATTTTTATTATTTTTCGGTTTATTTTTATAATTTTTTATTTAAAATTTTTATTGAATTATTGCTAGTTCAATTTTTCAATTTAAATTCCACTTTAATGAACTTTAATTGATTTTTTCTAATTTCGTCGAATTTGTCATGTTTTCTTGTTGTATTTGTGTAGGTATCGTGCGGATCTTGGTGCATTTTGTTATTATTTTATTTTTATTTTTATGTTTATTATTTTATATTTAATTCTTTTATTTCTTAGATTTTATCTGGTTTAATTGGTGTTTTTCAGGTTTATTTTAAATTGCGTGTTGTATCTGCGTGTGTGTTTCTGATCCATTTAAACATTTTTGAAGGCCGTATACGTTCTGGCCCAACAATACATATAAAAATTCGTCAAAAGTTAGAGAAAAAAAATCAGCAATTCTTTTTAATTTTTTTTCAATACGCCATCCAATTCTCGTTATCAGAAATCATTTTTAGTTCCGGAACGCGTTCCTGTTCAAAAATGAAGTACCAGAACAACGTTCCGGAGTGTTCCGGCTCGACAACACCACTGATTATGACATGCGGGAACAGATGCTACTAAAAATATAAATTTGGCATTTGGAGAAGATAGCACAAATGATAGAATCTTACAAAGGTGGTTTGAAATATTTCATGCAGGAAATATGTATCTGAATAATTTGCCTAACGGAAAACCAGAATTTGTCCTTAGTGATAACAATTTAAGACGCATTGTTACAAATAACCCCCCCCCAACAATGTCCGCAATTTTGCAAATCAACTAGGATGTTCACCTACGATGACTTAGAGACACTTGGAAAATATAGGTAAACAAAAGAAAATAGATAAATGGGTTCCCACATGAATTGAAGGAGTAGCAAAAAATGAAGCGTTTAGAAATTTGCTCTTCCTTAATTTTTAGGAATAAGATGATGCCTGTTTTAAATCGAATCATTACTTATTGTTGAGGATACCTAAATAATGAAATAAAATAATTAATAAGCATGTAAAATGATTGGGGGAAACAATGAGAAGTGAGTAAGATGTGGTTCTGGAGCCTCATAAAAAGAGAATGAAAAAGAAATGTTGAACAACGAAAAGGGAATAAGAGAAAATCAAAAAAAACAGACAATTAAATAAAAGAAGGTCATTTATAATTAACAAGTGCAAATTTTGGAAAACAAAAACAAAAGGAAAAACTCTTTCAAGATAAGAGAAGAAATGTTGTTTGGGAATCCGGGAAAGGGCACCTCTAAAAGATGATTTATCTAGACAGCTGTCAGTGATTATGGTGGACCAAAATGAATTAGCGTTAAAAGATATCAGAAATTCTATTCGACATCAGTAAGTGTTATTAAATGATAGAGTATAAAAAGGAAGCGCAATTGAAGTCGAAACACACAAAAAATAAGGCAAAACTTGCGAAAGACAAAAACTACGAAAGACAAAATTGCGAGAGACAAGAAATTTGCAGGAGACAAAGAATTGCAGAAGATAAGGAAAGACAAAAAAGAAATTAAACAGAAATTTGAAACAGAAATTAAGCAAGGTCAAAGCAAAGCGAAGCAACGAAATCAGAGTTACCGATCTCAGAAACCCACCGCAGTAGTCAGGTGATTGTAAAGCTAATTGATCCGAAAAGTGCTATTCTTCCCGAAGGGTCCCAATAAGCACTAAGTGTGATCGATTGATAATTCGTTGTGTCATTTTAAAGTGGAGATAAAGTGTATTAATCAATAAAGTTTATATCGTTTGGAGTTCGTTACTGTTGTTTAAAGCACGCTTGGAGTCAGATCCACAATAATTTCTATTCGAATTCACCGACAACCCCAACATATTTGGTGAGCCTGACGTGATCAAAGTCAGTGAAAATTTATTGAATAGAAATTTTTTTTAAACATGATTTAAAAGGAGAAATTTCAAATAATTGTGATATTTAGGAAACTTTGTGTAAAAAATTTGAAGCGAAATTTAATGAAGATTGTTTGAATTTAAATTTGAAAAAGTAAAATTTTTTTTGTTTCAACAATTTGAAATTTAGGTATGTGATTTGAAAAATAAAATAATCATTTATTTAAAATGAATCAAAACAATTTCTTTGTGAATAAAAAGAAAATTCCAGAATCAGTTATTAGAGAGAATATCGATTTTTACAGTTTTCAGAAATTACCATTGGAGCCTTATGAAGGCGACCCAATTGCTTTTACTGATTTTATGAATGATTACTTTATATATGCTTCAGCATATGAATGGTCTGAAACCATAATGATTCAAAGATTTCCATTATATATTAAAGGATCAGCGCGTGATGCATGGAAGCAGATCAAAAAAAATAAAATTTGAAATGATTGGTCAAAATTAAATGATGCTATGAAAGATAAATTAGTATGTAAAGAAGTTAGAAGATATTTTGAACAAGTCTTTCATGAAAGAAAACAAAATCCAGAAGAATCTGTTCTTGAATTTGGATTCAGTCGATGATATTAATATTCAAAAGCTTATTGTTGATCAATTTTTAAGTGGGCTTAGCAGTAATTTGAAAATGGTATCTTCTATTGTGGAATATGATGACATATTTGATTTAATTCGAAAGATTTCATACGTTGAATTAAAGATTGCTGATTGTAATAAAGTTGTAAAGTTCAATAACTTATGCTCCAAACAAAATATTAGAAAGTGTAGTTTTCAAGATAAATTTAAAAGTGAAGATCTTGAGATCAATGAAAGTAATAAAAATATTTCTAACACTTTAATATCTTTTAAATCTTTGAACTTTGAAAAGAAACTATTATTAAATGATGATTATGATGTATATGGTCAAAAGAGTTATTCCATAACTAATAAATGTAATTTAAATTATGAAACTATTGAAAATGAACTTTGGCTGGAATATATGGCAGTTGAATTCCAATGTAATGATAGTTCTTTGGAAATTATATACCAAATTGAATGTACCCACTACAAAATGTGTGGTTTTGAAAAAAATGAAGTTGTTTACTCATTTAATAAATATTGTGTTTCCAACCAACTAGTCTTATTGAAAGAAAAGAAAACTGTATTTGATGATCACAGTAAATTTATTTCAATGTTATCGAATTTATCGACGTTTAATGCTCATTTATCTTTTGTTCGGAGCAAAGTTATAAGCTATGAATCTATAGTCATTAAAGAAAATATTATTAATTTGAATTTACTGTTACCTAAACGTGATATTCCACTAATTCCAAAACCTGATGAAGTTATAATTGATTCTGAATCTTTATCTGAAGCTATAATGATCCAAAATGAATCTAAAGTACTCAAAAAGTATTCTATAAAGAATAAGATTACAAGTAAAACATTTAACATTATATATATCATTATCAAACTAATCTGGACTCATTTAAAATTTTATGAAAATAAACATACCGAAGAGATTATTAGAAATCATTTTGAGTACATCAACTCGCGTATGAAAGATCGTATTTGCCATCCTATGATTTGTTATATCAATGTCATATATTTGAAATGTGGAAATCGTATTGGATCTGATGGAGAATTAAATATTTAAACTTATACCTCACTTGTAAATAGACTGATGATAGAGTTTTAATAAAATATAATGAAAATATTTGAGAAAATTATGAAATTTTTAAACCTCAATCCAAAGTAATTTTAATCAGGTTCTATTTACTTTAAATTATTCTTGCGGACTACGTAAACCAAAGAATTAGAAATTATTATTTTTACGCTAAATTTGAATTTGAGCTACTTGTATGTAGATGAAATTTTTATTACTTATCACTTTTAATTATTAAAAGGTTTTAGTCGTAAATGATTGACAATATTTAAATTTTTCAGAAAACTATTAAATTATAATTGTAATTGGGAACTGTTCTGAGTTAAACTGTTATGATCAAATATTTTGTAAATTTGTGTAATGAGATGTATTCAAGCTTCAAGAGTCTAAAGGGTCAAACCTTGACCAAAAATTTTATTTTTGATATTATGTAGAGAACGATGATCTGAGTAAAAATGCCAATTGAACTATGGTTGTATTTTCTAAAGGTTTGAAGTTACAAAGGGTCAAACTTTGGCCAAAAAAAATTATTTTTAATATGTTGTAGAGAACGATGGAATGGCAAAAGTGGTGATAAAATTAGGATCTTCCAACCTTTGGATTAAAAGTTATTAAAGGTCAAACCTTCGAAAATTCTAATTTTTGATGTTGCAGAGCTTGACGAGCTGAGTAAATTTTACAATGGAACTATGGTTGTCAGATTTTTGGATCAAGGGTTATTAAGGGTCAAAATATTGGCTAAAAAACTTTATTTTTGATATGTTGTAGAGCTTGAGAAGCTGAGCAATATTTACTGTTGAAGTATGGCAATCTGACTTCTGGATCAAAAGTTATAAAGGGTCAAAACATTGGTCAAAATTTTTAATTTTTGATATGCTGTAGAGATCGACGAAACAATAAAAATTGCCAGTAGAACTTTAGTCATCAAAGCTTTAGATAAAAAGTTATAAAGGGTCACAACTTTGGCCAAAAATTTTAATTTTTGATATGTTGTGTCGATCAAAAATTACCATAGAACTATTATCGTGTGAACTTTTGATAAAAAGTTACAATGGGTCAAAACCTTCGACTACTCTAGATTTCAGAAAATTGTGAAGAAATTAAAAATTTTGAAAGTGAATTGTAAATATTTTTGTAAATCAGTGAAGATCATTCAATTTATTTCATTTGCATAGGCGCAAATTTCATGAAATTTATAAATAACATAAAAAATTACATTAAACTTTTGCAAGTTAAATTTTTAAACAATAAGTTGTATGAAATGTTTTAAAAGCAGTTGTGTTTTTTATTGATAATTGAATTAATGTAAAGTTATAAAGAGTTGTACAGCATGATCAAAATGGAATTGAGTGTCAAATTTTAATTCGAGGATGAATTTCTTTTAAAGAGGGGAGATATGTTGAGGATACCTAAATAATGAAATAAAATAATTAATAAACATGTAAAATGATTGGGGGAAACAATGAGAAGTGAGTAAGATGTGGTTCTGGAGCCTCATAAAAAGAGAATGAAAAAGAAATGTTAAACAACGAGAAAGGAATAAGAGAAAATCAATAAAAACAGACAATTAAATAAAAGAAGGTCATTTATAATTAACAAGTGCAAATTTTGGAAAACAAAAACAAAAGCAAAATTAGCACATCATCTCGAAAGCCCTTTCAAGATAAGGTGAAGAAATATTGTTTGAAAATCCGGGAAAGGGCATCTCCAAAAAATGATTTATCTGGACAGCTGTCAGTGATCATGGTGGCCCAAAATGATAACAGAATAACAGAAAAGGTCTGGACAGTGGTTGAATGCGGAAGAACGTCCAAAGCACATGCCGAAACCACCATTACACCCAAAGAAGCCAATGATTACTGTCTCGTGGGAAATAAAAGGTATTATTCATCATTCTTTCCTACAACCAGGAACAATAATAACAACAGAATCTTACTGTCGAGAAATTGATATAATGCATAATACGTTGTGCAACAAAAACCCAGCACCCTGTTGGGGTTTTGTCGTTGAATTTAAATAGGATGTATTGCCAATCTGACTCGAAGCGTGCTTTTATACAACAGTAATGAACTCAAAACGATATAAACTTTATTGATTAACACACTTTATCTCCAATTTAAAATGACACAAAGAATTATCTATCAATCACAATTTGGTGCTTATTACGAACCTTTGGGAGAATGGCACTTTTCGGATCAATTGAATTTCACAATCATTTGATTACTGTGACGGGTTTCTGAGATCGGTAACTCTGATTTAGTTGTTTTGCTTTGAGTTCGCTTAATTTTTGTTTCAAATTTCTCTTTTCTTTGATTTAAACTTTAAGTTTTCTCCAAATTCCTCTTTAATGCTTTCTTCAATAATTTTCTGTAATTTTCTCCTTTCCAATTATTTGTCGAATTCTGGTCAATTTCTCTCTAATCTTTTTTGTCTCCTTAGTCCAATTTCTCCCTAAGTTTTTTTGTCTCTTTGATTTCAATTGCGCTTCTTTTTATACTCCGTCATCCAATAATACTTACTGATATCCAATAGAATTTCCAATATCTTTTACCGTTAATTCCATTTGGGCCACTGGCATCTGTCCAGATAAATATTTTTTTAGAGATGCCTTTTCCCGTTTCCCCAAACAGCATTCCTTCCCTTATCTTGAAAGAGCTTTCGAAATAAAGTTCAAATTTTGCTTTTGTTTTTGTTTTCCTAAATTTGTACTTGTTAATTATAAATGAACTTCTTTTATTTAATTGTCTGTTTTTATTGATTTTCTTTTATTCCCTTCTTGTTATTCGACATTTCTTTTTCATTCCCTTTTTATTAAGCTCCAGAACCACATCTTAATCACTTATCCTTGTTTCCCCAATCATTTTACATGTTTATTAATTATTTTGTTCTATTATTTAGGTATCCTCAACAACTCATAAACAGACATGGTCCAATATTTATTTTGAGGAATAAGAATTTCCAAAAGCAAGACAATGTCATTGAAGCAGCTGAAGAAATCTTTGGTTCAAAAGAAGAAATTTTTTATAAACATGGCTTATATTTACTAATTTCTCGTTGGAACAAAGTGTATGAAACTGATGGAAGCTATTCTGATTAAATAAATTATGTTTTTTATAAATTGAGCATTTTGATTTCAAAAAAAATAGACGACATTTCATATGAAACAACCTAACATATGTTTGTAATTGATGGACATTTTCAATGTTAATTTACAACCTTCTATAGTTGTCAAAGAATGGGAAATAAAATATTTCAATTTCAGTTGTATTCAAAACCCTGGATAAAATGGGAGTAAAAATCATTAAAATCTTCACTATTGAGTCAAAAATGTTTTTTTTACTTTGAGGTTAAACGTTTACATTCTCTATGACTTTGTTTTAAGTCGTAATTTTATGTCTTTTTATATCATTTTTATGCCATTTTATGATCATCTCACAACAAGTGCTGTTTGTAAAATACTGCCTCCAGGATACTACTACTGAAATATGGTATAATAATCTCGGTTATCCTACAGGATTACAATTAATTAAGATCTAACGGAATAAGCTTTAGTATAGTTAATGGGATTATGTGTGTCATATGTGTTTTAACTAATTAGACACAAAAAACTTGTTTAGGAGTTGATACACTGGTTACTTTATACACTGGTTAAGATTAAAGATGTGGAAATTGATGTTTAATAGTTGGAATCATAAATTAATTTGAGAGTTAAAGAGGCTAAAACTTTTCTAGTTATCAAGTGAACAAAAAAATGGTGGGGTGTCTAACAGTAAAACTTATCCTAGAAAATTTAAAATTTGACATAAATGATTAGATGCAAGCATTTATATATGTTAATGTAACACTCATGCATACATATATATATATATATATATATATTGCCACATGTAAAAATTTATCACATGCACATACAGATCCGAGGGTAAACACATCAACAAATCAAAATCATGCATTGATATTATGTCTTTATTGCACATTTGAGTAATATTAATAAAAAAAACTATAAATAATAAAATTTCTTAACAAGTGAAGCAATTCAATGCACAAAATAGACAGTTTTTTATTTACACAGCTAGAATGGTAACAATAGAGCCCTACAGAGACCATATAATTTAGGCATATTATGGTATCGGTCATTGAAAATTGCCTTTTTATTTAAAAATTATTGGCAAACACATGATCATTTTTATCATTTATATTTTAAAATTAGATATTTTCTATGTATTATCATTTTCTACCTTATTTCGGGTACTTTATTTTGGTACTAGTTAAATGTTACCTTCAAGAGAAAACATTGGCATTTACTAGCTGCTATTGGAAGATATTTTCTATGAAGATTTAGTAAAACTCATTTCTAAGTAATAAGGTAACAGATAATGAATTTAGTCAATTTTAACATTAAGTAGTGGAAAACATTCTTCTTTTAATAAATCTAAAAATCATTTGGATAATAGTTATAATTCTAATAATTTACTTGAATATTTAACTAAGTTTCTACAGTCAATGAAGGCTTTTTGTATATACTTTGATACTTGTCGATAAAAGTCCAAATATTAACAAGGAAAATAGATTAACCTCCTCAAATCCTGGGCACAATACAATGTACAATGTTTTCTTTGGTTTTTTTGAAGCTGTTTTCAATGTTTTCTATATAGAAATGTACATGATGTATTCTGAAAAAATAAAGTCTTAACAAAACTTAAACCTTTTTCATTATCCTTTAAGGCTCTGAATAAAATTTTTCGAAAAATATTCAGGTTTGAAGGTAATAATTATTTAGTTAAATCATAACATTATAATTAACAAATGGCAATACATTTATTTCGATTATCTAAGATATGAGTAATATCATTGAGCAAGTCTAGCAAAATTAAATTTCAAGATTGCTGTAATCTTCCGAGATTTGTGCTTGATTTTAAATCCCATCATCAGGATTTTAAGATACCAATTTTGTCGGCTTTAAAGGGATTACAATAAATTAGCGTATTATCTTAAATCTTATACCTTTTTCTAGTGCAGTGGTTTCTAACCTGTGTGTTAATATCCAAACATCAGGGCACGTGAAACCTTTTAAAAATTTATTTTTAAAATAAAACACGTTTTTGTAGAATAAATAACTTATAGTATACATTATCAGATATTTTAGAAGTCGAGTACATAATAGTTAGTGGCAAAAATGAAATGGAAAAGAAGCAACTCAATTAATTTTATTGTTGGAGTCACCACAACTTAGCAAATCAAGAGGTCAGAGTAATAGAAAGTTTAGGAACCACTGCTCAAGTGAATATATTTCACATTTCAAATTCGTGTATGTACAAGTGATTTAAATCACTTCATAAGGATTTGATATGAAAAATGTGAGATCTTTAATATCAAAATTGGAAAAGAAGTAAATGATTAAAAATTGTAGATAGACCATTCTCACACTTTTATATAGCTTTTCGTTGCATAACATCTAAAAATGGAGTCCATTGGTTTAGTACTTATTAAACAAAATACCTGCAGACCCAAAAACATACCCACATTCAAACACAACCATCAATCATCATAAATAGCCTCTGATATTGAAACTACAATTTTAACATATTATTACACAACTTTCTAAAAACCAAAAAATAACGGTAAAACGGAATAAAAGTACCGATTCGGTACTAATTCGGTACCAATCAGATTAAAGAAAGGGTAGAAAATATTTTTGAATAATTAAGGAAAAATGTTGTAGCTGAAATATTGTATGATTTCGTTATAATATAAGTAGAATTTACAACATGCATTATCGAATAAAAATTTTCAATAAAATAATATTTATTTTAATAAAAAAAACGTTAGTAACAAAGTCTTCAATAAGATTCTGATATATGATTAGCAAATTTTCAATATTTCACATTCATTCAAATACAAAATACTATTAGTTAGTTGGTTTTATATTTAAAATTATTCCATTTATAAAATTCTAATGTTTCATAAATTGTGTAAATATATTGTGTAAATATTTAACTAGATTTTATTTAAAAATTTTATAAATTTTCACATTTTAAATTTAAACCTCTTATCATTAGTGTCTAATGCATGCATTTTCTTTCCTGTAGTCTCTGTGATGCATTAAATAGCAAATGAAATTATTTAAGCGCTAAATCAGCGTCACCGTATAGTTCACCTTGAGGCTGGCTCATGCATAAGAGGGTTCATTTTAACTCAAAATTGCATTATTTAATTTAAATTTTACAACATAAATTTTTCAGAATATATAAATAAAAAACCTAAATTTTCCGGTGTAGTGTATTTTTAGTTCCACCAAATCCTTATCCCATTCATGGATTACATTCAGCGCCAAATATTGTCTTTCATGATACATCTTTGTTTTTGTTTTTTGATAGAGGATTCATTTTTCAAAGTGGCTTGTTTTTTCATTAATGTAATTTGAGCTAAAATATTTGCTAATTTATGTTTGAGGCTGCTGAAATTCAATTATTAAGGAATCAATTAGTACTAAATATTTGGAGAAACGTCGAAATCACTATAATCATTTCAATTTTACACCTGTAATAGACATTTATTTATCAATTATTATTTCAGAAAAATTCCTCGAATAAAGTAGTAGTTTGCTTAAGTATTATTGTAATTAAGTAAACTTTATTTGGATTAAACGGATTTCATGGAATCTATTAAAACTAGAAGTGATGTTGCTAATACACCTGATTCAGTTCATTAAAAACTTCTATTATAGAAGTTTTAATGAATATCAAACTACGATTATGATTAAGTTTATGAATTAGCCATTTTTAAAATGGCTGACAGTTAAATTTTTTAAAAAAGTATATTTTAAGGCTTGGATTGTGATCTCGTATATTTATGAGATCATTATTCAAGCTCTTAAATAATACTTTTCATCATTTATTATAAATTTAGTTTTAATTAATTTTTTAGGTTTTTTTTAGGAATTTATGCCAATTTATGTAAATTAATGGAATTATTTTCGAATAAATCTAAGTCCGATTAATTGAAAACTAAAATTTATTATTAAAAAGTTTCTATATTCGAATAAACTATTCCTCTGTTCCTTGGAAATTCGTTTTGGCTTCCATCTTTTTTACCTTTTGACAAATTCAAATTTTTGATATTTATTGATTTTATGAGGCTTAGGAAATTTCCGTTAATTTCCCAAATTTATAAAAATCTTCCTCATTTTCAATGGTATTAATGATTAGGATTTTTTATACTTTATAAAAAATATTATTTTTAATCTTAAGTTATCGGAAAACTTATGTTTTCCGTTTTTTTACACTCCTCATTTGAGGGTTCTGGTTCCACTGCTCCTGGTAAATTACAAATGAGGTAAAAAATGAATTTATTTTAAGTACAAATTAAATGTTACATTGTTATTTCTTCATCTCCTTATAAACCTAGAGTTTCAATGGATATTTTTGAAATATCTGAAAGGTTGCAAAAATATTAAATTGATTGAATTTCATGAAAAATCTTACGAAATTATTTCTTATCTTTCTCTACAACTCTAAGTAGAATTATTGGTATTTTTTTCAAAGATTTTCGACTTTAATTTTTAAAAAAATTGTCTAAAAAGTTACTTCAAATTCTTACTCTTCAAATTCTCTTACTCTTCAAATTTATTATTAAAAAGTTTCTATATTCGAATTAACTATTCCTCTGTTCCTTGGAAATTTGTTTTGGCTGCCATCATTTTTACCTTTTGTCAAATCCAAATTTTTTGATAATTTTTGATTTTAGAGGCTTTGGAAATTTCCGTTAATTTCCCAAATTTATAAAAATCTTCCTCATTTTCAATGGTATTAATGATTTGGATTTTTTATACTTTATAAAAAATTTTTTTTAACTTAAGTTATCGGAAAACTTATGTTTTCCGTATTTTTTAAACTCCTCATTTGAAGGTTCTAGTTCCACTGCTCCTGGTAAATTGCAAATGAGGTAAAAACTCTAAAACCTAGAATTTCGATTGATAATTTTGAAATATCTGAAAAGTTGTAAAAATATTAAATTGATTGAATTTCATGAAAAATCTTACAAAATTATTTCTTAATTTTCTCTACAACTCAAAGTAGAATTATTGGTATTTTTTTCAAATATTTTCGGCTTTAATTTAAAAAAAATTGTCTATAAAGTTACTAAAAATAGTTTTATATAGTTTTTATTGAACTGAACATTTCTACATTTTGAAAATTTGCATGCATTATTTACTATGTATTATGTTTTTACGTTAAAAAAAAATTTTCTTCTAATTCCTTCCTTCCTATAATATAAGTTTTTATTCAGTTGAACAAATTACACGCAGACACGGGTAAGTATATATGTCCCTATATTATAACATTATTGATTTTTTCATTTTATTATAGCAGTTTTTAATGAACTGAAACGGTGTAATAATTATTTTTTGTGGATTCAGTTTTATTTTAAATATTGATTTTCGAATTTTACTTTGGCTAATGTTAACACAATTTGATAATATTTTTGATTATTTTAAATTAATGGCTGTATAAACTCTCCAGCTCTTTCTTTGCGCGATAGCTTGTGTTAATATTATCAAAAGTTTTTAATAATATTAACACAAGCTTATCACGGTAAAGATGGAGCTGGAGAGGTTTATAAAGCCGTACGATAGAGCATGGGATATTTCTGTGTGGCTGAAAAAATTCAAACTAGTAACCAAACACAGCTTTTCTGGTGTTTGATGTGTTGAGGATACCTAAATAATAGAGTAAAATAATTAATAAACATGTAAAATGATTGGGGGAAACAATCATAAGTGATTAAGATTTGGTTCTGGAGCTTAATAAAAAGGGAATGAAAAAGAAATGTCGAATAACGAGAAGGGAATAAGAGAAAATCAATAAAAACAGACAATTAAATAAAAGAAGG
The DNA here is from genome assembly GCA_022537955.1 of Schmidtea mediterranea. Lineage (NCBI taxonomy): Eukaryota > Metazoa > Platyhelminthes > Tricladida > Dugesiidae > Schmidtea > Schmidtea mediterranea. Next base: position 110,409,149 of record CM039680.1, read on the forward strand.
TCATTTATAATTAGCAAGTGCAAATTTTCGAAAACAAAAACAAAAGGAAAAACTCTTTCAAGATAAGGGAAGAAATGTTGTTTGGGAATCCGGGAAAGGGCACCTCTAAAAGATGATTTATCTAGACAGCTGTCAGTGATTATGGTGGACCAAAATGAATTAGCGTTAAAAGATATCAGAAATTCTATTCGACATCAGTAAGTGTTATTAAATGATGGAGTAAAAAAAGGAAGCGCAATTACGAAAATTGCGAGAGACAAGAAATTTGCAAGAGACAAAGAATTGCAGAAGATAAGGAAAGACAAAAAAGAAATTAAACAGAAATTTGAAACAGAAATTAAGCAAGGTCAAAGCAAAGCGAAGCAACGAAATCAGAGTTACCGATCTCAGAAACCCACCGCAGTAGTCAGGTGATTGTAAAGCTAATTGATCCGAAAAGTGCTATTCTTCCCGAAGGGTCCCAATAAGCACTAAGTGTGATCGATTGATAATTCGTTGTGTCATTTTAAAGTGGAGATAAAGTGTATTAATCAATAAAGTTTATATCGTTTGGAGTTCGCTACTGTTGTTTAATGCACGCTTGGAGTCAGATCGACAATAATTTCTATTCGAATTCACCGACAACCCCAACAGATGAATTAGTGAAGAAAGATCAAGGATAGTTTATTGTAATCGAGAAAGCCCTGATGGAAGCAATTTTAATGAATTGTTTCCAAGGTTACAGCAAGTTTAGCTCACGTATATGGAACGAGGAGCCAGTGTATGTGTTCTTAGCAGACCTACAGCGACTGTCAACTTTGGCTGAAACACCTAATGAACACTGCTAAAGAGAGCTTACATCCCAAGTCTACCTCAAGACGTGTCACTTTAAAACGTGTCAATTAAAATTATCGACCAAAATATTGGAAATGGAGGTCAAAGATGGTACTACAGGCCTGAGTACTCATGTCGGAACGACCAGAATTAACAGGGCTAGTGGCTTCAAATTCAGGAAACATTAATGAGGAAAATGAATTCAAAACGTTCCATCAGTGTTGGAAACTTGGTCATTACAAAAGAATGTTTCATTTCAAAGAATGTTGTAAATGTGATGCCAAGCCACACATGCCAAGCCACTGTTCTCTAAATGAAATGGAAAACGAACTAGGTAAAGATGGGTCGCCAGCAACTTCTAATTAAAAGCCAGAATGGCTCGGGTACTGGTTAAGCTGAATATGGATGGTAAGTAGTACACAGGTTTAGTGGAAATTGGTTATTCCCAAACTATAGTCTCCAATAGATTGGTAAGATGTGCAGAAGATGTAAAGAAAAAGTTCAATGTAAGTTGTCCTTTCAAGAAGTGTCGTTTGAATTGAAATTTCTGGTGCTGACAAATATCGTGGATGTCATATTGGGTTCCCAGGAAGGTGTTGAGCCTCAATGCAACAATTCATCGATCCATCGATCATTATATTGACGACATCATAGTCAATCCAAAGCTAATCAGTGTCGAGGACATCGTGAATCATCTCGCTTATTTTGGTCTAATTGCGAAAACACCAGAGTTTATTGAAAACTCGAGAATTTTAGAACTGAGTTGGTGGGTCATAAGAAATGAACACGGCGTGATATGGTGTTGATACGAGTAGTGTGACACTTGGAGTAGTGTCACAACGGAGAAATCGTGGAAGACACATATAGGCTCAGAAAAAATGATGATCAGTTTCACATTAACGTTGCGGAATCAGATCCAGTTTTTAAATCAATAAACCTGGAGATCAAGTGGGAAATGAAAACAATTGAACTAATGGTTGACTCAGCGATGATAGTAAGCTGGTTAAGAACAGAATTGTTGGGTTATTATCGTTAAAGTCGGTTGCTTTCTGACACCTCGTGCCCTTTAGATAATAAATAAACAAACCCAACGCAAAAAGACTTTATTTCACTTTATCACAATTACAAGTTGTCACTTAATTTGCACTTTTCTCTCACTGATAATTACTGATTATCGTTAGGTAAGGCTATCCAAGGGGTAAATACCTTTCTGATACGATAATTATATTTAACTGCTTTAATAATTTTCTAAGTTCAACAACACTTCGTCCCTATTACTCGTTGCACAATATTTTCTTCGATCAACTGGCAACTCGTTTAATTTGCGCTCTCTTTTTATATTGAGAACAATTATCTATAATTATACAATTATGGTTCCAAATCTTAAGGAATTATTGAAACAATACAACTCACTCAAAATGATTGTGGTAACACCAATTAGCTAAGATTATACTAAATTGCTTGGGATAATTGCCTAGTTGTTTATATCCCTATCGCCCGGGTAAGTTAATTTTAAAATTTTAATCCATGGAATTTCGCTCGCTCTGAGTTTTCCTCATCGCTCGGATTTCCCATTAGCTCGGGTTTTCCATTAGCTCGGACTATCCATTAGCCAATTAATTAACTTTAATTAATTTGTATTTTCGGTATAACTTTGCTTAGGGACCCTTCATTAAATTTTTATTTTTATTACTGGACTCGTCTTATGATTTGGCGTTCAACCATACCCATTTCCCCCGATCAAATTAATTTCCAAATTTTTATAAATTTTTAATTAATTTTGCACTTTAATGATTTTTGATGTTTTTTGTTCACCTTCGATTTTTCCTGTGCACTCATTTTATTTCCATAATTTATAACAACCTCAACAGAATTCATGTTCATGGGATCTCTGAAACGTTAATTAAACGTCGTCTCATAATCATCCAATAAATCGTCACTGATGGAAGCATAAAAATCAGTAGAAACTTGATCAAATTTCATAACTAGAGTACCATAGAAGTGGCTGACACAAAGAAAGCCATTCCGTTGTATAGGGCTCAGTACAGAGTAGATAATGGATAGGCATCGCAAACATCACTTTGGGTCACAGAAGACAATCTACTTTATACAACCAGAAGATCCGGAAACGTCTCAAGAAAACATCAAACTCGTGGTGGGAAAATGTTCAGAATACAAATCAATTAATCCATCCCCTGTGAGAGATTAGCAGTAGATGTCACACATTACTATGGATTTCCTTTTCTAATGATCATTAGCAGAAACTGGAGTGAGAAGATACTTGGAATGTCGATAAGAATCTTGAAGAAGCGGGAAAGAGGACCCTCATATGAATTAATTAACGGTAATGGAGCAAGCTGCCGTTGAGAGCTTATCACCAACTTATGTCACAAACAGAACGTGAAAATATCATATAAGTGTGCGTACAAACCTGTCGGTAATGGAATCATCGAAAGAAACCATCGAACAATCAAAAGCTGTGCTGCCAGAAGCCTATCAGATCCTAGTGACATCGTATTTTGGTACAACTTTGCCCCTAAAAATTACAAAGTTTGATGATCAAACATTTTGCCATCACTGGAGGTTTCTGTGGGAAGATAACATATCAGTGTCAGTCACTGGAAATTTTGAAAAAGAAAAAATAGTTTTTGTAAAAACCAAAGCAAGATGGACGAACCCATGACCCAAAGATATTGTAACCAGAGTTAATTCATCTTACGCTGTTGAAAGGATTCTAGGACAAATGGTACGGACAAAATGGTACGGACAAAATGGTACAGGAGAAAATGGTACGGACAAATCACAAAATATACTAGAAAAATAGAGAAAAACATAGTAACCCAATTCTTAACGAGATACGAAAAAGTTATCTTCGAAAGAAATATTCAGATCAAAAAATCTCTATGTTTTCGCAAAAACAAATTTTTGAAAATCTTAAACTCTCACACAATAGTGCGATATAAACAAAATACAAAAATTACACTTCTTTTGTACTATTTTGTACTCAAAGATCAATATTAGTACATTGTTGGGGTGTAAAAAGAGCCCTCTATTTAAATATGCCCAGAATATAGTCAAAAATAAAAAGTTCCTCAAAATTAACTTTGCACTTAAGACTTAATATTACACTTTAAATTTTTTTTGCTTTTTGTATTAGAATAACTACCTTTTTTCCTTTTTAAATAGCTATATTGCTTTGTCCTTACCATTTTGTCAGACCACCGTTGAAATTGATGATATACCACGCCATATAGGCGATATCCAAGCGGTGGCACCAAAATAAACATTAAACACTCAAATAATGAAAGAAGTCACGATATCTAAGGTGAATATGTTGAAGATAGAAATAATAAACCTATGCAAACCCGAAAAAAGCTTGCTTATCTTGATTATGGAGGAATTTTGGGAAATATTTTGTTTTAAATACAGATTTTCAAATTTTGCTTTTGGTCCATTTTATAATATTAACACAATATTCATATATCGAATATATGAAATTTTAAAGAATTCTAAAATGTTATTGTTGGGTTCTTCAAATCATAGGAATATGAATTCCGAATTTTGTAGAAATCGCGGTTTAATTTTAATACAAAAAATTCACAAATGAACTAATTTCCCTGTGTCATTAATACATTTGACTTTTATACCCAATAATTAACTAATTTTTGTATGACTTACTTTTATGAAATATTTTAATGACATTTACTATCGTTAGGTTCATTCTTGTCATTGTTTATTTTGTGCAAATTAATTAATTTTTATCTTCTGTTTCGACTCATTTTTCAAATGTTTCATAGATTAGTCAACCTAAAAGGTTTCATAAATAAAAATCTGAAAATATTATTATTTGTACAAGAAATAATTTTTTGGTTTTTGTACATTATGTAATTATTTGTTATTATCTCAATTTTATTTATTTATTTATTATTATTATTATTATTATTATTATTATTATTATTATTATTATTATTATTATTATTATTATTATTATTATTATTATTATTATTTCATGTAATTATTAGTGGAAACTAAATTCTAAAAAATCAATGTAAAAATTCCTTTCATTCATTAACCGACAATTTCTTTGTTTATCTGATTAAATATATTTTATCTATTTTTTTATTTGTTTAAATTAAAACAAAAAATATCAAAGTTTTATTTGTTATTTGTGTTTATTAAAGACAAAACAATTTTTTTTTTCAAAATATATTTGAAAACAACCACTTTTATATTTAATTTAGATAATCAAATGTAGAAGTTCCTTAGTGATAATTTTCTCGATCCAACTCCATATGAGATAATTAAAACGAAAGCCTTAATTAAAACCGAAATAGAAAGTCTAGTTTAAAATTAAAATCAATTGATTAAGGAGACAAATATCAAACTATGAAAAAATATTTTCATCAAACCATTTTCAGATTGTGAAAAAACAATATAAATGCTAATTTACATCGATAAAATGCAATTTATTTATTTTACGACAACATTAATAATATTTGTTTTTTAATATTTAGATTGAAAGATTCTCAATTGAATTTTGAAATATTTTAATTGTTTCATAATTTCATTTTAAAAATATAAAATTTTAATATTTATTTGTTTAAATTTCAGTTCAAAACTGGTTGTGACAAACAATCTAGATAATAAATCGTAATCACGTATACATAGTTAAATAATAGTTTAATAGAATTAGCACCTTGTCCAGTAATTACAAGTTAGGCTATTAGTTTATTTCTATTTTTTCACTACAGTATTTAATTAATAAAATTATTTGTTTTGATGTTATGAAATTTCTTTTAAATAATCATTTCAGACACATAATTTATTTAAATAAGTAAAAATATGATATTTTCTTTTTTCATTGAAATTCACAACGTCAAATGATTCTATTATTCTTTGATTTTCAAATGCTACGTTACTTTTCTTTAAATGAATTAGTTATCTCGTTTATTTAATTAAAAACAGGACTATCTGTGGTTCCCACTTTATGTTTCAACTAGTTGTTCCTTTATGCCACTTTTTGCACAAAAACGAATGTATTTTTATTTACTATTTCATATAATTCGTTTTTTTCTATTGTTTTATTTTGATAGCGCTTTTCACCTATTGGCAGTTTATCTTCGTAAATTTAACACGTCCATTAAAAACTAAATTATAATCTATTCCAAACTTTATTTCAGAAAAACTCTCCAAACAAAATAATATTAAAACAACGATCTAAAGTTGTTTTTAATCATAAATTTTTTTTGGTATTTCTTTTGAGGATATTTTAGCAAGCATGAATTAACAATTGAATAGGTTATATTAATACACAAACATTCAACAAATATTTAATATATTTAAATTACAAACATTTCAAAATATTAATTTTACAATCAAGCAATTTATCATTATAATTTTATTAAAATTCGTTACATATTTTTAACACGAGAATTATCTCTTCGATTTTGATAGCGCTTTTCACATAATATTTCACATATAACAGTTTTTGGATATAAAAGATCAACAATTACTGATATCTTATGAAGTATTTGTAAACAAAATCTAACACGACATACTTAATGGTCAAAAGAAAAATTTAACAAGCCAAGATTTAAGAATTTTATAAAGAAGGAATCTTTGGCGGAAATATAATCGAAAGTTGCACACTTGAGTCTATAATTAAATCATAAAATGTTTCGCCTAATCCAAAGTATAAAGAATAGCAATAACAGCAAAAATTATTAAATTTTACAAAGAAAAAAAGTTAGACTTCGAAATATAATTTTACATTTTAAAAAAGAAAATGGATAATTTTGAATGACAAACTTGTGAACCATGTGTTAGGTTTATCAGAAATTAAAAGTATTGGAAATATATAAAAAATTAAAATGCTATAAATGTTTTAAAAATTATTTTAAAAGTTATTTTAAAGCAAGTTTTTGCCAAACTGATGAAAAAATTGTATTGTTTTAAAATGTTTTTAAATTCTGGTGACAAATATGTACCTGACTTGATATTTTATATTATAAAACAAATTATATCATATAAACAAAAATTTTTGCATATCAAAGACAGGCACATCAAAATCTAGTCAGAAAAAATTAAGTTTAAAGAGAATCAGAATATATCAAATAGAAATGCTTTTATTAATTTAATATTAATTTAAACTGTTTTGAATTATTTATATAAATTTTGTTTTAATTAAGTGTTATTTTTAATCAATGTTTAAAATAACTACTTTTAAAATTAACTTGTACCTGTGGTAAATAGCTAAAGCAATACATGATAACAATAGCAATTAACATTCGAGTGGTTTTGATGGATTTTTTAGCTCCAACAGGATCAACTTTTCCAATGGTATCTTTCGTAATTCCTCCTCTACGTTGGAGAATATTTGATCGAGCATTCGAAATTAGAACTTCCTGAGGAGAATTAGCAACCAACATTGAGTTTAAAAGTGTCTGTCGTCTCATAACTGATTGTCTCAAGGCTGATATCAAAATAACTGTGAGAATTGTCATCCAAGTTATGGGCAAAGATTTGACAAAAATCGAAGTCCAGAAAAATATCACTTTCTGCATTTGAGGATTCGTGTAATTAATCATGAATGTTTTGTTTGAATCATTAAAAATTGAAAGGTTTGAAGTAGCAACTGGCATGACATTGTGTGCTAGAATGTACGGGACTGAAATTAAAATCGACACCCCTACTATGGTAAGTCCAGAGATTTTCGCCCGATTCATAGTGCAATGAACGACTGCATTGTGTGGATATCGGATATAGATTAATCTAAAAACTGCCAAAGCAACCAAATTCCAAGAGGAAAATGAATGTAAAAAGTTTTGCATTGATAAATAGAAAAGTAAATAGTGTGCCCAACTCCAGGTCATTGTGTCAAGGTTGTTTGTTTTGAGAAATTTCAAGTCGAAAATAATATACAAAGCCATTATTGTGCTGTCGCTGAGAGCGAGCAGAGTTAAAAGGAAATTTGTCGGAGATTTCATAGATTTTTGATTGAGGATAATGATGTTGAGAATATTAAATACTAATCCCAGTGGACAAATCAAAAGTACCAAATGCACATGAACTGCATCGTAGGCATCGTAGAAATGCTTTAAATTCCATTTATTATAAAAAGCACATGGATTTATTGATTGGTTCATTGTGATGAATCAAACTGATTAAAATTACCTTGAGCTATGGAAATTTTATAATGAAATTTTAGTCTATATACATGTTTCAAGCCGACCAATCAGATCAGTTTAAGATGTGATTATCCTATACTTAATTTTTAGTGGAAAAATTTCAATTTCCAAAGTTTTTCCCATTATTTATATTAAAATACAAATTAGATAGTTAAAAATCTCGGAGAAAACTGGATAATTCAATATTTTCAAGTGTTTACTTTGGAAAAAAATTATCAATTTTAATTTATTACTATAAATGGGAGCCACAAGTAATTTGTTTTCATTTTTCATTTCCTACGTTGTGTTACACATTCATAGGAAGATTTCATGACCATCCGACCTGACTTGTATCAACATCATTTTGCAACAATGATTTAGAGTCTTACATGCATTAAATGCAGTCGAAAAAAATAATAAACAACTTCCAACATTTGAAAAGAAGTCATAATATATGCATGTGCACAGGGTATAAAAGACTGCAATTTTTCATTTTATTTGATTCATTATTGTAGATGAATCCAGTATAGTGATACTTTATGTTTTGGCTAAATTATCATAAGATGCTAGATCGAAGGGTTATGAGACTAGCAACTTGAATTTATTTTTAGGTTATATTATCATTATTTCCTAAATGCTATAGACATTCTCAAACGTTTTATTAAAATATGTCTAAAAGTATACCAAATATTATATAATCTCAACCAATAAGTGAATTACGCATCTGTTTTTGTATACATTTCAAATACAAGTCGATTCTCATAGCCCTTTAATTATTTCATCCTAATTATTATAACCTACATAGCATAGCGCCTTTTTGATTTCAATTTTGACTCATGCGAAAATTCTAGTGTAACTCCAAAAGCTTTTTCTGCTAACTTAGTTAAATGATCAGAAAATTTACTTAGCGAATCGTCGGCTTTTAAATTTTTTGTATCATTATTATTTTAACATTACCAATTACCGTAGCTACTAATGCATTTTTTAATTTTGTACAATTGTTAACAAGTGTTCCTTTATCCATCTGTTGCCTTGCTTCTCTGGTAGCTCTTATTAAATATAATGGTAACATTTGCACCATCATATCATAACTCCGTTCATGAAAGTTGTCTTACAGCCATAGTCAGCCATGAAATCTACAAATTCCACTGGATGTTCTCAATACTGATTAACGGGAAGTTTCTGACAACTGGCATAGTCATTGCTATACCCAGTAGCAACCGTGGATACAAGTGTATATCGTTGTTTTTTGCATTAACAGTTTCGTAGTTTATAAAATGATCTGTTCAACGAGAGTTTGATTTTATATTAGCATATTTGAATTTGTCTCCTCATTTCCTATCCGTACATACCTGTTTAATGGCAATATGTCAATTTTTAAATTAAAATACGTTATCATTCCAGAAAGCTGGAGAAGCAAAGATTATGCGTTTGAATTTATTGAATGCATCAATACTGTTGTACAAGAGACTGTAATGCCCCAAATCCATGAATCTGCTTTTCATACACTGATTGTGGATGAAACCACAGATATATCAGTAACTAAAATGCAAAAATATTTACACAAAACGCACTTTGCTGGAATTGTTTAACTAAATGCTTGCGCTAGCAAGTCAATCTTTGCAGCAATCAAACAGTTTTATCTTGTAAACAATATGGACTTAAAGAAGATGGTCATGTCTACTTCAATGTAGCGTCAGTTATGCTCAGCAAGCGAAATTGGGTTGGTGCTTTGCTACGTGCTGAAGTCTCTCATTTATCCGAGCAGCATTGCGTTGTTCATCGAGAAGACTTAGGCATAGACTATTCCCAAACAAAAATGGCATTGATGAAGGACATTGAATTGTTGCTTCGACTGAAAAGAAAGATGTCAAAGACGTAATCAGAGCAGACACCGACGTTGTTACCTATGTACTGTCAGAAGAGAAATTTGTGACACCGGCGACCCTAGTTGACATTTGTGTCACTTTTCAAGCCTCTAGTGCAGATGCCAAACGTGTATTGAGTTTAATGAACAAAATAAAAACTAAAATGCGTAACAGACTGGAAGTGGATCACCTGGATATGCTGATGAGGATAAAATTTTACCTCAAGTGGATAGCATGTTAATCTTGATTCTGTTTATAAAGTTTGGATTGGTGGAAAAAAAGAATGGACAAAAGTAGTGATATGTGTCCTACCTGTCGCACTTTTTGGTACCCCCCTTATACTACTTTTTAGATTATAAAGATTAATATTATGTATTTAATTTATTAACTTTTTTTATTATTTTATATATTTTAATTATTTATTTTTTATTTATTAATTATTTTAATTTGTTTATTTTAATCATTTATTTATTTTTATTTAATTATTTATTAATTATTTTAATTTATTTATTTATTTAAATAATTAGTTATTATTATTATTATTAATATTATTAGTATATTTAATTTTTAGTATTATTATTATAATTAGTATTTTTATTTTTATTATTATTTTTATTTATTTATTATTATTATATATCTATTTTTGTTCATTTTCTTACACATACTTTATATACCAAATTTTTATTACGAATATAACAATAAATAATTAACATCAGAAACCAATATACATTTATTAAATAAATACAACAATCATAATCACAAGTATATCAATGAAAGTTTGATAAATATGATCAATTTGATGAACAGTTTGATGATCATTTTGATAAGTAATTTGATAACTTATTTGACTATGCACAGTTTGAATACTATTCTGTAAATTGATAGATATTCTCTATTATATAATGACCATATGCCAGGCTTTCATTCTTTCCAACCCAAACCCTTATATCATCATTATTTGTTAGTGCGACTTTAGTGGTTTTGTTTTGAAACTATACAACTGATGGTTGCTAATACCTATTCAAAATTGAGACACCTTAGGTATTTCTATTCCATTATAACAATCGAGATAAGACGGGTGTATTATGTCGGTATCTTTCAATGTTACCTCTTTTGCTTTTGTTGTACAAGTATTACCTAATAAACTGAAACATTTTGGTCTGAGAAATATCCACACTTTATATTCTATACCCTTACTCTCGTCTTTAAATTTTCCAATGACAGAGTCTAACAATGGGTGATTCATATCATAATTATATGTATGTAGTAGATTATCTGAAATCATTGCAGGTAAAAACTTAATTAAAACTTAATTTAATTTCTAAGAAAAAGGAATCTGTATCTCCAGCAACAATATTGATGCTGCAATTGAACTGATTTCGATATTTTGCTATCTAAACATATTGAATCTTTATCCAGTATGGCTGCAATTAAATCATCCGCAATCTTAATGGTTTTTTGGAAAGTTGGCTTCGATGCATATGTAATCATCTTTTGCTGATTATTACACAATCTTAAATTCATTCCTTTCTTTAAGTTTTCTACAGTCTTACGATAAAGACTATAATAATTTTTATCAAGTGTGTTTGTTGATTCAGCTCTGAGTTTGGTGTTAGTATCAACGTAGTTTTTGAAAATAGGTTCTTGTTTAAATCTGATAGCACGATGAGTATTGACAACTTGCACACTTAATAATAAAAACATTTTAAGCAATCGTCAATACACTACATAATTTTGATTTGCATTATGCGTTAAGAGTAATTTTTCTAATTTTTAAACACATTTCTTTTCTGCTGCTATTGGGAAATCATCCAATAAATCATGAATTTCAATCGGAATTTTCAAACCCATCCCCACAGTATATCCATATGACATCTTTTCTAAGTACAAATTCTTGCAATCTTCTAAAAACACTATCAAGGTTATCATGAATCCAACTAAATTTTCTACATGGTAATCTTTAACTTATAGCCCATCCATATAGGTTATTGATGTCAATATACAATAACTCTGTATCTTCAGTAGTTTCCACGTGATGCTTATTAACAAATGTCAAACCATCGCGAATTCCCCCTTCATAGAAATTATAAATTTCCATGTCTTGTAATAATTCAATGGGTTCATCCAATGTCATTAATGCCGAATTCCATTACATACCGGGAATACCAAAGAAATTCAAGGGTTCCAATCTATTATGAGCTAAAGATTTCGACCAAAATTGTTGAAAAAAAGTCGGCAAGCAAGAAAACATCCGATTTCAAATAAACCATCATGTAATCCAATAAGGTGCTACAGTTTGTTTCTTTCCATATTTTTTTTGCCTTGTGATATTCATCTTCTGTAACTTCTGCCCAGAAAGGTGGTAATTCATATGTGGTTTCCACAACTTTTAAAGAAGTCACAAAATTTTATGGTAATATTTCTTTTGAATCAACTTTAGTTCCATTGAATAGCGATTTTACTAAGGGTAGATTGTTCAATGTCTTAACAGCTTTATCCAGTGAATCATTTACAAACTGGTATGAATCAATAAACCGTATTCTAAGTCCACCAACATAAACCATAAAAGATAAGAACTTTTCACTACTAATTGGAATACATGATAAATGCCAATTAGGAAATTTATTTAATCCATACTTTAGATATGATGCAAGTCATAACCCCGTAAATTATGAAAAACTAGAGGTAATAATTCTATAATTTTTCTAAATAAATAACACTTGCTACATGCAGAACCTATATATTTTCCTGTAAAATGATCATGATCTTTAACCTCAAATACTATCTTTTTCTCACAAATAACAATATTCACTGATATCAAATAAATGTTCTTCATCCAAAGTAAGTGATGAAATCAGTTTGTAGTAGGTAGATGTGTCCCATCTGGCGCACTTTTTGGTACCCCCCCCTGACAAAAACAAAACAAACTAAAATATAATGTAAACACAAAAAATTACAAAATAATGAATAAGAACAAGAACGTATATAGGTATACATTTATTAATTCAATGAACAGTTGGATGAGCTGTTACATGATCTGTTTGATTGGCTGTTGGATGTGCTGTTGGACGTGCTGTCGGATAATCATGTGGAAAATTATTATCTTTATTCATTGTCAGTCTCAATCATATAATGACCGTATGCCAGGCTTTCATTCTTTTCTACCCAAACCCTTTTATCCTCTTTGTTTGTTAGTGCAACTTTACTATTTTTAAAACTATAAAGTTGATGATTGTTTGTACCAATACGAAATTGAGGTACAGAATAGGTGGAGTTTTTCTCACAACACTCTTTATAAGTTTTATGTGTTAGACCGGTATCCTTTAACGATATACCCTTAGCTTTTAGACAAGAAGATTTACCTAACAAACTGTAACATTTTGGTCTAAGGAAAACCCATTCGTCATAACCTTCTCCCTTACTTTCGTCCTTAAATTTTCCAATAACAGAATCAAGTTTTTTAGAATAAAGTGGATAAGTAGAAGGGTAATTAGATGTATCCAAAAGATTATCCTTAACCATTTCAGACAAAAGAATATCTAGTTTACAATTTTTAATCTCCAAGAAGAAAGAGTCTGTATCTCCAGCAACTATATTAATATCACAATTAAATTGTTGTCGATATTTTTCCAAGTCCTTATACTGAAGCTCATACATTCGAAGTTTCGACAAGTCAAGCACAGATTGTCCTATATAACTTGGTCGATCTAAACATACTGAATCAGGATTTAACAAAGCAGCAATTAGATCATCAGCAATTTTGATACTTTTTTGAAAGGTTGGTTTAGAAGCATATGTAATCATCTTCTTTTCTGTATTACATAATCTTAAATTCATTCTTTTTTTTCAGGTTTTCGACAGTTTTACCATACAAACTATTATTTAGGAGCTTATAATAATTTTTATCTAGTGTGTTTGTACTTTTTGCTCTTAACTCTGTATTAGTATCAATGTAGTTTTTAAAAATAGGAGACTGTTTGAATCTTACAGCTCGATTCACACAAGTAACCTTAACACCAAGAGACAAGTATAATTTTAGTAAACGCCAATGAATCACATAATTCTTTTTTGGGTAATGAGTCAATAACAATTTTTCAACCTTAGATCCCTCAGGTTTCATTTTCTCAGCAGCAATAGGAAAGTCGTCTAACTTATCGTGAAGTACAGAAGGAATTTCAAGATCAACTTCAAGAGTATACCCATATGACAAAGATTCAAGATTCAAAGTCAAACAATCAGATAATATTGAATCAAAACCATCAAGTATCCAACTGAATTTGCCACAAGGTAAAGGTTGACTTAAAGCCCAACCGTATAAATTATTAATATCTATATAAAGCAACTCAGTGGTTTCATCAGTTTTTACAAAGTGTTTATTAACAAAAGTAAGACCTCCACGAATACCACCCTCATAGAAATTATAAATTTCCATGTCTTGCAATAGTTCAATGGGTTTATCTAAAGTTATTAACGCAGAACTCCAAGACATTCCAGGAATACCAAAATAATTTAAAGGCTCTAAACTATTATGAGCTATAGATTTCGCCCGAAATTGTTGAAAAAAGTCAGCTAAAAGAAAGCAATCGAGTTTCAAGTATATCATCATATAGTCAAGTAAATTTACACATTTAGTTTCAGTCCAAATTAATTGAGCTTTCTTATATTCAATTTCACTCACTCCTTCCCAGATTGGAGGCAGTTCATAAGTATTTTCAAGGACCTCTAAACTAGTGGCAAAGTTGTACGGAAAAATACCTTTTTCATTAACAATGGTACCAGTAAAAACAGATTTTGTTAATGGTAAACTAGTCAAAGTTTTCACAGCCCTAGCTAATGAGTCATTAACAAACTGGTAAGAGTCGATAAAACGTATTCTAAGCTTACCAACATATACCATAAGCGATAAGAACTTTTCACTACTAATTTGAATACATGATAAGTTCCAATTTGGAAATTGATTTATTCCATACTTAAGGATATGATGTAAGTCATACCCACGTAAATTATGAAACACTACAGGTAATAATTCTTTGATGCTCCTATTAACATTACAACTTTTACATGCTGGACCAATATATTTTCCTGTAAAATGGTCATGGTCTCTAACCTTATCTACTATATTCTTATTACACAAATAACAATATTCACAATTATCAAATGAATATTCTTCGTCAAAAGTAAGTGGTAACATTAGCTTTTTCCCATTTTCTTTATAATATGGTAGCACAATGTTTGTTCCTATATCTGAAACCTTCTTCAAAAATTCATAAACACAGTTTTGACCACTGAAATGATGGTAACTTGTCATGCCAGTGAAGTTGTTGATTAATAAGAGTCCAGCAGAAATTGGCAAATGTTTTTGAAAATAAATGTCATCTTTTGGTAAAATAGATTCAAAATCTGCATAGATAACGAAGGGAGGTGTTATCGTTTTTGACCAGTTTTTGAACTGCAAATATTTATCTTTACCTTTTGGTAATGTATATAGTGTAGTACCCAACTGATTTTTCTTACATAACTCTTGGTGTTTTTCAAAGGATTTTGGCTTACGAAATCCATTTAAACAATTTTCACACCATTTGCAACGAATTCGAACATTACAATCATTGTTTTTATGACAATTCATCAAGGATTGTAAATTAGTTACTGCTGTATAATGATATTTTTCACCCTCCTTTATCAATAATAAATAAATTGGATCCACTCCAGATACTTTTGTTCGGTGAATTATATTTAAATATGGATGCTTCATTATAAGTTCTTCTCTATCCTCAAAATTTTCGTTATTATAAATCATTACATTAATTGCTAAACCAGGATTTTTCTTCTCAAAAGTTGGAATATCACACAGTTTCATTAGCATATCGTTAGGATCGTATACCAAGTCATTCATATACGGTAAATATTTTCTTGGTCTATCTCTATCTTTCTTGATTTTATCAGATTTTAATACAGCCAAAACACTATATATGAAACATAAATTATCTGTATTTTGTACGTTAACTATTGCCTTTTTACCTAATAGAGCTTTAGGTGTTGGAATATAACTATGTCCAGATAACCTAGATATATTAGAAACTTTGGTTACCTTGAAATTTACTTCTATTATTCGGTTTATTTTCCAACTACTTCCTAATTCTGTTCGTTCAACAATCTTTTCATTTATTTTCTTTATACCCTCATCAAGAAAAGTTGTAGTCACTGAAGCAGCGCGATTTGATATACTAACTACTTTGAGTTCCCCATCTTTCTCAAATTCTACTTGGACTCCAAATTGAACTTTTGAATGTTTCATTTCATTTAATGTAATTTTTAATTTTTCAAAAAGAGAAGATGGAAGAACTATTTCCTTAAGATTATATCTTCCGATGTTCACTTTTATAATTCGATGTGAGCGTAGTAAATCATATTCAATTTCTTGTTCAACAATAATGTCACTTAACCCTAGTCCAATTTGTAAATCATCTTTAATAAATATTTTTTCAAGTATTTCAGATTTTATGGTGCTTTTTCGTTTCAAACTGTGTTTAAACAATGATTTTTTATCCGTATAAAATTGAGTCAAGTGATTTTTTATGGTCATTATAAAATTTAAGGTATGGGTCAGAGGTTTGGGTCTGGCATACAGGACATATATAATAATTATTCACTTGATAATATCGATTCATTTTATTGTGGCAGTTGTTATCATGGCTTGTAGATTGACAATACTTCGGATAAAGATTACCTGAAACATGAAAAAGTTAAATAATTCTGATTGTAATAACAAAAAACTCACATTTAACATTTACAGTAGAGATATTTTCAAGTTCGGCAAAATTTGTTTCGTAAAATATTCTATCATCTATGTTTTCAATGTGAACATTTAAATCATCTAAATTAAAAATAATTAATAATTTAAATAAAAGTAAAAAATTACCATTTTTATATTCATTTCTTTCATTACTCGATCTTGAATCTTGAATATTAAAAGTATCTAACAGTTAATAATTTAAAAATCATTAAAAATTATCAAAAGATTACTTGTATCATATTTATCAATATGCAAAGTGTCTTGAAGGGTTGTCCTCTTTGACAATACTAAAAAAAAGAAAATTAATAGTTAGTTATATTATACATACACGTACTTTTGGCAACAATACTACTTTTCGATTCTCCGAATTGTCTGAGGTGATGCCCGTGTTTTTGTAAAAACATTGACCATCTACCAGATGTTATTGTGAGACATTCTGGACACACATAACCAAGGAAACCAGCATCATTTATCTTGAAATATGATGATGTAACAAGTTCACAGTAGTGAACATCTTCGTGACTGATAGCTACGCAAAATTTATATGTAAAGCAATAATTCACTAAAAAACAAATAGTTAATTAAATATACATAAAAAGTAAACTTACTTATGATAATATTTTAATAATAATTTAATTAATAATTGATTGTTTATACCTCAAAATCATTCGTTTATACTAATTAAAATCGATTGTTTATACTAAAAAATTACATCCAAATTGAAATTTTTAATAAATTTAAATTGAATAAATTATAAATATGATGTTTGAAAATGAAATTTAATAACATAGGTTGCTATAGTTTCATGAAAATCATTAATATCAAGAAAATTACAAAATGAAAAATACTTATTGATTTATATCACATCGATTAATTTTTCAAAAAAATATATATATATATTTATGCAATAAATTATTAGTTAATTCCTCACAGAGAAATAAAATATAACTAATAGGTTTGAAAACCAAATTTAATAACACAGGTTGCTATAGTTACATGGAAAAGATTAATATCATGATAAATCAATAATATATGATGGTCACATCGGGAAATTAACTTTTTAATAAATTATTTTGAGTTAAGTACAAAATGAAAATACTTATTGATTTATTTCTCATCGATTAATTTTTCAAAAATACATACTTATGCAATAAGTTATTTGTTGATTCCCTACAAAGAAATTAATTGAATAACATGTAACTAAGATATTTGAAAACTAAATTTTTAAAATCAAATTTAATAACATAGGTTGCTATAGTTACGTGGAAAAGATTCATATCAAGTTAAATCAATAAAATATGATAGTCACATCATAAAAGTTATTATAATTTTCTTTTTAATAAATTAGTTTGAGTAAGTTACAAAATGAAAAATATAATTATTGTCTATTAATTTGTGTAAAAAATTTATAATTTATATTTAATTAAGTATTATATTAATAATTTGTATCATCACTAAAAATTAATTGATAAAATAAATTGAAATTTTCTTTGAAAAATAATAATAATTAAAAATTGTGTTACAAAGTAGTTAAAAGTAAAATAAACAATTATCATTTTGAAGTTTAATTACTATATTATTATAAAAAGAATTAATAATTAAATCCTGTCAAATAACTATATTTGATATTTCAATTTATAATGAAAATAATTTTGAATAATTACCTTATGTAAAAATAACCTTATTATACACAGAATAAAATTCGAAAGTACAAGTACTAATGTAAATATATTACTTACGTAATTGCTTATAAAAATTTTTTAATTTGAGAAAGTTCTTCATTGACAATAAAATAAGATGAATTCAACTGATTGAATTAAATAAATCACTTATGTACAACGCCGAGAATTCAAATTTTCAATCATATACAATAATTATTTTAATTGTAAATTTTAGGTAATTTTATTAAGAATCTTAACAGAATTATTTAAGTTAAATACTGGTTCATTGTGTAGAATTATGTTTACATGAAAATGTCTGTTTAATTTTAATCTGATACATTTTTTTTTCACGATGTCAATCAAATTTTTTAATTTTGCCCTATAATTCATGTATTTTTTCACTTAATGGCTTCAATAAATAATAATAATAATTTACGACTTAAGTAAATCAGATTTATATTTGTTGACCCTATATCTATTACCTTATTTTTAATACTTAAAACTCTGATAAAAAAAATGTTAAATTTAGAAGTCATTGATTTCATTTTCAAAAGGAATTATTTAATTGTTAAGTCTTAAAAATCTACTTTAAAATAAAGTTTCCAGTGTTAAATGTCTGTCAAATTTTAATAATTCTGTTCTAAAAATAAATTATACGAAGAGCTAATTTTAATTTTAAAAATAAATCATTATTTACAAATTATCAAAAAAAATTTCATCTTAAAGCATTTAATTTATAGTTCACGAAATATTTCTCAATAAATTCTTAGAATAAGTTCCAAAATTTTGTATTAAAAACAATGTTAAAATCAAATTGTTCGTTGGATTATTATTATTTAACAAGTCAGTTAATTTCTGACTCCTCGTGGTTCGCTGTATTAAATAAAAGTACAAAGGGGATGAAGTTTATTGATTTTCAACACAAAACTCAAACTATTTTCAGTTTTTTTTTCTCGTTAACTAATTACTTGATGGGTGTAAGTAACCCTGAGAGAAATTACCTTTTCCGAAATCAAATATTTTTATTTTAATATGTATATTCTTTTCTTTTTATTATTACCAACCTTTAGATTGTTTGTTATTTGACTTGTACTCGTTAACGTTTCTTTGGCACAATGACAATTAGCTTCTACATAGCTCAGTTTTTATATATTCTCGAAAAAAAATATTTCAATTAGTTTACACCAATGATCCCAAAGTTCTGATATAATCAATTCCAAAATAAAACAATTGTTCGGCATCGTACTCGACACTTTTCGAAAATTTAAATAAATTCATTTTTATATTTTCCTGGGCTTCCCATTCAACTCGATTGTGTACATGACTCAGATTTCACATTTATCCAAATAAATTAATTTTAATTAGAGAGTTTTTTCAATTTTAACTTTCTCTAGGGTTCTTCGCTAAAATTTTATTATTATATCAGTGTTAGTTTCAAGATTTATTGTTCAATTTTATACGTTTTCCCTGGAAATAATTTTATATTTTGATTAAGTTTCATTAATTTTACAATTCTATTATGTTTTTGTTTCGTTTTATTTTTTTCATTGATTTTACTAGTTTTACTGTTTATTTTATTGATTTCATTTTGAATTATGTCAAGCCTTAATACTTAATATACGTGGAGTTTTTGTTAGTTTATTCAAATTTTAAAATGTATTGCTTAAATTAATTCAAATTTCGCATTTGACCGACTTTTGTTTGCTTGAGTTTATAAAATTTAATTTTAAATTTATTCAGTGTAAATTTATTTCTTAAAATTTTTCTTTCATTTTTATCTTTTCATAATTTAGTTAAAAAAAAATTACATTTAAATTTCAAAGAAAATAAATGTATAGATATAAAATAAACTGATGAGTAGGTAGTTAGAAGCTTACTGGAACCTAAAAAAAACATAGGGGGAGGGGGGAGGGGGGGATTATCGCAGATTAAATTTCTGATTATCTTGATTACATAATGATGTAATCAACTTAATTAATTTTGTGTGTATTTTTTTTTCGAGTTTTTGGCGCGATTTTTTGAAATTTATTTTCGAATTTATTTTCAATATTTTTTAATTATTTCTAATTAAATTTTTTAAATAACTTTTTATCAATGTAGTTTTTATATAAGATTTTTAAAATATGATTTTTTATATGTGATTTTAAGTAAATTTTTAAGTATAATTTTATCGATGAATTTATTTTCAATATTTTTTAATTATTTCTAATTAAATTTTTTAAATAATTTTTTATCAATGTAGTTTTTATATAAGATTTTTAAAATATGATTTTTTATATGTGATTTTAAGTAGATTTTTAAGTATAATTTTATCGATGAATTTTTATATACGAATTTTAAAGATGAAATTTTTTCAGTATAATTTTTAAAATATCATTTTTCAAAGTAATAAATTTTTAACATAATTAAAAATTTTTTATACAAGGTTTGTTTTCGGTATATTTTTATCCATAAAATTTTTTATCAATTATTTTTAAGATAAAATTTTTTAGTATAATTTAATATATAATTTTTCAAAGTAATAAATTATTAACAATTGAGTAGATTTTGTCGGTTAATTATATTTAAATAGGGATATATATTGTTGATGGGTGCGCGGATAAATAGTTATTAAAAAAAACGCGCGCGCGTATATTAATCCAACGAATATTCAACAAATCCGGCGAATATTCCAATCCGGCGAATATTCAAATCCGGCGAATATTCAAATTGAAATATCAAATATAGTTATTTGACAGGATTTAATTATTAATTCTTTTTATAATAATATAGTAATTAAACTTCAAAATGATAATTGTTTATTTTACTTTTAACTACTTTGTAACACAATTTTTAATTATTATTATTTTTCAAAGAAAATTTCAATTTATTTTATCAATTAATTTTTAGTGATGATACAAATTATTAATATAATACTTAATTAAATATAAATTATAAATTTTTTACACAAATTAATAGACAATAATTATATTTTTCATTTTGTAACTTACTCAAACTAATTTATTAAAAAAGAAAATTATAATAACTTTTATGATGTGACTATCATATTTTATTGATTTAACTTGATATGAATCTTTTCCACGTAACTATAGCAACCTATGTTATTAAATTTGATTTTAAAAATTTAGTTTTCAAATATCTTAGTTACATGTTATTCAATTAATTTCTTTGTAGGGAATCAACAAATAACTTATTGCATAAGTATGTATTTTTGAAAAATTAATCGATGAGAAATAAATCAATAAGTATTTTCATTTTGTACTTAACTCAAAATAATTTATTAAAAAGTTAATTTCCCGATGTGACCATCATATATTATTGATTTATCATGATATTAATCTTTTCCATGTAACTATAGCAACCTGTGTTATTAAATTTGGTTTTCAAACCTATTAGTTATATTTTATTTCTCTGTGAGGAATTAACTAATAATTTATTGCATAAATATATATATATATTTTTTTGAAAAATTAATCGATGTGATATAAATCAATAAGTATTTTTCATTTTGTAATTTTCTTGATATTAATGATTTTCATGAAACTATAGCAACCTATGTTATTAAATTTCATTTTCAAACATCATATTTATAATTTATTCAATTTAAATTTATTAAAAATTTCAATTTGGATGTAATTTTTTAGTATAAACAATCGATTTTAATTAGTATAAACGAATGATTTTGAGGTATAAACAATCAATTATTAATTAAATTATTATTAAAATATTATCATAAGTAAGTTTACTTTTTATGTATATTTAATTAACTATTTGTTTTTTAGTGAATTATTGCTTTACATATAAATTTTGCGTAGCTATCAGTCACGAAGATGTTCACTACTGTGAACTTGTTACATCATCATATTTCAAGATAAATGATGCTGGTTTCCTTGGTTATGTGTGTCCAGAATGTCTCACAATAACATCTGGTAGATGGTCAATGTTTTTACAAAAACACGGGCATCACCTCAGACAATTCGGAGAATCGAAAAGTAGTATTGTTGCCAAAAGTACGTGTATGTATAATATAACTAACTATTAATTTTCTTTTTTTTAGTATTGTCAAAGAGGACAACCCTTCAAGACACTTTGCATATTGATAAATATGATACAAGTAATCTTTTGATAATTTTTAATGATTTTTAAATTATTAACTGTTAGATACTTTTAATATTCAAGATTCAAGATCGAGTAATGAAAGAAATGAATATAAAAATGGTAATTTTTTACTTTTATTTAAATTATTAATTATTTTTAATTTAGATGATTTAAATGTTCACATTGAAAACATAGATGATAGAATATTTTACGAAACAAATTTTGCCGAACTTGAAAATATCTCTACTGTAAATGTTAAATGTGAGTTTTTTGTTATTACAATCAGAATTATTTAACTTTTTCATGTTTCAGGTAATCTTTATCCGAAGTATTGTCAATCTACAAGCCATGATAACAACTGCCACAATAAAATGAATCGATATTATCAAGTGAATAATTATTATATATGTCCTGTATGCCAGACCCAAACCTCTGACCCATACCTTAAATTTTATAATGACCATAAAAAATCACTTGACTCAATTTTATACGGATAAAAAATCATTGTTTAAACACAGTTTGAAACGAAAAAGCACCATAAAATCTGAAATACTTGAAAAAATATTTATTAAAGATGATTTACAAATTGGACTAGGGTTAAGTGACATTATTGTTGAACAAGAAATTGAATATGATTTACTACGCTCACATCGAATTATAAAAGTGAACATCGGAAGATATAATCTTAAGGAAATAGTTCTTCCATCTTCTCTTTTTGAAAAATTAAAAATTACATTAAATGAAATGAAACATTCAAAAGTTCAATTTGGAGTCCAAGTAGAATTTGAGAAAGATGGGGAACTCAAAGTAGTTAGTATATCAAATCGCGCTGCTTCAGTGACTACAACTTTTCTTGATGAGGGTATAAAGAAAATAAATGAAAAGATTGTTGAACGAACAGAATTAGGAAGTAGTTGGAAAATAAACCGAATAATAGAAGTAAATTTCAAGGTAACCAAAGTTTCTAATATATCTAGGTTATCTGGACATAGTTATATTCCAACACCTAAAGCTCTATTAGGTAAAAAGGCAATAGTTAACGTACAAAATACAGATAATTTATGTTTCATATATAGTGTTTTGGCTGTATTAAAATCTGATAAAATCAAGAAAGATAGAGATAGACCAAGAAAATATTTACCGTATATGAATGACTTGGTATACGATCCTAACGATATGCTAATGAAACTGTGTGATATTCCAACTTTTGAGAAGAAAAATCCTGGTTTAGCAATTAATGTAATGATTTATAATAACGAAAATTTTGAGGATAGAGAAGAACTTATAATGAAGCATCCATATTTAAATATAATTCACCGAACAAAAGTATCTGGAGTGGATCCAATTTATTTATTATTGATAAAGGAGGGTGAAAAATATCATTATACAGCAGTAACTAATTTACAATCCTTGATGAATTGTCATAAAAACAATGATTGTAATGTTCGAATTCGTTGCAAATGGTGTGAAAATTGTTTAAATGGATTTCGTAAGCCAAAATCCTTTGAAAAACACCAAGAGTTATGTAAGAAAAATCAGTTGGGTACTACACTATATACATTACCAAAAGGTAAAGATAAATATTTGCAGTTCAAAAACTGGTCAAAAACGATAACACCTCCCTTCGTTATCTATGCAGATTTTGAATCTATTTTACCAAAAGATGACATTTATTTTCAAAAACATTTGCCAATTTCTGCTGGACTCTTATTAATCAACAACTTCACTGGCATGACAAGTTACCATCATTTCAGTGGTCAAAACTGTGTTTATGAATTTTTGAAGAAGGTTTCAGATATAGGAACAAACATTGTGCTACCATATTATAAAGAAAATGGGAAAAAGCTAATGTTACCACTTACTTTTGACGAAGAATATTCATTTGATAATTGTGAATATTGTTATTTGTGTAATAAGAATATAGTAGATAAGGTTAGAGACCATGACCATTTTACAGGAAAATATATTGGTCCAGCATGTAAAAGTTGTAATGTTAATAGGAGCATCAAAGAATTATTACCTGTAGTGTTTCATAATTTACGTGGGTATGACTTACATCATATCCTTAAGTATGGAATAAATCAATTTCCAAATTGGAACTTATCATGTATTCAAATTAGTAGTGAAAAGTTCTTATCGCTTATGGTATATGTTGGTAAGCTTAGAATACGTTTTATCGACTCTTACCAGTTTGTTAATGACTCATTAGCTAGGGCTGTGAAAACTTTGACTAGTTTACCATTAACAAAATCTGTTTTTACTGGTACCATTGTTAATGAAAAAGGTATTTTTCCGTACAACTTTGCCACTAGTTTAGAGGTCCTTGAAAATACTTATGAACTGCCTCCAATCTGGGAAGGAGTGAGTGAAATTGAATATAAGAAAGCTCAATTAATTTGGACTGAAACTAAATGTGTAAATTTACTTGACCATATGATGATATACTTGAAACTCGATTGCTTTCTTTTAGCTGACTTTTTTCAACAATTTCGGGCGAAATCTATAGCTCATAATAGTTTAGAGCCTTTAAATTATTTTGGTATTCCTGGAATGTCTTGGAGTTCTGCGTTAATAACTTTAGATAAACCCATTGAACTATTGCAAGACATGGAAATTTATAATTTCTATGAGGGTGGTATTCGTGGAGGTCTTACTTTTGTTAATAAACACTTTGTAAAAACTGATGAAACCACTGAGTTGCTTTATATAGATATTAATAATTTATACGGTTGGGCTTTAAGTCAACCTTTACCTTGTGGCAAATTCAGTTGGATACTTGATGGTTTTGATTCAATATTATCTGATTGTTTGACTTTGAATCTTGAATCTTTGTCATATGGGTATACTCTTGAAGTTGATCTTGAAATTCCTTCTGTACTTCACGATAAGTTAGACGACTTTCCTATTGCTGCTGAGAAAATGAAACCTGAGGGATCTAAGGTTGAAAAATTGTTATTGACTCATTACCCAAAAAAGAATTATGTGATTCATTGGCGTTTACTAAAATTATACTTGTCTCTTGGTGTTAAGGTTACTTGTGTGAATCGAGCTGTAAGATTCAAACAGTCTCCTATTTTTAAAAACTACATTGATACTAATACAGAGTTAAGAGCAAAAAGTACAAACACACTAGATAAAAATTATTATAAGCTCCTAAATAATAGTTTGTATGGTAAAACTGTCGAAAACCTGAAAAAAAAGAATGAATTTAAGATTATGTAATACAGAAAAGAAGATGATTACATATGCTTCTAAACCAACCTTTCAAAAAAGTATCAAAATTGCTGATGATCTAATTGCTGCTTTGTTAAATCCTGATTCAGTATGTTTAGATCGACCAAGTTATATAGGACAATCTGTGCTTGACTTGTCGAAACTTCGAATGTATGAGCTTCAGTATAAGGACTTGGAAAAATATCGACAACAATTTAATTGTGATATTAATATAGTTGCTGGAGATACAGACTCTTTCTTCTTGGAGATTAAAAATTGTAAACTAGATATTCTTTTGTCTGAAATGGTTAAGGATAATCTTTTGGATACATCTAATTACCCTTCTACTTATCCACTTTATTCTAAAAAACTTGATTCTGTTATTGGAAAATTTAAGGACGAAAGTAAGGGAGAAGGTTATGACGAATGGGTTTTCCTTAGACCAAAATGTTACAGTTTGTTAGGTAAATCTTCTTGTCTAAAAGCTAAGGGTATATCGTTAAAGGATACCGGTCTAACACATAAAACTTATAAAGAGTGTTATGAGAAAAACTCCACCTATTCTGTACCTCAATTTCGTATTGGTACAAACAATCATCAACTTTATAGTTTTAAAAATAGTAAAGTTGCACTAACAAACAAAGAGGATAAAAGGGTTTGGGTAGAAAAGAATGAAAGCCTGGCATACGGTCATTATATGATTGAGACTGACAATGAATAAAGATAATAATTTTCCACATGATTATCCGACAGCACGTCCAACAGCACATCCAACAGCCAATCAAACAGATCATGTAACAGCTCATCCAACTGTTCATTGAATTAATAAATGTATACCTATATACGTTCTTGTTCTTATTCATTATTTTGTAATTTTTTGTGTTTACATTATATTTTAGTTTGTTTTGTTTTTGTCAGGGGGGTGGGTACCAAAAGGTGCGCCAGATGGGACACATCTACCTACTGTTTGTGACCCTTTTCTTCATAATATGGTAGCACAATGTTTGTTCCTATATCTGGAACCTTCTTCAAAAAATCATAAACACAGTTTTGATCAACAAATTGGTAGTAATTCGATATTCCAGTAAAGTTATTAATCAATAAGAGTCCAGCCGAGATTGGTAAATGCTTTTGAAAATAAATGTCATCTTTTGGTAATATTGATTCAAAATATGCATAACTAATGGGGTGTCATTGTCTTTGACCAATTTTTAAATTCCAAATTTTTATCTTCAGGTAATGTATATAATGTTGTACTCAACTGATTTTTCTTAGATAATTCTTGATGTTTTTTTTAAATGCTTTCGGCTTTCGAAATCCATTTAAACAAATTTTATACCATTGACAACGAATTCGAACTTTACAATCATTGTTTTTGTTGCAATTCATTGACGTTTTTAAATTAGTCACTGCAGTATAATGATATTTTCACCTTTCTTTATCAATAATAAATATATTGGATCCACTCCAGTTACTTTTGTTCGATGAATTATATCCAAATAGGGATGTTTCATGACAATTCCTTCTTTATCCACATGATTTTTGTTATTGTAAATCATTACATTAATCGCCAAACCAAGATTTTTGTCTCAAACGTTTGGATATCACACAGTTTCGTTGGAATATAATTAAGATCGTATACTAATTCCTTCATATACGGTTAATATCACTATCTATCACTATGCTTCTTGATTTTATCAGATTTTAATACAGCCAAAACACTTTATATGAAAATCTAAATTATCTTTATTTTGTAGGATAACTATTGCCTTTTTACCTAATTATTCTTAAGGTGTGAGAATATAACTATGTCTAGATAATCTAGATATATTGGATAACTTTGTTATTTTAAAATTTAATTCTAGTATTCGGCTTAATTTCCAACTACTTCCTAATTCAGTCTCTCTCTTTTCATGTACTTTCTTTATACCATCTTTTCGGAAAGTACTAGCCATAGAAGCAGCGCTATTTGATATACAAACTATTTTGGTTTTTTTCATCTTTTTCAAATTTCACTCGAATTCCAAATTGTACTTTCGATCTTTTGCTTTTGACTAATGCTATTTTTAATTTTTCCAAAAGAGAAGGTGGAACCACTATTTCCTTAACATTATAACTATCGATATTCACTTTTATAATTTGATGTGAGCGTAATAAGTCGTACCCAATTTCTGTTTCAACAATAATGTTACTAAATCCCTGTCTGATTTGAATACTATATTTTATAATTATTTTTTCAAATATCTTTTTACTCCGCTTTTAAATAAAAACATTTTATCATCATTAAATTGGGTCAAATGTGCTCTATGATCATTATAAAATTTAGGGTAAGGTGGGTCTGACATTCTGGACATATATAATAATTTTTGATTTGATAATATTTCATCATTATATTATGACATTTATCATCATGGGTCGTAGATTGGCAGTTATTCGGGTAAAGTTTGCCTTAATTATGAAAAACATTCAAATATGTGTGAATAAATTATTTAAAGAAAGTTTGCTTAAAAAGTAATTATTTAAATTAAATGATTTGGTTAAATAAATTATTTTACTCAATTATTTGAAATTACAATATATTATTGTTGAATTATTTAATACAAACTAAATTTGTTTAAATTAATTGTAAGTAGAAAACGCAAATAATTTAAAAGATCTAAATTAATTTACTAAAATATTGATTTAAACTCAAAACAATTTCTTAATTTAAAAATTATTACTTATTTACATAAATTAATTATTTAATTGCAAATAATAAATAAATTGATACTTACATCGATAATTTATCATCACAGATGACGATTTCGCATAATGGTTTTAGAATCGTTATAAAGAATTGTTTTAGTAATTCTATAATTAGTTCTGTTTTCAGAATATTCGACATCCATAATTAAGGATAATTAATGCATTAAATATAAAATATATTACCATTTCTATCTACAATCTCACCAATGATGGATTATGTAACTGGATTGAATGCCTTTAAATTATCTAAATTAATATTAATATTATACAGTATTAAATAAATTTATCGAGTATTTGATTAAGTTCACCGGCATTCACAACATTTTTGTTAGAACTCATTTTAAAAGTTAGGTTGGTTAGGTTGTTAGTAATAATGTGTTGGGCCAGCACACCAATATCCTTGAGAATTGTTTAAATGCATCGGTAATACAGCACGAAAACCCAGCACCAAGATAACTTAAAATACAATATACAACACCAATTAAATACTTTAAAATCTGAGAGAATATAAATAAATATAAAATCAAAAACATAAAAATAAAATTAAAATAATAACAAAATGCACCAAGATTCGCACGATACCTACACAAATATAACAAGAAAACACAACAAATTCGACGAAATTGAAAAAATTAATAAAAGTTCATTAAAATGAAATTTAAATCGAAAATTTGAATTAGTAATAATTCAATAAAAATCTTAAATAAAATATTATAAAAATAAATCAAAAAATAATAAAATTAAAGAATAGAATTTACTAGAAAATAACAAGGTCGAATTTTGTTTTACTACATCAAATTTCACACGCGAGAAAAATAGGTATAAATACCGATGTGTTTTCACAAATTTTCAGTCTTATTTTTCGGAGAAAAAATTTCATTACAAATTTTAACTGGTTGTATGGCTGGTTGAGAGCCGTGCATTCAGGCAATTAACACGGGTAAGTGTTTTGCCTGAACACGATCACTCTCAACTGGTGCAATATTTATTAGTTGATTTTTTCGAAGAGAATTGATGGGTAATTTTTCAATTGAATTTATGTATGACTTTTCAGATCGAATTGATGGATGATTTTGTTTATGGATAATTTTGTTTTTCCAATTGAATTATGGATGATTTTTTGAATCAAATTTGTGGGTAATTTTTTAATTGAATTTATGGATGATTTTTCAGATTAAATTTATGGATAATTTTGTTTTTCTAATTGAATTTATAGATGATTTATCGAATTAAATTTATGGGATTTTTGAAGTAAATTTTATGGAATGGATACAATGAATTTCAAATGTATGTAGCCGATGTAATATGCTGAATAAATATTTTATATCTACAGCCTTAGTGCATCGAAACTTTTATTCCAAATGCTATGGTAAATTATTATTTGTTATTCCTTTTCCGGCCCACAGCCAACACATAACGCAAGAAAGCAAAATCTACATAGTACAGATGCATGTAAGTGCGTGGAAAATCGCCAATGATATGTACCCGTGAAGACTCAGCGTGCGGAACGCAGGAGTTGGAACGTCAATATTATCCGTACATAGGGGAAATTGGAGGGTAAATGAGTAGTTTATTGGCTGCTCCTTCACCATCCGTTTTCTGTAAAATTGACATAAATTTTTAACAACAATCGGCTCAAAATCTCTAACACCGAGTAGTCCAGTGGGCACTCATTAACTATGAAATGAACATAAATAGATCTTAAGGACAAAAAGAGGGAATGGGTAGCGGGGAAAATTGCGAAATCGTTGCAACAGTTAAAATGAATAGCCATCGGAAAAAGATTAATCCGAACGACCAAAATCATTAAAAATAATGTTTTTAAATAAGAATTAAATTAATTAATTTGAGTTGAGGCGGAGAATATGGGCGGGACGCTGCTCAAATTTTCCGAACTAATTCAGATACTTAACAAAAATAGTAACGTAAAAATGGAATGCGTAAAATAAGGGCGGAACGCTGCTCAAATTTTCCGAGTCAATGAAAATACTTTGTCGAAAACTGTAGAATAGGGATGAACCGTAAAATAAGGGCGGAACGCTGCTAAAATTTTCGAATTTACAAAAATACTTTATCGAAAACCGAAAAATATAGATGGACTACGGCTAATGTTGTATATCAATAAAAAATTTTAACGCTGAGGAATAAGGAAGGATCCCTACAAAATCTTAATGATAAGGGTAATGGTAATTATAATAATAATGATAATAACAATAATAATAATGGTAATAATAATAATAATCATGGTATTTGTAGTAATGATTGATAATAATTATGATAATAATAATAATAGTAGTAATAATCATAGTAGTAATAACAATAAATATAATGGTAGTTATAGTAATAAAAATAATAATATAGGAAATGGTAGCAACAATTAAGAAAGGTAATATATAGTGGTAACAATAATAGTGCTGGTAATAATAATGGGAAACATTGAAGTGATAATAGGGATAAAAGGGTGAAAGATATAATGTGGATGTATTTAACATAACAAAGGGTGTACAGGCCAAAGAATAATCTTCGACATGGACAACGAGAAGAAGGACTATGAGAATAGACATAACAATGCATGATATAAGAGTATAGGTTAACATTTGAAGGGGATAGGAGAATAATGGGACCTAAGAATCAAAAGCGAGCACAGGTCTTCTATCGACAGCTCGTGAACCCGAGGGTTGTCCGAGCAACTATAGTACTAGCACATGGTACTCAATTTTTGCGGACAATCCACCACTTGAACACATTACCAACGTTGCTTAGCAACGGGTGCCAAGTGGCGGTTAGAATCATTTTGTATGGCGTTACGAGGGCAACTAGAAGGATAAGCAAGATTTGAAACCCTGTAACCCACCATACAAATATGGGGGCTCAGCCGGGATTGAAGCTTTGTTATTTGGAAAAACCAAAGCAATCAAGTTAAGAAACAACAGTGAATTCTGTTAGTACACCCTCAGCCGGGATTGAAGCTTTGTTATTTGGAAAGACCAAAACAATCAAGTTAAGAAACAACAGAGAATTCTGTCAGTACACCCTCAGCCGGGATTGAAGCTTTGTTATTTGGAAAGACCAAAACAATCAAGTTAAGAAACAACAGAGAATTCTGTCAGTACACCCTCAGCCGGGATATAATAAAAAAAAAAAAAAAAAAAAAAAAAATGATTGTTTTTGCAAAGAATCCAAGGAAATAAAAACAAATGTTTAATTATTAAACAGAAAATGAGAGAGGGTGAACTAAAGAATGGAACTTAACAACAAACGAAGGAAAACAATCGACTTATTGACAATGAGAAAACAGTTCGATGATATTATGTAGAGAACGATGAGCTGAGTAAAATGCCAATTGAGCTATGGTTGTATCTTCTAAATGTTCGAAGCTAAAAAGGGTCAAACCTTGGCCAAAAATTTTATTTTTGATATGTTGTACAGGACGATGAGTTGAGTATTATTGTCAATGGAACTATAGTCGTATCTTATCGAACTTCAAAGGTGTAAAGGGTCAAACCTTGACCAAAAATATAACTTTTGATATGTTGTAGAGAAGAATGAGCTTAATAAAATTGCCAATAGAACTATGGTTGTATCTTCTAAGGGTCCGAAGCTAAAAAGGGTCAAACCTTGACCAAAAATATAACTTTTGATATGTTGTAGAGAAGAATGAGCTTAATAAAATTGCCAATAGAACCATGGTTATATCTTCTAAAGGTTCGAAGCTAAAAAGGGTCAAACCTTGGTCAAAAAAATTATTTTTAATATGTTGTACAGAACGATGAAGTGGCAAAAGTGGTGATAAAATTAGGATCTTCCGACCTTTGGATAAAAAGTTATTAAGGGTCAAACCTTCAAAAATTTTAATTTTTGATATGTTGTAGAGCTTGAAAAGCTGAGCAATATTTACTATAAAAGTATGGCAGTCTGACTTCTAGGTCAAAAGTTATAAAGGGTCAAAACCTTGGTCAAAATTTTTAATTTTTGATATGTTGTAGAGCTTGAAAAGCTGAGCAATATTTACTATAGAAGTATGGCAGTCTGACTTCTGGGTCAAAAGTTATCAAGGGTCAAAACCTTGGTCAAAATTTTTAATTTTTGATATGTTGTAGAGATCGACGAAACAAACAAAATTGCCAATAGAACTTTAGTCATCAGAGCTTTAGATAAAAAGTTATAAAGGGTCACAACTTTGGCAAAAATTTTAATTTATGATATATTGTGTAGAATAATAAGACGATCAAAAATTAACATAGAACTATAATCGTATGAACTTTTGATAAACAGTTACAATGGGTCAAAACCTTCGAATACTCTAGAATTCAGAAAGTTGTGAAGAAATTAAAAATTTTGAAAGTGAATTGTAAATATTTTTGTAAATCAGTGGAGACGAAGTGTTTTAATCAATAAAGTTTACATCGTTTGGAGTTCGTTACTGGTGTTTAAAGCACGTTTGGAGGCAGATCGACAATAATTTCTATCCGAAGTCACCGAGAACTCCAACAATATGATGAAACAAAACAACAGTTTGGAAAACTCATGGATGACGAGTATTGTAATAAGAGAGGAAAATATCAATATATGTAAACAAGTTAAAATATTAAATACACAAAAATTTCAAAAAATGAAACGATTCAACAGGAAAGTAGGGATAAAATTATCAATATTTGTAGTGTAGGAATCAAAGAAACAGGAAACTATAAATAAAAATAAAATTATGGGTAGGTTGTATAAATCAATGGAATCATCGTGTAAATATCATCCAAAAAACCGTAGAAGTAGTAATAAAAATATTAAAAAAATAGATAAACAAATAAAAATTAAAATAATAAAAACAGGGAAAAGGTGGAAATCACTAGGGTTAAAGTGATTAGAAATAGGGGAAACCACAAAAATGCGGGTCGTCTAAGAGTTCGTAAAAAATTGGAAAACTAGAAATTACTGGATTAAAATTGTTTGAAATAAGACGTGATCACCAAGTCAGTTAAAATAATTCTAAACGTAATAAACGATTAATTGAAAGTAATTAAAATAAAGATCAAAATAGTAACGGAAAAGGTTGCAACGATTTCGAACCCCTACTCCTATGAGATGAGAAATATTAGCGGAAGTAACGAACAATTGATTGTAAGTATTACAAAAGACATGAGGCCAAGTAGAGCCAAATTAGATACTAAACGAGAACAGATAACCGATTAAGTTAGAGAAATTGACGAAAGGATAATCCAGATGATGGAGAAACTTAGGCGTAGATAAAAGGAAATGTTCAGGAGTAAATGAAATGAATAGTAAGAAATGAGCATAGAGGAATAAAATGATGATGCTTGTTATTAATGAAAATAAAGGATTAGAGATAATAATGAATTACGAGAATAATAGTTAGCAACCAGAGGAAAATAATGATTGAAAGAGTTGAGATTAATGATAATAATAAATGACACAACAATAGCAACCGAAAGGTGTAAAACATACGGAAAAAGCCGAAAACTTCATGAAAGCCGTTAAATAAATTCTGAGCGGACAAGTAAAACACAACTTAAACAGTGAAAGCTGAAAAATCACACATAAGGTACGGTAAAAGTTTCGATGCATCATTTTGTTAGTGTTTTTTGTAATGTTATTTATATTATATTATATGGAAATGATACTGGAAAGTAAGATTTAAAACCGAGCTATCATAACGATAGTACGCTTATTCCGATGGGGAACCTTGATCAACCCGAGGAGAGGAAGGTAGTAGGATATCCGTCGCAAATGTTGGGGAGTTTCTGGCGAGAGATTGATCACCTCTCTGGGGAACAAACCAACGCGATTACTACAATTTTTGAATTGGGAAAGTGAAGGGGAAACCGAAAATAAAAATAAAAATTGGAAAATGCGCATGATTTAGACGTTAAAGGTACCTAGAGATATTCTTTTTTTCCCTAGCTGGTGGTGAGGCACCAGAGGACAGCTACGGACTGTCGTGCTCAGGTTGTTATCAGCCAAGGGACTGATGACGCTGAGCCGTTCGATACAAAAACCCGGATCACACACCGAGTATCGAACGATTCTTTTTTCGCTGGGAGGCACTCGATACAACAACCCGGATCCCACACCGAGTATCGGGCCAAACGGTAGGTGAGATGTGAACTAACCGGTAAATGGTTCATACTCAAAATGTCCTACTAAAGCCAGATGAGAGCGCTCGAATTGAGCCGAGAAATCTGATGGATGGAGCGGACAGAGAGTTGATAGTTTATTTCCGCTCCCACTTTTGAGCACTTCCTTTTCTTTTCACTATTCGGGAAATCAAGTAAACCGCTTTTGGAACTTGATTGAACGTCTAGGCATTTCCATACTTTTATATTCTTCGAGGTACACAACCCGGATCCCACACCGAGTACCGAGGGAATGTTTTTTTATTGCCCAGCGAGGAGTTTGGTACAATAACCCGGATCCCACACCGAGTACCAAATATCCGAATGGCGGTGAGTAAAGCGTAACCGGAAGAATGCGCGGCCAAAAGACGCCATGGCTTGAGAGTCAGTGTGAGGCCTCAAACATACCCAAAAGTCACTGTTGAGCTCAAGTCCGATAAAATAATAAGAGATAATAGAGGGCCGGATGATTATAATCAGATACTTGAGGCAATAGAGGGCCGGATGATTATAATCAGATACTTGAGGCAATAGAGGGCCGGATGATTATAATCAGATACTTGAGGCAGTAGAGGGCCGGATGATTATAATCAGATACTTGAGGCAATAGAGGGCCGGATGATTATAATCAGATACTTGAGGCAATAGAGGGCCGGATGATTATGATCAGATACTTGAGGCAATAGAGGGCCGGATGATCATGATCAGATACTAGAGGCCATAGAGTACCAGATAAGATATGATATAAGTAAAGATGAAATATGATTATGAATAGATATTAAGGTCACGGATGACCAGTAAAAGAGTTAAAGCCGAAGGCCGAAGAGCCAACGGAAATCATAGAGGGCATAGAGCGCCAGCGATTGAGGATTAAGTAAATGAATTTTTTGGGGGACATAGGAAAAACAATTAATGGAATGAATGAAAGTATGAGTATGATGAGTTTATATTATTGATATTATGATATAGATAATTGATACGACTATATAGACAACTGATAAGACTATATAGATAATTGATACGAGATTAATAGATAATTGTTACGAGATATAGATAATTCAAAATAGACTTAAAAAATGAAGGGAGATGAAGCAAAAGAAAAATTATTACAGCGAATAGAGTTTACGGAAAAAGACAAGAGAATTTAAATAAAAAGGCCCATAGAGCAACAGTGGTTAAAGTTTAAGGAAAAAGACGAGAAGAGTTAAAAAAAAAAAGGCCTATAGCGCATAGAAATTAAGGAACGTTTTTGGACCAATGATAGAGATAAAGGAGAATAGTAAACGAGACGATTATTGATATGATGGTGATGATTTATTGGATTAAAATAGTTAATTGATACGACCGGATAGATAATTGATGCGACTATAAGGATAATTTAGACGAAACAAATAGATAATTGATACGAGCTATAGATAATTTAAAATAAAATTAAAATGAAAAAACAAAAATTAAAAAGATAAAAAGTTGACGTAGAGAAAAGAATTAAGGAAAAGCAGTGAGAGTAGTACGATAAATTAATGCGGAAATTTATATACTAGAAGTGTTATTTATTTTTAGATAATTGGCAAAGAATAAAGAGATCAAGTAAACGACGAATAATAGAGCCGATGAACTAGAGATAGAATCAAGAAAACGAGTTACGAGAAACCGGAATCAAGGAAACCATTGTGTAGAGAAACTGAAAATATACCAAAACAAACGGAGAACAAGGATAAAGAAATAGACCATGTTATTGAAATTCAAAGAGAGTGAAAAGCGGCAACAGATAGAAAACTTAATACAGTAGCGATAGCAGAACCAATGATTACAACAAGATTAGAAAGTTTGGAAACAGAAGCCGAAAAATATGATAAATTAACGGAAAAGTTAACCGACAAATGAAAACAACGTGAAACCACCCGAACCAGAAATTCCAATTCAGTTGAAAACAAGTACGAGTAAAGAGATGGAAAAACTCCGAGAGGAAATGAACCAAGAGTTGCCAAGTAAAAACACGAATAAAACAGAAATATTTTTGAGAGAATCAACAATGTACAAAATCGTACGAGATGAACCGGAAATGAGGAGCCGAGAACCAATATCTTTAAGTTTAAAGAGGAATGTACAGGAGATGCATACAAAAAAGAAAATGCAACAAAGAAGATTTAAATGGCGAAAAGGAAACTGGAAATTCGGAAATGAAAACAGTTGAAACAATAAGAACTGAAACAAAGAAAACAGAAATCGTACGGGAAGAGAAAATATTAACCACAATGGAAGAAAGAGTCGAAAGAGAAAATGAGTAAACCGAGTTAAAAGATCGAGTATCAGAACCAATGAAAGTAATGATGGAAATAACGAGACAAACGAAAGATATTTACCCGCAAACAAATCAATATATTAAAAAAAAAAAAAAAAAAAAAAAAAAACCATCACGAGTTTGCGATATTCCAGTTAAGAGAATTCAAGACAGTAGAGGTAAATTTATAAAGTGTAATAATTATTTCAGGATTAACAACGCGAACTACAATCAAATATGTGATATCTATTCAAAAGAAGGATGCAGAACTGATCGAGGTTATCAACTAAAGAATTGCCAAGGATATGATAGAAGAGTTCGCAAAGAAGAAGAAGAAATGATAATCTGTTTTAATTGCAATCAAAGCGGTCATATGTCAAAGAATTGTCGAATGAGAAGAATTTAAGGTCAACAAAAACCAAACCAATTCAGGAAAAGCCCACAAAATAACCCAACACAAGAGATTAGACATTGAAGAGATATGACGATAATGAGTACAACAACAAGATTCGAGATTACAACCTGTTTCAACTGCAACCTAAACGGACATTTGGCTGAAAATTGTCCAATAGAGATAAAATCGGGACAACCAAAAACGAAAATTATAGTCAAAGTACACAAAGCAATCAAATACAAGAGATTGAGCAATTAGGAGGTATGATTCAACGAATATCTGCAAACAATCAAAGACAACGAAGTAATACGAGGAGAAACATGAATGATGTTCGATATCAATGGACCAGAAAATATCCGGAACAGCAACAAATTGAATGAAAGAGAGTACAGAGAGAGGAAATCCAAGAAATTCGACAAAGACGGATGAAAAGAAATCAAATATCAAGTAGAAGCAATGTGTCGAGAATAGTTAATACAAAAGAAATCCACACTGCGGAGCAGTGTGTTGTCAACAGCGAGGATGGTATGGCAATAAAAAACGAAAATAACGACAAAGAAAATGACGTGATTAAGAAAAATGAAACTCAGGAGGTCAAAATAAAATCAGAGCAAGAATCGAGCTGCGAAGAAAAAAAAAATAAAATAAAATAAAGATAATTCAAGAGTTCACCGAACGATAGACGACGAAAAAGCAGAAAAACAGCGATAAAAGATATCGAAAAAACAAAAAACAAAATATCAAAATACGAGGGTACTACTACAAAAATCGAAAAGAAAACTGATAAGGAAAGCGAAAATAAACATGTTACCACAAGGACTAAACAATAATGAAAAGGACAAGAAAGAGAAACTTCAAATAAACGTGAAAAGTAAAGTATTGGAGTCAAAGACAATATAGAAATCAGAGAGACGTCAATCGAGCAAGAGGTAATAGATATTTTAATGGTTAATAAAATTTCAGAGGAAGAACTAATCGAAAAGAGAATCCAAAGACAACAAGCGAGAAACCTGAATATGCAAGACAGATCAAAAACAGTCAGTGAATTGAAAATTGAGACAAAAGAAGATGTAAGAGAAGAACTCAGCAAAACAACGAATGTGGAAAGGAAAAATTACAATGCATGACTACAAAACCACAACGATCGAAGAAATTACATGGACAATCGATACAAAAGCTAACAAAAGAACGACTACTATCGACATCAAATAAGCCAACTATTCGGGAAGAGAGGACACGTAAATAAATTTTGTCACAAAAGACGCGGAAAATCTTTTAACTGTCTAAAATGGGACATATGACTCGGAATCGTCCAAATAAACAGACTCAGAACCCATCCGGAGCAGTGGGACTAATGAGAGGAAGCAATAGGAAATCAAATGAGATCAATACCAACACCAGAATAAAGCCAGCGAATGATACAAGTGTCGAATCAAGTTAAGAACCAGGAAAAGACATGACAACTGGAAGGCAGAAAAACCTATTAGACATGACAAAACAAATTAACAGAGTCACAAACAGCCAAGAGATAAAATCAAGATATTATAGTAATCAGGCGAAATGGAAACGAGAATATAACGAAATCTACAATGATAAAATGAATTACTGGAACAGATGGAAGCAATCATCAAAACAACTAAGGAAATAATGCCGAAATGGACTAGAAACAAGAATATCACCGAGATATTAGAAGGAGTAACAAAGATGATCACGAACTACGCAAAAGGCTAAAAATCAACAGCATAAATCAGCATCTTAAAGAAAAGAATACCAATATTATTCACAATAATTGACATAGCGGGTAATACACCCCTACACCATGCTACAGAAACCGAAAACGAGGAACGAACGATGGAAATTATTGAGATAATGAACCAATGTGGACAACATACAAATATCAGAAATGAGAAAGGACAAACACCCATGATGATTGCAGTGTCAAGATATGTCAACGAAAATTCTCAGGGAATTATTAAAAACAGGATCAACTCTAAATGAGAAGGACAAAAAAGGAAAAACGATGTTAAATTATATTATGATGTCGCGAGAAGCAAGAGCAATAGATTTAGTTACGATAAATGGAATTAAAGAAGACATCGAAGTAATAGGAAAAATTTAAACCCAATTCTTGGAGCAATCGGGAGAGGATACAATAAAGCAGCAGCAAAACTGATCAATTGGAGAAAAAAGAAAATCCGATAACGAAATTATAGACGTAAACAAATTCGAAAGCAATGAAAATATATTACAAAAAAGAGCAATAAATCCCGGTATGTATTACCAAGGACGATAAAAGCCCTGTTAAAGAGAGGAGAAATAAAATTCATGGACAATAAAAGAGAGCCTAGAAGATAACCAAGAGGGAGAAAACCGAGAGAGTAATAAAAGGTAAAATCCAGTAGCCTTCAAAGAAATAGGACAACAATCAAAGTCAAATAACGTAGACAATCAGAAAAGATCAAAAGATGAAGAAAACATAGACAAAATCTGTTGGAAACAAATGATGGACTCACAGAAAATTCAAAATCGAGAGAACAAAGCAAGTCAAAATATGAACCAATACCCAATAGCCAAGTGAGATCGACATATATCCGGTAATTGATGAGAGACGCGGAGGGATACGCACCTTGCGTGAAGACCCTTTGGAGATAAATCAAAGAGCGAAAACAAATTAGAAATCAGACGATGGGAATGAGAAAGACAAGTGATGCAATATTACGTTAAAATGGAGAAACAAATCAAATGGAAGCCAATCAAATATCAAGCAGATCAGAAATTGAAATAAACCGATTAAGAGGTACCGAAGCCATCAAGGAAATCAGAGACAAGAGTAAACTTGGAGAGAATCCAGAACAATGAGATGAAAGACGAAAATGAGAAACAACGATAACAAATCCACGATCGGAGCAAGATAAAGCAACAAAATAGTAAAGAGATCACCAACACAAAACGAAAGCATTGAAGAAATAGATGAAATATCAAGTCAGTTAACGAAAAAGACGAGGGAGAATAATTTGATGAAAAACTGAATCAGGTAATGAGAAGCTGGCGAATAACAATAAAGGACAGCTAACTGAGAAACGAAATTTGTGGTGATTGAGTTAAAAGGAAAAACGACAAAGACAAAGAATTAAAACCAGTAAAGCTCAATATACAAACCTAAATGAATACAAAAAAAAGGGTGGAAGAGACTATAAAATCAATTCGGGAATAAAGTAAGAAAAACAACCAACTGCGAGTGAAACTAGATGCAGCCAAACGAGACAAGATGAATATCACGGAACAGTAATCTCAAGCATGACTGAAGTTCAACACCGGATACAAATAGAGAACGGACCAGAGAAAAAATCAAAGAACAACCCAACAATCAAAACCCGACAACAAGAAAGATAAATCGAATCAGTAAGGAGAGAAGGCAAAGGACAATACCAATAAACGACAAGACAAAAGATGATGAGACTGAACCGAGAAATGCACTCAATCAAAATGGAATATCGTAAGAAATCTTGCAAATCGTAGTGAAGACAAACAAAAAAGATAAATGATGTCAAATTAAGATTAATCCCAATCACAGAGACGAGCAACCAGATACGGTAATGAAAGCAACAGAGATAAAGAAAGGAGAGAAACAGAAAGTCAAATAACTACCCAAAATCAAGAGAGAATAATAGCAAGCCTTATTAAAGGAACCTGAAAATTGTTCGAAAGCAGCATGATATTGGCGACGAGAAGGAAGATATCAGTAATAAACCCATATATACAACCTAGCATCCCTTAGAAAGATGTCGAAAAACCCCACAATCAATCAATCGATGCAAAATTAACTGTAACAAATCTGACGATATATGAGAAACCCAAAGGATACCAATTACGGACGGATCAATTCCTACTATACCCAATGGTCAAAGGATTAACACAAGAAAAACAGATCGTTAAACCCTCAGAACTCTAGAAAATCAAATCGAAAGTCAATAGAAAAGGAAACACCCATCAAGGAAACAATATTAAAATAATCATGGATGATCTTTAGAAACCCTACAAAATAACAAAAAGAACCGAAAATCGAGAACAAACAGCCAAAATGGATAACTAAAAAGAAGAAACTCAGACCAATCTCAAAGAATCATGAATAATCCCGAACCGATCAATTATCATAAAACAATCGAGACTAGATAATATGACAAAGGGTCAGCTATCCACAGAGTCCAATTGAACCTCACCCAGTTCAAGATGCAAAGAAACAATCAACAAACGAAAGTTAGAATGTCAATTTACAACTCAAAACCCTAAATAAACCAGCAAAAAGAAGTCTCAAACTAAACATTCTATCTATTCTTCTTATCCGAGATTCACTAAGCCTGCCAATCTTCCAAACAATCGGCATCTAATGAAGTCAATTCCCCAAACCAAACAAAATCTCAAAGTCAAATCGCACAACAGATATCGAATCGTCAAAATATCAGAACCTGCTGAAGAAAGTAATCAATCAGAAACCAAGAAACTCAAAGCATCAGCGAGACGAATACCCAAGTGACTGAATATTGAACTCATAATTAACAATGAACTAATAATCCTTAGACTATTAACTATTCTTTATGTGTGATCATGACCGGACTGTATGTCCTCTTTCACTTCATCTTGTAAACCGTATATTGATGTATACTGTATGATTATTTTTATGCATGTGGGTTTTAAGGTCACGACCATGTAGCTCGTAGACCCAATTGAATGGAGAATGTAAACTCTGCATAGTTCATAGCTTGGATCTTTAAGAAATTGCGGGTCGCAATTTTACGGGCCCCGGAGTGTTTTATGTTGGGCCAGCACACCAATATCCTTGAGAATTGTTTAAATGCATCGGTAATACAGCACGAAAACCCAGCACCAAGATAACTTAAAATACAATATACAACACCAATTAAATACTTTAAAATCTGAGAGAATATAAATAAATATAAAATCAAAAACATAAAAATAAAATTAAAATAATAACAAAATGCACCAAGATTCGCACGATACCTACACAAATATAACAAGAAAACACAACAAATTCGACGAAATTGAAAAAATTAATAAAAGTTCATTAAAATGAAATTTAAATCGAAAATTTGAATTAGTAATAATTCAATAAAAATCTTAAATAAAATATTATAAAAATAAATCAAAAAATAATAAAATTAAAGAATAGAATTTACTAGAAAATAACAAGGTCGAATTTTGTTTTACTACATCAAATTTCACACGCGAGAAAAATAGGTATAAATACCGATGTGTTTTCACAAATTTTCAGTCTTATTTTTCGGAGAAAAAATTTCATTACAAATTTTAACTGGTTGTATGGCTGGTTGAGAGCCGTGCATTCAGGCAATTAACACGGGTAAGTGTTTTGCCTGAACACGATCACTCTCAACTGGTGCAATATTTATTAGTTGATTTTTTCGAAGAGAATTGATGGGTAATTTTTCAATTGAATTTATGTATGACTTTTCAGATCGAATTGATGGATGATTTTGTTTATGGATAATTTTGTTTTTCCAATTGAATTATGGATGATTTTTTGAATCAAATTTGTGGGTAATTTTTTAATTGAATTTATGGATGATTTTTCAGATTAAATTTATGGATAATTTTGTTTTTCTAATTGAATTTATAGATGATTTATCGAATTAAATTTATGGGATTTTTGAAGTAAATTTTATGGAATGGATACAATGAATTTCAAATGTATGTAGCCGATGTAATATGCTGAATAAATATTTTATATCTACAGCCTTAGTGCATCGAAACTTTTATTCCAAATGCTATGGTAAATTATTATTTGTTATTCCTTTTCCGGCCCACAGCCAACACATAACGCAAGAAAGCAAAATCTACATAGTACAGATGCATGTAAGTGCGTGGAAAATCGCCAATGATATGTACCCGTGAAGACTCAGCGTGCGGAACGCAGGAGTTGGAACGTCAATATTATCCGTACATAGGGGAAATTGGAGGGTAAATGAGTAGTTTATTGGCTGCTCCTTCACCATCCGTTTTCTGTAAAATTGACATAAATTTTTAACAACAATCGGCTCAAAATCTCTAACACCGAGTAGTCCAGTGGGCACTCATTAACTATGAAATGAACATAAATAGATCTTAAGGACAAAAAGAGGGAATGGGTAGCGGGGAAAATTGCGAAATCGTTGCAACAGTTAAAATGAATAGCCATCGGAAAAAGATTAATCCGAACGACCAAAATCATTAAAAATAATGTTTTTAAATAAGAATTAAATTAATTAATTTGAGTTGAGGCGGAGAATATGGGCGGGACGCTGCTCAAATTTTCCGAAC
Source organism: Schmidtea mediterranea (assembly GCA_022537955.1). Lineage (NCBI taxonomy): Eukaryota > Metazoa > Platyhelminthes > Tricladida > Dugesiidae > Schmidtea > Schmidtea mediterranea. The sequence goes on from CM039680.1 coordinate 110,452,642, forward strand.
TAATTCAGATACTTAACAAAAATAGTAACGTAAAAATGGAATGCGTAAAATAAGGGCGGAACGCTGCTCAAATTTTCCGAGTCAATGAAAATACTTTGTCGAAAACTGTAGAATAGGGATGAACCGTAAAATAAGGGCGGAACGCTGCTAAAATTTTCGAATTTACAAAAATACTTTATCGAAAACCGAAAAATATAGATGGACTACGGCTAATGTTGTATATCAATAAAAAATTTTAACGCTGAGGAATAAGGAAGGATCCCTACAAAATCTTAATGATAAGGGTAATGGTAATTATAATAATAATGATAATAACAATAATAATAATGGTAATAATAATAATAATCATGGTATTTGTAGTAATGATTGATAATAATTATGATAATAATAATAATAGTAGTAATAATCATAGTAGTAATAACAATAAATATAATGGTAGTTATAGTAATAAAAATAATAATATAGGAAATGGTAGCAACAATTAAGAAAGGTAATATATAGTGGTAACAATAATAGTGCTGGTAATAATAATGGGAAACATTGAAGTGATAATAGGGATAAAAGGGTGAAAGATATAATGTGGATGTATTTAACATAACAAAGGGTGTACAGGCCAAAGAATAATCTTCGACATGGACAACGAGAAGAAGGACTATGAGAATAGACATAACAATGCATGATATAAGAGTATAGGTTAACATTTGAAGGGGATAGGAGAATAATGGGACCTAAGAATCAAAAGCGAGCACAGGTCTTCTATCGACAGCTCGTGAACCCGAGGGTTGTCCGAGCAACTATAGTACTAGCACATGGTACTCAATTTTTGCGGACAATCCACCACTTGAACACATTACCAACGTTGCTTAGCAACGGGTGCCAAGTGGCGGTTAGAATCATTTTGTATGGCGTTACGAGGGCAACTAGAAGGATAAGCAAGATTTGAAACCCTGTAACCCACCAAATGGCTAAATTTTGAAAGCCTTTGGTTATATACTAAGTGATTATACACAATAACTATCAAAATCGAGTACGGCGTAGGAAATTATTTTGAATCAACCAATCAAATTTGATTAAAGATTAGAAAATTACTTAGTTTCAATTCACACACATACGTTATATTACTTGTACAACTATTACACACAAATGCATGTCATTAACCAATCAAAATCATGCATCGATATTGCATTGATATTACTTCGTAGTGTAACCAATGAATAACTTATTTCATCAAGTTCTAACAAAAATAAGAAAATATTGTATTGAATTACAACAAAATATTTAAATATTACAACAAATAATAAAATATTTCATTAAACTGTAATGACACTATGAAATATTGCAACCAAATTATAATATATTTCTTAAAATTTAATTACAGTGATACATTATTTCATCACATTGTATCAAATTAGAAAATACTACAGTTAATTGCAGCAAAGTACTTAAATATTACAACAATTAATAAAATATTTCATTAAATTGCAACGAAGTAAGAAAATATTGCAGTAATTGTATTGAAAAGATAAATTATTTAATCAAATTACAGTCAAATTATAACATTTTTCTTAGAATTGTAACAAATTATTTAGTCAAATTGAATCAAAGTTTAAAAAATTACAGTAAATTGTATCAAGTTAATTAAATATTACAACAAATTATTTTACCAAAATTATTTCATTGTAATACATTACATTTTACCGTGTAAAATCCATAAAATACATAATTCACAAAATATCATGTGTTTAGAACACACGCTACACATTATTTCAAATTTCTTATCAAGACACACTATAAAGATATAAATTTTACATATACTATATTACAGCAGAAGCTCTATAAAAGTTAGTTAAATAGGTAATGTTCTGACACCGTTTTAACTTTAAAGCAAATACTAATAAGTAATTTGTTGGGGGTCTTCTAAATGAAATTAACCACTTTTAGATTAACCAAGAAACAAGTGAAGCTACTGAGACCAGGATGCTGCTCAAGTTACTGAAGGAGCTGAAGCTGACAAAGAAGTAGTATCTGAAGAAGCTGCAGCATTTTAATAACTTTTAATGTTAAAATTTGTGAATTTTGAGAAAGGAAAAAACTTTAATGTAAAATGTGAAATTTTTTAGAAATATAAATGTGAAAAAATGTAAATTATTAAAATTTAAGATTAAAAATTTGTGTTTAAATATTAGATATTTTGAAAGTGTTTCTGAAATAAATAAAAAACATTGGATTTTACAATTACGACTTTATTTAGATAAACAAATTTCATCATGTCCAAAGATGTTAATGAATTACTTAATTTATTTATTTTAATGTCTCCAAATGATCCACTGATTATCCAAAGAGCTTCAACGAAACTTAATGATTTATCCACAAAACCCAATTATTTTTCAAATTTACTATCTACGGCAATACCTCGCGAAGTGCGGTTAATTGGTTCCGCCGATATCCCACTATAAGTGAAGCCGCACTAATTGAACTATGTAGTCTATGGAAAATATTGTAATTAGTTCCAATTTTTTTAATACATATTTATATATTATCAATGTTTTCAAGTTCAAAATGAATAAAAAATTTCACGAATTAATAATATTATGATATGAATGAAATAAAACCAAATAAATAATTTAAAAGTATTTATTATGCGTTGCAGTACAGAAGCACTCGCAAATTTGAGCTAAAAAAAAAATTTTATTTTTTAGTTTCCAAAAATTGTAGGATCGATGTTTGTTTACTTATCTTCTTTGGTTTTTTTTCTTTAAACAACTCTGTAGCAACGAATTAAACTGCCAATGTTTGGGCGAACATGAATGCTGCTTTCAAAATTAGGATCAACTTCCATGATTTGTTCTGAAAACTCATCGGCCATGTTAATAATTTTTGAAAGTTCTTCAGTTGATAATTCCTTTGTTGGCGTATCAACTGCAACTGCTTTATCTAAGTCACTGTCCCTTTCTTCGAATGCTCATTCTTTCATATTAAGAAGAGTTTCATTATCCAATTCATTCGTATTTGAATTGATGCACTCTATCACATTGGCAGAACCAATTTCACTAAAACCTAGGTCTCTTCCAATTTCTACTATGTCATGAGTGACCTCAGCAAAATGAGTCTCAAACCCTACGAAATCATTTGCGCAATGTTTCCAAACTGCCTTCAGATTGCTGGCATTAATTTCGTGCCAAGCTTCGCCGATATTTTCAATAACATTTCTGATGTTGTGGTGGGTTTCTGGGTGTTGATATTTTGAAACTATATGGTTGTTACCCAGACAACCCCATACAAATATTCTTTCGCTTACCACTCGGAACCCGTTGCTAAGCAACGTTGGATCTGTGTTCGAGTGGGTAGATCGTCCGCAAAAAGTGAGCGCTATTACTAATGCTATAATTGACCGAACGATCCATGAGTCCAACTAGCTGCCGATAGAAGGCCTGTGCTCGATTTCGATTCTTAGGTCCCATTATTCTCCTATCTCTTTCAAATGTTAACCTATACTCTCATATCCTTTATCTTTATGTCTATTCCCATAATTCTTCTTATCGTTCTCCGTGTTGATGATTATTCTATGGCCTGTACACCCTTTGTTATTATTATTATTATTATTATTATTATTATTATTATTATTATTATTATTATTATTATTATTATTATTATTATTATTATTATTATTATTATAAATATTATAATTATTATCGATATTATTAACAAATTTTTGTGTAGGGATTCGACTTATTCCTCAGCTTTAATAAATATTTTTCTTATATAAAAATTTAGCCGTAATCCATCTGTATTTTTTCGGTTTTCGATAGAGTATTTATGTTAATTCGAAAAATTTTAGAAGCGTCCCACCTTTATTTTACGGTTTTATTCTTATTCTATAGTTTTCGATAAAGTATTTTTATTGACTTGGAAAATTTTTGCAGCGTTTCGCCCTTATTTTATGCGTTCCATTTTTACTTTACTATCTTTGTTAAGTATTTGAATTAATTCGGAAAATTTGAGCAGCATTCTGCTCTTATTTTACAGTTTCATAATAATCTTATACCAACAGTTGAGCCGCATTTCACTTTTATTTTACTATTTTCGATAAGTATTTTAATCAATTCGGAAAATTTGAGCAGCTTTCCGCCCTTATTTTACAGCTTTATGATAAATGTTTTAACTATTTCCGAAAATTTGCGCAGCGTTCTGCCCATATTTTCCGTTTCAATTCAACATAATTTATTTAATTCTTAGAACATTATTTTACATGATTTTAGTCGTTCGGATTAATCTTTTTCCGATGGCTATTCATTTTAACTGTTGCAACGATTTCGCAATTTTCCCCACTACCCATTCCCTCTCTTTGTCCTTAAGATCTATGTATGTTCATTTCATAGTAAATGAGTGGCCACTGGACTACTCAGTGTTAGTGATTTTGAGCCGATTGTTGTTAAAAAATTTATGTCAATTTTTCAGGAAACGGATGATGAAGGAGCAGCCAAAGGACTACTCCTTTACCTTCCAATTTTCCCTATATACGGATAATATTGACGTTCCAGCTCCTGCGTTCTCACGCCGGAGCCTTCACGGCACGAACTATTGGCGATTATACACGCACTTACACAGTTCGATAGATTATGTGTGATTTTAATTACTTGCAGTTTGTTTTGGCTGTGGGGCACAAAATAAAATAAAAAATTAAATGTTACCATCTAAATTCGATAAAAGTTTCGAGGCGAAATCGTATATTCTTCATAAAAATTCTACATTCATATCATAAAATTCCATAAAGATTCTCCACATAAACTCTTCATTTCATATCATAAAACTCCATAAAGATTCTCCATTATAAACTCTTCATTTCATATCATAAAATTCCACAATTGGAGGCAATTGAAAAACACTATCGGAAAGTAATACCACAAATCGACAACAGTAATTTAAAATCAATCTGACCAGCTACAGCTAACAGTAGAATTAAATTTTTCTCTCTGCATACAGCCTGTAAATTTTATTCTGATCTTGTCTAGTCAATTTGGCTGTACCTAGTCTGTCAATTTGGTTGAAATTTTGTTGTCAATTTTGTGCTGAAAATTTGTGAAAACACATCAGTATATATACCTACAATTCGACCTCAACCTTGCGTGTTATTTTTATTGCGATTAAACAAATTTGATCTTGAAATTATTTGTGTTATCTAAATTAAATTTTTATTAATTTCTTAATTTAAATTGGTAATTTATTTTTAACATTTTTAAATAAATTTATTCAACCAAAAAATATTTTATTTTTATTCATATAATTCATTAATTTTTACTTTTATATAAATGGTCATTTTACGGTCAAATTTTTCTTGTTATTATGCTATGTTGTATGTAAATTTCGTGCGGTTCTTGATGCATTTTGTATTTATTTTATTTTACTTTTATGTTTTTAATTTTATATTTATTTATATTCTTTCAGATTTTAAAATGTTTAATTGGTGTTGTATATTGTATTTTAAGTTATCTTGGTGCTGGGTTTTCGTGCTGTATTACTGATGCATTTAAACAATTCTCAAGGCTATTTGTGTGCTGGCCCAACAGTTGTAACTCTTCCAAAATTCAGATAAAGTTTGTGATTTTTCACCTGACGTTGCTTTTATAGATTGCGACAATGTTCGGCGTAAATAATAGGCTTGGAATGTTGCAATGACACCTTGATCCATTGGTTGAATTAATGAGGTAGTATTTGGCGGAAGAAAAATTATTTTTATATGTTCATTTAAATCAGAGAGTCCAGTTGGATGACCTGGTGCGTTATCTAAAATCAATAAAATTTTATAATCTAAGCCATTTTCTTTGCAATAACGCTCTGCTGCAGGACAAAAATAATTTTGAAACCAATCTTCAAATAAAGTTCTTATGACCCATGCTTTTTTATTTGCTCTCCATAATACAGGAAGCGTATTATTAGAGAAACCTTTAAGTGCTCTGGGATTTTCAGCGCGATAAACTAGCATAGGCTTTAGTTTGAAATCTCCTGCAGCATTTCCACCCAATAATAGTGTTAGACGGTCTTTTGAAATTTTATATCCAGGATATGTCTTTTCTTTCTCGGCAATAATTGTGCGTGTCGGTAATTTTTTCCAAAACATTCCAGTTTCGTTCACATTAAATATTTGTTCATCTTGATACCCACCTTCTTCAACAGTTTTTTTTAATTCTATAGGATAAGTTAAAGCTGCTTCCTTATTGGCACTTGCACTTTCACCAACAATGCGTACATTGTGAATTCCACACTCTTTTTTGAAACGAAAAATCCAGCCATGACTTGCAGTAAAAGTTTTATTAATTTCGCCACTATCTTTGTCTTTTAATTCCTCAAAAAGACTTAAAGCTTTTGCTTGAATTTCTATTTGACTTAGTGGAATTCTCTTTTGATTTAAATCTTCAATCCAAATGCCCAATAAACGTTCCATATTAATCATTCGAGAGGTCCTGTGTTTAGAGACAAGTGATTTTGATAAATAAGATGCTGTAGCAATTCCTTGGGATTTATGCTGATCTTTATTTTTAATTATTAGCCGAATTGATGATTCGTTGATACCTTTATCTCTGCTAATTTTTGCGAAAGATGCACCGTCATCATGAAGCTTAATTATGTTTAACTTTTGTTCTAATGTCAACCACTTGCGCTTAGCAGACGTATCTTTATTTTCCTCTTTTCTTTTCGTGCTCATGATTACAATAAAAATTTGATAATTACAAAAATTTAATTAATTCAACTTAATTAGGCTAGAGCTGGTTGATATAAAATTTATTGATATAAAATTATAATTTTATAAATTTTACCTGGCTTTATTGTAACATACATTTTTCGCATAATATTAGTTACTAAACAGTAATTTAAGTAAATATATTTTAATCGGAGTTTCACTCTGCAAATTGCGAATAAGCCTTATCAATTGCGTATTATGTAAAGCATCCAATTAATATTTTATTTATTCTTAATTACATTTTCTAATATTATAAACTTACACTTTTTGTGACTTTATTATGTTTCGTGAATTGTAAGCCCATTTGTATTAAGAAATTTATATTTTAAATGGCTTGTTGATACGTTTTTGCGCTTTTTATTGATAAAAAATTATAAATTTTAATTTTTTCCCTCCCAAAAAAAGCACTATTGAAACCGCACTAAGCGAGGTATTGCTGTATTGTTATAAACCGTGATATAGATTTATTATATCGGTTGAAAAATAGAAATGATAAATGCAATATAAAAGATTCTATATTTATTATAGAAATAATAAATTTTTATACGGTAAAAATTTCTCAGAGAAACAAAATGAAGAAGTTGAAAGTTTCCACAATGATCCAGAATCTTTATTGGAATCTTTTATTAATAAAGAAGATAATATTATCTTGTATAAAATTGATGATGTCAATGACGATTTGTTAACGGTGATCATTAAATGTTTGAGCAGAAAAAATCTAATGGTATTTTGGATATGATTCATGTTTATTTTTATGAAATACGTACTATGAATTTGGCAAATTTAGAATCATTTCTACATTTTATGGGTCTTATAATACAATCTTGTAATTATGCTGATAGTAACATGCCCAAACCATTTGCTACAATTTGCGACTGTTCTGACATTGTCGAAAACGTTATCAATTTAATTATGACCTGTAAAAAATCGAAAACACCAAATGCACGAGAAAACTTTGTAGTTAAACGGTGCATATGGCTCATGAGCAAATGGGTAAGCGATGATCAAAATTTTCTTTGAAATTCACCACATAGAATTATTTCTGGTTCAAATTATTGCACTCTTCCTTTGGATTAATTGTTAGGCTAGAAGTTGGACTGCTCATTTGAACATGTAGTCGGTGCGTTTGAAAAATCCCACGTCCTTTATTGATGCTCAAATGATGCACGACGCGTTCTTAAATTCTTAAATTTCTATAATTGGGTCATTATTGGATATGACATCTTTATCAGATACCCACAGTTTGCTTAATGAAATTCTCATCAAACTATTGAAAAATACCAATATGTGGAATATTATTGAACTAGTCAAGAGTTGTGCAAATTCTATTTATAATATATGGAATGGAACAAATTTATTGATTGTAACAAACAAAATGGATGATAAAGATAATCCAGTTCAAATATTGGAAACCCAAATGCTGATGAACAACTCTAGTCAAACTCCCAATCTTTAATTGTTGAATAAAGAATTGATTATTGAAAGTCAAATAGAAAATATTACTGAAACACTGTCTAATGACGAACTTTTTGATGTGAAACTTGATCAAATTGACACTGAATTAAAATTAAAATAATTTATCAAGGTCATTCGAATTTTCCTCAAGATCATTGGATGACTCATCATGTTTTTCAAGGTCATTTAAAATTTCTCAAGGTCATATAATTTTTTTAAAAATTTAATTTAAATTTACTACTTATTTTTATAAGTAGTATTTTAATTATTAATATTTTTTTTAAAAAATTTTTAAAAATTTTTATTCTATTACTTAATATTATTATTATTATTACAAGTTAATATTATTATTATTTCTATTATTATTAATATTTTTATTATTGTTATTTTTCTATTATTATTACTAAAATTATTATTATTACATGATTTTATTATTATTATTTGTATTATTATTTTATATAAAATAAAATAAATTTTCAACAAAGTATGGAATGCAAAAGTTATAAAATTATTTCAATATTGAATAGAAAAATGAATATGTGTGTATGTATATAATTTAATTAAAAATATTTTGTACATGTGAGGTATCATTTACATGGTTTTCAATATTTTTTTCGAAGATTTACTACAGTAGAACCTCGTTATAACCGACCCCGTTATAACGAACTTCGGTTATAACGGACAAAAAAAATCGCATAAATATATTAATTAAAATTTTCTTATTTTGACTTAATCTCTTAACAAATCCGTTCAATGCATTACAAATGATATTTATTTCTATCAATTAAACAATATTGATTGTATTTTTAAGTGAATAGCCTTCATATAAAATAGTGGCCTGTTTTAAGAATAAGAAATAAAACCCTATTTTTTTACATTAGATTATTTTATACATTGCGGTATATTTTTTTTAGTGCAATTAAAGAATCTTTTATTTATACTAATAGTTTGCTGTTCCTTAACCGTCAAAATGGATAAACGAAAAAGAACAATGCTCAGTATCAACCAAAAATTAGAAATAATTAACAAATTAGCATCAGGTGTTCCTGTTTCTCGCATATGTGAACAGTATGATATAAAGAAGCAAACTGTATCAGATATAAAGAAAAATGCCGAGAGAATAAATAAATTTGCACTACTCTGTGATGTAGGGAATATGAACAATGAACGTAAAAAAATGAGATTTGCAAAAAATGCATTGCTCGAAGAGGCGTTAATGAAGTGGTACATTCAACAACGCTCCTGTGGAATTCCAGTAAGAGCTCTTGAGCTAAAAACTTCAGTAATCAAGTTAGGAAAGTATATGAATATAAATATTAAAGCAAGTGATGGATGGTTGTGGCGCTTCCGAAAAAGACACGGAATATCAAACAAACGGATTTATGGCGATGCAATGAGTTGTGCAGTGGAAGAAATTGAACCATTCAGACAAATGTTTAAAGATTTTATGACTGCTAGAAACTTCTCAAAGTTTCAGATTTATAATGCTGACGAGACTGGTCTACTCTGGCGCACTTTACCTGAGAATACTCAAGCTTATAATTTCGATAAAAATACACCAGGAAGAAAAAGTTGTAAGGATAGAATTTCAGCGTTGCTTTGTGCAAACGCAGATGGCAGCCATAGATTAACCCCTGTGATTGTTGGCAAATCTTGCGAACCTCGGGTTTTAAAAGATGTTATGCATTCTTTGCCGGTAGTATATTACAATTCTAAAAAAGCATGGTTTACTTCAGAAATTTTCAAAAATTGGTTTTTTAATCATTTTGTTCCAGATGTTATAAAATTTCAACATGAAAAGCTTGGAATTTTTCCTGCAGAAGCTACTGGTATTTTGTTGTTAGATAATTGTCCTGTGCATCCGTCAGAAAGTATCTTAAGAACACCAGATGGCAAATTTACTTGCATGTTCTTGCCAAAAAATACAACAGCTCTCATTCAACCAATGGATCAAGGAATTATATTAGCAACAAAACGAATCTATCGCAAGAAGTTTTTAGATGAAGTGATGGTTGTGTGCTTGAATCAAAAAGAGGAAGAAGATACAAGAGGTCAACGCACAGTACAAAATTTGAAAAATTACAATATTAAATCTGCAATTTTTAATTTTGCCAGTGCGTGGAAAGAAGTGAAAGAGCTGACACTAACAAACGGTTGGAAAAATCTTTTTAATGGAATTGATGAAGATATTGTTCTTGATGGTTTTGAAGTTCGTGACTTTTATGAGGTGACTTTTATGAATAAATTAGAAATTTTACTAAAAAATACATACATAAAAAATTTGGAAAATATTCGAAAAATTAATTAAAATACACACAAAAATAATTAACTTGATTATATCATTATGTAATCAAGATAATCCGAAAATAATCTGTAAATAAACTCCCCCTCCCCCTATTTTATTATGCAATTGTTTAGGTTCCAGTGTGCTACTAACTACCTACTGGAATCTGCAGTTTTGTTTAACCATTCATACAAAGACTTTCCTGAAGTCAATTCCAAATCAGTCAGGAAAGCAAGCAGATAAAAACTATAAATTTTACAACAAAAGACGTGTGTAGCACACATAACACACTATTTCAAATATCTGATCAAGACAAATTATAAAGAATTAAACTTTACATATTGTTGGGGTTGTCGGTGAATTTAAATAGGATGTATTGTCAATCTGACTCCAAGCGTGCTTTTAAAAACAGCAATGAACTCCAAACGTTATAAACTTTATTGGTTAAAACACTTTATCTCCACTTTAACATGACACAAAGAATTATCTGTTACAGTCACGACTTGGTGTTTATTACGACCCTTCGGGAAGAATGGCACTTTTCAGATCAATTGAATTTCACAATCACTTGACTACTGTGACAGGTTTCTGAGATCGGTAACTCTGATTTAGTTGCTTTGCTTTGGCTTCGTTTAATTTCTGTTTCAAATTTCTTTTTTCCTTGATTTCAACTGTAAGTTTTCTCCAAATTTTTCTATAGTGCCTCTCTTCAATAATTTTCTCTCCTTTCCAATTATTCGTTGAATTCTGTCCCATTTCTCTCTAATCTCTTTTTGTCTCTTTTCTGTCCAATTGCGTTCCCTTTTTATACTCCGTTAATCAATAACACTTACTGATGTCAAACAGAATTTCGAATATCTTTTACCGCTATTCCCTTTGGGCCTCTATAATCACTGACAGCTGTCCAGATAAATAATTTTTTAGAGGTGCCCTTTCCCGGATTTCCAAACAACATTCCTTCCCTTATCTTGAAAGGGCTTTCGAGATAACATGCAAATTTTGCTTTTGTTTTCCTAAATTTGCACTTGTTAATTATAAATGACCTTCTTTTATTAAATTGTCTGTTTTTATTTATTTTCTCTTATTCCTTTCTCGTTATTTGACATTTATTTTTCATTCCCTTTTTATTAAACTCTAGAACCACATATTAATCACCTATCATTGTTTCCCCAAATCATTTTACATGTTTATTAATTATTTTACTCTATTATTTAGGTATCCTCAAGAATATACTTTATTACAGCAGAAACTCTATAAAAATTAGTTAAATAGGTAAAAAGTGAAAATTTTATAACAAACCATAACAAATCAACTCATTATTTCAATTTTCGAATCCAGTAATCTTATAGAGAATTAAATTTTAGTTACACTTTATTACAACAATTATTCCATAACAGTATGGAAATTATGTAAAAGTACCAATAATACAACAACACACGTGTGTAGCACACACACTACAGCACTTTACATTTATAACGCTTTTATATATAACACTTTTACATTAGGGTAATCATAGTTTTTTGACAAAACTCAGGATTTTCGTGATATGTTTTATTAGGCTTATAATGCATACACACGCACAGGCACGATTTTGAAATAAATTACTATAATCGCAAAATAAATCAAATAAATATAAAATATTAAGAAGATAAGAAGGAATAAAGCGAATTAAATTAAAAATAATGAAAAATATCTTTGTTTCAGCATGAGAATGATACATATTAAATTAAGTGTGAAAAAATTCTCAACGATTTATTAAGAATACAAATGTCTTTTATATAAGACGAAGTTGATTTTATACTTACGTCACAGACTAGTACTGTCGGAACACTGTGTATGCAAAATACGCAAATGCAGAAATTACATAATCTCTATTGAGAAATCATAGCTGTTTGACCTCTGAAAACTATGACACAGCAAACAGAAAAAAATTAAGATTAAAATAGACTAGAGGCAAAGTAAATAAATGAAAATTCGTTGAAATGTAGAATAGAAGCAATGTTTAATTGTTGATGCAAATAATGGAAATGGATTGATTGAAGAAAGCAGATAATAACACTTAGCAGAATTAAATTATGCAGCTTCGGGTATATGTACAACAAAGATCACTATAAAAAAGATTTTACTTTAAACACAACCGAATTGTTTGACAATGAAAGCATAAAATAAGGATTAAATTATACTCAGATTGTCGAACAAGCTTGCATTTGTATAGAATATGATAAAACGGTGCTTAAGACCAAAACAACAAATTATTCTAATGTTGGTGTATAAGAAAACCTAAAACTATAATTCACCATGGTAATCTACCGTGGTTGCCTTCCCTTTTCTGTATCGATAGGGTTGAGTATTTCCACATGGCACACCCACACAATTGCACACTTTACTTTCACACGTCCATGAGCGGACTCGTGTTGGTACTGCATGTGATAGCCGAAAACTATTGAAGCAGGTGAGCACTACTTTCCACTACTACTCCTTGAATAAATTTCGTTTCGGGTTCCGGATCGCCGTTAGAAGAACTTACGTCATCCATCCATATCAACGAGGTCGTGTCCCTTGACATTACCCATTTTAGAATATTGAAGGGGCATGTAAGATTTTTGTTTAACCGAATACCCTTATAGTTTTCAATTGTTAGCCTAACACGTTTGGTTGAACTTTATCAATCATCGTATAATTAAATCGCATTCGTCGGCAATCCTGAGAGTGTTATTTGATTGAAAATTGACTACAATAAATGTGGCTTTAATATTTTGTCGTATACTTATTAAATTCTACTTGTAAAAGAATTTATTTTGCCTTAATTTATTTATTTATCTGTTGAATTCATAACGATATTACGACTTTTAGAAAAAACTTGTTGTCATAAACACTGAGGATTAACGTCACGTAGCTTGGCTAACGAGGCTCAGGGAACAATTATGCTGTTATGATTTTATATAGTGATTAGTTTTTATTCGAGAAGAACATCCTTAAAAAATTTCTGTCTGTTGTATGGCTCTTATCATGGCTTTCTTCCACTGGTCAATTGTGCCCTAATTTTATCAACTCAGACTTATCGAAAGTTGTACTTCACCTGAAATCTAACTACTTCTTATAAGTGTCTATTTCAGCCTACCCTTATGCTCTATTCTCGCTTTACTCTTTCACAATCATTAACTTCTTAACAAATTTAGTATTTGACCGAAGATAAAATCTTGATCCCTCTAGATTGTTAAACAATTTGATTTATCGGTATGAAAATGATATCTCAAGATTGTCTTATTCGTCTTACCCCTAGCTACCCTCTAAAACGATCATTTTATGACGAGATTTAAAAACAAAATTTTCCTAAATAATGTATGAAGATCATGACTTACTCTATATTCACACTTCGAAATGATTTTACCTGTCCGCTCCGACCGACGTCGCCATCAGTCACTGTGGGATTTATAACGACGCCCTGCGGGTGGAGACCTGGGCCTTTCAACCAAAATTCGTCGCGGACAGCCGAGTCATTAGAAGTAGCGCGATCAGCTGCCAGAACTAGCAAAAATTAACTCGCCAATAGGATCATCAGTTTGCCTTCCTAAAACTCTACTGCGACACATGATAGTTTAGGAGGACTTGTCAGTGGTACCAAAAGATACCACGACTATCCAGAATAGCTTTCAATAGTTAAAAACAATTTGTTACACAGTAAAATTATATTAATATAACAACTTAACATGATATAAAAATTAAACAAACAAATCCTTACTCGTAGATCAAAATAGAATTTTGTTAAGTTCAGGTAAAAAAATTTGGTGAGGTTAAAAATTATGAAATTGACTACTGTTTATATAGTTTAAGTATAAAGCGGTTATTCTATCTGATGCTGTGAGCTTTTTTTCGATTTTATTAATTTTGCTTTAATTACTTTTGTGTTAATTATTTTTGTTATATATTATTGGTGTTTTTATTTTTAATATCTGCTTGTGGTGCATGTGTACATCAGCCATTTTCACGATTTTACATTTTGTTTTAATCAGACAATTATTATTTTGTTTTGATTTTAAACCCAACACAAAGGCAACAAATGCATAGCAATGTATATCCGGTACTTTCCGGTTATCTCAATTTTAAAAATCTTTGTTATTAATCAATACTAGTAAATTTGACATCGTAGTTTTATTCCCTTTATGCAAATTAAAATAGATTGTAGGAAAATCTTATGTCAAGTTTTTTTAACTCGAAAATCTTTAACGATTTTAAGTTGTTTTTTCTAATGTAGTTTCTAATAAATGTTTTATTTCTATTTTTCAATAATTAAAACTTTGAGAAGCTCCTAGAATTTTTTGTAGTTCTGCATCATTTTTTTTTCAATATCGATAAGTTCATAGTGAAGTCATTTAAATCATAAGTCAATGTACACCAGCTGAAACATATCGTGTTCAGTCAAAACACTTACCAGTGTTGATTGTCTGAATGCACGGCTTACAGCGGTACGCACACCAACCAAAATAAGACTGAAAATTAAGACTGAACAAATAAGATTGAAAATTAAGTTTATAATTTGTCAGAACACATCAGTATATATACCTATAATTTGGCCTTAACTTTGCTTGTTATTTTTATTGCGATAAAACAAATATGACCTTGAAATTATTTGTGTTATCTAAATTTAATTTTTATTAATTTTTTAATTTAATTTAACATTTATTTCTTAAATTTTTTAATTATATTTATTCAGTCAAAAATATTTTTACTCCTTTAATTCATAAATTTTTTTACTTTTATATAATTTGTCGTTTTCGGTCAAATTTTCTTGTTATGTTATTTTTTGTGTAAATTTCTTGCGGTTCTTGCTGCATTTTGTATTTATTTTACTTTTATGTTTTTTGATTTTATATTTATTTATATTCTCTCAAATTTTAGAGTGTTTAGTTTGGTGGGTTATAGGGTTTCGATGTTTGTTTTAAACGTTCTTGTGTTTACCCCGGTAACGCCGTATAAATATTTTTCTAATTACCACTTGGCACCCGTTGCTAGGCAACGTTGGAAATGTGTTCGAGTGGGTGGATTGTCCGCAAAAAGTGAGCGTTATTACTAATGCTGTAACTGCTCGGACAATCCCTGGATCCAACGAGCTGTCGATGGAAGACTTATGCTCGCTTTGAAAGTCCCTTGTGTGTGATAGCTACTAGGATTAGAGTTCATTAGAAGAAAATCTGATAATGTCGTACTGGAAGATAAGGAGACTACTACTCGTGGGAGTAAGGGTATTCGTATGTTGACTGCGAGGTTTTCAAGGTTTATCAAGTTTTAAATCATCGCCTTGAACAAACAACAGGAAATTATAATTCACAAACAACCTTAAGTTGAGTTTTATTTGATAACCGAGCGGCTCTGGGTCTGGCTCGTTCTTTTCGCCCCGGCCTATAGCTGTTGGATTTTGTTGTGATTGGGGTTACGGCTGGTGTTGGATTAGTCACTGACTCACGATAGGCCAACTGAGATGGTGCGAAAACAAGAGGGTAGGTTACGGCCGCCCCTTCCTGACTGGCGGACAAGGCAACCTCCAACCCCCTTATCTGTATTCGAAGGTTTTGGTTCATTTGTCTCTCATCGGCCCACCCTTTTTGAGCAGCAGTGAGCCGTTGGCGTAGTGTTTTGATTTTAGTCGGGTCCACCCAGGTGGTTTTTGTTTGGTGGATTTCTCGGGTTAGCTGAAGGATTTGTTCGTGTAGAGATTTGTTAGTCTGCTGGGTACGGGCCAGTTCCATTCGTAGCAGTTGTAGGGAGTCCATTACTATAATTAATAATATTCGAATTAATAGATGCTGACTCGGAATTGTTTAATATGCATGTCTTCAAACTTAAGAAAATTTTCTATTGTAATAATCAAACAATCAAAAAATGGTCGTACAAGAGAACAAACTATTTATTAACAGAAATTCTAACTACATCGGGGATGATCGATCAGTCTAGAAGGTCTTCACCATAGAACGACGGTTCAGGAGTCTGTGAACCCCCTCTCCACCCATTCCTCCGGAGAGCAGTTGGATATTATCATCACGGGTCGCTTTGTGTTACGAACCCGAGTGATTTTAGGCCGGTTGGGGTCTTCCTGGTGGTTGAGTGGAACCTTGTATTGAGGTGGGTGGCGGTAGCTATTGGCGATTCGACCGGCTAAGAGGTCCTCCTCAACGTTCGCCAAGTATTGGCGGGCCCTAATCACCTGTAGGTCCACTTGCCGCTGGTGGTTCTCGAGACGACCGAGGAGATGGCGGGCCTGTTTGCGGATCTCCCAGGCCGGACTCCACTCCTCCTATTGTTGGTCAGCCAGCCATGGGTTGTGGTCACTCTCCATTGATCGTCCGGTGAGTTGTTGAGGCTCCGGTCGGGAAAACTCGGGACATCTCTCCTGTCGGAATTGTTCCCATGCCCATCTCCACCGATCGGCGACAGAGGTGGGGACACACATCAACGGTCCTGATTTTTCTAAATGTTAACACAATCATAAACGTCCTCAACTCATAATTAACATAGGTATCGGTACGATTCTATTTAGCCTATTACTTGACAATTAGATTTTCTGCGATACACAAAAGTAGGACCAAAGGGCACACATTAAGCTGATCTTTAAAGCGTGAATATCCTTATGATATGGCATTATCTAAGGGGCATTGAAACGGCAAGTTTGATATTTGTAAAATGTAAACGAAAAAAAAATTAAAATTAAATTAAAAAAAATAAATTTGATTCGTGTTAATCGTTAGACTGATAAAATTAAAAAATATTATTAATGCTCCTTGTTTAAACCTATCGTTGCTTTAATTATGATTGTTTGATATCAATCAGTAAAAGAAAAATAAAGATTTTAATATGGGAGTCAATTTAGTAGATCTGCACGGCTTCCCTCTACGAAACTCTTGATCAAATTATTTATCGGAAATGCGGGAGGATCTTTAGGTAAGATTTATTAATTCAATTTTTGTACTTTGTCGATAAGCAAACTAGCGTGATTATTTCTATTCCTAAACTTACTTTCGAAATATCCATAAAAATTTCTCCTGCCTAGCTACCATTGATTCTTTTGACTGAATAAAATTAAGATAATAGAAAAATGATTTAGTAAATGAATACGATCGTCCTGGGCATGTGTAAGCGATAAGTCTGTGGATTAGTAAGTCTCAGGGACAAATCTCCAAATCCTCATTCTTCCACATCCACTCCTCTTTTAGCATCAACAAAATTAAGGATGATGAATAAAAATGAACTTATGAGAAATAGAAAACGTCCTATCGGAAAAACCGTAGAAAGAAATTTCATACCATAATTATCAATTTTATAACTTATTCTACTATTTCATATTTTTCAACTTTAATTATGAGCCGTTCATTTTTAATGTTATTCAATTTTTTTAATCAGAAAATTTTTCTCGTTTGTTAGTGATGATAGGGAATTTTCTAGGGAATTATGATCAGAAAGCATTTTGTTAACATAATTTATTATTTATAAAAGTCGAATGGCCGTGTTGATCACATAGACATCTAAACTATACGTATACTTATAAGTAGTGATACAAAAATCTTGGTTTTAAATTAGCTTCGTGAAATCCATGGGAATGTTCGTAAAAATCTTTTGGAATTTATAGTGTTTATTTATTTCTAAGAATAGAGTTAAATATAAATATATTTTGATTAACAGAAAAAATTGTAATTATTCGAAACTATTAATAAGATATAAAACCTAAAATTTAAAATGTATCTAAACAAGGTTATTTTATTGAAAAATGTGAAAAAAAATTGCCTATTCTATTTATGCGGTCACTATTACGTGATCATTTGAAAATGAAATTCGGAACTTACTCCCAGTTTGAGGGTCGGGGTTCGAGGTTGCTTCCCTGCGGGTCCTCTGGTTGGCTATATCTCCGATATCTGGCTGCTTGTTCCGTAATGAAAAACAAAAGTCACGTTTAACAGCTGCGCTCATTTATATCTTTATGCATGGAGTTTCAACGGGTGTGTGCACACGCGCCGCACACTGATTGGTGAGGAATATGAACATTTATAGGAAGAGAGTTTTTGTGGAAACAATATCCTTAAATATTAATAGTGGGTCATTTTACCTTTCTATTTATTTACACAGTCTGTTATATTGATTTTTAGTTGAGTTAACCGAAGAAATTGGATCGTGGTTTTAATTGGTGACGTGTCCGAATGTGTGTGGATTTATGGATTTCCAGGAAAATTTTAGTAATCTCAATCAACAACGTTCAAACATTCTGGGTAGACGACGGACAAATTTGTTTTAATCAGTTTTATGGAATAATTGTAGTTGCCTAACTACATTACCGGTTGACTTTTCCGTGAATCAGCTACTCGTGGATGCCTATCATTGGAGTTATATGGCTGCGAATTTCGATTTACTGGTTAATGATAGTTGGGCGAGACAAAATTTGGTAAGATTTTACTCAAGTGGGTAATCAGTTCAAGTTGAACTTGAATTCTTTTCCTTTAGGGTGGATGTTGACGTTGACTAATGTCACTCATTAATTATCGTTGAATTTCGCTGATATTCCCCGAGTCGCATGACATTTAGGCGCATTTTTTTCTTGTGATAATTACCAACTAAGTTAAAACCGTAGCATTGGCTCCCGTGATCAGGTAATATTAAAAGTTTACAACCCATGATTGTCATTGATTAGGCATCGGAAAAGTTTGTTCCACGTGGCAAATGCTTTTACCTTACGATGATTATGGTATCCTCCTCAAATCTACTCGGTTGTATTTTCATGAGGCAATCTGGCTTGTTGGGATTCGCTACTTATCTATTTAATTATTATGTTGGAGTTATTTTGACGCCGTTGTTATTAGTTAATTATACTTTTCTTGTTACTTATGATATTGCTTTAGATTTATTATGTTTGGAATAGTTTATTTATTTGGGAAATCTCTAAATTACAGCTATGGGTAAGTTACATTTGGGTGTTATACTTCATTAATGGGTTATTTTACTGGGAACCTTATCCAATGTAAGATTATTGGGATGCGTATTTATAATTCAGAAATTTGCTACAAAAGTATTTCTATAACGTACGAAGTTAAATTTTACATTTAATTCTCTAGGGATTTTCTAATCACTGTTTTCCATGAATTTTAATTTTTACTTTTATTTAAGACGTAATTTCCCTCGTCACCATCCCTTTTACTTGGCCTTAGGTGCCTTGTGTTTACGTTATAATTAATGAGTGCCCACTGGACTACTCGGTGTGGTGATTTTGAGCCGTGTGTAGAGTAATTTAGGTCGATTTTAAAAAAGTCGAGAAACGAGGAGGTAACCAAAAGACTACTTCCCTATTTCTCCCCTCTTCTATACGGAATAATATTGACGTTCCGATTCCTGCGTTCCGCACGCCGGGTCTTCACGGGCACAGATCATCGGCGATATTCCACGCACTTACACGAATCTGAATAATGTGTAGGATTTTACTGACTTGTGATGTGTTTTGTCTGTGGGCCGGAAAAATTTCGACAAAAATAATTAATGAAAACAAAATGATTTTATGCTTTATAAAATTTTTATTAATAATAAAACAATATAACAAATTACTTGCCCATAATAGAAAGCATACAAAAATACTACTCTCCCCACGCCGACATCCAAGCAGAGCTCTACCGAGGTTGCGAGGACGCGACGTGGAGAGAGTTCCCAATTAAAACTCTCACTCACCTAAAAATAGATTTTTAAAAGCTGTTAAATGATTTCAAAAAACGATTTTAATTTATGTGAAAATGCATCGGTATATATACATATTTTTTGTCCCTAACCTTGCGTGTTCTTTTTTTTTTTTTTAGTTAAACAAATTTTGAACTTGGATTTTTCTAGTGTATTCTAATCTTAATTTTTATTATTTTTAAATTTTATTTGACAATTTTTCTTTAGATTTTTTAATTGAATTATTTCTAATTCAAATTATTTGATTTTTATTTTCATGAAATTTGGTATTTTAATAAATTGTCAAATTTTGGTAAAAATCATTGGGTTTTCGTGTTATGTTTATATTTAATTCGTGCGGATCTTGGTGCATTTTGTTATTATTTTATATTTTATTATCTTTTTCTCATATTTGATAGGGTTTAGTTGATGTTTTAATAGGTTTGAATTTAAATTTGCATGTGTGTTACCGATTCATTTAAACATTTACAAGGCCGTTTTTGTGTTCTGGCCCAACAAGTTGATGTTTTATTTTTGGTTATCTTGGTACTGGGTTTTCGTGCTGTATTACTGATATATTTAAACAATTTTCAAGGCCGTTTGTGTTCTGGCCCAACAGTTGTAACGCTAAATGCTTGTGCGCATTATTGTACGAAACTATTTCACCATTGTTTATTTCCTAAATTGGATTAAAAAGATTTTTAAAATTGTTCATTTTTTAATGAGGTCGAGATAACCAGAAAGTTCCTTAAATTCTTTTTGTCTTAGAACCTGAATGAATTACCTACTGTTGATTTTGTAACAGATCTCACCTCATCATTTGTACTATAGGTTAAACACAAGAACGTAACAAGGCAATATTGCGCCTTGTGTGGTTCATATATATCTGGCGCCCCCAACACGTGAATTCAAAACATCTTACAATAATAATTATAATGTTCATGTTAAGATTGTTAACCACATATTCATTTCCAGCTATTATAATAGGGTTGCTAATTGAAAAAATGATAGGATCCTATTTTGTGGACTAACATTTAACAAAATGAAACTTTTACTTGTATCATCAGCTAGCTAATATAGTAACGAAGTTGTAACTTATTTGCCATTTTATAAATTTTTGGCAACACCCCAATTTTGCGCCCTGTGCAACTACACCGCTGCACTGATTAAACACAACGATTTGTTAACATTATAAAGTACCTAAGCGTTTCGATATCGAGGAATATTGAACCTGTCATTGCGAATTAATTATTTAAACCACCTTTTAGTGTGTCAATAAACCAGTGTGATGCCTTTAAAAAGTTATTCAGTAAACAAATTTTAATACATCCAAGGTATCAAATCGAAACAATCTAATTTTGCCAAATTCAACATCAAGCAAACTTTTATAAAATGCATCACTTTACAATGAAAAATCAACATTTCAAAATTTGCTTAAATAATTAAATTTGTCAAGCAAATAACTGATCAAAAAACAGATGAAATCAAAGTTAACGAAATTCATCAAAAGGAATCCTGAATATAAAGCATTTTAATTAACCTAAATCATTTAATTTCTAAATTCAAAAATAATTCAGTAAGCTGTTATAGCAAAATCACTTAATATTTTAATGATACAATATGGAAATTTTAATATACAATGACCTTGAATATTTATAATTTCATTTAAATTTGATTAAATGAAATATAATTAGAAAAACTAAAATCAGATGTCAAATAATTCATAAAAAGCCATAAATACTATTTCTTTATTTCTAGAAATTTTTAATAACAAATAATTTTGGAAAGTTAAAAAAATAATCTTTATAAATAACATCTATGTACAAAGCTTAAATTCAAATTTTTAATATTATCGTTTACCATTCATGATTAGAAATTTACATTTAAACACTTTACCCCATTAAGTTTAAATATCAAAGATAAAACGATATAAAAACAATAAGTTTCTAATATCCAGATAATTCTTGAATTTCATTAAAAGAATTGTCATTTACCTGAAATAAAATGAATGAAAAATAGATTTCATAATATACAAATATTTTTATTTATTCTTATTTCTAACCAATTCATTCTCTTCATCACTGTCTGATATTTCAATAATTTCAAAAAATGGAGGCTTTGGGGTTTCATTTTGAATATCTGAAATTTCCGTTTTGGGTAAATTTTCCTGAATCTGTTTAATTTTAGTTGGTCTTCCTGGTTGAGATGATTTGACCTTTTTCGGTTTTGAAACTTGATAATATTTTAAAAATCTCAAATCTTTCTTTGTAATTATATTCGATTTATCAGTATCAAATGCAACATCAATTTCAATTTGTTTCGGGCATTCATCATCATCTTCAATCTCAATATTCATGTCAGACATAGTATTGATCAAATGATCAATTAGCACTGTTGGACAATTGAAAGTTTGTTTTATAAAATAATAAGATGAAAACGAAAGTTTAGATTGCTGTAGAGATATGTTATTATCAAGTTTCTTGTTATTTTCATCAATTAAAAATTCATCAGTATTATTACTAAAAGAATCATCTACAATGGGTAATTGTTTATCATATCTGTTATCTTCGAGATATTCAATTTGTGATTTATAAAATACTTCAACATTACATAAAACTGCAGATATACTTTTTTCATTCAACAGCTGACCAACTGATGATGAAAAAGAATCAGGATACATAACTTCATCGTCTGATTCTTCGACATCATCAGTCAAATCAATAACGGGTGCTAAAAGTAATTAAACCCGATATTGAAAACTATAAAGACTTACAGACATTTATTTGATTAAAATAAAGAGCTTCAAATACATTTCTATCCGTCATAACTGAAAAATATTAACAAGAGATTTCAATTAAAATCAAAATGTATCATGCAAAATAATAAAACATAAAATTATAAACAAATTAAATTTGCTGCTTTATTTCATTTTTTCGCACAAAAGTAGTTTAAACAAACAACCGAACATTGTTGATTTATAATTAATTCATATTATAATCAAAAAATAATTTCTATGAATAATTAAAAATATATTGGTGTAAAATCACTAAATTAATTCACTTCAATTATGTCTTATTGTCAATCATTTTGTTTAAATATATTAAAATGTTTAACCTTTTAAAGTGAATTTTTAATTTGTTAACAAGGAATTGTTTATTGAATTGTTAATTATAAGATGCAATCTAAAAGTTTACTCAACAGTGGAACTTTATTTTCGAAGAAAATCGTTATATATATATTTTTGTTAATTTACTTAATGCTTTTTGTTTCTTTAAAAATAACCTAAACGTGCTATAACATTTAACTCGAAAATTATAATTTTATTATATTAATTTTTACTAAAATATATTTCCTAATCCTTTAACATCTATTTTAAAACTTTAATTTAAATCATAAAATCATGATTTATTAACTGAAATTTCTCAAGTTATAAATTATTTAACTTAACAATAGATGAAAAATTACCAATCTTCTATGAAACTTTTTAAAAATACTTCTAAATGTTATTGTAAATGAACAGTTTAAACAAACTTTAGTCCATTGTTAAATAAATCTTAAAATAAATAAATTCATTTGATATTTAATTTACAATTTATTACTTTTTGAATCATATTTACACTTAGTATATTCAATTGAGATCGATTCCAATGCAATTTAGTTTGATATATTTTAGAAATATGAAAACTGTTTCTTATAAATAAATTGTACTACCTGCGTCATTGTCCACATTTTTCAAATTTCCATTTCATATTAACATTCCTACAATAGTTGGCAAAATTTTGTCATTAAAATATAAATAGCTTCATAATTTTTTTGAAAAAAACAATCAAATTTTATTTTTAGGAATTCTCGAAAAGATTAGAATAATAGTTATTAATAAAGATTACTATTTCGTTTTTGAAATTGTTGAAATCGAGATAAAAGTTGTAACAAATTGCATTATATTAACAATTGAGTTTCCTTTATCAAATAATGGGATTTAGAATTCCAATAAGGAAATCTGAGAATTAAAAATAAAGAAAATTGGAGAAATAAAATCGGCTTAAAATATTTCGAAAATTTCCAGTTGAAATTTTAAATTATCGGTACTAAACTGAATAAAAGTTTGTTTACATTGTTTATGCTTCAAATTGATAAAAATTAATTTTATTCAATTTTAATCATAAAAAGGGATCGAAAGGTATGTAATAATTTTTTTCAATTGAAATTTATTTCTATTTAATTAATATAAAATTTATGTATGTAATACTTTTTTCCCATTGAAATTTATTTCTTTATTTAATATTAAATTTAGATGAAAAGACACAAGAAAACTTAAAGAACCGAAAGGAAGCAATCGATAAGTCTACTAAAATCACCTAATTTTTGAAGAAAACAAGTCAAACGATGATTCTTTTAAATCATTAAACGAATCTGTCAATGGCAATTCATTTGAAACATTGGTTCAAGAACATGAAGATTTAGCAATTCAAAAAGATCATTTCAGTTTTACAAAATTCATTGCAAACTCGCTTTCCAAGAATGGTTTAAGTTTGTGATGAGTTCAAATTTCTGTGGACATTCAATAACCTAAATCAGGGATTGCAATCTTTTTAGTCAGAAGATCCAAAAATTACAATTTTTAAAGTTTTTAAAGAGCCACAAATTATTTTTTGCCAACAATAAATAGTACTCGCTCAAATAAAGTTTTTTTGATAAAAAAAAACTAATCTATTTATCTATATTTAAGTAGTTTTTTACACAAACTGAGCATGTTTTTAGTGAAGTGTCTCTCTAAATTTGATTTCTTATTGTGTGCGAGTTTTTTGTGGCAAACGAGACAAATCGGAAATCCATCTGAGTTGCGTATGAAAGCGAATGACTTCGCCCAATCACGACTGAATTCTCGATGCTCTTCTTCAGTTCTCTTTTTATGTAGATGCCATGCTTGGGGTTATCCTGTAATAAATAATTTTTAAAATTATTATTTAGGTAACCAAAACAGATGACCAGTTTTGCAATTTTTTACTATGTCAAAGCATACCTAAGTAAATACATACGAGAAGCTAGGCATCAAAAAACATTTTACAACGATATTTTCCAATTAAAAATACATACCTAAATTAAATAAATAATTTTCTAATAATTTAATTTTTAAAATAAATAAGAGTTCAAAAATAGGTTTTTTAAACAACAATTTATAGTACTTACACTTATATTATTATTTCAAAGCTAATTTTTAAATAATAAATGCTAAAAAAATAGATGTTGGGCCAGAACACAGACGGCCTTGTAAATGTTTAAATGAATCGGTAACACACATGCAAACATAACATGCAGATTTAAACTTAAACCTATTGAAACACCAATTAACCCTATCAAAATGCGAAAAAGAGAACAATTAAATATAAAATTATAAAACACAAAAATAAATTAAAATAATAACCAAGTGCATCAAGATCCGCACGAAATAAACACAAACATAACACGAAAACCCAACAATTTGACCGAAATTTGACAAAAATGCGAAATTTCATGAAAATGAAATAAAAATCAAATAATTTGAATTAAAAATAATTCAATTTAAAATTCAAAAGAAAAATTGTCAAATAAAATTTCAAAATAATAAAAATTAAGAATAGAATATTCTAGAAAATCCCAAGGTCAAATTTTGTTTTTACTAAATAAAAAAGAACACGCAAGGTTAGGGTCGTACAAAAGGTATATATACCGATTCATTTTTACACAATTTTAATCGGTTTTAACCAGAAGCAGTTTTTCATAAACTTGAAAGTAGTTTTCAAATCGTCTAATCAGTTTCAAACCGAAAGTGCAAACTTTAATGTGAGTGAGAGATGGTTCGATTCTCTCTCCACGTCTTGTCCTCGCAACCTCGAATGAGCTCTGCTTGGATTTCGGCGTTGGGAGAGGGAGTGATGATATGTCATATAAATGTTATGAACAATCATGATGTAACTGATAAAATATATATTAAATCAAAATAGATTTTCCTTCTTGTCGAAATTTTTCCGGCCCACAGCCGATACATACCGCAAGCTATTAAAATCTAACATACTACCGTAAATCGTGTAAGTGCGTGTATTATCGCCAATGATTTCGTGCCCGTGAAGGTTCCGGCGTGATGAACGCAGGAGCTGAAACGTCAATATCATTCCGTATAGGGGAAAAGGGTGAAGGGGAAATAGTCTTTTGGCTGTTTCGTCGGCACTCATTTCCTATAAACTCGACCTAAATATTATTTACAGCTCACGGCTCAAAATCATCACACCGAGTAGTCCAGTGGACACTCTTAAACTACTAATATCAACACAAACTTATCCTAGGATCAACTTTGGGGAAGGGCACGGGAAAAGCTAGGTCATTAAATTGTTGCTATGATCTTAATATGAATTAAAAATTAAAACTCCATTGATTAGAGATGTGTAAAAATTTAATTAATAGTTATAAGATTAAATCTGATTTAAAGGTTGGAAGTTTATTTATCCAACGTACCATAAGCCGTCCACCCTAAAGTAAATGATAGGAGTAATAATCCAAATGGTTTCTTCCCAACTTATTCCCGTTTGATACGAAGTTTTCCAAATCCAAAGGGATTTTAGTTTTAATCAAAGAGTGTTTTGCGTTCCGATTTATTATTTAACGTTAAGTTAGCGGATAAAGTATATATCGAATATTGTTGTATAATTGAAATCTATTGACCTAACCTTGTTAAATCGTAAATTTTAGAACCAAATTAATAGGAAGTTACAGACATCATGGCATCTATTATAGTTTCTGAGGTAAACATTATATTTGTTAGATCTGAAATTTAATGAAGATATTGACGAGGAATAATATTAAACATGAATCGACTAAAATACATAAATGACCCAACTAAAATTAAGCATAACTATTCGTAAATATAAATATGAGAATTAAAAACTAAAATAAGAGGTCAGGCGGAGCACATCCTTGCCCGCCTGAAGGAACACCAACGTCAGACGGTCCAACAGATACAAAGAGCCCAACGACATCTGGATGAGATCAACCGGGACATCGCGGCAGGGTTGATCCCAAGTACGGACGGGTATGCCCCCATCGTACAATATTTCGTCCAATCAGGATGGCCTCGGAGCGAACCAATCAATGGAAGCCAACAATATCGTAGCCCGCACAATTCACGGACCAGAAGAAGTGGGCGTACGTTTGAAGAACTGAACGTCCATCGCGAGCATCCATATGCTCGAGAACCCTCGCGAACCAACTATGATCGGTATTAGCGAACAATTAAGCCTGTTGTTATAATTACTTCATTTGTGTATTTAAATAAATATTTAGTTAGCTTATTTCTTATTATAGTGTTATGAATAAATGACTTAACAAAAAACGAACAGTCTAAATTATAAATCTGACGCTATAAGACATAAGTCCCATTATAAACCTAAGAACCTCCTTTTACTGGCGAAATTAACATCCTTTTATTGTAGAGATGAACTGCCACAATATCCTAAAGTACGAATTAGCCAAGGCCCAGCGGACCGTCAAAGATTTCCATCGACAAATCCTACAACTAACGGCCGAGGTTCAGTTAATAAAAAGCACTTGGGTGGAACCGAACTAGGCCAAACACCTGTACCAGAAACTAACAATCATGCAGAAGGGTTGGGCTGATGAAAAACAGATCAACCAAAGCTTGAAGACACAAATCAAGAGCTTAGAGACTCAAATGCGTGAATTGTGTGAAAAATGTTTTTTAACTATTGAATAAAAATCTGTGCATGTTGTATTTGAATAATAAAGGTTTCTGGGTGTTAACAATTTGAAATTATATAGTGGTGGGTTACAGGGTTTCGAGTCTTGCTTATCCTTCTAGTTGCCCCAGTAACGCCATACAAAAAAATACTGACTGCCACTTGGCACCCGTTGCTAGGCAACGTTGGTAATGTGTTCAAGTGGTGGATTGCCCGCAAAAATTGAGTATTATCGCTAGTACTGTAATTGCTCGGACAACCCTCGGGTTCACGAGCTGTCGATAGAAGACCTGCGCTCGCTTTTGATCATCTGGTCCCTCGTATGGAGTTTTGGAGTTCATGCTTACTAATAAGAAAAGAGTACTATCGTTTTTGACGACCTAAGGAGAGCATTTACGAATGACCATTCTATTTTAATTAATTATATGGAGAATATACAAAATTCGATTTAATCACAAATATAGTTTCAAGGAAAAGTGTATTTCGTCCGTCAAGACAATTGTTCACAACGGGTTTTTGCCCAATAGTTGTTCGGCTTTGCGGCGGGCGCGTTCTTTACGCCCCGGTCGACGACTGTTAGATGGGGCGGTTGGGAAATCTTTGACAGGTGCAGGCTCGTGAGTCTTTGTCTGGTAAGACAACTGGGACGGGGCGAAGATGAGCGGGTAAGTTACCGCTTGCCCCTCCCGACTTGCCGCCAGGGCGACTTCCAGCCCTCGAATTTGAGTCCGGAGACTTTGATTTAACTGGCGCTCTTCTGCCCAGCCCCTTTGAGCCGCTGTTAGGCGTTGGTAAACGGACTTTTGCCTGACCGGGTTTTCCCAGGTAGATTTCACTTGTTGGAACTCCTTGGTCAGCTGTAATATTTGTCCATAAAGTGTCCGATTGCGCCGCTATGCTCGGGATAGCTCCCGTTGTAATAACTGAATTGGATTCATATCTACCATAAACAAAATCAAATCTAGAGATTTATGTTACGAGTATCACATTAATTTTTAAACAAATTCGTATATACCGATGAAAACTTTACCTGGCAAAGAACTAACAATAAATTATGATTTTTATTAGCTAAGGGTTAACATCACGAGAAAACACAACTCAATAATATTGGTTCAACAACAACACATGATAGTTATTACTGTCAGGGGAATTTGCTCACTACCCACTCTTCGGGTGTGAAGCCGGAAATGGCCATCGTCGGCCTTTTAGTGCGACGTATGCTGCTTGATGAGGTCTGTTGGGGGTGCCAGTATGAATTGGCAATCCGCCCGGCCAGCAAATCCTCTTCTACATTGGCCAAATACTGGCGAGCTCGGGCCACCTGGAAATCCAAATCTCGCCGTTGAGACAACAAGTCTTCCAATTGCTGTTGAGCCTGTTGGAGTATTTCTTCTGACGGGCTCCATTGCGTAAATGAGCCTACTCCCGGATTCTCCCGGTTGAGGAATTTCGACGGCGGAAATTCCGGGTATCGCTCCTGGCGGTGCTGGGCCCAAGCCCATCTCCAGCGATCTGCGAGGGAGAGTGTAGCATTGAGAGCTGAAATTAAACATCATCATTGACTATTCATTTACGGGGAAGCCTCAGGAACGTGATTATCGATATTAATCTATTCGGAATTTTCGCTACTGGGTTTAACACGGATGGCGATTTCAGGTTATTGCAAGAAACTACTCCCCTTGAAATGTTTCGAGTATTTACTGTCATGGGTTTCATCATCTAAGATCTTGGGTGAGATGTTTCACAACCAAACCTATCATGAGTTAAAGAGAAGTCGTATTATATTGTTTGATGGGTAAGCAATCCTATCGATTAGATTTGTCTCTTACGTGCCAACTATCTCCTCGATCAATCGAGTATGTTAGTGAGTGTTAAAGTGTAATTGGTGGTTCAGTTTGTTACCGAAAAAACCCGTCTAATTTCCTCAATGGCACTCAATTACGGGACCATTCGTCCAAATTCGACGTTTTATTGCAGAGCTATCCACATTGGTGATATTGTGCACTCTACAGCCTTACGAGTGGTACATCGTGATATAAATGATTTATTGACATTAATACTAATTGAAAACGGCAAGTTATTTAATAATGTAATCGAAAAAGTTTCACCATCCAAATTCATTTATTTGTTATTGAAAGCACATGATTATAAAAGGTAAAAATGAATTACCACTATGCATGGTGACCAGCTCCGTCAGTCCTTCTCCTTCTAAGAATGCTTCCGGTCCTTTGATTTCTCCCTTTGATTGTGAATTGTTTTCCATTATTTTGGTCGAGTTGCCGGATGCTGAAATTATTGATTGTTCTAAATGAATTGGTTTGTTTATCATTAGCATTGATATTGTTTACGCTAGCCATTTCCGTTCAGTCAATAATTAGTGATGAAATTTTCGGCGATTGACAAAAATTCAATAGTTCACGATCTGGTAAGTTTTGTATATTTCATCTTAAGTTTCATGTTATCAGTTCGTTTAGAATTTTGTCAAGTATTTCTAGTGAAGAGATCTTTAAGCACGGCAGCACGACGATCGGGTCCGTGGTGCGTAGTTTAATTTGATTTAGCATTATTTTTGGTGTCATCATAGGGATTCAGGGTATATTCTCTACTCGATTATTAGAATGAGCCTCCATTGCTTATCTACGACGTTATGCGCGGTTTATCGGATGATGGGATACAGTTATTATGCAAGGAGGAATGAATTTTGGAATCTTCGAAGATTTTAGTTGTGTCATTCTATTTATTTTGATATCTAAGGAATATATTTCTCGAACTTTGGATCTCGGAATTATTAGTTTTTAAGTAACGTTTTGTTCGTCTCACTTTGAATTAATTAATAAAAATTTAATTCTGTTGATGTAATTTATCTGTAAGCTTTCCTCTATATCAACGATTCAGTTAATTCAAGGTTTCCCTCAATGACTTGGAGTTGATTTTATCTTCCAAGTAACCAATTCATTTTATTTTAATATTAAACTATTAATTAGTTGGTCAATTATTTTATTATCTAACCCATGAATTATTTTAGTGATAGTCAATTATTTTCCTTTATTAAATCCTGGAATTGGCTACTCAATAAGCTACCTCGTTTTAACTGATGATTCCATTACATGCTTTTATTTAATCGTTGTAATATTTTTACTAAAACTAAGTTGATCCGTGATTTACTTGTTGCTGCTTTAAGGCTTATCTATGATTAAAATAACTTAATCGCTTTACTCTTGCTAACTTATGACAATTTGATACAGGAATTGTTCTAATCGTAAGCAATAAATCACTTTAATTGTTACCTTATCTATAATCAGTAGTTATTTTGACTTAATTTAATTAAACCGAATCGTTGATGTAATAATTCTCTATGAAGTCCGTTAAATCATATCAATGTTTTAATTTATTTCGAAATATTAGTTCAACACAGGTATATCAATGATTTCATTTTTATTGATTCCAGTACCCTTTCCCTTTAATAGACCTTAGGCGCATATTGTGTTTATATTATATTTACTGAGTGCCCACTGGATTACTCGGTGTGATGATTTTGAGCCGTATGTAATATAACTTTAGGTCGATTTTACAGAAATGAGAAACGAGGAAGCAGCCAGAGACTTCTTCCTTATTTCTCTTTTCAGCTATAGGGATAATATTGACGTTCCGACCCCTGCGTTCCGCACGCTGAGTCTTCACGGATACATATCATTGGCGATTTTCCACGCACTTACATGCCTCTGTACTATGTAGATTTTGCTTTCTTGCGTTATGTGTCGGCTGTGGGCCGGAAAAATTTCGACAGTTTAATTCATGAAAACATATATAAAACAATTTATGAATATCAATAATTTTTATTAATTATTAACAAAAATGAACATAGTTACCCTTCATTGCCAATCCATAAAAATCGCATAAAATAGCAAGTAATAAAATAAAACATAAATGCCTCTCTCCCCACGCCGACGTCCAGCAGAGCTCTACTGAGATGCAAAGAGGTGACGTGGAAAGAGGGTTCCAACATAAATATTTCTCACCTAAAAATTAAGATTTTGAATTGTTAAATAGAATTAAACTATTTCAAAATGGTTCTACAAATGGTTTTAAAAATGGCTTTACAACGATTTTAAAATAATTTGAAAAATGGTTTTTTTTTAATGTGAAAATGGATCAGTATATATACCTATTTTTCTCGCATGTTAAATTTGATGCAGTAAAACAAAATTCGACCTTGTTATTTTCTAGTAAATTCTATTCTTTAATTTTATTATTTTTTGATTTATTTTTATAATTTTTCATCTAGAATTTTTATTGAATTCAAATTTTTTGATTTAAGTTTCCTTTTCATGAACTTTTATTAATTTTTTCAATTTCGTCGAATTTGTTGTGTTTTCTTGTTATGTTTGTGTTGGTATCGTGCGAATCTTGGTGCGTTTTGTTATTATTTTAATTTATTTTTATGTTTATTATTTTATTTTTAATTCCCTTTTTTCTCATATTTTATAGGGTTTAATTGGTGTGTTGGGCCAGCACACCAATAGCCTTGAGAATTGTTTAAATGCATCAGTAATACAGCACGAAAACCCAGCACCAAGATAACTTAAAATACAATATACAACACCAATTAAACACTTTAAAATCTGAGAGAATATAAATAAATATAAAATCAAAAACATAAAAATAAAATTAAAATAATAACAAAATGCACCAAGATTCGCACGTTACCTACACAAATATAACAAGAAAACACAACAAATTCGACGAAATTGAAAAAATTAATAAAAGTTCATTAAAATGAAATTTAAATCGAAAATTTGAATTAGTAATAATTCAATAAAAATCTTAAATAATATAATTTATATAATATAAATTATAAATTATAAATTATAAAAAAAAAAAAAAATAATAATATAAATTATAAAAATAAATCAAAAAAATAATAAAATTAACGAATAGAATTTACTAGAAAATAACAAGGTCGAATTTTGTTTTACTGCATCAAATTTCACACTCGAGAAAAATAGGTATAAATACCGATGTGTTTTCACAAATTTTCAGTCTTATTTTTCGGAGGAAAATTTCATTGCAGAGCTGTGTGGTTGGTTGTATGGCTGGTTGAGAGCCGTGCATTTAGGCAATTAACACGGGTGAGTGTTTTGCCTGAACACGATCACTCTCAACTGGTGAAATATTATTAGTTGATTTTTTCGAAGAGAATTGATGGGTAATTTTTCAATTGAATTTATGTATGACTTTTCAGATCGAATTGATGGATGATTTTGTTTATGGATAATTTTGTTTTTCCAATTGAATTTATGAATGATTTTTTGAATCAAATTTGTGGGTAATTTTTCAATTGAATTTATGGGATTTTCGAAGTAAATTTTATGGAATGGATACAATGAATTTCAAATGTATGTAGCCGATGTAACATGCTGAATAAATATTTTATATCTACAGCCTTAGTGCAGCGAAACTTTTATTCCAAATGCTATGGTAAAATATTATTTGTTATTCCTTTTCCGGCCCACAGCCAACACATAACGCAAGAAAGCAAAATCTACATAGTACAGATTCGTGTAAGTGCGTGGAAGATCGCCAATGATATGTACCCATGAAGACTCAGCGTGCGGAACGCAGGAGTTGGAACGTTAATATTATCCGTACATAGGGGAAATTGGAGGGTAAATGAGTAGTTTATTGGCTGCTCCTTCACCATCCGTTTTCTGTAAAATTGACATAAATTTTTAACAACAATCGGCTCAAAATCGCTAACACCGAGTAGTCCAGTGGGCACTCATTAACTATGAAATGAACATAAATAGATCTTAAGGACAAAAAGAGGGAATGGGTAGCGGGGAAAATTGCGAAATCGTTGCAACAGTTAAAATGGATAGCCATCGGAAAAAGATTAATCCGAACGACCAAAATCATGAAAAATAATGTTTTTAAATAAAAATTAAATAATTTAATTTGAGTTGAGGCGGAAAATATGGGCGGGACGCTGCTCAAATTTTCCGAACTAATTCAAATACATAATAATAATGGTAATAATAATAATAATCATGGTATTTGTAGTAATGATTGATAATAATTATGAGAATAATAATAGTAGTAATAATCATAGTAGTAATAACAATAAATATAATGGTAGTTATAGTAATAAAAATAATAATAAAGGTAACAGTAGCAACAATTAGTAAAGGTAATACATATTATGGCAACAATGATAATGCTAGTAATAATAATGGGAAACATTGTAGTTATAATAGGGATAAGGGTGAAAGATATAATGTGGGTGTATTTAACACAACAAAGGGTGTACAGGCCAAAGAATAATCTTCGACATGGACAACAAGGAGAAGGACTATGCGAATAGACATAACAATGAATGATATGGGAGTATAGGTTAACATTTGAAGGAGATAGGAGAATAATGGGACCTAAGAATCAAAAGCGAGCACAGGTCTTCTATCGACAGCTCGTGAACCCGAGGGTTGTCCGAGCAACTATAGTACTAGCACATGGTACTCAATTTTTGCGGACAATCCACCACTTGAACACATTACCAACGTTGCCTAGCAACGGGTGCCAAGTGGCGGTTAGTATCATTTTGTATGGCGTTACTGGGACAACTAGAAGGATAAGCAAGATTTGAAACCCTGTAACCCACCAGGTGTTTAATAGGTTTATTTAAATTGCATGTTATTTTTGCGTGTGTGTTACTGATCCATTAAAACATTCCTCAAGGCCGTTTACGTTCTGGCCCAACAATAGTTAGGCAATGATGTCACTCAGTCAGCCAGTCGTAATCACTGTTACGATTTCTTATCATCGGAAGGGGACGAAGATGACAAATCGCACATAGAACTTCTAACGGTAGTGCGTTGGACCCAGATTGAGGTCGGGCCAGAGCAGTTCCTTCGTGGTGCTCACCTTTGGCGACCTCAAAGCCCATGGTTACATTTACAACGTTGTCTAGCAACGGGTAACCACTGGGAATAAGAAAGTTAATTTTCATCTGGGGTCAAGGTTTTCAAAGACCATAACCCCACAAATAATAAAATAGGTAATTTATTGAATATATATTTTAATAAAAACACTTTCGCGGTAATACCCAACTTAGTCTTTTTTGACTATTCTAATTGACTTCAAAAAAGTAGTTAGGTTAAGTTTGGAAAAAAATATGTATAGTATATATTTTAAAAATATATTACTTATTATGTTAAATACCTTTACTTCGATTTTTTATTAATTTTATTATTATATATGTATGTGCATACATAACTTTGAGAAGATAATTCGCTTCTAACTCTTTACTCGAAACAACAAACTTTACATCACACTGGTGAAGACGTTAAATTGTCTTGCGTTGAAAGCGAATTATAGATACATCAGACGACGCTTGTCACGAGGGAGTAGTGTGGTGAAAAGCGAATACAAGTGGCTGAGAGATAGAATCGATGCCTAATCCTCGTTAATCGATTCAGAATGATTTTTAAATGTTTTTTAATAAAATAAATAATATTTGCGTATGTAACTAAATAGCCGAAACTTCACATCCAAAGAGCCGCGAGTTGCCGACCTTTGGCCTAAATGATGACATGTTGGAAATTCAGTGTGACAAGATGACATTTCAACAGACTTATATGATGAAATGATATTTTTAAAAACATTTACAAAACTAACTTTAAATCATCAAAGCCAAAGGAATTTCTTAAATCCATAATTAAAATGAATTTGGAATCAAATTTTCCAAATTTTGTAGTTGTGTTAAGAATATTTTTGACAATCGGGGATTCAGTAGCTCTATCTGAACGAACGTTTAAGCTCAAAAAAATATTAAGAATTTTTTGAGATATATAATTGCACAAGAGCGGATAAATAGATTGACAATGATGCATATTTATAACGATAATGCAAGAAACCTCAATTTTGGTGAAATAATTGATAAATTTGCAATTTCAAAAGCTCGAAAATCTTATATATAACAAAATTTACTTTTATATTGTTTTGTTACCAACTAGTTTTTATTTTTCATTAAAAAGCCCCAAAAAACAAATTTGGCCCAGGCCCTAAACCTGTCTCTCATAGGCCCTGTTTACAACACTGTATTTCGGTTGTTGTTTATTTCACAAATGGATAATAAATATAAAAATAAAATTGCTTTCTTCGAGAGATTTAAAAGTAGTACTAATATTAAACGTTAATTGATTTATAGTTTAATTTAAGATAATATATAACCTCAAAATTTACGTGTAAAAAAATTTGATGCTTTGAAACATTTTAAAAAGTTAGATAACCATAAAGAAGCAGTTTGTACGAAATGTTCAAAGGTTATAGGATGTAAAGGGTCACCCGCCACTGCCATAATTAATCATCTAAAAACACAAAACATCGCAATTACTTAATCGACTGTTGAACAAGAAATTGTAATAAAAGCGTAAAGTCAAGGATCGCACAATTTTAGATTTCATCGAAAGAAAATCATCACTAGGTGAAATACTATCTCGATACGCCGCTGAAGATGACATGTCTATTCGTGCAATCAGATGTTCAGAAGCTGTTAAAGGCTATGTTGAATATAAGAAGTTTAAGAAATCATCGAGTGAAGTCACCATCTGGAAATATATGTACAATTATTACACTTGTTTCTGATGAATAGAAACTCCTATAATAAAATGAAAAAATTAATTATGTTATATATAGATACTTGCACTTATGTGTGTGCGTGTATATAATTTTTCCAAATGAATAAATACTTATTTTATAGTAAGGAAGAAATTTGAAGAAATTTTTTTAACATACAAATATAATACATAGTAAATAATACATATGATAGATTCTAACATATGGTTAGAAGGTGGGTGATGAACAA
Source organism: Schmidtea mediterranea (assembly GCA_022537955.1). Taxonomy (NCBI): domain Eukaryota; kingdom Metazoa; phylum Platyhelminthes; order Tricladida; family Dugesiidae; genus Schmidtea; species Schmidtea mediterranea. The sequence goes on from CM039680.1 coordinate 110,489,394, forward strand.
TTTGATTATAATGACAATCTGATTTTATATTTATGATAACAATTTGATTAATTATTATGATATCTAACGATAAGTTTAGTGTATTAGGTTAATTTTATTTTTTGGCAATTGTGTGGTGTTTATTGATTGTTTATAATTTTATTTTGTTATTTATTATTTTTGATGATTTAGTGATTTAATTGTTATGATTAAATTGTTGCGCAAAAACTAATTTAAGCCCATATTTGTTGAACCAGCACGATAATGCCTGTGTGTTTTTGAGCGGGAAACCTAAATTGAAAGGAAAAAATGTAAAATTGAAAGAAAAATAAAATAATTAAAAATTAAATTAAACCATTATAAAAAAAATGTAAAAATTTAAGCGATAAATCAAAAAGAATTAAAAAATTATATTTTAAAAATAATCTTGAAAATTCCTTGTTTTACCGTATCAAAACACACACACGGAAAATCGTGGTATATAAGGCAAGGCTGGATAGACAAATTTCAGTACATGTTTCTTTTATTTTATTACATACTCTTACATATTACCTTTCAAACTCTATCGACTCATTTTATTGCTAATTTTTGTGAAATCTGCGAATTATCAAACGAAAGTAAAATTTGTTATTTTATTATTTTTATTTCTATTTTATTATTATGTTAATTCGATATTGTTATACGATTAAATTTATAGCAATTTTATTTAAATTTTCTTTTTATCATATTTTGACAGGATTTTATCATTAATTAATTAAAGTTTCATTTTAGTTTGAACCTCCATCACGAGAAATAAATTTTAAATTTCAATTTTATTACTTTATGCTACATACCATAACTCACATGCACATAAAATGAATTCTTGTTACCCCGGATCAAACTGGTGGTGAAGGCCTCGCTGGAACCGCTCAGTATTCTCCCTTTCTAAATCCTATCGCCCAACCATCGAAAGAGCAGTGTTGAGGTCCTCGGAAAGGTCTAAATATAAAGAACAAAAAATGACAATTTGAAAAATATATAGAAGAGTTGATGAATACGAATGGCACAAGTAAAAGTAAACCGAAAATTGAATTTAGGATAAATGTGAGAACGAACGAAATTACTATTTACACAAATTATGGTTGATGAGATGCACAAGTCATCTTAATTTTCTAAAAATCACGAACTGTTACTTTAAAATCTATTGAAAACGACAATACTTGATAGAAAAATTGTTTCAAAGTAAGCTTTAGGCGTATAAGTTCGCCAATTATTGCATTCGGATTACTATATTATTATTATTATTATTATTATTATTATTATTATTATTATTATTATTATTATTATTATTATTATTATTATTATTATTATTATTATTATTATTATTATTATTATTATTATTATTATTATTATTATTATTATTATTATTATTATTTTAATACTATTATTATAATTTTTATTGAATTTAATTTCATTGAAATAATTTTACATTCATTTTGAGTTTATTATTATTATTATTAGGTTCGAAATTATAAAAACTGCTTGTGTGAATATAAATCTTGATTTCTTTTATTTTATATAATTTTATCTTATTTTACTTTTCATTCTGATTTTATTATAATTATTATCATTATAAAATTACTTGAGTAAATATTAATTTTATTTTATTTTTGGGAATGTTATTACTATAACTACTTTTACCACTACTGAATATTTTATATTTGTTATTTAAAAAATTTAACTCAGTCCCTATTCCTATGATTATAATACAACTATTACCATAGTTATATTTTGTTGTGTTTTATATAGAAAGTCAGTGCTTAGGTTTGACTCCTTGGTGTCCTTCTTTAATCGATTTGATTAAACCAACACAATAAGATTTATTTCCAATTAATAAATCACAACTTTATTCACAGATTTCACAAAAATCGATTCAATTCACAATACTCTACACAATTACTCTGCACGATTTCACAAAATTCAATGCGTAGGGATACGTCTTCCAAAGGGAGATATCCCTGTCTGGTACGCAATTTGTTTGACTGGTTGATTTATCTTTAAGTTTATTACCTCCTTTATTCCGCTCTCTGAAATATTCTCTTCGACCAACTGGCAATTTTGTTAATCTGCCTTTTCTTTTTATACTCATCTTGCAAATCAAGTCACCTACAAACTAAATTGGTTTTGGCATTTTTGACATCTCTGTCCAAAACCAAATTAGTTATTTCTGGGCTCCCGGAGTTTCAATTTGTTTACAATAATTATTTTGGTGGCGGGTTTCTCTTTTATCCCGTGTTTTCTTCGTCAACTAATTTCGTTTTCTGTAATTAGAAAATTTGTTGACGTTCCGGGTTTCTCACACAGTTCGGGTTTTCTGTTGGCTCGGACTTCCCATTAGCCAATTAATTTTTAATTAATTTCTATTTTTATTAAATATTTCCTTCTGGGGACACCCAATCGATTTAATTTTATTATATTTGGATTCGTCTCGTGATTTGGCATCTGCCCATACCCGTTTCTTCCGATAAATATTTATTTTAAAATTTTAATTTGATTTTGCCTTTTTAATTATTATTTCGAATATCAATGTTTTTATTGATTTTCAATTTTTACTTTTGTGCATTTTTTTAACCCCAACATTTTAAAACTAAATATAAAATAACTGTACGAAAGTTCCTACAGTCAGGTTTTCATTATTTAAAGAAAAATAAATACAATTATAAAATTAAGACCAATTTTTTATAATATTAAAAAGAATTAACGAAAAGGTAATTTATAAATTTATTTACATCAAAAAATAACATATCACAATGAGTAAAATCACCGACTTGATAAATTCCAAAAAGGCATATAATGAAAGATTCCATATCGGATGAATTGATTCCAGTGAAATGGCAGAGAAATCTACAATTTAAATTTAAATTAATCTAAAGTAAATTAATAATGTTACCCTATTGTAAGTGTCGGTAGTTGCTAATGTTGACAGATGGGATTCAATCCTCCGGAAAATCCTAAAATATGTGGAAAAATTAAAATTAAAGAAGCTCAAAAATTCATACTTACTTTTATTATAGAAAATTGAAATCCTATAATAAGTTGCCATGGTAATAAGTGGCAAGCGAAAAAGATAAAGAATTAGGTTTTAGTTAAAATGATAATAAAATATATAGTATTTATTTGAATTATCTTTGAGATTTGTGATTTTAAAGGGTTATGATGAGAACCTGTAATATAAAATAGGAAATTCTTATATATTCTGGTATTAATTATATTATATAAACCAATTTTTATTATTCCTTACTATATAGTTAATAAAAATCGATTAATACTATTTTAGACACTAATGAAACCATTATTTTAGGTATTACAATGGAATCATTTAGGATTAAATAGGATAGCAACATGGACATAGTTATAATTCTTTTGAATCATTACTATTAATATTTTTATTATTGTTCCTATAATTTATTATTCTATATTTATTAATATTATTATTATTATTATTATAATTATTATTATTATTATTATTAATAAATAATTAAATAAATTTGGCAACGATTTAATTAAAAGATAACGCCAATAAAAAACCTTTCGTACGATATATTTCGATAGCACAGCTATCATCTTCAGGTACTCAAAACCAACTAAAAATATTATGAATTAACATTTAATTTAAACAAATTATTTTTTATTAATTTAATTTTTTAATAAATAAATATTTTTAAAAATATATTTTAAATTAATTTTAAATTTAAAATTTTTTTACTTATATTCTAATTTTTAAAAATTAATGTAATTTAAAATTTTCAATTATTTTAATAATATTAAAAAAACAAACATGATTTAACATACGTAAACTATTTAAAAACATTCAAAACATTCGTAGTCACAGCACTCTGCACATTTATCTTTGGATCCAATGACCTTATCAACAATGCTTCACATATCACTCGTTCCCAATAACTATTAAAACTTCTCAACAAAATTCTAAAATCAGACATTCCTATATCACTTTTACAGCCTCTATTGTGTTCACTAATATTGGTCAAACTCTTCAATCGACAATGCTCTAGAACTCGAGTACAGAGATGACGGGAAGTCTCTCCAATGTATGTGGCATTACACCCATTACATGTAAATTGATAAACGAGATCAGAACACAATCCAACCGGAGTTTTTGATTTATTAATAAACATATTGCGTACCTAACACGAATTAGAGACGATCTTATACTCTAAATTTCCTATCAGCTTACCCAACTTCCTCTTATAATTTGTAAAGCCTTCAGAGTACGGCAATACTAACACATATTTAGGCTCAATTTTTTTATTTTTATATCCATTTTTACCATCACCCAGATCAACATTCAATTCACACCCATCCGACAAATTACATTCAGACTTTCCACAACATGGATCCTTAGGATTTTTAATCAATTTATCAACAGTTTCTTTTATCATCAACAATAAAAATGATTTAGAATATCCATTCTTTATCAACAACTCAACTAATTTATCAACACTTTTTACCGAATTAGCAAAAGTAGAAGATAAAGCCCATGAACGATAAATCAATCCTTTCACCATATTTCTCTTATACTTAAATTCACAAAAACTTTCTGGAGAAGTATAAAGACCAGTATCAGTTGGTTTTCTATAAATCTCTGTCTCATACTGTTTATCTTTGCGTTGAATTAACAAATCCAAAAACGCAATTGATGACTTTCTCTCCGTTTCACATGTGAATACAATGTTTTTATGTAAACTGTTCATAAAATGCAAAAACGGTTCTACATGTTTCTGGTTTTCAAATATAAGAAAAATATCATCCACATACCTTTTATAAACAAAAGGTTTTTCAAATTGGAAAGAAGCAATTTTCTTTTCCAAACTAGCCAAAAATATTGATGCCATCGTTGGTGCTAAAGGGGAACCCATAGCGACTCCATCTATTTGTTGATACCATTCATCATTGAAAAGAAAATTGACGTTTGAAGTAGCAAATTCAAGAAGTTTTCGAAATGCCCTTCTATCCAAAATGTGATGTTCCGAATCATTTTCATTCCACAACGCAAGTCAATCGTCTCAACCAGTGGCACATTCGTAAACAAACTACAAACATCAAACGAAACCATAACATCATTCATACTTCGTTTTTGTAGCTTTGCAATACAAGAAACAAACTCAAAGCTATCCTTACATTCAAACTCTGATCGCATTAACGGTTTTAATAATCCATCTAAAAACTTTGCTATTTTATACTGGGCAGTACCAACCATCAACAAAACTGGTCTCATAGGTACACCATCTTTATGGATTTTTGGTAGGCCATATAGTTTAGCTGGCTGCGATCCTATTGGACGAATAGACTTACCTACCTCTTCATCAATAAGCTTCTTCTCAATAAAACCATTTAACATTTTTTGCACAAACTCTTCATCCTTAAGAGGAGGCAATTTTCCATTCTTCCGACCCTTTGGCAATTTCATAAACTGAGGAGAATTTAACAAATCATTCAACTTATTTACATACACATCATGGTCAAAAATAACTATCCCATTTCCTTTGTCAAACTTACAGATATTTATATTTTTTTTAGCTAAGTTTTTTAAAAAACTTTATATAGCAAGAAAATATCTGATAATACTTTTCTTGAACAACATTTAGAATCGGATAAAATTTCAGTTAGTGAATCGGAATATAGTGAAATCAAAGATGATTTCTCTAACGGCGATGATAATACCACTGACACCAAGTCAATTTATCTTGATAGAATCTTTCTATTCGAGAATGATAATGATAATTTTCTTTGGTCTACGAAAGAATCCTGTCTACTAAACCTCAACGTGTATATTTCTTCTATTAAAAATTAGGTTTCCAAAATAGTAAAAGTTTTTCGAAAGTATCCGGTCAAAATTATTAAATTTCAAAATATGTGATCGAGCAGGATAGTAAAAAAACTTGGCCTTCTTATCAACGTAAAAACAAGATGGAATTCAATGGATACAATGGTGCTAAGATTTTTATGCGTTAAAGATTGAGCTAATCATACACTATTTCATCTAGTTTATAAAAAGGGAAACCATTTTATTACAAAAATTAGTTGACGTATTGCTCCACTTGAAATTGCAGTCAAAGAACTTAGCAAAAATTCATCAACTGAGGGCGTTAATAAATTTTTATTTAATTATCTAACAGCAATCAACAGTTATTTAAGTAAAATTTTTATCAACAAAATTAAGGCACGAATGGATTAGAGAGAGACAAACCTTAACTAGCTTATTAATATATCGTAACACTCGAGCTATACCACAATCAAGCTAAAATTTTGATTACGCAACGAAAACTGTCTCGAAAACCTTTGCAGAAGATCAAGCTAAATGGTTCTTCCCCCACTCAACCATCAAAGACGTAACGGCTTCTAGAGATGAAATTAGTGATAACGAGTTGCTAATTGCAGCATACGGTGAGACAAGTTTAGCGTGAACGACTTTTTGGATTTTGCGTTAAGCGGTTTTTACTGTACATTAAGCGTGTAAAAATTTAGAGCTTATATTGCAAATGGTATTTGAAAAGAACTTTTGATGACAAAATAATCTTTTTATCGTTTTTTTACATATGTCCTTAATTGATGTTATAAGATTAATAAATTATTTTTGAAAACGTTTTCTTTTTTAACAAATATTGTTAACATGGTTTCCTATATAAACTAAGCTTTTGTCAACTTTATTAAAGATCTTTTAAGAAAATAGTTCGTTTATTCGAAAATCTGTAATTCATTAATAATGGTATCGGTATCAGGTCGATCATCCGGGTGATTGCTCCAGCACTCTGACATTAACTGCCAAATTTTATCTGGAAATTTGTTAATCTTTTCTGGCTTCATCTGAAAATCATTATCGAATATAGAATTTTCCCATACAACTTGGTTTAGTGTCTTCAAACAAATAGCTCCTTTAGGTTCTCTGCCAGAACCTTCAAACAAATACCACAATAATATGCCGTAAGCATATATGTCGATTTTTTTCGTAAATTCTTTCATTTTAACTTCTGGAGCTACATGGATGGGCATTCTTTCATTATAAAAGGCTATTACCATGGATTTACAGAACCCGTAGTCAGATATACAAACTGAATCATTTGAACTGATCTAAAAATCAAAAAAAACTTTAATATTATACTACAATTTTCGTTATAATGAAGATTTTGAGCTAGTTAAATATGAATAAAGTTGAAAATTTTGCTACATCAGTTATCATAATTCATCAGCAGTTAGACCGCAAATTGAGGTTTACTATAAGAAATAAGAAATTTATCTATAGAAAAAAACACTTCCTTGAAATAACAAAACTATGGGCACAAATTCAAATTAAGTGAATTTACCATAGAAGTGTTGAGTTATAATTTTATTTGGTTCGGTAGAACTGTTTGTTCTGACTCCACGTGCTCTTTAAATGATACTGGAATAACTCAACACAGGGAAACTTACTAACAATTTCACAACGATTCAAAGGTTACTTTTACAATAATGTCAGTAATACCTACGGGAAGCCGCCTTTTCAATTAACTACTAAAATATCCTAAACAAGTTTGACTAGTTCTTTTTCTGTTACTAGGAATTTTTCGAAATTATTTGTGCCCCTGTTGATGATTTGAGACTCCCTTATATAGGGAATCTCTCCTCAAACAACTAATCTGATTGACGGCAATTTAAATTGGACTCCCGGAGAACTAGTTAAACAATTTATTTTCATCTTTTGGCCGCTCACCAGGAGAAGACTGCGAAGTAAATCACATTAGTGAATAATTAGTTCCTTTCGTAATTAAATTTATCCAAATCGGAGAATTTCTCCCTAATTTAATTTATTTGTTTTCGTCATTTTAATTAATTAATTTGTATTTTCTTAATAACTGTTTTTAGGGGTCCCAAATTAATTTTATATTATTATTTTCGTACTCGTCTCGTTAATTGGCATCGGCACATACCCATATCCCCAGGAAAATATTGATTTTAATTTTTTGATTATTTTTAATTGATTATTTTATTTTCTCAAATTTGAATTTATTATAATAATTTTTTGAAAATTACATAACCCCAACAGAAGAGTAGAAAATATTTTTGATGAGAAAAATAAAATACAAACCGACATACACTACACTCAATACTGCTCACAATGTGACACGAATTGTGGACAGAACTAATTTATTACGGGCATTTTTAGTTTTAAAAATATGTAATTTGACTATATTTCAATTGCTATATCCCATTTCACATTTCCATGATTACAAGAGAAGCAAAGAAATCTCATGTAAATTATAATTTATTAAATAAAATTCCAATTAAAAACATAGAAGAAAAGCATCGAAAAACGTTATAATAAAACCCATTTCGAAAATTGATCGATGTCACGGAACGATGAGAAAATTACTGTTAGTACATAAAATAATTCCCGTAATCATTTGTGAATGAAATCGTTTTTAGAAAAAATTTAAAAATCTGTATTTAAATAATAATTTAATAAATCTTACAATTTTTAAAGCAAAGCAAAAAGCACTTTTTCATACTTAATACGATACTTTATTATTAATATTAGAAAATTATTAATACATATCTTAAAAAATATAAATTTAGAGAAAAATGTAATTTTTAACTTACCATCTGCCCAGAATATTTGTCATTATTACTGATAATTTATGTTAACTTATGCATACAGTAAGGTAAATATATTTATTGAAAGTATTTAATAAAGTTTAAATATTGTATATAAAAAATACAGTTTTGAATAGTTTAATATAATTTATTTTTCCAAGTTATCCAGTGTCAAAATATTTTGTACAATTTCACCTACTTATTCAAAAAGAATCAATTATATTACTTGCCAATAATAGCAATTGGAATATCAGAAATTTTTAATTACTTTAAAAGATAACTGTGACATAAGTTTAGGCAGATTTAGAAATTTAAAAAGTTAACAAATGTAATATTTAAAATAATGCTTATTGGAAATTATTGAAGAAAATAATTATTATGACATTTTCTTTCGTTTTCAAAAATCTATAATACTAACAAAATAAACTACAGCTATGTACCTATGTCACGCTTCATTATATAAATATTACTTGTTAACTGTTGTTACTTTTAAATGTCATTATTAGAACCACCTAGTGTTTGGCATTTGTATATATTTATAAAAAGTAATAAAATATCCAAAATATTTATTATTTATGTAATCAATTTGCTTACCAAAATATTTGGCAACTTAAGATCCTGATGGATAACTTCTTGTTCGTGTAAATAATGCAGTCCTTCAGCTATTTCCATGGCAATTTTTATTTTATTTTTCATACTTATAACATTGTAATTAATGTAATCACGTAAATTTGATTTCATTAATGGATAAAATATTTGAATAGACTTTCCATCATCTGATTTTGAAATTCCGAGAATAGTCATAATATTTTCATGTGAAAATCGACTAAAAAACAAAAACCCTCATTATTATTTTATTATATTTTACAAAAAGTTTCATTTATAAATATTTATTTACGAATTACTCCGACAGATTAGATTTCATTTAGGTTTTTAGGCATTTAAATTAAAAATGTATTTATGTAATGAAAACTGATTGTAAGGAGAATGTTTTTATTTAATTATTAGTTATACTTATATATAATTTATATATTTATATATAATTTATATATCAACGTATAATTGTAATGTGTGATTAATTACTCAAAATATGAAAAAATATTTTCCAACAATTTGAATGTTGTTTAAACAATATATACTTTTTATAGCTCAAATTCTAAATGACAAGTTATAATTTCTAGAAATTATTAATTATTCATGTAGATATGTACATGATAATTTCTGCGTACATACATTTAAGTACCAACTACTTATAGAATTACTGATTCAATGTTGTTTGCCTTGTGGCTATTTTTCTTTATAAATGATAGCATAGAATTCTAAAGTATCTTCCACTGCTTTCGAAACTTTCGCAAATTATTCTCTATCAAGGTCTTGAACCTCGAAGCCAGGTAATCTATTCTTAATCATATTTAAATATTCGGCTATTCTCGTGGTTTAAAATTACTTTGGTTATTTATTTTCTTGCTGTTTTTCTGAAAAAGAGTTCTTTTATCAGGTTCATGAGTTATGGCAACACTGCTCATTTACGTTGAATATTTATTGATTAAATTAACAAAATCCTCCTCTTCCAGATTTCAGTTCAATCTTTTGTCAATTTCTACAAGTTCGCTAATGACATTGTCAAACTCACCAGTTTGCATACTATCCTCGATCAATCGAAAGATAAGCTTATTCCACACGTCACTCATCGTAGATATTGAAATTTCACTCCAGGCATTACGAATATTTTAAAGAGCTTTATAAATGTTATAGTATTTCCAGAACTGGATTTAGAATTTGTCACTTTCTTCAGCAATAGCCCTAACTGCCCGTCTAAATACCTTCCATATGTAATACTTTTTTAATATATATGAATCACCTCTATATCTGTTGCTTAGATAATCGAGGTTGTATTTGGAGTAAGGAACATTAATTTTAAGTTTTCATTATATTCTCAATGCCTATAACCTGGTGCATTATCAGCTAACAATAAAAATTTTAATTATGTTATTTTCCTTGCAATATTTTATTACCATTAATATAAAATGGTAACGAAACCTGACGTCAATTGGATTTCCAAATTACAAGTAATGATGATTTGTAGATATTCTTTAGAGCTCTTTGGTTGTAAAAAATAACGGAAAATATTCAAATTAAAATTATTCAAAAATGACCATAAACCATAATGGATAATGAAACAATTTAAAATACTAGTCAATAACAATCAATTCAAATTTCATTTAAGTTAATTTAATTAAAATGGAAATTTTATTTTTAAAAATTAGGTAAATACAAGAACCTCGTATAAAATAATTAAAAATTTCTAAAATTTTCTAATCGGTAATCATAAAGCAACCCTTAAAACCTTAAAAATGACAGTAATTCTTCCAGATTTGTCATCGATATCCATGAGATCCATTACATTCATTAAAATTTTGAAAATTATCACGAAATTAATTGCTGCCAAAAAACTAAATTTCTAAATATTCATTAAATATTTCATTGATCACCATGTCTGATTTATTTAAAGAATATACGATACACTTACCCGGCTCTCAGAGAAATCTGAGTGGCTCCCTACATAGTACTGATGACACCCATTAGCTCGAAACTAGTATACTGTTGGGGTTATAACTGTTGAGTTATAATTTTATTTGGTTCGGTAGAACTGTTTGCTCTGACTTCATGTGCTCTTTAAATGATACTGGAATAACTCAACACAGGGAAACTTACTAACAATTTCACAACGATTCAAAGGTTACTTTTACAATAATCACAGGAATTCCCACCGGAAACCGCCTTTTTAATTAACTACTAAAATATCCTAAACAAGTCTGACTAGTTCTTTTTCAATCTCACGACTCTTTTTAACTTTTCTGTTACTCGCAAATTTTCAAAATTATTTGTGTCCCTGTTGTTGATTTGAGACTCCTTTATATAGGGAATCTCTCCTCAAACAACTAATCTGATTTTCGGCAATTTACATTGGACTCCTGGGGAACTAGTTAAACAATTTACTTTCATCTTTTGGCCGCTTCGAAGACTGCGAAATAAATCACATTAAGGAATAATCAGTTCCCTTCGTAATTAAATTTATCCAATTCGGGGAATTTCTCCCTAATTTAATTTATTTGTTTTCGTCATTTTAATAAATTAATTAATTTGTATTTTTTAAATAACTTTTCTAGGGGTCCCAAATTAATTATATATTATCATTTTCGTACTCATCTCGTCAATTGGTATCGGCACATATCCATTTCCCCAGGAAAATATTGATTTTAATTTTTTAATTTTTTTTAATTAATTACTTTATTTTCCCAAATTTTTTTATTTATGATAATAATTTTTGAAAATCACCTAAGCCCAACATAACAAAACATGAATAAAAAAATAATAAAATTTTAAAATTATCAAAATCAATTCAAATTAATTAAAATTTTGAAAAAAGTAAAAATCAATATTTTTCGGGGGGAAAAGTGGTAACCGGTGGCAAATTTGATTGTGAAGACGAATAAAATATTATTAGACTGAGATAAGATATATTGAAGGGTCCGGAGCCTAAAAACAAATTAATTAATTAATTAAATTATTTACCGACAAACCCATTAATCAAGGGCCGCCGAGCTGAACGTCAGCTTAATGTGGTTCCCGGCATTAGTGAAATGGGCAATAAATTGTCTGAAATGGAAAATTGTTTTTCCAGCAGTAATCCAGAATAATGGAAACCCAAAAACTATAAAAGCAACTGACAACAAAATAAGTTACCAGTGGTCGGAGCGCGAAAATAACGAGTCGAAGGAAACGAGTGAATAGCAGGAAATCGATAAAGTTAATCAGATTGTAGTTGAACTTACATCGTGATACCCTTAGATTATTGTGTATCGTGGTGAATATTTGCCAATAAAGATTTCTTTGTTGGGATTTTGTCTTATTGATTATTGAACACGAGGATTCGGATCGAGAGACCTATTCATCGACAAATATTTAATATCCCAACAATACTATTGAGAAATGTATTGTATATTCTTTGAATATAATCGGATAAAGTGATAATAAAACTAAGTTTTTCAAGTAGTTTTGGTAGTTTGATAGCTTATTATCAGTTTCGGTGTTGAACTTGTAGTCCACAGAGGTAAGATGGTATCTACCATGGTTTCAAGTGAAAGGAGGTTCAAGATAAAGATTCGTCTTATTGTCTTGTCTTAAAATCAAACTTTGCAAACTTATTTGATGTCCAGTGCATCAGGATAAGTGTATAACAGTGATTATTGGCATAGTACTGATGAGAGCCATTAGCTCGAAACTAGTATAATATTGGGAAATATACTGGATATCACTTATTGTATCGTATATTCATTAAATATCATGAGAAAACACAAAAATGATAAATACTTATGTTGGATAATGAGGGTAGACCCATCACCACATTTATCCTGAACAAATACTACAAAGCAGGGCCTGGCAAGTACAGAGTGAACATATATGCCGAGGAACGGGCATAAAATAAACAAATCATCAAGATGCAGAATCCCAAATCAATGTCAATCCCCAATATACAGAATCCCAGCAGAACAAATCAATATTCGAACAACCAAATCTATTCCCTGCAAATCTATCCCCTGTGTGTCAAACAATTATGATGACAATTATTAATTGGTGTGGAAATTATAACAATTTGATGTGAATATTTAATTATTATCCTGTATATAATTTGAATAACTATGATTATGTTTTTATTATTATTTCTGGGTACACTTATTATTTTATTATCCTGTGTTGAACAATTGTCCTGTATATAATTGGAACAATTAATTTTTATTCGAACAATTTTGATTATATGTTTTTATTATTATCATTCTTGGCCATGTTTTAGTATTGTAATTAAAAAAATTTTTGATTTTTATTATTTTTGAGCCATGTTTTAAAAAATTTTTGATATCTAAAACAAATAAATTAGACAAATTTCAAAAAAACAATCAACGGAAGTAAATTAAATAAATATAAATTACAGAAAATTGAAACATGCAAATGCTAAATAAATAAGATTTCATTAAATAAATAAATAATTTTTAAAATCCGATTTAACACAAAATAAATGAATAAATAAATAATTTTGAATGCGCATAACAAAAAATAAATAAATATATTAAGTAAATAAATTCATTGTGTAACTACACATTTTTTCAGTATAAATACTGAAGAATTTTCATTCAAATTTCCCCTAAACTTTTAACCGAAAAAGAAGTGGTCTCAAAAAGGAAATCTTTTTAAGACTTTAAACTCGAACAGAAAAAGTTCTACATAAATCTTTTTGCATACATTTACACAACACGCACCTACATACATTCTAACATTATATAGCACGCATCAATTTTTATCTGTTAATTATTTAAATAAATTTGTCGGAATTGATTGAAAAAGAAATTGATTATACTTGGTAAATTTTATTAATAAAACTTTTATTTATATCTGACTTTGTCTTTTGATTTATATAAGAAACCAGTGCAAGTTGAGACTCACTAAAATCGAGACCTCAACACTTATGAAATTTTACATAAATATATTTTTATAACTAAAATTTATCAACAAATTCCCTTAAAATTCCCCTAAAAGCTATAATTTATTCAAATAAAATTAGGTATTTTTCTGATTACAACATAATATCTTAAAGATTTTCATTTAATTAAAATTAATTGAATTTCTTTATTTTCCCGTGTGTACTCTAAATCACTATCACTGTCTTAAAATTTATCAAATTATTTACTTGACATTTTTAATGAAATGAGAACTAAAAAATTAGGGAATTTTAATTAGTGGAGAGAAAGACAAAAGTAAATTCTCAGTGAAGAATGAAGTCGCAATATCCATTGAAATAGACACAGTAAAGCAAATTAATCGTGAAAAAATAGTTGAAAAATGAATTATTTACAGAAGAACAGGGAAAGCTAGAAATATACATTGAGGAAGGAAATGTATACATAGGTAGTTAATAGTCGTTGAACCAGGAAGTGGTTAATCATTGTAGAAAATTTGGAGTGGTAAAATTACTTAGGAATAGAGGAAATATCTATTATATTCATAAATAAAAATGTTATAATGGAAATTTCAATTAGAATTTAAATATTACATTTTAAAATATAACTTATACAACAAGCGATTTCAAACTTAAATATAGAAATAAAGGTGAACTCAAAAATTAGAAGACTATAGACAAAAGATAAATTGACCACCCTTTGATCAATTGCAATCTACCAATCGATTAAAAAGTGGTTTTTAATCTGTCACCAATAAATAAAATTAATTGATTTTCTTTTTACTCTTTATATAGATCATTTTTAATTTAAAAAAATATTTTAAATTGTTTATGGATATTACAATTTTATATCAACTGAGACTTGTGAGGATTTGCATATATGAATAAAGGTATTATTGTTACTATTATAAATGTCATTTCTCATTATTAAAATCCTCATTTTAGATAAATTTTCAAAAAAGGTTATTTAAACTTTTTTATCGACCAATTTATTGAGATAAAGCTGACCTAATCAAAATTTTAATTGACTCGCCTGTCTAATATCGTAATAATGTATTTCAAAGATTTTTAATGATTAATTATCCAGTGCATATTGATGGTGTTTGATACTGAGTCTTATACTTAAAATTTATGTTATCTTGTCGTCCTTTTTATTGTAAACAGTGCCAAGTTCAAAGTACTCTTGATTTTTGAACATTTTTAGTGATAAAATACTTGTGGATGAATTCACATTTGACTGTTATATAATTATTTAACCGTTTTTCACTTCTTTTTAATATATTTTTAATTATTTTCTCATAAAATAAAAAAAAACTTTTACTGTGAATGAAAGACTTCTTTTGCAATATTATCCAAAGTATATACATTCAGCTTAATTTCTTTGATCACTATCTCTGCGTTATTGTACATCCCTTTAAAAACTTCACTTTGAGCCCCTTTTCCTAAAAATATTAAAAATCTCAAAATTATTATTTAAAAAGAAATTTTAATTCTAATAATTTAATTAAAATATAGAAAAGTAATTTTATAAGAATTCATATGCAGAATTAAAGAAATCAAAAATAAACTTTTACTTTTGTTTTTATTGTTATCAATAAAAATTAAACTATATGGCAAATTTTCTTATGGATCATTGGATCATTCTTTTTAAAAAAATCATCATTGGTGAACTTTTAAAGAGCTTTTGAATGCAATTTTTAATAATTCGAAATATTTTTGTTGGTCTAATTAAATATTAGAAATATTTTCATAGCTTTTTGTGTTATTAAATCATCTTATGTTTGATGGTGCTCTCGGTTGTTTTCCTGTATAATCCTTTCTCAACTTTAAAATAATTTCCGTAATCTTTCAATAATTGTTGACATATTGAAACTAAATAATAGCCATTTGTATGACCTAAGACTAAGGATTGTCAACCTTTTGAATTAAAGAGCTATTTTTTGTAAATGGGGGGGATAAAAAATACGTATTTTTGAATTTTTGAATTTATTTTACAAATTTTTCTTTAAATATAGCAACCAAGGCGTGTAACTTGTGCAATATCGTCAATGTCACACGATTGTCATAATTTTGTTAAAATCAAAATGATAATCATTTTAAATTAATGTTTTTTATACTGTATTCCAAACTAAAACTGTACCATAACTGAAACTTCATTTAAAAGGTATATTAAAATTTACCTAAATTATTAATCTTATTCTACATAAAAACCCTTAAAATGAATGTAATCGAAATTGTGATCCTATTTAAAGATAGGTAGATATAAAAAAATATACGATGAAGTGAGAAAAGAAGAACATTCAAAATTAAGTTGTGGAAGATAAAAATTGTTTTCAATTTAAATGCTTTTTTAAGTCCTTGAATAAATTTTGAGATATTTCAATTTGGTTTCGAATGTAAATTTTAATTTAAAAAGGCTATGATTTCTTTGTTCAGTATTTGTTTCAATAAAATATATTCTTTTTTCAATAAATTCATTGAAATTTCAGAAATTTAATTGAAATTCTAGTAAATTAATAATTATTCAGTAAATATTTTATAAGTTCAGTAATTTAATTTAATGCTCGGCAATTTAAATAATTTAAAAGTAATTAAAAACTATTGTATAGTAGAATATTTTAATGTTCATTTAAAATTTCCTTTTATGCGTAATAATTTATATTTATTAACTTTTTACTGAACATTTATATTATTTTACTAAACATTATTTATTTTTTTAAAAAAACAAACTGTTATATTTACTAAACAAAAATATAATGAAAAAATTTAAAAAAATCACTGAACATTTAATAGAAATACTGAACGTTTAATTAATTTTGATTTAAAAAATGATAAATTTATCATTTTTTTATATTCTGAAAATCATAGTGACTCATTAATTTAATTTAATTTTCGTTTTACCTGGGCGCACACTTCCTAGAAAATATTTTTTTTGTAATTCGGAACAATAAGATGATTTTTCTTTAATGTGAATGATTATCTGCATATTTGATTGACTATCTATATTGTCTGAGTCCTCGGAGTATTTCATTGATTATTATTTATCCCAATAATGTATGCATTGTAGGCACAAATGCTTTTCATTATTAAACTCTTTAGACATTGTTATTTTAATCTTCTTACATTAGTAATCAATTAATAATAGCAAAGCTTTCTAAACTATATTGTAGGACACGTATTTGAAAGTCAAACAAGTTATAGATAGTTAAAATACGTCGAATAGATAATTAAGAAATTACAAAATACGGAGATTGGTAATGAACTGCTCAACATGAATCAACAAAGATTTTATCATATTTTTATTAAAAATTATTTTTGGATCCATAAGGATATTTTCTTAATTTTATTGCACAATTATGCACTCTTAAATCAATAATACATGTCAACATCATAAAAAATTTAATGCAAACTTTTCACTCAGCTTATAAATCAACCAATATACATCTAGTTGTTAATATATTCTAACTAGTAAAAATCTTTTTGTATACTTACAAATATAAAGTAGTATATAGTATAACCCAAAAAATGTTTAAAAGTGCTAAAGAAAGTGTCTAAATTTGTCTTAAAGTACTCTCACTACAGTCAGAAAAACAAAAAGTGCTTCTAACTATAGATTTAAATTAGCATATTGAACTAACTCATTTATAAAATGTTTTTCGAAAAAGAGCTGTTCTAAAACTGGAAATGAGTACGGCGCTCTTTCCTATTTCTTGAGTCAATTAATGGAGTTGATATACCGGGAATTTAATTAGTGGTATGTTTGTAACATGGGTATCAGAATCACTTAAAATGGGCAATGAAAGCTGCAAAAATCTGGTATGGTCTACAGCAAGGGTCGGCAAATAGTCGATCGCGATCGACCGGTAGGTCACGATCGATTTCGACGTCGATCGCGGAGAATTTTCTAAAAATCAATTGGAATTTTGTAGCCATGTAACACCGAATCACTATCCGTTTTTAAGAGATGTTGCATTAAAAATATCTTGCCTCATTGGATCAACGACTTATGTGAATCCGTATTTTCAAATATGAAATTCATGAAGAATTAATATTGAACAAAACTTACCAATAAAAATCTGGATAATTGTTTAAGATTGGCTGTTACAAACTATTCTCCCGGTATGCAGAAATATATTGGATGAAAAACAATTCCATTCATCACATTAATTGTTTTAATAAATATTATATTTCTGTTTCTTTTTAATGTATTTTTTTAAAATAAGAGGTCGATCTTGAAGCTGCATGATTTTAAAAGGTAGCTTTGGCCATGGAAAAGCTTGCCGACCACTGGTCTACAGTAAACATCAATTTACCAGTGTTTCTTGCCAATTATGTCTATTATCTGTGCAAGATGAAACATGGATTATAATTTTTAATAAGTAAATCTAAAGCAAATAATAAAGCATGTGTAAATTTCACTCATACATGTACAAAAGTTGTTACGTCAATCATGACTCTTAATAAGATGCTTTATTGAGTTTCTTACTCTGAATAAAGAAATTTACATTGAAGCACAAATCAAGCAGAAACAATTGGTAATGAATACTTTATAAGCTTCGTTCGAGTAATGAACAAAATTGTCACTTCCATTTCAAAATTACTATTCGCATATATTTAAAGAAACCAAAGAGTTCTCCCAAATATTAATAGACCTGGCATTGTGACAGTCCTCCTTATTTTCCTAATATGAATTTGTGTGATGCATGGTCATTTGATGTTCTTTGAAATGAATTGAATAAAGTAATTTAGAGGTTATTGAGGTCTCGCGAAAGTTTCTGAGGTCAACTCGAGTTGAAAGTCAAGGACATTATTGTGGAAGGCTTCTTAATTATTGTTCGCGCATTGATAAACTTAATGGTTAATATATTACTAAAAGGTTTAAAATGGTTTCGTTATCGTCATAGTATTAACCTTAAACTAACTCTTAATTTTATTATATTTTTCAATGAATTACAATGGAAATTTAAACAAAACATAAAAATACTAATTTTACCAATCATATCTGTTTTTGAAACATATTCGAACTTATATTTTCCTTCAATATTGACAATATTAAGAAACAGTGGATAAAAACGTGGAGCATTATTGAGGATTTTTGTGCGAATCTTTTCTAAAGTTACAACTTCTTTTTTAATAAAATTCGACTCAGAAATTATATTCCGCTTAAAGGTTTTATGCTTGATTTCAAAATCTTCAAATAAACTTTTACAAACTTCTTCTGCTAATAAATGGTGATCACATTTTTTCAAGTACTCTTTAGCTTGATTCAGTTTCCATTCAGGGTTCTTCACGTTAACTTGGTTTTCATTTAATTCCATAAATAGGCCGTTAGAGAGGAAGCCTTTAACGCTTGATAGTACGACATTCATAAACTCGAAAACGACACTTTGATTTCCGTCTGTCGAAACTGTTGATAATCTATCTAATTTGTAATTTCTGTTTAAGATCCGTTCAAGGGAAATTAAATATGAAGTTTTCCCATTTTTGGGATATTCATAGCTGTCCTTAATGTCTTTGATGCTTTTAAATATTTTATCTTTGACAGCATTTTGGTAGTTTTGAAACAGTTCTTCTTCAACAAATGTTTTCAAAACATTTTCCAAACCTTGGATCAATATCTTCATAATAGTTCTTTGGCATTGATCGACAATAAACGGATCATTTACTATTCCATTTTCAGGGATCTGAATTGAATTTGGATAAATTGTGTCAATTATGGGATTTATTATCTCTTTTGATTGACTCTTTAATCTGTTGATCAGCCGATTAATCAGGTCGCCTTTCGAATCAGAAATTGCCATTTTAATTTTTGAATACATTTCTTTTTCTATTTTTTTTATTTGTTTTATTTGTTCGATGTTTTTTTTAGTTTTAGACTTAAAGTTTTCTGCTTGGTTGATTATTTTTGTAGACATTCCAATTTGGAAATCCATTAGCGTTTCGCACGATTCAAAGATTTTATTTCTAAAATAAATGGATAATATAGTTTCAAAATCTCTTTGAAATTTTTGGAATTGTTCCAAATGATAAGTGATTTCTTGACTTGATTGTTTCTGACTGGCTTCTATGAGACATTTTAGAGATGCTCCATGGAAATAAGGACATTGACTATATGTTTTGTACGAGGATGGAATAAAATTATGGTATTGTAATTTTCTGAATGACAGCTCCATTTTCCGTTGAGATATTGCTATAGGATTAGCTGTTTCTGAATCTAGATCCTCCCCATCCAGATGGGTTATGAAATAAATTATTTCAATATTTGGACAAACACTTATTAGTTCTAATAAGTCTGCAGTATCCTAAAAGTTAAAATTTAAACAGGCAAGTAGAGAGAATAGTCAAATTTATTTCAATTGTAATTAAAACACTTTAATAAATAGTTTACGTGAAAAACGAAAATTTCTTTTATTAGTATAAATTATTTTTCAGCACTTTTGTGTGATTCTTCAATTATTTATCCAAATGTTGTTTTATTGTCAGAAATTTCAGTTACGTAGAAAATTTATTTTTGGATCTTTTGTAATAATGAAAATAAATGAAATATCCGTCATTAATGCTTCATAGAAATTCTTTACTAATAGTTGCTAGATTTTTATGTAAATTTCAATTAGCAACTATTATTAATGTCACAAATATTTCTCTACACTTAATTTTAAATTTTTCGTAACTAACATAGTTTACTTAATATACACTGATCTTTGTCAAAAAAAATTTATTAGATGCTGACTTGTATGAAGTAGTCTGGCTGTGAAGATAAAAGTGTCCCCTATTCACCACTTCTAATTCTCATGTCATAAGAATGATCATAATGCATTGAACAGTCGATTTTCATAACCTATACCGTATCTATTGAGAAAAGTTGCCAATCACACATACAAATACTATTATAATCATTAAAAGTGTTTTAGAAGATGTTTAGGTTCCCTGCATTTGATTAGATCGGATAAAATATTGATATTGACATTTAATTTTACTACTTAATTTTACTATTAAATTTACATAAATAAAATATAAATGTTGACACTGGCCTTTCATTATTATCGTATTTCATATAAATAAGAAATTATAATTCATTTAAATATATGTTTAACTGTAACATTGTCTCAAACAGCGCTTATTGAATTATCCATCATTTATTTCTGAACAATCTAAGTTATAACATAAGTATAATTTTATGTTATATTTGTAATTTACCTAAATACCTTTTTATTTTAATTTAATTATAGATGGCTTATAGTTCAACTAGATCCAGTTGTCGCAAATAAATATTTTGTTAGCCAAGTTTACTTCCTAAAAATCAGGTTCCTACACAAGAAGTACTTAAGTGTTTCTTGTTATATTGAAATCCATCCCACGAAGCTTCATCTAAGCGAGATATTATGAAATTTGTTGCAGGGGATATAATTGACATCTGGACGAAAGCTAGCATTCCTACCATAACTCAGCATAGTGTTATTAACAAAATGGAGAAGTTGGTAACACGAGGTCAAGAAATGGAAAAATATTCTCTCGCAACACGAAAAGTCTCTTCTTTTCAAGCAACCAAAGAATCATTTCAGAAAATATTTGACATATGTTCTTGCAAATGCATTAGCAGAGGAATCTCAGATAGAAACCAGGGCATTTGTAAAACGAAAGTTCCTAGAATTGAGTGGGAATTTTGGATGGACCAAATTTCAGAAAGAAATGTTATGATAGGAAATGTTGATTTGGATACGTCAGCTGCTCTCAAAAGACGAACTTAAAGAAAAGAAAAATGCGCTAACCTTAAGCGAGAAAGTACAATTAGTAAGCAAATGTTGTTAGGATATTCAGTTGAAAAAACCTTTCGCAAATAGGAGCAGAATCAAATGAAGAGAAAGAAGATTGCACGGAATCGGAAATTTCGGCTGAAGAATCAAGTAGCTCAAACTCTGAGAGGTGTCGTGTCTTCAACAAGTATCAATATCGTTCTCTTTGTGAAATGATAGAACAAACCGGAATAAGTAACCGAAATGCTTGTAAGATAATTAATGCTTGTTTACTGGATATGAATCTCAATACACAAGAAAATTACTACTAATCACTGTATTTCAATCAAGAATTACTATGCATTTGTTTTGATGGAAGAATTGATGAAACCAGGTTGTACAAAAAAATGAATCGTATTCTTCGATACTACATTTGTACAAAAACTCCATCTACTAGTTTGATATATATTGCCTCCTACATTCTGAACGTATATGCTCCGCCATGGTTTCGGATAAAAACTCATACATATTTGGAAGAATGTCACAAAGAATTTCTTCTACATCGTTCAAAGAATTCAATTATTTTGTAACAAATCAATACTCCAGGTGGCTTAATCGTCTCTACAGAGAACAGCTACTTCAGTCACCCGGAAAATGTTTTTGTGTCGGCATTGTCGGATGAAAATATTAACGTGAAGCTAGATACATTACAGAAAGTAGTAGTGGCTAGATGTTCAAGACAAAAAGGTGAAATTAGTCAACTTTCAAACCCATTTTTTATCATGTCTCCACCTATTCTGAATTACATATCTGACGAGGATCTAAGACAGCTAGTTGAAGCAGTTCCATTGCTAATACCCAAATTTCCTTGTCATACTCAGACAGTTGAGCGGACTGTAAAGGAAGTAGCTCGTGTTTCCTTAAAGGTTTTCGGTCACGAAACAATACATGGCATGGTTGTATGAGAAGGAAATTCAAGGAAAAAATATGAAAATAAAGATATTGAAACCAAAGAAGCATATTTCACAAGTTGATCTGCTTTTATCGTATTCATTGTTCAACCTAACTCTATCACTGATGTTTGAATTGTGACTTTAAAGTAGTTGAAAAATATACAGTCTGTACTTTAACTCTCTTTTTTTACATAAATGCTGGGGCCCTAGACATTAACCAATTTGTAAGAATATTAAGATGTGAACTTTGGACATACAAACACAACTTTCTTTAGTAGAGACAATGTAGTCCTGTAAGTTTTGTAATCCATAGACCCGACCTATTGAACAGTAGTTTGCCATATTTTTAGGGTTATAGCCTATTAATTATTTAGAAATAAGACATTAAATAAACTTATAAAGAAAATCATAATTCGTATAACCTCAGGTGGTTCCTGATAGATTTTCAAACAATAATGGGAGTTAATAGAAATATAATTTTTGTATTACAAAATATTACACTTACGGTTTGTTTAACCCCAGCTCGTCCGTCAATCACATAAATAACCACTGGCAATACATTTTTCACCATATATTTCCTGAGAAATGTGAGATAGTCAAAGGTTTCCATTCCAGGTGAATCGATTATATCAATTCCCGATTCAAGGAATTTGTTTTTAACGCCAATTTTCACAATTTTGCTTATTTCATTTGGATTTTGTCTTTCGTTCAAATTGAGCTTGATAAATTTTGATAGAACGCTCTTGTGACTCCGAAAATGTTTTTTCTCAATCACTCGACCATCCGAATCAATGAGTTCGATGAAATTGTTTTCGCTATAAGAAATCCTCGTTACTCTGTTAGTACACACGTCAAAACTCTGAGGAACTAGATCTTTTCTCAACAAAATATTGATAAATGTACTTTTCCCGGTTTTCAATTGGCCGAGAACAATTATAACGGGATTTTCAAGAGAAATATTTTCTCTAATAAGCTCAATCTCTTGCATTTTCGGTCCTGACCTTTCACCTAGTTCCGTTTTCAGATCAATGAGACTCTTCCTATCGAATGTTTCAATAATTTCCGGAATCGGTTCAGTTAAAAACTCGTCGAATAATTTTATTGTTTCATTGATTGAAGAAATTAATTCTTCTCTGCTTTGACGATATTTATAAATACATTTCGAAAGTTCTGTGTCGTAGTCTTTGTTGACAGAAAGTCTCCGCTTCGAAAATCGACTTATGAAGGAATTTCGCAACATTTATGATAAATAATAAAACTTAAAACGGAAATCGTGAATGATTATCACTGTGCACATTTATACACCAATCGATACACGAACGGCATTCAAATAATAAACCATCACAATATACTTGTTATTTGTGATATTTCACATGTACATCACATTAATCATACAATAATAATAATAATAATAATAATAATAATAATAATAATAATAATAATAAAATAATAATAATAATAATAATAATAATAATAATAATAATAATAATAATAATAATAATAAATAAATAAATAAATAAAATAAATTTGGCAACGATTTAATTAAAAGAAAACGCCAATAAAAAACTTTGTACGATATATTTCGGCATATTGACTGTAATATTCAGGCACAAAAAATCAACTAAAAATATTATGAATTAACTTATAATTTAAAAAATGTTTTTTATATTAATTTAATTTTCTAGTAAATAAACACTTAAAAATAGTTAAATACTTTTAACTAATTTTTAAAAAAATTTTTATATAAATATTATAACTTTTTATCTAAATATTATAATTCTGTTTTTACACGAAATGTTTCTACACGTATTAAAAAGAAATTTCTTATCTTTTTACACGAATTGGTTTGTTTTAACACGATTTTCAATATTCTATGAATTTTGTTTTGATGTTCAATTAATTTTTTTATTTTCATTTTTCACAAATTATGTATACATCCATTTTAACTTCGCATTACATTCTTCAGAATTCAGTTATATTATGTTGATTATATGCGAATGTTTTCTCTTTGAGTGGGATTCCCCGAAATATACATAAAGTAAAAACGTAATGTACTTTGTATGCAATTTAGTTCGGTTTTGAGAATTGAAAAAAAAATACTTTTAGTTGTTGTTAATGTTTAACAAGTGATAAGTAAAATAAGGTGCTCGTATAAATTTATTAATTCTGCTCGTATAGATTTATTAACCCAATAACAGGTAAGTTTTAAATAACTTTCAAATCTTTGTATTATTAATTATAATTATGGATTAAATTTATTTTGGTAGCCTTAACATAATGTCACATAATTCATCTGTAATAAAAACGAAGAGGAAAGCGATCAGTTTAGATACTAAAATTAAAATTTTAGATTAACTTGCAACAGGACAAGGTGCAACGGCTGTAGGAAAGCTTTTTGGTATTCGCGAAGCTACCATAAGAACGAATAAGAAAAATGAAACTGCGATTAGAAAATCCGTATGTTCTGAACAAAAATAAGTGCTAAATCATCATCATACATAAAAGATGTTGTCAACGAGAAAATGGAAAAAGCTTTGGTAGTATGGATTGAAGATAAATCACAAAAAAGAATACCAATAGACGGAATTACTATCAAGCAAACAGCCTTAAGAATCTATAAACGTATTAAAGAACTCTAGCAAGTACAGGTTGAATGACAGGTTTTCTTAAAAGGAATGTTCTTCACAATGTAAAAAGTTATGGGAGAAACTGCGTCTGCAGATGAATTGGCTGCTAAAGAATTTCCTCAAAAACTTAGAAAAATTATTGAAGATGGAGGATACACCCCAGATCAAGTTTGGAATGCAGATGAAAGCGGCCTTTTTGGAAAAAAATACCTAGCAGAACTTATGTTGCGAAATCGCTGAAAACTGCCAGTAGTTTTAAAGTAGGATAGGACCGTGTTTCATTGTTGTTTTGTTCTAATGATTCCGGAGAACGTATGTTAAAGCCACTGCTAGTAAATCGTGCATTAAGACCACGTTCAATGAAAGGTGTAGATTTCAATAAATTGCCAATTTACTGGATGGCAAAAAAAAGGCCTGGGTGACGACTGGAATCTTTACAGAATGGTTTCAGAAGTACTTCGTCCCAGAAGTTAGACAATACATGAATGCAAAATGTAATGAATTTAAATTTCTTTTAATTGGCCATCCGGTCTTGGAGTACCAAAATGTGCAATTTTGTTTTCTACCGCTTACTACTACATCCTTAATACAACCGCTAGACCAAGAGATAATTACTACATTTAAAATGTACTACATAAAACGTTCATTCCAAAACGTGCTAGATAAACTAGATCAGAATGAGGAAACAACAGTTATAGATGAATGGTAACACTTTTCTATTATGGACTGCATTAATCAAGTTGGATTAGCACTAGCTGAATTAAAGTCATCAACCTTGAACTCATGTTGGAAAAATGTTTGGCCAGAATATGTCAAAAGCAAAGATCCTGTCATCCATTATAACACTGAATATACTGACATCATACAATTGGTGGAGATGGATTCGATGATCTATCATTTGCAGATATAGAGGAATTGTTAGTTGATAAAAGCTTGAGTGAAAATGAAATTATAGACATCACTCTTGAGACTCATCATGACAAGGAACATAGCGATAATGACGATGAGTATCCTCTTGTTTTAAAAGCAACTCTAATTAAAGAAGGTCTTTATCTTGCCTGGAAATTAGGTAATCATTTTGAACAACATGATCCTGATGAAAAACGAGCTTAGAAAATTCAACGTGAACTGAAATCATTTATGACATCTTACAGAGAACTTTATAATGGTTTAAACCGAAACTAAACACAATCTTTAATAACTGATTTCGTTCTAAAAATTTCTGAATTATCAACACAGGAGACTAGTGATAATAATACAAAAATAATTTCCCAATGCGATGAACAAAGAAATTCAAATGATAGCAGTATTATTGAAGTCTTACGCAGACGTATACGTGTGTCAGAAAATGACAATGAATAAAAATTTGTTATGTTCATATTATTTTCACTTATTTTTTAATTTCTGATATTATTTTCTTTTTCCCAAATCATAATTTATTTTTTATATAATATATTTAATAAATAAAAATGAGTAAGCACGAAAAATAAATTCTTTTGTGAACTCTAACAAGGATTTTTTTATATTTTTTATTATACTTTTGTTTGTTTATTGCACTTTTGTTGATGTTTTAGGTATGGAACCTATCTACTATTTTTCCATTCAGCCAATATCTTTTTTTACACGAATTTGTTTTACTCGAATGTTTTAGGAACCTATCTATCGTGTAAAAACAGAATTAGGTGTACATAATTTATACGAAAATGTAACTCCCCGTAGAACACACTACTAATATGCGTGTGGAAAAAGGAGAAAAAAGACATAAGACTTTGTCTGGATTTTAGACAGTTAAACGCAGTAACGGAGAGACAGGCATTTCCAATGCCAAACATAGACGAGATGTTGGATTTTTTAGGAGGAGTAGTGTTTTTCAGCTCGATTGATCTAGGTAATGTTTATTACCAAGTAGAATTAGAGGAAGGTTTGCAAAAATAACAGCTTTTTCAACCAAGAATGGACAGTACTGTTTCAATAGAATGTCGTTCGGAATCAACAGCATCAGGTAGGTTCCAGGAGATTATGACTAAGGTAATCGGTAACATTGGAGGAGCAATGGTATATTCGGACGATATATTAATTTATTCAAGCAGTTGAGAAAAACATTATGAAATAATCTATGAAGTGCTAACGGCTATTGGAAAAGCTAGACTAAAGATTAACCGAGAAAAGTACCGACTAATACAAAGAGAAATTAAATTCTTAGGACGCATAATCAGCAAAGACGGAGTACATACAGAAACTTCGTAGCTTTTTAGGTACTTGCAATTATTACAGAAGATTCATCAGTGAGTATGCAAAGAAGGCCAACTATGAACAATTATGTAGTGGTTCGAGTAACAAGAAGTTAGAATGGACAGAGGCAACGAATAGTATGTTCGAGGGATTGAAGGTAGCACTCACGACGGTACCGATTTTATGTTTTCCAGATCTCAAACGGGAGTTCATATTGGATACAGATGCCAGTTTTTATACCGTTGGAGCGGTATATTCACAACGAGATAAACATGGAAAAGAAAGAGTAATTGCGTACGGATCACATTCAATGACGAGCCACGAGAAAGGATATTGTATTACAAGGAAGAAGCTACTAGAAATATATTACTTTTGCATACATTTTAAACACTACCTGTACGGAAGAAAATTTACGCTTAGAACAGATCACAAAGCCATCACATTTATGATGAAAACAAAAAAACCAATTACGTCACAGTTCCAAGCGAGGATCAATTATCTAAGCAGTCTGGACATGATTGTCGAATTCAGAAAGGGTCTTAATCACCAAATGCTAACATGGTGTCGAGGACTAAGTGTGATACATGTGTTCAGTGTCAGGCGGCCCACGAAGATGCTAAGAAAGGAAAATTAAAAACAAGACTATTAGACTTAATTAGAGAAGAAAGAAACTTAGATAAAGAAGAAGAAACAAAAAAGAAAGTGACGATACCAGAAAACGAAATAGAAGATACGATACGGGACATACATAGACTATTGTGTGAGGTCGGAGTAGAAAAGATAAAAAAAGAGACACTTAAAAAATTTCTTAAGAAAGGGGATATAAGGAAAGCTGATATCTGATGAAATTTTTAAAAGTTTAATTTTATAAAAATATTTTAAATTGAATTTAAAATATTTAATTGAAAAATTGAAAAATGAATTATTTTATGTTGTATAAATAAGAATAATAAAGAGATAGTTAATTTTTGATTGAAATAAAATTTATGAATTTAATTACTGATTATAAAATTCGAAAAGCGGAACTCCTAACACTGCCTAAAAGGTAATTTTGTATCACTTTAATTGGAGTGGTCTAGATCAGAAAAAAATAAAGTCCAATTGCTCAGAAATTAGACTGTAAAATAGTAAAAGGCATTGTGTAGCAAAATCCAAAAAAAAATAATTGAAAAACTTAATTTATTTTTCGGGAGAAACAAATATCAGTCGAATGCAGACAATTAGACCACCATGAATATAATAATATATAATATGAGTGTATATATTATAAATAAGTTTAAATGTAATATACACTTATTTAAAAAATATTAATTAATTAGTTAAATTAAATTGATGACGTGATCCTCGAGCTTGGCAGGCTAAATATCAGCATGATAAGTTAATTCAATTTTGCGTCCAAAATGCTGTTCCTTGTAGGAAGAAAATTAAATTATAAATTCTAACAAGAAGAGGGTTTTCTATAAATTGAATTCTCAACTTAGTCAAAATCCAAAAATTGACGGAAGCAAAAAAGCGATAAAAGTTGAAGAAGTGAATATTTAATAAGCCAAAAGTATTTTGAAAGTGACAAGTCTTTGTAGAAGTCCAGTGACATTCATTTAACTAATTTGGTAAGTCTTTCATACGGTTACCTGGTCTTAGAATCCAGTGAAGTCGATTGAGTATTATTGACAGGATTCAAAACATCGTGAGTCTCAATTTGTGTTAGTATTGCCGTACTCTGAAAATGTGACAAATTATAAGAGGAAGTTAAGTAAACAGATGGGTAATTTAGAGTATAAGATCGTCTCTAATTCGTGTAAGGTACGCAATACGTTTATTAATAAATCAAAAACTACGGTTGAATTGTGTTCTGATCTCGTTTATCAATTTACATGTAATGGCTGTAATGCCACATACATTGGAGAGATTTCCCATCATCTCTGTACTCGAGTTCTAGAACATTGTCGATTGAAGGGTTTGACCAATATTAGTGAGCACAGTAGAGGCTGTAAAAAGGAAATAGGAATGTTTGATTCTAGAATTTTGTTGAAAAGTTTTAATAATTATTGGGAACGCGTGATATTTGAAGCATTGCTGATAAGGTCATTCGACAAAGATTAATGTGCAAAGTGCTATGACTACGAATTTTTTAAAAAGTTTGAGTATGTCAAAATATATTTGTGTATTGTTTTTAAAAAAAAATTTAATTTTAATGTTGTTAAAATAATTTATAAAATATTACATTATTTTTAAAATTATAATACACCTAATTCTGTTTTTACACAATAGATACGTTCCTAAAAAATTAGTGTAAAACACATTTGTGTAAAAAAAGATATTGGCTGAATGGAAAAATAGTAGATAGGTTCCATACCTAAAACATCAACAAAAGTGCAATAAATAAACAAAAGTATAATAATAAATATAAAAAAATCCTTGTTAAAGTTCACGAAAGAATTTATTTTTCATGCTGACACATTTTAATTCATTAAATATATTATATAAAAAATAAATTATGATTTGGGAAAAAGAAAATAATAACAAAAATTCATTAATATAAAGAAAGTAAAAACAATATAAACATAACAAATTTTTATTCATTGTCATTTTCTGACACACGTATACATTTGCGTAAGACTGCAATATCACTGCTATCACTCGAATTATTTTGTTCATCGTCTTGGGAAATTATTTTTGTAATATAATGCGAAGTTAAAATGTATGTATACATAATTTGTGAAAAATGAAAATAAAAAAAATTAATAGAACATCAAAAACAAATTCATAGAATATTGAAAATCGTGTTAAAACAAAAAAATTCGTGTAAAAAAAGAAAAAAATTCTTTTTAACTCGTGTTAAATCAAATTCGTGTAGAAACAATTCGTCTACAAACAGAATTAGGTATATTGCTTCTTCTATTTTTGTTTCCAGGTTTAATGGTTGACGATATGGTTTAATGTTAATCGGTTCTCTTGTCACAATTTTATGTTTTACCAGATGCGTGCGCCACGCGTCCCATTTATCGGTCATAAACACGTTTCTAATATTCGCTATAATTTATTTTAACTTGCTATCGTCCTTGATCTTTAGACTTTCCACGAGCCAACCCTTCACCATCATTTGTTTGTCTGCCAAATTGGGCTTCAATTTTACAGATATAGTTCTTATTCTTTGTCGCTACTTCGATATCTTTCCACTTCGATAACCCATATCCAAACGCCTCTTGCAATTCCACTCCTCCAATTAAATCTGGTACCACTTTTTCTACCACAATGAATATAACTTCCTATGGTTACTTATACTTTGATTCTTCCTATCTCTCCTTCAACCCTTCCTCTCCTTAGGAATCTATACACTTTCTCGCTTAATTTTCCTACATTATCTCACCTTTCAGCCCCCTGAGAATATCCCATCAACTCTTCTGTTAATATACGGCTCCAACCAACTCCTCTACTAGCGGAATCCTAATGTTTGGGTACGTCTTACTAAAAACCTCTTCACCTGTCTCAACACACGATTCTCCTTCTTCTTCACCGATTCCGTTTATCCGACCGTATCTGTTTCCTGCTGGCCTTTGTTTTTCTATTGTTCCTCTATTGCTCAACCTCGTATAACATTCTTCGGCTCTATGAATGCTTCTGTTTTTTTTTTACATCTAATTTACTGACATAACCTTCTTATATTCCCTTCTTTCCCACAACCAAAACATTTTGGCGCTTTTTATCTAGGAAATTCCTGCTTATATCCCCGTTTCTTTGACATGTCCAACATTCTATCCTTCGGTTATTCGGACAGTCAATTTTTGTATGACTCATTTTGTGGCATAACCAGCATTCGGGTTCTTTTCTTCGCTTGTTTTCATCTACTTGACTTTTCTGTTTGTTGGGTACCCATCTCTGCGTCCCTGGGTAATCCGCTCTCGCATAACTCTTGACAACATTTATTTGTTCTCTCCGTTTCTCCACTTTATCCACCATGATTAGTGTTTCCTTTATATCTTCTGTACTTTTTATTTTCCGTAATAATCTTTCTCCATTTCCTTACTATTCACACGCACTATTAGCATTTTTCAGTTAATTTCTCTTTTGTGAATTCTTTATTCTCGAACAACTTGTCCACCAGGTCCTCCACTGTTCAAAAATACACTTCAAAATCTTCACCTTGTCATTTGTAATTCAACAGCTTTTGTATATCTTTGACTACATCTCTTTCGTAATCAAATGCCATTCGTAACCTTCCTTGAAATCCGTCTCTTTCTTGAATGCTTTTGCGTAACTTTATAAAAAAAATCTTCATCGATCATACACTCCGTTAAATTTCCTTGATCTCTCTTCTGTGTGATGCCCTTAGCATCAAAGTATATTTCGCATCTTTTGATGAATTTTTCCAAATTATCATCTTGGAAGAATACTTTCGGTAACAATCTTTCAGTGATTGCATCCGTGTTTACCGCTGCAACCATGTTAGGAATCCGCCTTTCGAATTTTGGCAATTAATTCTATAATCAGTAATTAAATTCATAAATTTTTATTTTCAATCAAAAATTAATTATCTCTCTTTATTATTCTTATTTAAACAAAATAAAATAATTCATTTTTCCATTTTTAAATTTAATATTTTAAATTTAATTTAAAATATTTTTATAAAATTATACTTTTAAAAATTTCATCAGATATCAGCTTTCCTTATAGGCAGAACATTGCTATGTTCATCCGAAATAATTTATCCCCAAGGAATTGATAAAGAAAAAATAAATTTTTTACTAATAAACATAAACTACATATTTAAAAATGGCTAAATTTATTCAGTTTTCTTTATTTACATAATCTTGTGTAATTTGAAT
Source organism: Schmidtea mediterranea (assembly GCA_022537955.1). NCBI lineage: Eukaryota > Metazoa > Platyhelminthes > Tricladida > Dugesiidae > Schmidtea > Schmidtea mediterranea. Next base: position 110,521,887 of record CM039680.1, read on the forward strand.
TTGCCAACATTTGAGCCGCATCCTTTGAATTGAGAACTAACTGTTGACTCCACAATTGAGGGGGCATCAAAAATATTATTAATGAACCAAGAGTGACAATAACCGTAAATACAATGAGAAATAGTCTATCAATTACAATTCCCATGTACATCCATTCGTTTCGAACTTCGTTACGCCTAGTTTTAAGCAATAAATTGTATTTGATTGACCGAAGACTTTCTAATGCTAAATTTCTTTTTGCTGATGAAAAATTTTGAGCAGTCCCACTTTTTGAATTCATCATTTCTGTATATCCCTTGTTCCATTTTAGCCATGTTAAATCGTACTAAAAATATTAAAAAAATATTTTCAAAATATTAAAATACTTTATGATGACTAATTTATTAACCCTTTGAACTCGAGAGTTTTTCTATGGCGGCACTCGACTACAAAGGGTAAATAATATGATATTTTTAACAATTCCTTTGATAATTATATGAAGTTAAGTTTTAAATAAGTTGAATACGGGTTACATTATTTTCTTATAACAGACATTTTCAGATAACAATGTATATTTACATTTTCTCTCGACATTATTATTATTATTATTACTGTTATTATTATTATTATTATTATTATTATTATTATTATTATTACTATTATTATAATTATTAATATTTTTATTATTATTATTATTATTATTATTATTATTATTATTATTATTGTTATTCTATTACATTAAATCAACTTTATATCATTTATAAATACTAAATAGAAAACTCGAACATTTATACAGTGGGTGAAATATTACTAATTGATTATCAAGATTACAGTATTAAATGATGCATTTAAATAAAAGTTTTAAGATTATTCATTTTATAATATTATTCAAATTATTAAACTATATAAAAATTCTTTGTTTAAAAATTAAATTTTATAACTGAGTAAAATGACATTATTTATTAAAAAATATTTGACTATGAATCAGTAAAGATATAGATGCTTATTTATAATCACTAATTGTGGAGTAAAATGACATTATTTAAAAATATTGTCATTTAAAAATTAAAATAAATAAAGGGTGAAAACTAAAAGAAGTCATTATATAACTGAGTAAAAGTTTAAAAAGGTATCTTTTATAAGAAAATAAATACGATATAAAAAAGTTTATAATTAAAATTATTAAAAAAGTTATTTAAATGTAATTAAAATTCTAAATATTTTTTAAAAAACTTTAATAATAAGCGGGGAAAGAATTTTATGTTAAGAACTGGTGATTAAATGACAATCGCCTACAATTAACATTCTTTCAGCAACGAATTTATTGACATTGCTTAACTAACTCCTTATATCATAACTATTACATTTTTTGTATACATGCAAACCACTTGGCACATATTGTAATGACAGATTGATGATCAGTATAGTTTCCTTAAAATGTTTTTCATTTGCTTGGCAATCTAGTTTTTATATTAATATTATTCATTTAATTTTCTTATCGCATTGCTTCGTTCTATAGAGTTTTTGTATTGTGTGTTTGCGTGACAACACATTAAAGTTAACGAATTATTTTGTTATTAAGTCTAAATCAGATTATTTTCCATTGTTATTTTAATTTATTTGAAATAATTTTAATGGAAAAAGTTTTAATCTTATTTATTATTAGCTTTTTAATAAAAATCATAGTATTAAATAAAGTTATTGGATACATGCTTTTTATATGAAAAAGCGTATTAAGTAAGTTTATTAATTATTAATAAATGAAAAAATATTTTGGTTTGGCTATTTTACTTTAATTTATTTATAATAAAAGTTTTCTAATTATTTAGATATTTATTTAATATATGGAATTTCATAAAAACAAGAATCAAGTATGTAGATTATAAACCTTCGAGCGGGTGCGCAGCTGTAAAATTTACGGCGAACTTATTAATAAAATGCGCGCCCACTGGAAGGTGGTTAAGCTTAAACACATTATTTTAATTATTAATAATTACAAAATCTCTGTTATCATAAAATATTAAATATTTAATGCAAACTGTGTGAATAAAAAATTTTTCATTGAAAAAAAAAATACTTAAACTTTTCATCGAGAAAATTTGTTTGATTGGCTTTTTTAACGTAAAATAATTAAAAATTTTAAATTAATTAAACATTAATGATTGAAATTTAAATAAATAAATGGATAAATAAATAAAATTGCTTTTTTATAATAAAAAAATAATTCATTTTAACAAAAAAAATTAAATAAAAGTCACATTTAAACAAAAAACTGAATTACAAAAAATTACAATCCTCCGATAAGTTTTTTTCAAGGTTGGCGTGAAAAAAAATTAAATTTTAGTCCAAATATTCCTAAAACCTGTTGTCATTCCTAAGCAAAAAATGTCCTTATAACTCTCTTCTTTAAGCTTGTTACTCAAAATTGTATTTTGCTCGATATACTTGTTAGACATGAATTTAGGAGTCACGTCTACCATATATAAGCGTACATTTTCAAAACACAATGGTTTCACAATGCCGATGTGAAATAAAGGCTATATAAACGTCTGTATAAGGCTTTTTAGACGGCAGCAAATTTCCTGTAAAATAACAATACGAAAACGCAAAATTGTGAAAACTAAGAAATAATACATAATGTTACTCCATTAATATATAGTTAGGCTGGTCAGAGGTTTTCCTAGAAAATCCGGTACATTTGTAAAAATACCGGGACAAAAGCAAAAATATTTTTTCTACTCAGAATATTACTTTTTATTATTCATACTTTTCTGAAGAATGAACTGTTACCCTATGAGTTAAAATAGTATAACTTCTATCGGTATACTAAGTCAATAAATGATTTATTTTTTACGTCACTTTCTATGATTTAGTACAAGCAAGGGACCGAATTATTTCGGCTCATTTAAATTTTGATTTCTGTTAGAGATGAGTATTTTTTCTTTTTTAATTTTGAACTGAAGGCAGCTTATAAAGTATAAGTTATAATTAAAAATTTTAATTCAATTAAAGGGTTCTTAAATTTCCATGTCATGATAATATTGTTCAAAGAAGCAAAATTTTATAATTTTATTGATAGTAAAATTTTGTTTTTGAATTAAAGGTCTAAGATGGTCTGACTTACTAATTTAAACATAATTGTATTGTAGCAATACTTTATTTCTGAAAAACAAAATTTGGTTCACAATTTCGATTAAATTAATATTTCCGGGACAAATAGCGTCCAGGCCGGGACCCGGGACCTGAAAATCTGGGGCTGTCCCGTCAAATTCCGCGCTGATGACCAGCCTATATATAGTTTAATAAAAAATATATCATTTTGTTATTTTTATAGTTTGTAATTATGCATAAGAATAAAAACAAAATTTTTATGTAAAATTTAAAACTAGACCAAAAGTAGAATGTATAGGGCTGCCCAATTAGTGCAGCATGTTTGTTAAGCATACAGCACAAAACTGGTTTCCACTGCCACTTTAATTGGTTGTAATGATAATATTGTATTAGTTAGTAGTTCTTTATTTTAGAAAGAAAACAAGCTATTTATTAAATTATTAAATACAGATTCTATATATACATAATATTTCGGTATTGCAGTCCCTACCACCAACTGCATATTTTTAGTATTAAAATAGTATTATTTTAATTTAATTAAAACACATTAAACCAGTAAAAAAATACAAAAATTTAACGACTATTAAAAATTTAAACCTTACCATAGAATAATCTGCATAATTTGTACTTTTTGTGCTACCAAAAGATGTTGGAATTTCACTGTTTTCTTTGAATTCCACTGAACGCATTTTAAGATAGGTGGGTAAAGTTTTTAAAAATATTTTTTTCATATTATCCGATAATTTGTCTGTTTCTGGTTGTCTGAAACTGAAATTTAGCACGGCAATTGAGGCTACTATTGAAAATGTAACCATAAACATAGTAAACAGGAGATACTTTACTATGAGGGGCACGGAACGACTAAAATTATAAAGTTATATTAATCAAATATTTTTTTAAAAACAACAACCAAGTCCAGTTATGCGTCGTGTAGATGTTGCGTTATTTTGTATACTTTGTGATTGTATGAATAACATTTTTTGGTTACTTTTGATGTTTTAAGAATAATAATTATCTTTATTTAGATTTTGACTAAAGTTCGTTTTTTTCAATTTAACAAAAACTTTGGTAACTGTCTATTTCCATGTTAAAAAATAACACTTGAAAGACAAAGATGAAAATTTGTATTTATAAGAAGCACAATGATCTTTTGTCGAAATCTAAATAAACGAAATTATATATTTGGGATGTTATAAAAGCCCTGTGAGTACTTTACTTAATACTTAACTTAGCGGCAATGTGAGACTCCGCTCCTTTAGGCTGAGTTTGTCAATTCGGCCTTAGGACCAAGCGAGTTGTTATATTGGTGGTCAAGTGTGCTTAATCGAGTTTTGCATTTCTTATTTTTAATATTAACAGTTCGTCCGACCGATGAAAAAGTTTTCCAATATCGCCTGGGTCGTAGCTGTTCGCCACGCCTGGGTTAGATATGTTTTATTTTAAAATAAAAAAATATAAGAATTTTTGAGTTGTCATATTTATTCGATAGGATATAGATTAGTACTCCTATTATTTTAATTATAGGAACAGGTGAGCCTATTAGAAATAGCCTTAATCTAACACATTTTATATTACTTTAATAATGTTTCTCCAAATACTTTCACTGAATTTGCCATTTACTCGTCTCAATGCTAACAATATGTTTTTATAAACTTAATTTATTCGACTTCAATGACAAATTTAATTATATTTTATTTGCCTTCAATAGTAATTAGATGCTTCAATTATTTAGAAAACATAAACTTTAATCTAATTTGCATCCGTACATGGACGGGTATTACGCATCATATCAATAATGACGGCTCTATTTCATTTGACTAATTGATTATATCAATTAATCATTCAAAAATAACATTGCTTAGTGACGATCCCCGATTAAAAATTATTATATCCTTGTTTAACTTTGTAATTACTACAAGCTCATACCCGTAGTTTTAAATATTTTCAATAAAGTTTTTGGCTTCAATTTATTTTTCTGAATTTTTAAAAAGTATCCGAACCAGATGAATTAATTTTTTACAATAAATGCTCTAAAATGTTTTGTACAACAATTACTATTAGACCAATTAGTGTCATCAGTAAACTGAAAAGACAAAATATGAATCGTTAAATTTTCATCCATAAAATATAAGGATTTATCTATTCTGGTTACTAAATTAAAACAGTAAGAATTATCACTATCAAGAATCAACTAATCTAAAAAGCCTTTCATCGCAATTCTTTTAGAGATGTGTCTTAACACAGCATAATCACTCAATGTGAGATACTAATTAACTTAATCTGATAGGTTATCCCCTACTTTACATAAGATATTAAATGGGTATAAATGATATAAAATAAAAATATAATTAATACAAAGTTAATTACCTAGTTGAGGGAGTCAAATCAAAAACAACTAAGATAAAAATATTCAACGCCAAAAATACTGATATACATAGAGTTATTTTCTGAGTAGAATATGTTGGAAGATAAAATACCATTATTGTTAAGAAAGAAATTGATAAGCATGGAAATATTAAATTCAAACCGTAGAATAAAGTCATTCTTCTAATCTTGATCTAAAAAATAATAACATCTTAGTTTATAAATTAAATTGACAAAAGTCTGACATGAAATGTAACATCCAAGTATGGTTCTGGGCAACACGGATATTTCTTAATGTTTCGGTTTGCAGTGACTGATAACAAATCCCATTCATAACTTTGCAAATAATCGGTCAAGTCAATGGCATAGTCGATCTTTGATTCGCAATTATCATATTTTATTCTCTCATTAGACAAATCCGAAACCTTCTAACGTTCTTGATATAAAACTAAATATGATATTGTAACTTACTTGTGCCCAATGTCTAAGATCTATAAGAAGTCCGTGATGTGTCCACGTTCCCATTTTCAATGGACAAGTTTGGATATCGAATGGAAAATAAGTTACATCCATTTCACATTGACTTTTAAGTATCACCGGAGGTTTCCATATAATTGTACCATCATGCTTAACTTTTACTTTACTTCCAGACATTCCAGAAAGATCCCAATCGCCACCGGCGCTTTATTTAAAGTAAAAAGATTTAATTAATTTATTAAAAAATTTCTGTCATTGTTAATTAGTTATTAGGCTTTATTATTAACAAAATATTAAAAATAAATGTTATATTTTCTAAATTTGAGAAACATCACATTTTGAGCACACATGAAACCAAATAATTTATAAACTGGATGATTTACCAGTTCTTAAAGTATTTCAGTATATAATTTTATAAATTTTAATCTGGAATTCCAATTTCTGTTAAAGTCATTATTTAATAAATGTATTTTTCAAATGCTTCATTTCCAAAAAAAAATTGCATTTTGAAAAATAGATATGTTTCTGGAGAATGTCGTTTCTTGTTGGCGAAATGGTTTTAAATTTGTTTTTACTTTTTGGATCAATGAATTTAAAAATTCGCCTTTTCCACCAGCTGCCATCTGCATCACCAACAGTTTGAAACAAACTACTTCTATCTTCGTTGTCAAAATTGCTGTCTTATTCGTCTTCATCTTCTGGTATGGATTTAGGTTTAGATATCTTATAGAAAACATCCAAAACTGGTAGATGAATTGCATGTGCTAAATAGTTACTGCTTGCACTAGGATGTACCACTCATTGTAATATACACAATGTCTTTGAGCAAGTTTATGAATATGTTAGCATTCAATTCGCAACGATTTTTACTTCAAATTTACTTATCAAAAGTTAGAGTAAAATATTTTCCTTAAGCTTTTAAACTTCGGAGATTCGACTTGATTTTTCTCAGATAAGTTAGATATATTTCAAAACTATACATCAATTTTTTTTTGAAAGATTCCACAAACAAATATTCTTATGAGTTTTTGAACTGAGACAAATTATAAAATTATTTTAATAACAGGGACAATCTTTTTAAGTATTTTTCAAATTTATATTATTTAATGGGTAATGTTATAACTATGGATCAATTCTAACAGTCAAAAATATAATATTTTCAAAAGATTTTCCAGTACTGTAATCTCGGTATTTAAATTAAGAAGCCCAGAAAAATAGGTAAGTGGTAAAAAGTTTAAAGCATATTAAAAATTTCTACAATTAAAAATTTACTTGTTGTATAGAACTAAATCAGGCAACCAAATCATGCTTGATGGTATCTGAATTTCAGTAAGACCTCCATAATCAGAAGGATCCCAAGAAAACCTATTATCATTCCATTCTTGATAAACCCAAACATTTAATACAATTATTTGATCCTTTACGTTCTAATTTATTTTAAAAATACTTAGCATTTAAAATAACTCTTAAACTTACGACTTCTAAAATCTGTGATAATGACAAATTCATGTAAACAATTACCGGTGTTTCTAAGTTGACGACTGGAAGAAGTTTTGGATAATTGTGAGCTTTGTTGAATAGGTCATCATACAAATTTCGGGCAGCTGAATATGCAGCTAAATTTAAATATTTATTAGTTTATCAAAATAATCTTAAATACTTGTTACACAAATTTTTATTGCAACAAAACTTAACAGAAAGTAAAATTTCAATATTTGCATTGAATAGATCTATTAAATAAACGTTTTCTTATGCATAACTTGAACTATATTGAGTTGCTAAGCTCTTTAAATGAAAAATTTCTTGAATTTCTGTAAAATTTTGTATGAATTATATAATAACGCATTAAAAATAAAAATTTATAAATACATAATTTAAAATCATTCGTTATTATTCAAATCCCAAATAATATTATAATAAAATTTAAAATGAAATTATGTTAATACTAACATAAAAACTAAATAATGCTTTATTAAAAATAAAATAGAAGTAATGCAAATTAATTTAATTTAATTGTTGGTTATATTTCATTTTAGATTTTCTGAATTTGTTTATTCTTGCATAATTTATGAATATTCTAAATTTCAAAATAATAAAATTGTTTTCAATTATAAATGGGTCTTTGTAAAAGCAAGGAAACTTCTGAAATCGAATATTTAGTAAATAAATTCAGATGTAAGTTATTTTTTGCACTGTTATACAAGAAATAATATTTCAGTTCTTCCTGAGGAAATTCTTCATTGGTTACTTTTCATTACTCACACAAATTTATAATTTTTGGGGTTATTAGGAAAGATATGTTTTATCAAGTTTTTGAAGATGCGCCTGTATCAGAAGATGTTATTTTTCTTCCTTCGTTTATATCTTCACATAATTTAATTAAATAGATATTATGTAATTTCACATTTTTGAAACTTTCACTTAAATAGTATTCACCAAAACTTTTATTAATTTCTTCACTTTCAATATGATTGCAATTTAGATTTTTGCATATCAATTTAATTTACTTTTGGGAAAAGGAAGCACTGACAAATTTGCTCGAATACTCTTTAAGTCTATTATTTATAAAAATGTAAAACTAATAATTTATAAATTTTAATAAATTATTTAGGAATTTATAAAGTTTGAAGATTTTTTGAGAACCATGGATGTTCTTATCAAAGGTGATATTTTAGAAAAACTTAATTGTAAGTATTAATTTTTTAAAATGAAATTAATTGCCACATAACGAAAATTAATACTCAAACACTGTCGAAATTATAAATTTAAATTTAGGTTTGCATTTGGATCTTTAAAATTGAATTTTCATTAATATAATCCAATTATTGAATATGTTTAACTATTATGATAGTGATGCATGTAACACTATTTTAATCCTTTTACTTTGTGATCATCAGTTCCACAAATTAGGTTTGTTTTGGAATGGTAGTTACAAAATAAATCTTTATTATTTTAAGAAATATTTTATCAATATTCTTATCGATGTAATTAAGCTGATATTCTTTCTGGTACTGGTGTCATGGGTGGAAATTAAGTTGTTTAAATTAACTTAATTTACTTATGCTTACTCTTCGGTCGCTACACTTCATTCTCTGCACTAAGTTTTTCTCCACGATGCCGGTTCTTGTTATGGTTATGTTTATGAGTTACTTTTGCCATTTTCGCTTGGGGCTGATCCTTGGTACATGGAACGTAATGTGCTGGAATTATCTGTGAAAAGACGTGCAGCAGTGCGGCCTTTTGGTCGGAAATTATGATCCACTGGGCTCGACTTTCTGCTATCAGATGGTTCTGTCTCTTGTAGAGCTCTCTCACTTACTCGGAGGAGAACCACATTTCTTTAAGGCGCTCATATTTCTGCTTCAACTTGTGATACTTTTCTTCAAGAGTGGCGTTAGAGAGATCTGATACTGGTCTCACTACATTTGATTTCTTGACTTAGAATTCTGACGGTCTGCATGGACGATTATTAAAATTTTCTGCGAGAGATTTGAAAGGCTTGTCAATGATGTAATGATAGGATGAGAAGATTGATGAGATCGAGATTTAAAGACTGTAAAAGATGAGATCAATTGAGATTTGTATATCGGGCTCTATTAAAGGTTTCGACACTTTCGGTCATTAATTATTTTATAATATTTTTTATCTTTTCTCCTCGTTTTCTAGTAATTTTGATATTACTTTCTTATTTTCAACATTTTTATTTTTAATTATTTTTCTCGACCTTTTTTTTGGTCATCAAATATTTTATTTTTGGTCGCCACTTCCGCCTGTAAATTTTTTGAACTTTTTTTGCACGGTTTTGGCGATTTATTTTTAATTTCTGCTTGTGGTGCATGTTTATGTTACAGCAGCCATATTGATAATTTCGAGATTATTTAATTAAAAGTTTTTATTGAAATTATGGCTTATAGCCCAACACTGGTTACCTTATATACCGCCATATAAGTTGAGGTCAGTTTTCCGGCGTGAAATATCTGATTTTCATTCTTTCTTCAGCTCTGAAAGTGCTTGAAAGTACTACTGGAAAGATAGCCTTGTTATATTTTGAAATGGGATTCAAAACTTGAGTAGTATGATATGAGCCTATTAGATATACGTCAAACCCTACTAAAAAACATTAAGCTAAAAACTTGTATTTTTTAATAGGTCGGATAAGTATGTCAAGGTCAAAAAGTAGTTCATGGCAATTCATGTGGTCGTTTAAATGTTAAATATGAATACTAATTTTTATTACATGCTTTTAAATCAATAAAGAGTATTTGGTTATAAATTTTAAATAATGCCAATCGTGCATTTAAAAAAAATCAATTAATTTCACTTTCTAACAGGGACATTTGATTTATATGATGTGGATAAGGATGGCATAATTTCAAAAGATGATTTGATTAATATTGTTTCTGCGATTTTCAATATTTCAAATGATATATTTTGTGTGGATAACTCAGAGGATATTTGGATAGATTACTCACTGTCACTGATGTCTAAAATCGATAAAGTAAATTATTTATTTTCACTGTTCATATTTCTAGTGAACTAATTTAATTAATGTTCTTTTTAAACAGTGAATGACCAAGCCGTTCCTTTTAATTCATACAAAAATATTTCATTAAAAATAGAGCTTTTAAAAATTTTTACAAGCATTTAGGAGACTGTCTAATTAATTGACATATAAACCGCACAAATATTTTAAGATACATGATTTTTTTTCTAGTTTGATATAGCTGATATTAGAAAATAGGAAATCAGTTAAATAGACACGTCGAACGACGAATTTGGTTAAACAGAAACAAAGTAACGAAGATATAAAAATAATAATGAAGACAATCAGAAAATAGTATACAAAAGAACACGAATTTTTATCACATTTCGTGAAAAAGCTTTTCATTGGCTCAAGATTAGTATTTAAATTTGGATGTCCAAAACAAAAACAAAACATAGATCAAGGCTTTAATCAATAGAATTCGAAAAAATATAGCAGCAACATTCACCGATCATACTCAAGTACACAACATCATGCATAATATCCCTTTTTATATTAATATTGTTATTAAATTGTACGATTTGAAATATAGAATTTTTTAATCTATCATCATGAACTATTTGGGCATTTTAAATAATCATCAAAACTTTCCATCATGTTTATTTTCTAAAAATATAAAACCAGATTTTCAAAAATTATTTGTAGTAACTTTATTAAAAATTTAGTTTATGGAAAATTGAACCAGAAATTATTTTTTGTTAAAGATTTGTTTTTCTTTAAAACGAATTGATTGTGATTAATTCCATTAAATTACGCGGTGGAGTTATTTTCATATGTTAGTTTGTTCGGAATGAAATGTCCGAATAATATATAATAATTTTAAATCATCATAACTTATTATATAAAACATATTTCTCTATTTTAAAGTTCATTAGAAAGCGCTTATTTTAAATTCAAATATTAAGAAAGATTTATAATAATTTAACTACTATAACTTTCATTTTCAAATAGAAATGTACAAGTTAAAATATCATTATTTGAGATTTCTTTATTTATATCAGTGGTATTCGAAGAACAATTTAGTTGATGCGAGGAATATCAATAATGCTTTTGGGAGTAATACAGTTAATGAAAGAGCTATTAAGCGTTGGTTTAAAAAATTTGATGACGATGAAATTGATCTTGAAAATATGTCTCGAAGTAGACCCAGTATCAAGGTGTCGGAGGAAGGTTTATATGACGTTGTTGCTCGAAATTCTACAAAATCTGTTCGAGAAATTTCTGCTTTCTTATCGAATCGGTTACCCTGATAATCCTGTATACTAGTTAGTGTAGAGAAAAAAAAATCAAAGTTAAAAGATTTATTAGATTAATACCACACAAATTTTTATGTTAAAACATAAAGTATGAATTTATTTATTTCCGCCTTGAGCACGCCGTCGTAGTCTTTCGGCCATACCTGGCCTTGCATGAGGTTAGGGGCGTTTATTGGAGTGGCTTGGTGGATTCTTATCGCGGTAGGCTAACTGTTTCGGAGTGAAAACTAGGGGATATGTCACCGCGCTCCCTTCTTCTCACGCTGATAGAGCGACCTCTAAACCCCGAATTTGGGTTTGTTGGGCTTGGTTGAGTATCTTCGTTTTTCCACCCCTTTTGGGCCTCGGTGAGACGCTGGTAAACCTCCTTCAATTTCGTCGGCTCCACCCAGGTGGCTTTGAGGTGTTGGATTTCCCGACTTAATTTTAGAAGTTGGCGATGCAGGTTCGTGTTTTCCCGTCGTATGTCCCTCAGTTCCCGACTGAAAATTCTTGTCGCTTCCATCTCTAAACCAAAAATATCTGATTAGTTACGTCGATAAAACAACATCGGTATTGTTTGTAGTCCGACTAGCTAATTAAATTCATTCGCCCATGACTTAGGTATTTTGAATAAATGGTTCAGCAATCTATTTACAACGTGTCCTAATGTTGACTAGTTCTTTATGTTAATTGGTCATAGTTCGGACTCGCTACAGACTCCGAATTTCTATAGTGCTCTTTACTTTACTATCTACGAATTATAGAATAAGATCGTGTTTCTCAAAAGAAAAACAAAACAGGCTAATTATCACGTCTCCTTATCATAATAACTCTATTGCATCAAAACGGACAAATCAAAACAACCAAAAACAAATTTAAACACTAAACTTTTATTACACATTCGGCGATTACAACTTCGGTCGTGCTTCTGGGTTCATCGTCGACCCTCGGGCAGATTGTTTCGGCGAAGAAGATCCATAGGTTTCGACTGAGGATGTCGTCTGGCATATGCGTGATCCCCCAACTGCCGTGGTCTGAGCCGGTTCCTAAGTACTGGCTGTATTAGTCGATCAGCTCATACGAAACTCCGTATTCGGGTGCGAATCCGTCTGTACTCTTGATCAAGCCACTGGCGATGTCAGCGGGCTAAGTGCCACCTAGCCATGTTGGCTCTCCAATGATATTTCTCGAGGTTTTCTAGCCGCAGTAAGTTGAACTCGGCTCATTTGCGAGCCTCTCGTGCCGGGTTCCTACCCGTTTCCCTCTTGATAGCTATACTGGGTAGCTCTACTTAATCAACACGATCGTCCGGTCGTCGGGGCCAACTGGTTTCGCCGTACGTGGCCAGAGAGTAGACATGGTCCCATAAGGCTTGCCGGTATTTTGCAGCCGAGTGAGCAGGTACTTGCAGAGTGATCCACGTGTCGTCAATCCATCCGCCGTGCGATCTCTGCGATCTAAATAGCCGTTTTAATTAATGTTATAGTGCGAGTGACATTATTATCATCGTCAGTCATTAGACGTGAAAAAAAAATCATAACCAATAAGAGAAAAATTTATCATTGTAAACGGGAGTTATTTACCTCGTTTCCGTTCGACTAAGTTCCTTTCTAGTCCTTCATTAGGTGGTTGGCGATCCTGGAACCGATCTCCGAACTGCTCCTTCCTCCCTCGCCTACCATCTGGGTGTGGTTGATGTTGTTTAGACATTGTTGGCATTGTTATTTAACTCACTGAATTTATAACTGTATATACGTTCATGATGTTGACTCAGCGCCGCTCGACTAATCTATCCCCCTATTAACTACAGTTCATTTGCTTTCCAAGAATTTAGTGTAATTCGTTTTACTAATTTTCTTTTTGTTATTATTACAGAAATTTTTCTTATTGTGGGTAATTAACCGCCTATTTGTTACGCTTGAATCGCCGGTATAATTCACTCTTTATTGAATTTCTAACAGGTTAATTACGATTACAGCTGGTGGAATTTTTTGTTGTCACCCTGTTTATTCTATTTCGTTTTTGTATGCAACTTTCTGATTGGATTAATATTCCTACTAGTAACATTTTGTGCTAAATTATGGAATCTCCTTTTACTCTCAACAGAGCGTGATACTTCTCGTTCCACAAGAATTATTTTAATCGATTTTTAGACTAGAATTTTCCCTGATTTTGATAATTTCAGAGGATTTATTTTGGAATTTATTGTGTCTCTATCCATGTTATGTCGACGGAATGAACGCCATTTTCTCCGGGTTCTTATCTCTTAGTTCATGCTATCTAGGTGCAGCACTGTCCTCCTCTCCTCAGTTGGTTTATGAATGCTGGATCCTCTTTCGTTTCTATTCGCCAATTGGTAATTCGCTTCCCATCGCTATGATGTTTGTCGTCCTCACAGATTAATACTCAAGCGTCTACTACTCTGGGTCAGTATTCACAATTCTTTACCGGATATTACGGGTATTCGTTGGGCGTGCGGAAGTTCACTATCAATCCTCCATGAAGGGTCAATCAAGAAATTCTGTGATACATCACCGTTGGCTATGCTTGATTTATTATCTACTGTAATAGAGGTATTTATGGGTTTCGCAGACGTTTGTCCTTACGATTTAACGAAATTCTTTACAAATATATTTTAATATTATTTTATATGAAGGATCGTTTTTCTCCACATAAGGGTATTTGTGGTTATTTATTTGCCCTCAGTTCGAGCGGTTTTTTATGATTAAATTTTATCTGTCCATTTCAAATATTAACTTATGCTATCTTTCTCCACTGAAAAGTTACCATGTCTTCCCTATAAGGGTATCTGTTCAAATTACCTGGATTTAAATTATTGTTATAGTGATTTTTGTTTCAGTGAGAATATTAGGCCTGCTTTGTTAGAATCCTGTTACTGCTAGCCTCTTTAGTAAGTTTTCGCTATTCGTTTATTCAAAAGACATTATTAATCTAGTATCTAATTTGGTTAGGATCTTATCAGTTATTTTAAAGTTTTCTCCTAGCGTAGTTCTATGATAAATAATCAATTACGGTCAATTAACGCTACATTGAAAATTATACCTTTTATCGATCTTTGGATCATAGTACAGAATATGATTCATGAGTTTATTTAAATTAATGCATCGATTTCGAGTTTCCACCTCCCTACCCTTTGAGTTTGATCTTAAGGAGTATGTGTTCATATTAGGTTTTAAGAGTGTCCACTGGACTACTCAGTGTGATAAATTTATCCTATTTTTGGTATAGATTTTTGGCCGAATTTTCGGGAGATGGTTGAACGAGAGCCAGCCAAAATACTGGTTCCCGATCTTCCCGCTGCCCCTATAAACGAGTATAATTTTACGTTCGAGCCCGTCGTTGCGCATGACGGAACCCTCACGGGCACAAGCTATAGGCGGAGAAACCGAACTTACACAGCTTGATAGTTGTGTCGTATTTTAATGTCTTGCATAGTGTGTGGCTGTGTGCCAGAAAAATTTCGACATGTTCAACTTTCTCATTTAAACATATTTCGAGTCATTACATAGTTATCACATTTCTCTTCTGGCATACATTTATACGTACAACAATTATTTCTCACACATACACTCAAGTAGGGTTTACATAGAAGGATGCCTGAGTTCATATTGTGGAAAATTATTATCGATAGTTGGTCCTTTGATTATTTTGACTGAACGGTGATTCTCGGATTCTCTGAAGAAAAGTGACTTTGCTCACTAAGTGAATGCATTAAAATTCTGTGAAAATGAATTGGTATATATACCTGTTCTGTGACCCCCTAACCTTGCGTGGTAAATTTGATGCGGTAAAACAAAATTTGACCTTGATATTATTTGTCTAATCTAATTCTAATTTTTATTATTTTTCTCGATTTTATTTGACAATTCATTAGCTTTTTTTATTTAAATTATTTTATTTTTATTCAATTTTTTCATTAATTCTTTACTTTAACTTAAATTGTCAATTTTCGGTCAAATTTTTTGTTATTATGTTATTTTTCTGTCAATTTCGTGTGGATCTTGATGCATTTGTTATTATTTTAATTTATGTTTTTTAATTTTAATTTTTAATTATGTCTTTCTCGCATTTCAAGGTGGTTATTTGATGTTTATGGGTCTGATTTTTAAATCTGCAGGTTGTGTTTGCGTGTTATTTCCAATCCATTCAAACAAGACTTAGTGCTAGCTCAACACTAGATAGGCCGGTATTTATATGTCTAAAATGAATCATGCCACTAGTGATCTGTATAGTCACGAGATTTTTATGTGGCTGTCGCTCATTGGCTCTGTCATAACTGACACTCCAATTTCTTCTGTCAATGATTTCTACTGCTAGACATTTCTGTTATTCATGTTGCTCACATCAATCCTTAGTGGTGTCCGTTACCGGCCGATTTCTTCGGCTCTTCTCAGTCGATGCACACCGGATTTCGGATGTACCAAGCAGCGTGTAGGTTTCCGCATCACATGTATTATGTAATTTAGTATTACATCATCATTTTTCAGACTATATTATTTATTTTTGCATATCGATTTGGTTATAGCGTTAGTGTATTTCTAGATTTGAGTCAACTCATGTTTTTCATTTGATAATTTTTCTCTATGGTAACCGGGTTTACTGTAATCTCCTAGCGGGAATGTCGTTACAATACGATCAATGGGACTCGCCAATACCCTCGGAGAAATTATTTATCTCTACGGGGATTTCGGATCCGATCTGATTTCCAACTCAAGCTGTCTAATAGATCTAGGTTGGTAATTCCCACTTCATGCCCTGTTGTAATGGATCAAACTGTGCCAAATGGTCTACGAGGACATTTTATACTGCGAGTTTACGGTGATATAAACCGGATATAATCACAGAGGATCTTAGATGAGCTTTTCTTTTTTATTATTTCTACACGTTTAAGGGCAGTGAAACTCGCCTTCCTACATAGGTTTCAAACCATCGATGGGTTCGGATTTGCATTCTAATTAATGATTCTCTCGCACTGGACCTAACTTATGGACACGTGATCGAAATACCCGTTGCTCCTTATTGTTCGACGAAGTGGTTGGTTATTACCTCTATGTTTTTATTTAATAAATTGTCTTGTGATTCATTTTATGGTTTACGATAGTCTATACAGGCCTATGCTTTGTTATTTAATAAATTGTTTTATAGTTTATCTTTTGATTTACGATTGATCCTGTGTATTCCTGCTTTTATTATGTAACAAAATCGTGTTATGATGAGCCTTATGATTTTAGGGTTGATTCTCTGCATGCCTGTTTTGGTCATTTAACTAAATCAATTTATGATTAACCTTATGGTTTAGGATTGATTCTACTTGTCTAGTTCGACTGGCGATATAATGCGCAGTATTACCCAACCGCTATTTTTATGGGTTCCGATCTTTTATTTCTAGTTTACCTAATTGATTGGGTATCCCTTTGTTGGGCAAAAACTGATTTTCTTTAACCAGCACAATAACGCCTGAATGTTTTTGAGCGGAAAACTTAAATTTAGAAATAATTGAGAATTTAAAGTAAAATAAAATAAATAAAAATTAAACAAAAAATTCTGTAAATAAAAATTATTTTAAATCAAAAAAATTTTATAATTTTGGAATATTCTGAAAAATTCCTTGTTTTACCGCATCAAAACACACACGAACAATCGTGATATATAAGGCAATGCTGGATAGACAAATCTCAGAATTATTTCTCTACTACTTTTTAGTACTATTCCTATTAAAACTCGTTATTGAAAACTATTTTCATTTTACGTGAATTTGAAAACCGCGTTATATTTTGTGCATATTTTTGGAACGAAAGGAAAGAAAGTAATTTTTTTTTGTTTTGTTTGGTATTATTTATAATGTTATTATTTTATGTGTTTTGCTTTTGGGAAATCTTACTTAATTTTTATAACAGGGTTTACTTTAATAAAGTTAAAAAAATTTTTTTTTTACTATTATTTTAAATCTTTATAGTACGATAATTCGATTATGATATCCTTATTTTTGAACCTCCATCATAAGGATTTAAATTTAAAATATCTTATTTAATTTTTGTTGCGTTGCTACAGCGTTATTTGGTACTCACCATAGCCTACACGCACGCAAGATAGTAAAATTGAAAAACCTTTTTTTCGTTACCCAGGATCGAACCGGCATGTTAGTGGGGAAGCCGTGGTGAAGGCAGTAGCTGGAGCCGCCCAGTATTCTCCTCTTCCTAAATCCTATTGCCCAACCCTCGAAAGAGTAGTGTTGAGGTACTTGAAAGGTTAAATATAAAGATTTACAAATATCATGAAAAACATACATAGAGTAGTATTTAGTAGAAATAACTAGAAATTTCACGACAGAACGTACTTTAATACCAAACGTCACTACCTAGGATATATAAAATTGAACTACAACACTAACCAAAAAATTCTAGAAATTTGACGTATTGACCACATCGAACCATATTTGACAAAAATCGGCTTAAATCAGGAGTGTATATTGAATTAGATTTTACAACAGACCTTTATAATTCCATTAATCGTATCTTATCAATATTTTTACTCTTAATGACCAAAATCGACTTTAGATCCAGAATTCCACGTTTACCCCATCAATCAGACTATCCTATTTCGTCAAAGACAGAATACTATACATTTTACAAAAATAAATTCTATCAAAAAATGACTATCATTATTAGTATCATTATTATTATGGTTCAGTCAAAATTATCAATATTATAAAATTTCTTATTATTATCACTATCGTTGTTGATATAAGATTATTATTGTTAGTCATTTATTATTATTATTATTATGAATATTATTATTATTACTAGTATTATTATTATTAATATTATTATTATTGAAAAATCAGTATTATTATTATGCTATCAATATTATTGTTATTATTATTACTATCGCCATTAGTGTTATTGTGGTCACTAAGATAACTCTGACATCATTATTATTTTTTTATTATTAGTACTATTATTCATACTTTTGTTGATAACCTTATCCGTACTCGCGTAAATTCTAACCCAACACTAACATTATTAACACATTACCATTATTATTATTATTATTCGTATTATTATTATTATCATTGTTATCATTAGCACTGTTGTTATTACTACTAGACTAATAATATTACCTTTATTATTAATGTTGTTATTGCTATTATTATTATTTCCAATGATTATCATTGTTAGTATATGGTTGGGTTAGGTATTCTTAACTTCAATGCTAATATTCTTATTATTTTGTTATTGTCATTATCATTAGCATTGTTATTTATTATTATATTATTGATATTGTTACCATTATTATTACTATTTTATTACTATCCTGTCTATTAATAATTTCATTAAAGGTTTAATTATGAAAAAGAATTGGAAAATCAACAAATAAATACCGCTATTAAAAATTTATTTTCATAAAATAAAAATAGTTAATATAATAAAAATTCCATTTTCTATATTGCAAGGAAGCTGTTGGACTTGAAGCGCAGGACCTGAAAGTTAAATGTTAATAAGATTCACGTTAAATTGGTAAACCAACCTTGCCGGAAGTGTCCACACCTATGGGAGGCAGCTGAATGTTGTTTCTCTCCTTGGGAGCCTAAATTTCATAAAACGTTGGGAAAATATGACAAGAAAAAATCAATACTTACTGTAGCTTATGTTGCCATGACAATAAGTGGCAAGCAAGATCTAAAATATGTGGGTAAAATGATATATAGCGGAATTTCTTTTAAACCCTTGAGTTTTAAGGATCATAAAAGGTAATATAAAATAAGATTGTTTTAATTTATAGTAAAATTCATTTTCTTTTATAAATTAAATTTTTATAAACTGATGTAGTAATTTAAATTAAATAATTTTAATTTTTAACTTTAATAAATTAAAATTTTTGGGTTCTAAATAAAACTCTTAATAAGAAAATTGGGAATACAATTTTAAAAATTTTAGAAATGGAAATTTTAATATTATTATTATTGGTAATGGAGATGCAATTGGACTGAAATTAATTATTATAGTTATTATTGTTATTGTTAACATTATTATTATCTTATTGTTGTTGGATATGAATTTGAGACCCAAGTTTTAAATGATCGACGACCGCATAACTAGAGTCTTGACGACATGTTGACCCTGTGAAACTTGGTGTGAATAAGTGGACCCAGAGTGTCCCAAACAGTAGGCATAGTACGTCGGCCGGCGCCACGTCTATGAACACTGTTGTAGATGCTCTTCCTGGACGTAAAGGACAGATAAAATGCGCGTGGCCATCCCTTCCCTCATCCAGATAGTATAATTCGACCCTGGGAAGAGTGTTGTCTTAGAGATATATAGATATCGTAATAGCGTTATACATAATTTAAATTTTCATAATCAATTGTTAATAAAGTTAGAGCAGGGATTCTTAAACTATGGGTCGCGACCCCATTTAGGGTCGCGTAGCAAAATTCTGGGGTCGCAAGAGATAAAAATATAATTTAACAGAAAATGTTTTTTAACTTGTAAAATTATTGTTATAAAGATAAAATAACAATTATCGTAGATAAATATATCATAAAATCTTCTAGTTCCGAAAGATTGTTTGTACCTGCATTTCTATTAAGAGTATTGTAATAACTTGAATAACATTTACTATGAATTAGAATTAGAAGATGTTATAGGAATTTTAAAAAAATATAATTTTATTTTTGTTTTATATTTGTATGGGGTCGTCAAGAAACTCGCAATCATAAATGGGGTCGTGAATTACAAAAGTTTAAGAAGCTCTGAGTTAGAGGTATTAAAATTAATTTCTTTCAGTGGAATCAAATAGGAGATTAATAGATAAATTCCGGAGGGACATTTCCGAATATCACCGGGAAACAATAAGCCAAAGTCAGAGAGCAGAGGCTGTGGTACGGAAATGCCGTCACATGGAGCAAACATGGCTACGTCCAGAAGCGGCATTCAACTTGAAGGCAGAAATAGAAAGATTGAAGAGTAAATTGATATAGAAAGATGAAGCCCTGCGGCAAGCGGAGAAGGTCCAGGCACTGGAAAAGAAAGTTAAAGATCTCAAGTTGAGAGACGAAATTCGCGCAGGCCTGGTGCAGAGTGGCGCGACACTATCAGCAGAACAGGAGGCCATAGTGATCCGAAACGTGACGAGGAAGGACATTGGTGTAAAGATCCTTACCCCCGGACCCTCACGCTTGCTAGTAGAAGTGCCGAAGAGAAACAGGAAGAGAAATCAGCCTAGCAAGGAGCGTGAGAGGTTATTTAAACTTCATAAAGCTCGTTTGTTAAGACATATTCTTGACGCGAACGGGTTCTAAACACCGCGCGTTCAATAACTCTAATTTGTGATGAAACCTTTTGATACTGTAATTGTTGATCAATTTAAATAATAATATATTAGTGTTAATTTTGATATTAGTATTAAAAATGAGTTAAAGTAGTTAAAAATCAGAATGTCGAAGTGGTTGAGTTATCAATTTAAATATTAAATGAGATAAATAAGCGAGAGGGAACCGATAGAGTTAGAGCACGAAGTCTTCTATGACAGCTCGTGAATCCAAGGAGGGTTAGGGCATTACCAGTTCTTGTAGAGGAGCTCACCTTTTGCTAACCTTCCACCCACTAGTTCACAGTACCAACGTCAATTTTTGACGGGTGACTAGCGGTTAAAATCTCTTATGTAGGCGCTGGGTGGGAAGTAGTAACCCTTAGGCAGGTTAAATATTTTTAGTGACCCATCAGTGCCCAGCACCTTACTGGTAGATCAACTCTGATATTACTAGCGCAACTTTAGGGGGTCGTTTTTAAATGTATACCTGGGGTTTTGTTATTACTAACACGTTGACTTAACTTACTCGTGGTATTATTAATTTATTCTTATTATACTAGATTTCAACTTCGCTATTTCATTAGGATCTTTATATTTTTAATCGTATTTAAAAATTCAATTCTTATCCGTATTGGCTGTAACGAGTTATTCGTACTCAGAATTTTGCTTTCAATTTAATTAACATAACCGTCAGGATCGTTACATCAATTTCCGCAAGCCCCTTTAACCAAAAGTTGACCCTAAGATGTTTATGTTTACATTAGATTTTAAGAGTGCCCACTGGACTGCGTGTAATAATTTTTGCCGATCAGTTTTTGAAATTTAGGTCAAATTTTTGGGAGTGGGGTAAAAAAGAGTTAGCCAAAAGACTGGTTCCTTATCTCCCCGCTGCCCCTATAAGCGAAAATGATTTGACGTTCGAGCCCATCGTTACGCACAGTGAAGTCTCTCACGGGCACGAGCTATAGGCGGATAAACCGCACTTACACCGCTTGATAGGGATGTATAATTTTAATTACTTGCTGGTGTGTGGCTGTGAGGCGGAAAAATTTCGACAGTATCAAAACAAATTCGTTTTCTTAAATCATATAATTGCTCATAATAATCGTTCATGTTCACTTTGATAGTTCCTAGTATATAATCGTTCTAGACTCTTGTTTCCAGATGCTTGTGATTCAATACTGTATTTTCTGTTAAAAAACGCAAGAGCTTTTTAAGAGAAAAAGTGATTAAATTTATGCGAAATTGAATTGGAAAAAAAATTTAATGCGATAAAACAAAATTTGACCTTGAAATTATTTGTATAATCTAACTCTAATTTTTATTATTTTCTTGATTTAATTTGACAATTTATTCATTAAATTTTTAATTGAATTATTTATAACCAAAATTATTTTATTTTAATTCAACTTTTTTCATGTCTTTGCTTTTACGTAATTGTCAATTTTTCGTTCAAATCTCGTTTTATTTTGATATTTTTATATTATTTCGTGCGGATCTTGATGCATTTTATTATTATTTTAATTTATTTTTGTGTTTTTATTTTAATTATATCTTCCGCGCATTTTAAGGTGTTTACTTGATGTTTTATAGGTCTGATTTTAAATCTGGATGTTATGTTTGCGTGCTGTTTCCAATTCATTTAAACAAAACTGTACTGGTCCAACAATATATTTCTAACCAAATTCGATAAATCATTAAACAACATGAATTAGTTGAAAGATTTGTAAACTTGTTTGGATTCAACAGATCATTGGTAAAATTATCAAGTTTCATAATATTTTAAAAGAATATTAATCCCACAGAATTTAATAAGTTCACTCATTTTCTTTTATATCTGTGTATAAAATAGGAACAAAAAATTTTTTACATTCTCAATTTGTTAACAAAGTAACTATTTTATATTTACCTTGTAGACATAATTATTTGTTCTTGTTTATAAAGCACCACGCGTAATTTTGAAATTTTTGAAGTAAATTTTGGAGAATATAATTTTGTATTTATCTATGTTGTATAAAATAAATGTATTGATTTCAATGTTTTTATCTATTTAATTACGTTTTCAAATAATCACTATTGATTAAATTTTGCTGCTTATTTAATGTTTTTAAACAGAATATACTTTATTTTTAATGTATCAGTAATAATGTTTAACAAAAACAAATACATTACTAAAAATAATATCAGAATCCGTTTATGTTTTGTTTTCTTAAAGTTTTATCTAATATTTTAATAAATTTTTAACTAGAAAATAATGGTTATATTTTTTCGACTTATATTTGCCCGATTTCTTTGATCACTTTGTTTACATGTACTAAATACGATTTGAATTATTCGTTTTATGAATCGGCATTAAACAATTATTCCTTCGGTTAAGTCAATATAATTATTTTTAGACTAGATATAATTGTCAAATCAATAAGTAAATTTAAACACCGTCCCAGAACGCTCTGTATATTTTAAATACACCAATGTTTATTTGACGTAAACTGTGTTCACCGAGCTTCCGATAGAAAATCCGCTTGTTTTCGTTTTTAAATCCCAATAAACTATCGTTCTATTATAAATAAACGAATGCTTCCAAAATTATTTTTTAACTTTATACTAATAGCAAAAGTACTCAATAATTATTGATTATCAAAATCGACAGATATATCCTTAGGTACGGTTGAAATTTATGGGTTGCTATAATCTGGCATTTTCTTTTTCCCTCAGTTTCAGCTCCGGGTCAATTTAGCCTTCCACGGATTAAGCCGTTTATTATTCGTTGCTATTGACTTGTGATCCTCAAATCATTTTTGGCCTGGCAAACACAAGATGGTAAGTAACAGTATTACGCCCATGGCTTAACGGTAGTATCATTTCTAATGCCCTGACGTTTCGCCTCACTCTGAATAACTTCACTTAACATCTGGAGATGCTAGTACAATTTTTTAGTTTGATTCTGTCAGAATCAAGTAAGCTTTATCTTTTAATTCTCCGCGAGGCAAGTTGTATTCTTTCTTTAATTTACAAAGTCTAGCTATGAAATATTCAATTATGGCGATCTTTACTATAACATTGTTTATCAATTTATTAGATATTTTTACGAGAATTTTCATATAAATTGATAAAGAAATTATAAAGCCCAACAGTCTCCTGTAAAACCTGTGTTGAGACAGCTGTGGTGTTTGTATATAATTCCAATATTTGCAAATGTATTAAATATTATTAACAAAACAATACTATAAAACAAAATAAACAGATTTAATTTTTGAATAAATAGACTTGCCGTTAATCAATAAATCTGGGGTTAAAATGGATTAAAATTGAAAATAAGCACGGAACCATCTATGGTATTATTTGGAATTTTTAATCATGGAAGTATGCTTACCTATTACTGACGGAACACAATTACAACGTTACTTTTTGTTAATGGTGATCTCACACGCGTATCTTAAAAATTCAGGTGAAAATTATCTGCTTCCTATCTAATACAATGTTTTTTAATATAAATTTTCTGTTGCGCATATATATATATATATATATATATATTTCATAATTGATTTGACATAAATTTACTTCATTTAGATTGGAAACGGGTTCATAATAAGAGAAGATTTTTTGATGGCATCACAACAAGACGAATGGGTAATGGAAGCTCTCACTGCTAACATACCTAAAAAATAATCAATAATCATGTTATTGTAATGTAAATTCGAACAATTTTTTATTGTGTAATATTATTATTTAATATTTGTTTGTAAGGTGTTATTATATTTTTGTTAAAAACTGTAAATAGTTTTGAGCTCAAACTTTGTTTTGAAGTTTATTGTATTACTTTGTGTCACTATAAGTGAGAGTGAACTGAGCCTCACAGTACTCGATATCGATGCAAATAGTTACATTATTTAACCCTTTCTAAGGCAAAGGAAACTAAAAGTCACACACATTTGGCTGTCAGCTGTCAATAAATATAGCGAAAAACACTTATATGGTTTCAAATACTATTAATTTGTTCTCTTGTGGCTCAATATGTCAGTAGTTGTACCAAAAGTAAAAATGATTACCGACAGCGTTACACTTAGATATTTTTATTAGTTTAAAATGGTGTACAGTATATTACAACCAACTTAGAAAGGGTTAATTTGGTCATACTAATTGGATTAAAATAAATGAAATATTCAATTAGTTAAATCATTATAAGAATAGTCATACTATTAGGAGCTATCTGCTAGTTTTACTTTTTTATTCTTAATACTTTAATTACTGTCAACAAAGGTTGAGCAGCATCTATTCTTTTAAAGAAATTGATTAAATCACAGTTAATCAATTTAAGTTGTTATAAGCACTTTGTATGTAATCCTTTATGACATAGGCAATCCTTGTTAGATTAGAATCCGATATTCTGCTGTAATAAGTAGGAATGAATTATTGATCAAACATCTTGCCACTGCTGAATTTTCAAAATTATATTGGGATAATCAATCAAGATTTATCTACCACGATAAGTGAATTTCCGCAAATTTAATATTTTTCATTATACTAGTATGTATTACTAATTAAATATATAGATTAAACCAAACAAGAGAAAATAAGACATTTCTGCTGATAGAGCTGATGGTTTACTCATTCAAGTCGTAATGACGAGCAACCTCTACTATTTACTTGCCATCTTTGATCATATCTAACAGTTTCACCTTGCATTGTTAGAGTCTTCCGCCGGTGCTTTGTTTTCATCGTCAGAAGACCCAAAAGAAGCAACACGTTTTAGGAGCCACCGTGGAGGTTTGATAAAATATTTCGGAAATCATAAACATTTACAACTATATTAATTTGAAACAAAGTCACGTATTTAATTAATGTTTATACAGTTCCTGGATTAGTGAAGTCAAGAGGGTCGTTTGACATGTGTTGGGCCAGCACACAAATATCCATGAGAATTGTTTAAATGCATCAGTAATACAGCACAAAAACCCAGCACCAAGATAACTTAAAATACAATATACAACACCAACTAAACATTTTAAAATCTGAGGGAATATAAATAAATATAAAATCAAAAACATAAAAGTAAAATAAAATAAATACAAAATGCATCAAGAACCGCACGAAATTTACATAAAAAATAACATAATAACAAGAAAATTTGACCGTAAAATAACCATTTATATAAAAGTAAAAATTAATGAATTAAATGAATAAAAATAAAATATTTTTGGCTGAATAAATTTAATTAAAAATGTTAAAAATAAATTACCAATTTAAATTAAGAAATTAATAAAAATTTAATTTAGATAACACAAATAATTTCAAGGTCAAATTTGTTTAATCGCAATAAAAATAACACGCAATATTTAAGGCCAAATTATAGGTATATATACTGATGTGTTTACACAAATAATTCAATTCTACTTTGCAGTATTGTTTCCAGCTTAATTGAAATATTGAGCTTCAGTCTCACTTTGAGACTTGTGTTGAACAAGTTTAATGTAGTCAGTGTGTGTTACAACTAATTTTAAACGCATTGATGATTATGAATTTAATGATCGATAACCTAATACTATTGGAAATGTTATGAACCATGGATGGACAATGCTTATTTATTATGATAATGCGGATCGAAAATGTTATTTATGGACAATAAATTATGATTCTGTGATGCCCCTTTATACGAATAAACGGTTTGATGCATTCGAGACTTTTACCCGATTGGTACGGTAATTTTCATTCAATTTTTTTCGGCCCACAGCCAAAACATACAACAAGAAAGCAAAATTACACATAACTATCGAACTGTGTAAGTGCGGTGTAAGTCCGCCAATAGTTCGTGCCCGTGAAGGCTACGGCGTGAGAGCGCAGTAGCTGGAACGTAAATATTATCCGTATATAGGGGAAATTGGAAGGTAAAGGAGTAGTCCTTTGGCGGCTCCTTCATCATCCGTTTCCTGAAAAATATCTAACACCGAGTAATCCAGTGGGCACTAATTAAATATAATATGAACATAAATAGATCATAAGGACAAAGAGAGGTAAAGGGTAGCGGGGAAAATAGCGAAATCGTTGCAACAGTTAAAATGAATAGCCATCGGAAAAAGAATTATCCGAACGACTAAAATCAGGAAAAAATAATGTTTTAAATGATATATAAGAATTAAATAAATTATGTTGAATTGAAGCGGGAAATATGGGCAGAACGCTGCGCAAATTTTCGGAAATACTTAAACATTTATCATGAAACTATAAAATAAGAGCGTATCGCTGCTAAGTGAGATACTTATCAAAAATAGCAAAGTAAAAGTAGCATACGGCTCAATAATTGATAAAATATCCGGATAAGACCGTAAAATAAGGGCGGAACGCTGCTCAAATTTTCCGAATCAATTAAAATACTTATCAAAAATAGTAAAGTAAAAGTGGAATGGTGTTCAATTGTTAACATAATAGCCTTACAAAACTGTAAAATAAGGTCGGTACGCTGCTAAAAATTTTCAACTCAAGGAAAATACTTTGTCAAAACTGTAAAATAAGGATGGATTACGGCTAAATTTTTATCTAAGCAAAGTATATATATTTTTAAACCGAGGAATAAGAGCGAATCCCTACACAAAAATTTGATAATAATAATGATAATGGTAAGGATAATGGTAATAATAATAATAATAATAATAATAATAATAATAATAATACTAATGAGGATAATAATAATAATAATAATTAATAATAATAATAATAATAATAATAATAATAATAATAATAATAATAATAATAATAATAATAATAATAATAATAATAATAATGATCATGGTGCTTATAATGATAATGATAATAATTATGACAATAATAATGGTTATAATAATAATAGTAGTAATAACAATAAATATAATGGTAATTATAGTAATAAGAATAATAATAAATAATAATAGTAGTAACAAATAATGAAGGTAATACATATAATAGTAACAATGACAATGATAGTATCAATAATAGAGAACATTATAGTTATAATAGGGATAAGAGTAAGAGAGATACGGTGCGGATACACACATAACAAAGGGTTCACATGCCATGGCAAAATCATGAATACGGACAACTATAAGAAGGACCAAGTGAATGGACATAAAGATAAATGATATGAGAGTATAGGTTAACATTTGAATGAGATAGGAGAATAATGGGACCTAAAAATCGAAATCGAGCACAGGCCTTCTATCGGCAGCTTGTTGGACCCATGGATCGTTCGTCCAATTATAGCATTAGCAATAGCGCTCACTTTTTGCGGACGATCTACTCACTCGAACACAGTTGCACGTTGCTTAGCAACAGGTGCCGAGTGGTAAGCGAAAGATATTTGTATGGGGTTGTCTGGGTAACAACCATATAGTTTTAAAACATCAACACCCAGAAACCCACCACATGGAACTCAAAACTATAGCAAGTAAAACTTGGAAACTATAAAAAGGATCAAAAAATTTACCTCGCGCTTTTATGTAGTCTCTACATTTTAAGGCAACAAAAAACATCGAATATAACTACGGTTGGCACCGCGATCTGTCGACACCAAACATTAATTGAGATATTGCAAGGACTTTAGATTATTCCGAATTCATAAGTTCTTCTATATATTTCAAGGCTCAAAAAGCACTGTTTTAAATTTCATTATTGGACGGGGTCACATTTTTACGTGCCTCTTACAAGCCCTGTATATATAATTAATGATAAAATTATTTTATATAGCACGTATCAACGAGCTTAGTAGGTCCTGTACTGTGATTTGGAATACAAATTTGGAATACAAAGAAAATAATATTTGAAAAAAATTACGATAGAATGAAGCCATGAAGTAGTGAGGGATTACCGTAATGTGAAATTTTTTGTGGTTATATTAATTCAAAACATTGAAATTGTTTATCCTTTTTGTTTATGTATGAATGTAGGATATATTTAAAGTGTCATAGGTCCTAGTCAATATACATTCGTAGGTCCCAGTCTTTTAATTATGCCGATTCAACATCAAATAATTAATTATACTATTTCTTGATGCTGTTTTTAACCATGATTTTGCACTGATTTTAAATTTCAAATAATTTTTTGTAATGTTGATTGTTGTGATGCAGTCTTTCTTGTTTAGGGATCTTTGTTTCTAAAAAATATCAGTAGTTTTATAATATTTTGCTTAAATGCCTTAAACGTTTTTAAATTAATAAATTTAATTTTATCAATTAAATCAATCTGGTGGATATTAAAGAAAACACGAGCCTGGATTTGATAAAAGAAGGAAGAAAAGGCTTTAAAAAAATAAAAAGGTACTTGACAAGGATTCATAGCTCTTTAAATGTTTGTATGCTCTAGAGTCTAGACCCAGTTGTTTACTTTTGATAGGATAACTGTGCATGAATGCATTTTGCACTTATTCCGTTTTGCTGAATACATGACATTAGCAATTATGCGTGAATGCATCAGACAGTGTACCTATTTTCTTTTTAAAACAGATGAAATTTTGAAATGGCGTATGTTAAGTTCAATAAATCTATATTTTATAAGAAGCTGATTGATTTGATATTCAAGAACACGATTGTAAATATTGGTGGGTTACAGGGTTTCGTATTTTGTCTATCTTCATGGTTACCTCAGTAACGCCATACAAAATGATGCTAACTGCCACTTGGCACCCGTTGCTAGGCAACGTTGATAATGTGTTCAAGTGGTGGATTGTCTGCAAAAATTGAGTATTATTGCTAGTACTATAGTTGCTCGGACAACCATCGGGTTCACGAGCTGTCGATAGAAGACCTATGCTCGCTTTGCTCTGTCCCTTGTAGAAATTCAAGATTAGGTTCCTATTTGACTGTGGAAAGATGAGACGAAGATTCGGTGACGTGATGCGAATATTTATGATAACGCTGGCATACAAATGTATCAGAGAAACAAATCGACTATGAATACGACTACTCTATTCGAATCAACAAAACATGCAGCATTTATGAGTTAATGGGTTTGAAGCTGGGTTGCTCGACGTCGGGCACGCTCCTTACGTCCCGGCCGACGGTTATTTGCTGGAGTGATAGATGGCTCCGCTGATTGAGTACTTTTCTGCGGCATCTGGGACGGGGCGAAGACGAGCGGATATGTCACCGCTTCCCCCTCCTGGCAGACTGCTAGGGCGACTTCTAGTCCTCGGATTTGAACGCGCAGGCTCTGGTTGAGCTGCCGCTCTTCTGCCCAGCCTTTCTGTGCCGCCGTGAGTCGGTGGTAGACCGCTTTCGTTTTTGCTGGATCTGACCATGTTGCCCTTATCTGCTGTATTTCTCGGGTCAGTTGGATAATTTGTGTGAGCAGCTCCGCGTTTGACTGCCTCGCGTGATCCAGTTCGGTTTGTAGGATTCGTAGGGAAGACATCACTATAATAAAAGAGAACTTTTAATTTCTTATTGACTTAAATAGATCATAATTTATTCAGTTAAACAAAATTACGGGACAAGTCTATCTATAAGGAGGAATAACACGAACGACTTTTAAATTTTCTTTAAATCAATTAAGACATGAACATTGTAATATTTGCAGTTATTCTTCGGGAAAATGTCTTTTCAAGCTTTTCTTTAGAGCCGCCACCGTATAGGGCCGTCGGGTATCGCGGACTGGGCGAGGTGGGTAGGCTTCTGCAATCCGCCCGGCGAGGATGTCTTCTACCACGTTTGCGAGATACATCCTCGCCTTAACCACCTGTAGATCCACCTGTTCTTGCACCCTTTCCCATTGGGTGAGGAGGTTCTGTGCGTACATGTAGGTCTCCGCAGCAGGGTATTGCTGTCTCGCGAGTCCGCAAGGGTCCTTTTTCAAGTCTAGTATCCTCCAAGTAGTAGGATGCGCCACTGTTGTCGTAACTGGTCGAATATTCCCATAGTTGGCGGGGCTCCTGCCCGTCCCTGTTTGTCCGTTTCTTGACTGGCGATTCGTTCGAGCGACATGTCTAAAATATCATCGTTATCAGATTCAATTAATTCATCCAAGTTAGATCATTATCAAATAAATGGTGCCTATGTTATTATTAAGGGAGTTATCTAAATTTAAACTTATCGAATTCTATTAGCTTTATGTTTGGTTGTGACTTTTTCAAAACGGATGGGCGGTTTATCTAGAAGCTTTAAGTGTGCTATATCCCGTCGATTAATTCCTCCCGACGCTCTTATGCATCCTTTTAAGATTATAAAAATCAAGTACTACTCTGATGCTAGGTAAATTGGTTCACGAACGTCTCGGTTGACAGGGGTTCACTCACATTTACGAATTGCTGTTTGAGAAGTTAAAACGTGAATATTACTTTCCTTTACTCGATGGAACGTTGATAAGCGGGGTTATATTCTCTTACGGGCCTGGCCCTTTAGTATGCACTCCTGTATAGGGTGATATATACTAGTATAATTAACAGCATATGTGAGGTAAATCTACTAATTAATTTATTTTAATCTAAATAGGTATGTTAATTCTAAAGTATTATATATTAGATATTATGTGTATAATTTCAGTATATCGACGTAAGAGAATTTATAATTTCATTCACAGTTTTATTTAACAATTTTATATACAGGTTAATCGAACTTTTAAGGGCAAGGCCGGATGTTGAACCGGATAAATTAATTGTGCGTAGACGTAATGTTTGGTGATCTTACATGCATGATTTCCGGCGGATCTTGCCGTTGCAACTTAAGCGGTTGAAAGGAGACGATTTAGTTTAGTTTGTTTATATCCGGTAATTAGATTCATTGTAGTTCATTTTCAGATTTCTCAATCAACAGATTCGCCTAAGCTCAGCTAAATCGATTTTGGTAGGTTATTATGTTATTCAGTTTGAATATATTTTATCGACCTTTTCTCTAAGGGAACTTCTCGCGACTACCGAAGCTTTCAAGTGGGTGAAATCTCACATCTTGGAAATTTTCTAGGTGGAATTTTATCGGTTCAAGAAAATTAATCGGTAGTAACAATTTATGTAATGTTAATACGAATGTTTATCCTTCGTCTTAAACTTTGATTTTTTGTAATTTGTGTTAATTTATTTAGATAATAACCCGTTTCGCTTCATCATTAATTACTTTGCTTCAGGCTACGAATTCATATTATTTAAAGAAACATGTGGTTTTTATCTAATGGCTTTTGTCACTTCGACCCAAAATCATTCTAATTTGAACCCAGAAATCATGTTATCCATGAATTATATTAATTTTCGTCATTCGAGTTATTCGTAATTTAACAAATTATTTTCATATTCTAATCAATAAATCATTCTCGGGGATCTATTTGACTTATTATTTTAATTCTAATTAATGTGTTGTTCAATCTAGTCGACAATTTTCGTTATTCTAATCAACGGGTAGATTTATCAAGAAATTCATATTATTTACTTTAGTCTACAATTTGCAAAAGAAAGTTTCGCTTGTTAATCAATGGATCACGTTAGTTTACTTACTAGTCACTTTAATTACAGGGATTTAACTAATGATATACTTAATTTTCTCGTTCATCATTTTACTGTTACTCGATAATTCTTTAGTGAATTACTTAATTCCTTTTTGTACTTTGATCAATGTACTACTCTACTTTAAATTATTTCCACTTTCTGAATCAAACTTTACTTTATTTTTACTAGAATGTTTACTTGATTTTTATCGAAGAATTATCCTACTTTTATCCAAATTCTTTAATTTTAACCAATGAATTCCCTGAGTAAACCAACCACTTCCATCAACGAATTGTTGTTAATCAATGAATTTATATTATCTAGCTAAGAAAATTCGGTTCCTTAATCACTGACTTCTATTAGTTTTGCTCAAAATTTTTTGATTAACTTAATTTAATCAATGAGGTCTTTCCTTTTACCCAATAATCATTTACTTTTTACCAATAATTGAATTAATGAATTACTTAATTAATGAGTTTTTATTATTTTATTTCAAACTGTAAACTCAAGTCATTTATCTATTAAGCTATATCAACGATTTCAATTTAATTTATTTTCGTACCCTTTCCCTTTAATAGACCTTAGGCGCATATTGTGTTTATATTGTATTTACTGAGTGCCCACTGGACTACTCGGTGTGATGATTTTGAGCCGTGTGTAATATAAATTTAGGTCGATTTTACAGAAATGAGAAACGAGGAAGGAGTCAGAGACCCCTTCCTTATTTCTCGTTTCAGCTATAGGGATAATATTGACGTTACGACCCCTGCGTTCCACACGCTGAGTCTTCACGGGTACATATCATCGGCGATTTTCCACGCTCTTACACAAATCTGTACTATGTAGATTTTGCTATCTTTCATTATGTGTTGGCTGTGGGCCGGAAAAATTTCGACAAAATTATTTATTTATTAAACATAGAAAACAGTTTATCAATATTAATAATATTTATTAATTATAAACAAATAAACATAATTACCATCCATGTCAATCCATAAAAATAAAAATTGCATAATATTGCATAAAATAAAAATACCTCTCCCCCCACGCCGACATCCAAGCAGAGCTCTACCGAGGTTGCAAGGATGTGACGTGGAGAGAGAGCTCCAAAATAAACATTTCTCACCTAAAAGTAAGATTTTGAAAATAGTTTTAAAAGGTTTCAAAATAGTTTCAAAAATGGTTTTTTGGTTAAATTTAATGTGAAAATGGATCGGTATTTATACCTATTTTCTGTCCCTAACATCGCATGTTAAATTTGATGCAGTAAAACAAAATTCGACCTTGTTATTTTCTAGTGAATTCTATTCTTTAATTTTATATTTTTTCCATTTATTTTAATAATTTTTCATTTAGAATTTTTATTGAATTATTACTAATTCAAATTTTTTGATTTAAGTTTCATTTTCATGAACTTTTATTAATTTTTCAATTCTTGTCGAATTTGTTGTGTTTTCTTGTTATATTTGTGTTGGTATCGTGCGGATCTTGGTGCGTTTTGTTATTATTTTAATTTATTTTTATGTTTATTAATTTATATTTAATTCTCTTTTTCCTCATATTTGATAGGGTTTAATTGGTGTTTCAATAGGTTTATTTAAATTTGCATGTTATATTTGCGTGAGTGTTACTGATCCATTTAAACATTCCTCAAGGCCGTTTACGTTCTGGCCCAACAATATTGTAAACATGTCTGACTTATGAAGGGAAATTTCATGTGGGGTTTTGGGGTGTTGTCAATATCCTTGACCCCATATGAAAATAATTATCTTGCCCCCAATGGTTCTCCGTTGCTATGCAACGTTGGTAATGTAACCACCGGTTATAGGATCGCCAAAGGTGAGCGCCATATAGGAACTGCTAAGGCCCGACCCTATAGCGGGTTCAACGCACCACCGATAGAAGGTATATGTGCGGTTTTTCATTCCTGGTCCCTTTTACTCATAAATATGGTCAGTCGTTCCTCTCTCTCTCCGATTAAATGTTGATTATTCTTGCATAACTTGTCAAGCCATAATTAATAAGCCTAATAAAGCACAGAAAATTTAACGAAACATCTATTTAATATAACATTTTCAGCTTGACCGTCCAGATGATCTCATGGCACGGCACTTCGCCCGTTATATTTTTCCCGGCCGACGTTGCGGTGGTTTTACTGCCGGTTTGGTTGCATCGGTTGAATCCCGATAAGACAGTTGAGCCGGCGCGAAAACTAGGGGGTATGTGACGGCTTGGCCTTCCTGACAGGTTGCAAGCGCCACCTCTAGTCCGCGAATCAGCGCTTTCAGAGCTTGTGTCAATCTCTTCTCCTCAGCTCACCCACGTTGGGTGGCGGTCACTCACTGGTATAGAACCTTTGCTTTTGCCGGTTCTACCCATGTCGATTTGATGCGATGGACTTCTCGGGTCATCTCCAACATTTGTCGATGGAGGTCTGTATTTTCCTTTCGTGCATCCTTCAGAGCCCTGCTTAGAATTATACCGGTGTCCATCTTTGAAAAATGGAAAAAATGTAATCGTGAATACTTCCGTTCACATTATGAATTATAATGAATATGAATATAATCACACAGTTTTAAGGCGTGTTGATCTAAAGTCGTAAAAGGAGTGTCTATTAGGGTGAGTGTTTTTATAGTAATTCTAAATATATGAAATCAATGAAACTAGCACTAATATATTTAAATCTACCACAACGTAAATTAATAATGTTGAAAATCAATTATGTCTTGAGGTGGAAGGCCGGTCTCTTGGGTTCCGTCTCGATAACCAGCGGGTGCAAGTATGATCCCATTCCAGTCGTTGGGTTCCATTTCTCGCTCGCCTTGCCTCTGAAAGGATCTGCTGCGGCACCGATACCGTCATTGGCGGAATTGGCTGATTTACTCGCGGATCATCGAGCTTGAATGAGATGCCATATGACGGGGCATACCCATCCGAAATTAAGCCAGCCGCGATGTCCTTGTTGATCTGGTTGAAATGTCGACGGGCCCGATTCACTTCCTGATTAGTTTTCTTCTGCTGAGCTTTGAGTCGGGCTAGAATGTCTTCGGCCTATCCTTGAAGTTCGAGGGCCGGATTTCGCCCAGGCTCCCGCTTGATGGCTATGTATGGTCGATCAGCGTCCTCCAATTCATCTTGTCTCTCGCATCTAGATTTTCTCACCGGGGAGATAGAATACCTCTCATCCCACATCGCCTGTCGATATTTCGCGGCGGAGTGGGATGGAAACCTCATTGTCACGCGAGATTCATCCACCCAGGAATCTAATGGTATGGACAACATAAATTTCATAAATAATTGAATAAGTTGAATGATTTACAGGAGAATTAATATATGTGTTAATTGAATTAGTTAATTTTAATATTCATCTACAGGGGAGGTTTATTAGACTACTAATTAATGTCTATACAGCCTGGATTAATTAACCTATAATATGTTTGTCTAGAAGGGTCGTAAAATATGAATTGACACATAAATGGCATATATTAAATTTAATTATAATAAGTCGGTGGAATAGGCATTATTAAAATACAAATGAACATCTATGCAATGTAAACTAGATTCGAGATTTTATCGAGTTAATATTCTAGTCTAGGTTTGTGATAGGGTGGTTTGGGTAGTTTCGCGTTCGTGATCTACTTGGAACCATTAACAGATTTAGTTCATTTCCAGAAATTGTCGCAACGATGGGCATCATGAGAAATGGATAGTTATTCGACCTCCGATGGTGAAACTTCATGACTTTTGTAGTGAGATTAATAGAGTAGTTTTCTCGCTCTGAGGGGTTTTCTTGAAAATATATTTGGGTCTCGGTGCATTTAACTGTATGTCTGGGTAATCGGTCCTTCGACTGAATAACGTTTGGATATTCATCATGCTCTTTCGACGTATCAAATGTAAACCTTGGCATTTTTAAGTCCTTTCTACCTGGGGTATTTGGCCTGTTATTATTTTTTCTTAAATAACGTAGTTAGCATATCGTCGAATAGGCGGCATCCGGACTATCGACTGGTTACTGTGGGATTTTATCTAGGTTTCTCATTTCATAATCCATAATAGTAAATTCATTATCACAGAAATTAGGCATTTAGCATTTATTCAATAACAAGTGGAACAGCAGGAAAAGCTTTTGGTCCTCTAGAGCATGTGCGATGTCATTTTATCAGCGATATTTGGTCGTCGTTTCTTCACAGGGTCGGCGGATCAGGGCATAAATGTTTATGAATTAATATTAGTTAGTTAAAAACAAATGTCTACCTCCTTGTGCGCCGATTCTTTGCTTCATTGTGATTTCACTGGTATCCGAGTAACGTGCGTGGTGATTCTTAGACCATGGATTATTCTGTGGAAAATTGTTCATATTGCCTCCGACTGAGAATTTTTAGATTGATTACCTATTTATATCGCATATCTTACTTTTATCAGGTATGCATGTCGTCCAATTCTTTCTTCCCACTATCCGCATGTATGTACATGAGTACTACTTATTTGTACCTTGCATGTTATCAGATGTCTCCTGCCACGTAGACATTCTCTACCTCGTTAATTGATTTTTAGTGAAATTTTCATGCACTTTGCCACGTCTTACAAACTAATCGTGATTGTCTTGGATTTATTTATTTGATTTTCAATTCATCAGTTGTTTCAATATTAAATTTTCGATTAAGAATTTTTCGGCGTATTCAGTTTAAGTTTCTGGTTAGTTTAATATTATTTTATCGATTTGAATTTTAGTCGCATTAAAGTTTTAGCTCATGATCTTACCGAATCATTGACCTTCATCGCCTTACTACGATTTTTGTCTGTTTATTATTCCACTGAATCCAATTAATGTCAGACATCATTCTGGGGCTTGAATACTTCCTTATGGTGTTATACTCATGTGGGTCCTTATTCAAAAGTATCGATTGGATTCAAATGTATCTCTCCCAATTTAACCTCTGGTTGGGTGGAATTGGAGTTAGTTCGACCTTGTTTTAATGAATAAAAAAAAATCTTTCGAGTTTATGTGTTGATTACAGTCTCGTGGTACCATCGTTGATGATTAGATGTGATTTCGTTCTATTTTGGTACAAATTTCAACTTGGAATTGGCAGATAAACTGCTCTTACACAGCCTGAATTGTATATATATTTTAATAACTTCCGGTGCGTGAGTAGCTGTGGGCCGGAAAATTATAGCATCGACGGAAAAATTTCAGTTCATGAATATATATTTTTGCCATATAATACATTAGATTTCATAAATGTTCTGAGCATAACACATTGAATTTCATAAAGTTTCGAACATAATACAGTAATACCCTCTCCCCACGCCGACATCCAAGCAGAGCTCAATTGAGGTTGCTAGGATGCGACGTGGAGAGTTTCGAACAATTCTCTCACTCACATCGTAATTTTGATTCCACTGGTTAGACGAAAATTGATTCAGATTAACACTGATTTTAGATTTGAAAAACTGCTTTCAAGTTTATGAAAAACTGATTAAAATTATGTGAAAATGAATCGGTATATATACCTATTGTACGAACCTAA
The DNA here is from genome assembly GCA_022537955.1 of Schmidtea mediterranea. Taxonomy (NCBI): domain Eukaryota; kingdom Metazoa; phylum Platyhelminthes; order Tricladida; family Dugesiidae; genus Schmidtea; species Schmidtea mediterranea. The sequence goes on from CM039680.1 coordinate 110,559,903, forward strand.
CCTTGCGTGTTCTTTTTGATTTAGTAAAACAAAATTTGACCTTGTGATTTTCTGGTATATTCTAATCTTTAATTTTATTATTTTGAAATTTTATTTGACAATTTTTCTTTTGAATTTTTAATTGAATTATTTCTAATTCAAATTCTTTGATTTTTATTTCATTTTCATGAAATTTCGCATTTTTTGTTAAATTGTCAAATTTCGGTCAAATTGCTAGGTTTTTATGTTATGTTTATGTTTATTTAGTGTGGATCTTGTTGCACTTTGTTATTATTTTAATTTATTTTCGTGTTCTATAATTTTATATTTAATTGTTCTCTTTCCGCATTTTGGTAGGGTTAATTGGTGTTATAATAGGTTTGAGTTTAAATCTGCATGTTATGTTTGCATGTGTGTTACCGATTCATTTAAACATTTTCAAGGCCGTTTATGTTCTGACCCGACACTTAGTAAATTATATCCTTAAAAAATATTGGAATCTGACTTCGTTTGTCTTTGAAATTCGAATAATAAAACCCAAAATACTAAGCTTTATTGTTAAAGCAGAAAAAATAAATATTCAAATTTCAATTTTTAATTGTGTCTATTTCCATTTAATAAAATATTTCAAACACCTGACTATTCTATAAATAATACATGATTTCGATCAGTTTATTTAACATTTATTACAACTAACGGACAACTCCTAATAGTATGACTATGCCTAATAGTATTACCATTTTTTCTGAAGGTAAAAAAAATAAATATGACTATTCTTGTAATGATATTTAGAATTTAAAAAAATTAACATTTTAATCCAAATAGTATGTCCAAATTAAATTTAAAACTAAGAAAACATTTTTTATCATACTATTAGGAGTTATCCGTTAGTTGAATCATAAGTAGCATTATTGTAAATTAATAATATATAATTTTAGAAAAAAGTATTATATCAATATTTTTTAAAATCCAAAATAATATCTCAGAAATGATCGACTAAAATAACAAGCGTCTCTTATTTTAACAAACAAATAAACAAAAATATATTTATTGAATTGTCTCAAATATGTGATTTAATTTTTCAATTATATATTCAGATTTTGGTCTTTTTTCTGGATCTGCATTCCAACAAGCCTCAATTAAATTCCACAATTCCAATGGAATGTTTTCCAATCTTTCAAGACGCATGTCTATCGTCATTACTCTATGAAAACTGGTTGCCCCTTTCGGATTTTTTCCTGTACCCTCAGATAAAAACCAAAGTAAAATTGCAAAAGAATAAATGTCCACTTTATAATCATAATTATTTTTCATGATAATTTCTGGTGCGATATGTAATGGGGTTCCAACAAACGAATAATGAGTTAGGGCCGTTGATTTGCAAAACCCGTAATCAGCAAGAAATACGCTATTATCTTCGTTTAGCTGAAAAAAATTTTTAGAATAATTATTTTATTCACTTAATTTGAAAAGTTGAAAATAATTATACATTTATCACTATTTTTCAGAAATATTTTAAGAAATTCAGCGAAAGAATTATTTAAAAATAAAATTATTCTTTTGTTTAAATAAAAAGTTCAACAGTCAACAAATATTAAATTAGTTACTAACAACTTATGGCAATAATGGTCGCCAATCATTGCTTGATGATGAGAAAGTGAGTAGTCCTCGTATGATTTCTAATCAAAAAACAGAGGAATGTATCAATATCGAGGATATCTAACAGCGGTTGAATGTGAATGCCGGAGGCATCCTAAACGCATCCTTTGTAAGAAAATTGGTTCGGCACACTTTTTCTTTCCTTTAAGATGCGTGAAAACTAAAGGGAAACCTCATTTTTAATAAACTTGGTTATCAATCACTCTGAAATATCATTAATGTAGATGAAATCCCTTTATTCATGTATGTTCTTGAAACAAAACATGAGTCCAGCGAGTTTCAGACAGTTGAGATATCAAATACGTCTTTCAAAAATCATTGATGATGATAATTTCTAGGGTTTTAAAAGCTACGTGGTTTCCATATATGGGTCTTCGAAGACATAACCTCAATTCATAAAAGTGCAGAAAAAATGGAAGTAATTACTTCCATGCATTTTTGATAACATGCTTAGCAACTTTATTCTGTTTCGGCACACGAAGAAACATTTTTTTTGGAAAATTTACTAAAGAGCTGCAGATTTACAGCAGGATGTGAAATTTTCTTGAAAGGTTAGGTCTCAATTTTATTCAAAAATAACATTTTGTAATTCATGTAACACAGTAGGAAGTGTGTGAATACATTGAAAACTAAAGCTTACATACTCTTGTTCTTATATTAAAATACTCAATTCCTGTTGATTTACGTTAGCATCTATCCGGTTACTTAATAAATACACTACATAGAGAAGCAATTTCTCCTGCTATTTAAACTTATCCTCAATTCCAGAAAAAAATTATAGAAAGCTGTAAAATCAATGCTTTCATCCAAAGTCAACGAATAAAATTTGAAATTTTCACATTTAGAAGCTTTGTAAAATATTTAACCTTTTCCCCATTAATCAGTATTTTTCAATTGTGTATTTCTTAAATTTTTTATCTCAAATAATTTGTGGGAAATTAGAATTATTTTCTTCTATCAATAAAACCTAGCAGTTTTTCTTTTCTTTCATTTTCTTTTATCAATAACTTTATCTGTCAAATATTTAACATAATTCTTATTCTTTTTAATTTCGTTGAATTTTTTTTTGTTTATATTTCATTTACATTGAATTAGAGCTTCTTCTTTATGGGTAATTAATTATTTTACGTAGAAATTAATAATTTTTAAAAAATAATTAATTAATTAAGAAATCTCAGTAAATATTTTCACAATTAAGTCGCTATTTCCTCGCAAATAAATAAAATATTTACAAATGACTATTCACGTGTTTTTGAAGAATTCTTACTTATTTTAAAATGAAAAGTTTATCATTTTTAGAAAAGATTTTAAATTTGAATGAATTAAAGATTAAAACAATATTAGTACTTTGATATCGGACAAATATTTGGCAAAATTATTGTATGCAAAAAATTCTCTAATAAAATAAACAAAAGGTTATAAATGTACATAATAACTATGTTTGGCAAAATACCCTAGTTCTAAATTGATAATGAGACTTTCTAATATAATAATTGAAAAAAGCATTACCAAAAAGTTGTTTAAATAATAAAAACAATCATTTTTAGTCGAAATCTAAAAAAAGATAAATGAAATTCTGATATAAAATGCGTAACAGGTTGTAACTATTATTAGTATATAATGCTTCTACAAGGATCTAATTGAATATCATGCTGGATTTGTAAAAGGAAGATTGTCTCTAAAAAAGTATTTTTCTTAATTCATTATTATAGGAATTAGGTGCTGTAGGTGTAAAGGATCCATCGCATTAAGCGGTAGCTACTTGTTATAAAGACAGAATTTTGAAGCATTGCATTAAGAAATTAAGTGCAAAAAGCAAGCAAGTAAATAACTGTCTGTGAGAATCGTTACCATAATGGCTTTTAAATATATTGAAATTAACATAAATTTGCTGTCCGTAACATATTTCAATACAAGCAATATCCGATACAACATCCGGAATCTGCTAAAAATAAATAAGTGACAATTAACATTGTTAAAAAAGAAAAATTTGTAAAAAAATGTATAGTCAAAAAAATACTATTATATTCATTTGTATTTATTCATTATAAATATTGCCTTAAAAATTTCCAAGATACGATAATAAATTTCGAAGACGAACCCCACTATGGTGACAAAAGATCCCTGGGAAAGAGAAACAGTTAAACAAAAAAATCATTTTTAAAATTTTAATTAGTGGTAATTTTTATGCAACTACAAAGACCTATAATAATAAGTGTTTTACTTAAACCGAATTAGAACTTTAAATAAGTTTCCAGCCAAATGGATTGGGAATGCCCTCTATGACATCTGTCACGCAATGCTCTATTTATTTCAATTAATGAATTAATACAATATTTTATATTTACTTGAGTACTTAATATCAAAGCAAGACCAATTTCATTATTTTATTTCTCATTATATTTCAACTACACAATTTACGATTTCATTGAAAATTTTAGAATTATTAGTAATACAATATAAAGAAACTTCGATCTAATCTTTTTTTTGAAGTAGTAAATTCTCTTACCAGTATGTTTGCTAATTTGAGGTCTCTGTGCATAATATTGTGACTGTGTAAATATTGCAATGCTTCTGCGATTTGAATGGCAATTGAAATTCTATGAGAAAGTTTCGTTTTATTGTGACATAAATAATTGTAAAGATCAGTTTTCATTAACGGGGAGTATATAGCAACTTCTTTGCTATCTATCTCCTCGGTATCTATTATTGCTACCGCAAGAAATGGCAGTAAATGAGGATGCTCAAATGAACTAAATAAAAGAATGTAATTAAATAAATATTCAAATAATTATTAATTTAAATAATAACATTATATTTTTCGCTCATTTTTATTGATATTATTATTATTATTATTATTATTATTATTATTATTATTGTTATTATTATTAATAATAATAATAATAATAATAATAATAATAATAATAAATGCGAATTAGATTTTAAATATTAAAAAACATTTATTGGAATTTAAGGAATAACTTTTATTTTTTAATAAAAATTTCAAATGTTTTTATTCTAATTTAATAAATTTAAAATATTGGTAAATCTAATTTGGAAAATATTTTGGAAATTTGTTTAAATAAATATATCTGTTTGCTACAATTGAGCGAAAGAAAAGAATAGGAGAAAGCAAATGGCTAGTTAAATTTTGGTTATGAGTGATCAGGGCCGTTTATCGGTCGAAATATTTCATATTTTATGAATAAACATTGCGGAAATTGCATGCCCGAGAGAGACTCGGGTATACGAAATAAAAGTTTTGTTTATGATTCACTAACGATTACATCTCGGGCAGTGTAATAAATTTATGAAAAAGGTCGTGTCCATTTCGAATCAAATAAGTAAACACAACACAGAATAATTTTATTTGCAATTTACCACAGTTACAACTCAATCCAATCTATTTCAATGTTTCGTAATTAAAACTTGTGATTTATTTGCACCCTTCAACCACCGAATAAATTTGATTACCTTAAGGTTGGTTATCCAATTGATAATCGCCTTTTCTGATAGATAACTTTTGACTTTACTTGGGTTAGGAATCTTTTACTGACCTGACTAGACTACTCGTTTGCTTCAACCACTGACCATTTCGTGTTTTTCCCTTTTCCTTTTATACTCCTGCTCAGACTGTTTTAAGACAATTGTCAACAACATTTGCGACATTACTAAATTATTAAAAATAATTACTTCCCACAGACCACCTTAGCCGACATTTGTCAACAACGCTTGCTACATTACTAAATTACAAATTAGGAAATAATTACCTCCCCATAGATTATTGGCGCCCATTTAATATTGTTTAGGCCAATTTACCCTTTTCTATTATTCCAGCTACACGCCGGGTTTTCCTCATCTCTCAGGTTTCCCATTGCCTCGGGCTTCCCATTAGTAATTTATTTTTTTAAATTAATTTGTTTTTTGTCTTATATTATTTTCTAGGGACCCCTCACTAAATTTTTATTATTATTTCTGGACTCGTCTCTCAATTTGGCGTTCAACCATACTAATTTCCCCCGATCAATACTACTTTTGAATTTTTGTAAATTTTTTAATTAATGTTGCACTTTTATCATTTTGGTGTTTTATTGATTTTACCGTGCTTTTTCGTAATACCCCAACAATACTAATTATCAATAATAAAAAAAAGATTTATTTTTGCCGTTGTATCAAAAAAACGTGCGTTAAGGGGTTAATACCGTATATACATTTTGTTACATTGGTGTTTATTCCAACAGATCTATTAAAATCAACTTTGTTCTTTTGCATAAATTTATTCATAACATTAAAAATATTTTCTCCAGTTGCGTGATCTGATAAAGGCAAGCAAAATAAAAAGTCGAGAATTTCTTGATCTTTTTTTTATTTTTAAGAATCGCTATAAGATTTGCAAAATTTTCCAATGTCAGTGGATTTATAGACTTGAAATGTATAATAGCAACTGAGAAATATCGGACTATAAAATCTGTTTTAAATTATAAGAGATATCAATGATTCTTCGATTAACTGTATAATTTGAGAGGGAAACGTGGTCAAAGGTTTATTTTGCCTTATATCCTATTATGACTTCTGGTATAATCTTGGTTCCGCCAATTTTCGAGTTTCGCCAATCGACTAAAATACACTTTATTTTGAAATTAAAAGCGATAGGCGATACGAAACTTCTGTTTTTCGTATTATCATTTCCTGTCAAACCCAGCATTTTTTTTCGAGTCTGTTTTAAATCCTTAAGTCTATTTTAAAAATCAATTCCTTTATCTCTATGCTGATTTTGGTTTGTCTCAAAAAGGTGCTTTAAGTTGGATAGTTTCAAGCTTTCATTTGTTAAAATTTCAGAACAAATGACTCAAAGTAGAATAGACCTTTTCTATTTTTCTTTGTCGTACTTCCGAGTTTTACTTTGTTTTTTCTTAAGTCTCTTTCAGAATTGAAGGTGGTTCATCCTCGTTCATTTTATTATTTTATGCTTGTTGATTGTTACTACAACCACTGCTTTCTTTTGGTTTAATAGTCTCAGACTTCAACCAACGATCCATAATCTTGGATGTTAAGTACAAAAATTATATTTAGTATACTAGGTTGTGTAAAAAGTTCCCTGACAGTTTTGGATTACAATTTCAACATATAGAATGACTATGAAAGCAAAAATGATTAATCAACCGTTTTATTCGTCAAAGTAAAGCAATGGTAATATACTAGGTTGTGTAAAAAGAGTTTATTAACCTATAACTTCCATGTATGTAAAGTGCTTTATAAATTCACTTGCTGCTGCTGCCCGGAACTTTTTATACAACCTAATAACTTATCAAAATAATAACAACTTCTATAATATAAGAAATAATCAATTAACTCATATTATAGAACAGTATCAAACAACCTTTTTCGGTACGTGGCGTACCCAATAAAAATTTTTTAATTTTGTAAGATCGGGAGAAAACTTTTTTCAAATGTTAAATCAATATCAGTAAAACTTAATGTTTATTAATGTGAACGCTGAGATTGTATTTTATTACAAATAAGATTGATGCGAAGTTCAATATTTGATAGGCATACACGCATTTACTCGTCGATCATTCGCAGTCTCTCGTGTTTCCTGCTTTTCCTTTCCGTGAGTGCCGAAAATCCATGCTCACAGAGAAAAGAGCTTCCGAATGGCAACAACAGTTGCATTGTTGCTCAATTGAGGAAATTTGTTGTTCAAACTTAACCAGAATTCGGAAAGCTCCATTTCTGAGAACATTCTTTTGAAAATCAAATCATTTTTTAAATCAGTTAATTGTTCTTCCTCTTCTTCAAGTTTCGTCACATCAAAGTTCATGAATGGGTTCATTATCCATTCAATGTACGAAACATCAAAATTGGGAAATACTTCTCAAGAGATTTTGACAAAAACTTCAAAGTTTCTTCAATTTCTTGCTTGATTTGGAGTTTTGAAGGATTCGATTCGACATTTGGAAAAGATAAGAAGTTCGATTTGCTAACTTTTGAAATCCATAAAACGAGCTTTCCTCCAAACGCTTTCATTTTTCTTGAGCATGTGATAAGGTTCGTTGAAGCGAACTGACTTTAATTTCGCCGATATATTTTAGCAGTTACACGACTTGGTTGCGACTTCCGGCTTTCATTCACCACCAGTTATTCAATCATGAGAAAAAAACCTACCATTTAGACTATACATTTTCGATAAAAGTATGCATGCTCCTATTCTAAATGATCATAAAATCTATAGACAACTACTGTACTAAATAAGATGTCAAAATAACATTTTAATCCGAATATTTGCCATTCGTATTCGATCTAGGTTTAGAATTAGTTCTGCTATTGTACTCACTTATTATAGTTCTGAGCATTACAATTATAAATTAATGAAGACATTTAGGAAAAAAATCTGGGACAAAAAAATTTAAACTCTAAATAAACTTTACGAATTATCATTATCGTGAGGATTCGATCAATTAAATGTTAAGAATCCGGTCTATCATTGTCATAGGGATCAAATACATAAATTAATTGTGAGAATACGAAATGTCACTACCATATAAATTAACTAAATATATTAAATAAAAGGAAAACGTGTAATTAACTAAATGAATTAGATGTACAAAATAGCATTATCATAAAGATACAATAACAAACTAAATGTAAAAAAAATACGACAACCTCAATATCATAAAGATTCATTAGATTAAACGAAAAATTTACCTAAATTCCAATATTATAAAGATTAATCAAATAAAATAAATGTAAAAATACCTAAATATCAAATTTGTGAAGGTTAATTAAATAAATGAAATGTACACTATAGGATAATTTAACTTGTTCCTTATCCTAGTGTACTACTCGAACAATGATGGTGCACAAAACGGGAGTTCGCATCTTTTTAAAATTTAATACCTGAAAGTACCATATCACCATTTACTTTAGACATTTAGACTAACCTAAATTCTTAATACATTTATTTTTGGAATGGTGTTTATATATTTTTGATAATTTACTTTTTATTCTATTATTCTAACGACGTAATCAATGAGTCCCGCAAATTGCTATAACTGTCATGTGCTCATTTATTTTTTCCCAGGAATAGTGCTAATCAAACAATTTTAGGAGTGTAAAACATTTAACTCCACATCAAATTTCGACGTCTGTTTATCGGTAGGAGCCTTAGATGTTTATTTAATTTTCATGTAATTTATTTATCCTCACTGCGGTAACGGGTGTAGTTTAGAAACTCAACTATTAATTTACTGACAAAATTTGTGGATACTCTTTACTATAACTCCGTCATTTATAGAAAACGTTGAAGGTTAGAAACTGATATTATTCAGGATTAGTTTAACTCACGTATTTTGGGGCCTTCCTTTGTCAAAATTTATTGGCATAGCAACGATTTTCGGCACTTAATTTCCCGTCACCTTCCCTTAGTTGACCCTAGGTTAAGTTGTGTCGATATTAAGAGTTTATGAGTGCCCACTGGACTACTCGGTGTTTTGATTTTTAGCCGATGTAATTTTTATAATTAGGTCGAACAATTCTTAGTTTCGAACAATTCTCTCACTCACATCGTAATTTTGATTCCACTGGTTAGACGAAAATTGATTCAGATTAACACTGATTTTAGATTTGAAAAACTGCTTTCAAGTTTATGAAAAACTGATTAAAATTATGTGAAAATGAATCGGTATATATACCTATTGCACGACCCTAACCTTGCGTGTTAAATTTGATGTAGTAAAAAAAATTTGACCTTGTGATTTTCATGTATATTCTAATCTTAATTTTACTATTTTCGTGATTTAATTTGACAATTTTATTTTTTAACTCTTAATTTAATTGTTTCCAATTCGAATTATTTAATTTTAGTTCCATTTTCATGGACTTTTTCGCTTTTTGGTAAATTGTCAAATTTCATTTAAATTTTCGTGTTTTCGTGTTATTTCTACGTTTATTTCGTGCGGGTCTCTTTGATTTAATATGTGACTCTCAATGTTTTAATTGTGGTGTTTGATAAAATTTTGTTTGATAAAATATGTACAAAGTTTGATTTGCTGGAGATGATGTTTCACAGGCTGTTTTTTATAAAACTTTACTACAAGATAATGCTAATGATTAGAAAATCGAAAAGTTTGATATCAGTGCACCTTGAAAGAGTTATTCAAAACTGCATGGTTGCATATGACTACGAGATGAAAATATGTTTTAATTGATCCAAATGGTCACGGTAAGACGACATTGTTGTGCAATTTTGCTCATTGAAGGTTACAAACTCCATCAAATTTGAATTTATTGTTCTATGAACAAGAAGTTGTAGCAGATGATATCATGGCTCTTGATGTTGTGTTAAGATCTGTATAATGATTTAAATTCAATGAATTTGGCTGGAAAAGATTTAACATTATTTGATGAAAATCCTAACGGAACTAGGTTACAATTTTACAAATAAAATTAAGAGATTATGCAGAATGAATGACAAATATAACAATAAGATTTTTTATTCAGTTGAAACAGGTAAACTATCGAGTAAAGAATTTTTTTTATTATTTTTCTGTTTGTAATTGTAAAAAAATAAACTGCTTGTTTACCAGGTGCAGCCAAAGCTCGGTGTAACGTATAACCTCACCAAATACCTCGAGAATACCATAATTCAAGTATATTTAGTAAGATATGGCAATTAATTTATATTTAGAACAAATTTAATTTATTGATTTAAATTTTTGTTTAATATCCATGGTTAAGGTAACCAACATTTGAAGATTATATGATACCGAATATATAATTAAAAGTACAATGATGTTAATTAATTAATTAAACTTCAAACAGACATAAACTTAAAGAATTATAGATTATGTATAGATAATGTTCCAGAAGTAGTTTAGTGTATGCAGTGTATTATTATTAATTTAAAACCGAATTGAAACTGTTTTAGGACGGCTATTACACAAGGAGACATTTAATAGGACCTGTTAGGACATTAAATGACACCCTGGAATTATTAAAATGCTATTGAAAGTAAGAACCTTTTTATATAAAATATTAATGAAAATTTATTTAAAGATAAATTTTCCTAGATTATGGTGGGTTTCTGGGTGTTGAGATTTTGAAACTATATGGTTGTTACCCAGACGACCCCATACAAATATCTTTCGCATACCACTCGGCACCCGTTGCTAAGCAACGTTGGAACTGTGTTCGAGTGGGTAGATCGTCCGCAAAAAGTGAGCGTTATTGCTAATGCTATAATTGACCGAAGGATCCATGGGTCCAACGAGCTGCCGATAGAAGTTCTGTGCTCGATTTCGATTTTTAGGTCCCCTTATTTTCCTATCTCCTTCAAATATTAACCTATACTCTAATATCATTTATCTTTACGTCCATTCGCCTAGTCCTTCTCATCGTTGTCACTACTGCAATGTTCCCTATTCTTATTGCTAGCCTTATCATTGATGCTATTATATGTATTACCTTTATTAATTGTTACTACTATTACATTTGTTATTATTCTTATTACTATATAATTACCATTAAATTTATTATATTACTACTATTCTTATTATTACTATTATAATTATTATTATTGTTATTATTATTTTTATTATTATTATTATTATTATTATTATTATTATTATTATTATTATTATTTTATTATTATGTTTTTGTAGAAATCCGTCCTTATTTCTCAGCTTTATAAAAATATTTTTCTTATATAGAAATTTAGCCGTAATTTATCCTTATCCTTACAGTTTTCGGTAAAGTATTTTTAATAATTCGAAAAATTTTAGCAGCGTTCCACCCTTTTCTTTAGGTTTTATCGGATTATTATACCAACAATTTGAGCCGCGCTCCACCCTTTCCTTACAATATTCGCTGAAGTACTTTAATTAATTCGGAAAATTTGAGCAGCGTTCCGCCCTTATTTTTCAGTTTTGTAATAAATAATTTGCTTATTTCCGAAAATTTGCGCAGCGTTCCACCCATATTTCACGTCTCAATTCAACATAACTCTTTTAATTCTTATACATTATTTAAAAAACATTATTTTTCATGGTTTTAGTCGTTCGAATTAATCTTTTTCCGATGGCTATTCATTTTAACTGTTGCAACGATTTCGCAATTTTCCACGCTACCCTTTCCCCTCTTTATCCTTAAGATCTATGTATGTTCAAGTTATATTTAATGAGTGCCCACTGGACTACTCGGTGGGCCGAAAAAAAAAATAAATAAATTTTACCATATCAGTTGAGTAAAAGTTTCAATGCACAAAATTTTTGGCTTTAAAATATTTATTTGGCATACATAGTCCATAAATTCATCCGGCCAATTGGCAAAAAATCATCTTGATCACAATTCATGTCATTAACTCATAACACTTCGTAAATTCGCATAGTAGCAATCCTATAAATCAATACCCGTACACTATCTGAGAGTTAACGTGTTCAGACAAAACACTTGTCAGTGTTAATTGTCTGAATGCACGGCTCTCAGTTAGTTATGCACACTAACTCGAATCAGACTAGAACTGTTGTTGAAAAATAAGACTACCAAATAAGACTGAAATTAAGTTTGTACCAAATTTAAGTTGAAAATTTGTCAAAATACATCAGTATATATACCTATAATTTGACATTTACCTTGCTTGTTATTTTTATTGCGATTAAACAAAATTCGACCTTGAAATTATTTGTGTTATCTGAATTAAGCTTTTATTATTTTCTTAATTTAAATTGGTAATTTCTTTTTAACATTTTTAATTAAATTTATTCAGCCAAAAATATTTTATTTTTACCCATTTAATTCATTAATTTTTACTTTTATATAACTTGTCGTTTTTCGGTCAAACTTTCTTGTTATTATGTTATTTTTATGTAAATTTCGTGCGGTTTTTAATGCATTTTGTTTTTATTTATTTTACTTTTATGTTTTTTGATTTTATATTTATTTATATTCTCTCAGATTTTAAAGTGCTTAGTTGGTGTTGTATATTGTATTTAAAGTTATCTTGGTGCTGGGTTTTCGTGCTGTATTACTGATGCATTCAAACAATTCTCAAGGCTATTTGTGTTCTGGGCCAACAATTATTAAGATTTTTTGTAAATGAATTTTAGAAATTCTCACAATAAAGTAGACATCTATTTATTTATTTAAATCTAAAATATCTACAATTCATCCAAAATTTCTTCTTTCGTTAGATATTTTGTGAAAAATCTTTTGATATCGTTGTAATAATTCATTTATTTTATTTATTAGAAATATACTTACTAGGAATAATAAATTTCCTCAGCAATTTCTTCAATTGAATCAATATTTACGATATACTTTTTTTTTGCTAATTCTTTTCCATCACAAATGCATCGATGGATTGTTCCCTGGGAGCCGCTGCCTAATAAGATTTAATAATTTTCAATCTATATATAGTTATTCTATTAAATGTCTTTATTTTATTAATTTATTTTTCAAATTAATTAAGATAATTTTCTAAGACGGCAGTGCAACAATTACTATTGCCAAAAATGCAAAATAAATAACATTTTACAGGGGTTCATAAAAAATATGATTCTGAAAATACTATTGACAACAGTTTTAAAATATCTAAAGTAAAAAATTTAAAATTACATTAGTTGTCGAAAAAAGTCTAAAATCTGCTACAATTTGTTCATTTAAGATGGCACATATACTTGTAATGCATAAAACACCTTTTGGTGACTGCAGCATAATTAAAGAAGTAGAAACATTGTTTCAAGAAGGATAATCTAAAAAGGTAATCATATCATCTATTAAAGATGTTGAATTTTCAAGAAATTTAGTCACTTGTAGACTTAGAAGTTGACTAGAAAAATTAATTTTTACAATAACAAAGATTTAGAAAAAAGAGGTTTTTGAAAGTTGACAGTGAGATGAATTAACAAACATCTGCAATATTTGTCAAATAAAAATATTTATATGGATGATATTTATTGACTGCTCAGCAAAAAAATAGCAATTATAAGGATAAACAGGTAGAATGGTCATAAACCAAGTTATTAAAAACTACATTAAACAATTAATTTGTCCCTTCTAAATTTGTAACCATAACAGCGGGCGGAGAACTTGCCATGATTTTTTAGAGTTTTTAGAACAATATTCATAAATATGAGAACATTTAATCAGATAATATTCTGAAATGCTCTAATGCGAGCTTGAAGGCTGGTATATTTGCCAGACATATTATCCACTTTGTCATATAACTGACCACGGAATTCTTGTAGGTTAATATATCAGAAAATATCTGTATGATAGAATCTTCCATACTTCGTTTTCTATAAATTTCTAAGATCTTTCAACTGCTGTTCCATTTTCTTACACATATCTTATTATTATTGTTAATTTTTTTTAACATGGGGAAGGCCTGGAGTTGTTCTGTGTGTGCCAAAAATTCCCCATATTTTTGTGTCCCATAGTCTGATTGGTTCCACTAAAAGTTAAACCCTTTGCACTTAGAAATTTTATGAGTTCTACAATTTACAACAAAATATTTTTACAGCTTTTGATTATTTTAGATTCCTCAACTTCAACCAGATATTTCCTTTAATTTATAAATAAAAATGAGTATTATCCTTATAATTAAGTTTTGGTAGCTCTAATGGCTAAACCCGGCACTAGAATTAAATTTTATTTTTCCAAATAATTTACCTTTATGAATACAAAAAATTATTTAAAGATAATGTTTTCTGCAACAATATTATCTCTTACATATGCTTTTGCATATTTCATTTATAATTATTCCAACATAATTTCCTTATTTCCATAGTATAATTTTAATAAAATAAATATTTATAAAATATGAAACTAAGTTTTTAATTATGTTACTTTTTAACCATTCAACCAATCAGCGTTTTTTATCATTCACACTTCACATAAAAAGTTTAATTTTAGTGTAATGCTCATTACATATTGTAATGGGTGCATATTGCTTATTGTAATGGTGTATAACAAAAATCGAATAATTTATGTAATAAATCCCTAATTGATATTATAGTGAATATATCTTTGCAACTTTTATATAATACTATTACCACATTACTGCATTAATGAAATAGTAATTTCCATCATTATTTTTTTAATTATTTGGCACCCATGTGCTAGATCACAGTTGGTACATTGGTTGGAACAACTCTCGCTATTATATATAATAAATAGGTATTTGTAGAAAAGATTTTAAATAGACTGTAATAAAGAAAAAAAAAGAATCTTTGATAATATTTAATAGCAGATTGTTTGTGAATTAATTACTTCTGTATCACTGTAAAATATAGTAAAAACAAGGCTATATTAGTGTTGATTAATAAGAGTTGCTATCATTGTAATAGCACGCTCAGAGTCCATACTATTAGTTGTTAATTTCTCATTTCTCCAACAGCCTAAAGTCTTTTCATAAGCAATTTAAGCAGCAAATACTTGACTAGACGACTACATCAATACACTATATGATCCAAAAATGACACCTTATAGTCCATTTATTGGAATTTGAGCCATTTCAAACCCGATTTTAAAATATCCAAAAGATAAGTACAATATAGTTGGAAATAAGCAAGAAAAATATTAGTCAGTTCCTATCATAAATTAGACTAAATAAATTGACAATTTCATATTTGACAAAAATTATTTGATTTAAATTACCTATTTCCTCTTTTTCCTCTACATTCTGTAAAAAATATTTTCCTTTAACGTCTAGTGATAGCATTAATAATTCAGCGAATATTGGGGCTTTTTCAGCAAGTTTTTGACGGATTTCATCGGATAATTCAATTTTTTTCTGTACATAGAAATTTTCCAAATCCATAACTGCTAAAAATTCATTGTGCTTCTTGTAGAATTCCTCAAGTAAATTCTTGCACACTTCATCTGCCAAAATTTTAAAGTCACAACGTTCTAAACATTTTTTCGCCTGCTTCATTTTCCATTTCGGATCTTTGACGTCGACCGATTTTTGTGAGAATTCAATCTTCAAACCGGTCATGAGAAACCCTTTTATACTGGAGCGAATGACATTCATGAATTTCATGATCGTATTATTGCCATCTAAATTTGATAAATTGTTGCTTATGTTGAATTTATATATTTCTGCCATTCGCCTATCCAAGCACAGCCCGTAATTAGTTTTACCAGATTTAGTAACAGATATTTTATTTTTCATTCGAAATGGTATTTGCGCCTGAATTGCTTCGAGATATTTTTGAAATAATTCTTCTTCTACAAATCGTTTGATGACATTTTCCAGACCTTGGCAAACATTTGAAATTATTATACTCTGACATTGTTTAATTTGCTGTTTTTCTGAAACGATTCCATCTAAAGGAATATTCAGATGATTTGGATAAATAATTTCTGATATGGGCTTAACGATTACATCAGATTCATTTTTCAATCGTTTTATTAAACAAGACTTTAAATGTATTTTCGAATCTTTTACAGCAGATTTTATTTTTTTGTAGAGTTTTTCTTCGATACGTTTTATTCGATTTATTTCGTCAAAATTGATCCGATTGAAATCTGATAGCATTTGCGCTCGGTTTATGATTTTGGTCATGACCTCCATTTGAAAATCAATCAAAAAATTACAGACTTCTTCAATTTTATTTCGAAAATTTTGCAGCAAATAATGATGCAAATTTTCTTCAAATTTACAGAACAAGTTGTAATGAAAGAGTGTTTCTGGTGTTCGTGAGTTTTGAGTATAGTCCATGAAAGCATATAGAGAACACCCGTGAAAGTAGTTGCATTCTGACCAATGAGAAAACGTTAACGGAATGAAATTGTTGAATTGAAGTTTTTTAAATGCAATATCCATTTTTAATTCAGCCAATTTGATTGGATCTGCATTTTCTGTTTCACTCAAATCATCTGTGTCCAATTTTGAGACAAAATAAATGATTTGAAGATTTGGAACTGCATTCTTTAGCTCTAATAAATCTGATATGTCCTAAAATTATATAAGATGCATCAGAAAAATACATTTTAAAATAAAATTACGTTAAAAAAAAAGAATAAATTTTAATATTTTATTAGATCATTATTTGTAGGTATAAAAGCACATTATATTGGGTAACATTACCGATAGCTTTGATACTTAATGTTTCATTTTTGAACATTATTTTGGTAATTTATATTATCTTGTAAGTTTTTAAAATTTTAAAATTTCATTAATATCTATAATCTGGATTTTGCTGATCGAAACTATATCATTTTTAATCCTTTTTCACAATGACATTTAATGGTTTGCAAGCTGCTTGGTGTGCTACATCAGCGGTTCTCAGTCTTTTGAGTTTCAAGGACCACTTTAAAATTTGTATCTTAGTTACGAACCACTACTGAAGATTGTGCTACTGTCGTGATGGATATTTATATTTTATTATACAGTTAGTTAGTAACCAGTTATATACAGTGTACATTCTAGAATCTAGAGTAACTTCATGTAATTTCCATTATGGTTAAAAATAAACATAAAATAAAAAAATTTGTTTGTATTCACCACTATACTATCGCATGTAGTGATTCGAATAATCTAATATATTCGAAAAGTACAACATTTATATTTTTCAAGTTTTTAATTGAAAAAATGAAATTTTCATGATTTGTTCGCGGACCACCAGGCAAATTTTTGCGAACCGCTAGTGGTCCTCGGACCACATGTTGAGAACCACTGTACTACATAGATGAGCGAAAAAAATTTAACCTAGTGCGTTAAGTCATTTCTATACACATTTTTTTCTGTTAAAATATCAGAAATTTGTAAACAGAACAAAATATTGAAGATTAATTAAAAAACTTACAAGATAACAAAAATTCTATAAATATTCTATAAAATTCTATACATTTATTTTGTGAATTAAATTAATTTTATTTTTTGTATGATTAAAATCTTTGTTATTTAACAAAAGGGTCTAACATTTTGTGAAATAGGTTTTGTGATAATATAATATAATTAATTAAAATTAATATTTTTAACAAATTAATTAAAAATTGTGTCAGTATGTAGTGGTTTAATGCAGATCTGTGAAGCGAACCCGAACTCTGACAAGTTTAAGCCAAAATTTCAGCTTTTACAGGTTTAACAAAACAAATTTTTTGTTTTTTGTTTTTTACTATATTTCTTAAATAATTTTCAGAACAAAAATTGTACAAAATCCAATTAAATAAAAACATCTTTGATTGTGATATTATTTGAGAATAACAAATTTGTTTGAATGTTGAGCAGAAGGCGTTAATTAATAAATATTACTACTTAAATCTTATTATTTCACATGACGTCATAATCTAGAAAGATGCAGCGACGAAAATTTTAACAAATTATGGAAGAAATGAAGAGTTAAAAATTCGAAACAATACATTATATTATTTTAAGAATAATGTCTATAGATATGTTGTACCAAAAAGTAATACAAAATGTTTATTCCAAATGATTCATGAAAAGTTAAGTCATATTGGGGTTTAAAAAACGGAAATTTCGTTGGTCAAATTTGACAAAGGAAGTAACGGAATTGATTCAAAAATGTGAGTCATGTCAAATTAATAAAAGAAAAAATGCGAGAAAATGAACACAATTGCCATAAATTGACGCGATGAGCTATTTGAAATTATAGGCTTGACATTGCGGGACCATATCCTGAAACTAAGAAATGAAACTTATATATCTTTAGAATAATTAATTATTTTTCAAAATACGTGTCGTTTATTCCAATGCAATTAGTAACTGCAGATAAACTTGAAAGTTAACAATGAGTAACATGGATTAGTCAATTTGGAGTCCCATGAAGCATTATTGCTTACCAAGCTTTTATACACTCACTTTTGATCTTTAGCCTTCGCAATTTTATTGTAAACCACATGGTACTGGATTGCGATCGTAATCGCATTGTTCAAACACGTGCAAAACGGATGGGTTAAGATCAGAAATTCAAAGCTCTACTCAGAATAATGCTAGGAGAAAAATTCAACACATTAAACAATGTCTTTATTTATTCACAATGAAAACTTGGAGGCCTCGGAATCACATCAACAATTGACGAATATTTTATTCAGAGCGTAACTGGTATTACGAGGCTCTTGAACTCTTCAAACGTAACGTTTCGTAATATGTAAACCTCATAACTAACTGAGTCCAAAGGATCAAAGGTGAAATTACGAAAATCTTCTTTTTTCCTCACAAAATTTCAATAACCTATTCTTTATCTTCAAAGAAATTTTCACTCTCTACCAAACTAAGATTTCTTGAAGGTAACTTTTCACTTACAATTGCTTACAAGGATTGAGTAACTCACTTAAACTCTTACAACCTTTACGACATCTCAGCCGAACTTTATAACATCATTGGATTCCACAATGGTTCGAGATGCATGTTGAAGGTCACATTGCCGATACAATTGGAGATTGGTTTTCTGCTAAATATCTCATTACATTGGGCGTTCTGAATGACGCAAAATAATTCTCTTTGATTCGTGCCAGGAGCAATATTCTTAACCATAATTATTCTTCTTTTAGATTGAAACATAAACTGCCTACATTGTGTCGCCTGTGCGTTTTACATCCAGAGACACATGCACACATCTTCAACCACCTCTCAATGAAACCCAATACTAAAAGTAATGAACAACGAGTTCCTGAGTTGAAAGGGTTTCAACCTTGACGTTAAGTAGTCTCCTCTTTATATAACGAAGCCCACAACTTTGAAACCAGGCTTAGTTATCAGATATTAAAGCAACACCTATGTTCATGGGCTGGACCTTAAAGTCCTGTATGACTCAGGAACAAATTTTGAAAAAGCCAAATCTGACAATTATATCAAATACAAAGATCTCGCAATAGAAATTGGAACTGACTTCTATTGAAAAACCCACTATCTCTGCTGTGGCTATTGAGACTCCTGGTACTTAGGACAAACTTAACGATTCCATTCTCAGTAAAATTTGCTTAACCAAATCTCAGATCCAAGACTTATAAAGAAAAGCCTGTCTTGAAGCTGTAATTGTCAGTTACCACATTCATCGAGAACATGTATCTTAAATAACATCTTCGATACGTATACCTAAACTTGATAGTGGATCACAGTCGACTGATGGAATTGATTGATATTAGTAAGCGCAATTTTTGATACAGGATGAAACTAAGTGTAAAATAGTTTTGGTAAAAATTTTTTAAATATTTCGTTGAAAATTTTATTTAAATTTTGTTAAGGTTTCAGTTTTGTAAAATTTTAAAAATTAATTTTTTTAAACATTTTGTAGAACTTGTGATTTTAAAAAGAAGCAAAATTTTTAATGTTTGATAAAATGTTTTGAGAATTTAAAAGCAGAAATTTGTTTAAACAATAATGGTTTATTCTAAATAGTTTAAAGTTCAACACGAAGTACCTGATGATGAATGTTATTCAGTTGAAATGTATTGTAGCTGAATATTTTGGATTGGTGTTCTCTTTAATTTAGTTCTTTTGCCAATTTTGTGTGATTCTATTTATATTATTCTTTGCAATAAATTTGTTTCTGTAAAATAAATTTATCAATTTTATTTTAATTTTATAGATTGAGTTTATTCATAGGAAGCAGCTGTACAATGTTTCAAAATATAATAACTTTGAATTTTTTGCCTATGAGTGAGTTTCATGTGATCATTTACTAATTCACAATAGTTAAAATATATGATTTGAGTGATTCATTGTTTTAGGCCACTTTAAATATGGTATTTGCTTAGTGCCAACTACACACAATGCCAGAGACGACATAAATAAAAGGCACCAAAATTAGTTTTTAGAACAATTTAATAATATAAATATTTTTCGACACACCAAGAATCTAATGTTAGTATAGTATTTTAACAAGTCTGCTCATAGTCGGAAAACTATAGTCTTTCATAAAATCTAGTGGCATACTACCAAGTATTGTATGTTGCTAATTGAGGTTGACAATTTTCTATAATTTTTAAAAAGATCAATAAATTTTATAATATACACACCAACTTGACTGTATGTTGAAAAAAATTAGATGTAAATATGATTTTAGAAAAATTTGCAAAAAATAAATGTAATATATTATAATAGAATTTACAACCACTTAAATGTTTTATTACCTGTTTTATAGTTTCTAATGGAAATTTATTATGTCAATTCAAATAAGGGCACCAAAAATTCTGAACAAAGGTGCCATAACTTCTAGGACTGGCACTTCATTTACTGTCAAAGTTAAAGTTTACGATCTTGCATTTTAAAATCATTATGAAAATACAAGATCGTAAACTTTAACTTTGACAATAAATGAAGTGCCAGTTCAAGAAGTAAATCTGTCATTTTAATAACAAAAATTATATTTGAAAAATTTATTACCTTATAAAAAGTAACTGATTTAAACAAATTTATAATTTCAGAACGATTAATTTCATTAAATGTTTTACTATTTATTTATTTATACCTAATTTATTACTAATTACAAATATCGTATTTTGGATTTTTATAGTGTTTTTATAGTGATTTTATTTATTTTACATTTCGTAACCAGTTGTAATGCTAATATTGCGCACTTGAAATAGTTTAAAACTGTATTGAGTTGTTTTAATTGTGATCGAGTTTTGTATAAAGTAGTTGTATTTAAAAAAGGATCGAATAGCGAAAATAATCATTAAAAAAGTGAAATAATAATTTAAACCGACCTCAGAGTTTAAGAACCTCTAGAAGGTAGTCTCGATGCAAGTGTAGGGCTGTTTATACCATAGGCACATTAGTCTCTGTGCCAAAGAGATACGAATCCTTGTCAATGTCACCTTGATTTCTATCTTACTCAATCTTACCTTTTCTTTCGTTTCTCAAAACGAAAGTCGTGTTTTCTTTTGTATCTATCAGGCATGATTTCTAATTGATTTTATTAAATTAGTTAATTAAAACAATTTTTTAAGCATTCACACATATTATAAAGCAGTTATCATTTTATAAGATGAAAGATTACGAAGTAGGAAATATTGCATTGAGGCAATCAATATTACAAAACATTAATTGAGATGTAACATGAAAACTTAGCGTGTTCATGAATCATGATTAAACCTAGCGTCAAGATATAGTAAAATTATGTGAATGTGTGTTTTGTTTTAATACAGTATTGACGCTATTTGGGGTAAGGGGCCCTATGATTTGGTTACCTCAGACATTAGTATGAAACATAAGAAAACTTAAAGAAATGAGTATTTAGGATGTTAATTATGCCATTATTATTTTGTGTTCTGTTAAATTTATTTTATCTTCTGATATTTTATAATTTGATGGCACAATCAATTTGTATTATAAATTATATAATTCTCTTTTTATTAATTTATTAAAATGACTATTTTATGTAATTAAATGTGGGAGATGTACCTCAGTTTTACTGAATACATAAAAATAAAAGCATGATATTAAAATAAAAATTATTACCGTTTGTTTTACTGACGTCCTGCCGTCGATAACATATATCATGACTGGCAAAATGCTTTTAATCATATTTTTCGACAGATTGTTAAGGGTTTCATTTTCACTCAAACCTGGAGAGTCAATAATGTCAATTCCACATTTCAGAAAATTAGAGTGAATTCCAGCTTTGATTTGCTTGTTAATTTCTTCTTCGTCAATTCTTACATTTTCCTTCAGTTGAAGAAATCGTTTTGGGATCGTTGTTGTGTTCAATGATTTTCTTTTCAAAATAACTCCTTCATTGCTAATAATTTCCACGAAATTTTTCATGCTATATGTTACTCTGGTTATTCTAGCAGTACATCTTTCAAATGCTTGCGGCACGACATTTTTCCTCAACAGTGTATTGACAAATGTGCTTTTACCGGATTTCACCTGTCCAACAACGGCAATCGCCGGATTTCCGATTTCGACTTGTTTTTCAAAGACCGATTTCAAATAAAACTGCTCATCGGCTAAAATATCTGAATCCTCGAAGTTTCCCAAATCAGCAGCAATGTTGTTCAAATTGTTTGAATCGACACAATCTAATAAAGATCCAGTATCTGATTTTAGGATTTCAGTTATTTGGTCGAATGTTTTTTTCGTTGACGATTGAATTTTGACTAAACGTTCTCGGTTCTGACGATAATCTTTTATAACTCGTGTCAGATTTTCACGAGTTCTTTGATCGTCACTGTTAACAAATTCCATCTACGAAAATTGATTATAAAATTTACAAATGCTAAACACCATATGACGAATGATGTGAATGAACTTTGATCTTTTAAATAAACAGATTCTCGAAAAACTTACAATCAATATAACATTTACTATTTATTTTGGTTTTCAATAGTTTTAATTTAGACGATTTGCCCTCTCCTCGTCTGAAAAATGAATTACTAACATAATATATTCAATTATTATTAGACTATTGTTTAGTTATGATTAGGTTCAGTAGGAAATATCTCTTGATATGACTGCTCGTATTTAGTCGCAAAAAGCAAACAATTGAAATAACTTTTTTATTTAATCACAGATGAAACATTTGGTTCAATCAATTTCACAGTGCTCAAGAGTAGATATTCAAAGGACGTCACACTTTTAAAATATGATCTGATTTAGCTAATTTTTTTTATTAACTTAACTTTTCAACTTTTGCTAGCTTAGTAAAGTGGCAAAAACTAATTTTTACATTGCCTCTATTAAAGTATTTTCCTTAACTAGATCTGTCATCAATGACCCAACAATATTGAAACTATATTATCCTCTTGATGTTTTGATCTCAGCCTGTTATTCACGTTATTCTACAATTATTTATGAGTTTTTCTTGAATAATTAATGAGATTAATTAATTAATTTTTCGTATTGCGCTCACTAATATTGGTCAAATCCTTTAATCGACTATGCTCTAGAACTCGAGTACACAGATGACGGGAGGCTGTAAAAGTAAAATAGGATTTTAGAATTTTGTTGAAAAGTTTTAATAATTATTGGGAACGTGTGATATGTGAAGCTTTGCTGATAAGGTCATTGGATCCAAACATTAATATGCAAAGTGCATTGACAACGAATATTTTGAATGTTTTTAGATAGCTTGAGTATGTTTAATCACAAATTGATGCTTGTTTATGGATTTTAAAAAAAATGTTTTAATTTTTAATATTATTAAAATAATTTAATTTAATTTATAAAATATTTCATTTTTATTTTAAAATTATAATATAGATAAATATTTATAATATTTATTTAAAAATTTTTCTAAAATTAGGTTTTTGTGCCTGAAGATGACAGTTATGCTGTCGAAATATGTCGTACTAAGAGTCTTTTATTGTTATCTTCTTCTTCTTCTTCTTCTTCTTCTTATTATTATTATTATTATTATTATTATTATTATTATTATTATTATTATTATTATTATTATTATTATTATTATTATTATTATTATTATTATTATTATTATTATTATTATTATTATCATAATTATAATTATTTTTTTCAGTCTTTACGAGATTTCCATTAGTGGAAACCATTTAGTTATGTTTTAAGGTATGGAAAGAATATGTGAGTGAACATGAGTTATTGAAATTGCATTTCGTAAATTACTTGAATTTGCAACTTCAAATGTGAATTTTCATTTTTGATAACAGGTGGTCAAAACAGATAGATGTGGTTGCAATATGTTTTCCATTGGTTCCCACAATGGGTTCTAGGTAATTTACTAATGGAATCTGAAATCAGTAAGTTGTCAAGTTTGGAAGGTGAACAAATTCGATCTCACCACACGGAACTGAAATATGTGTTGGTATTGTTTTATTCGGAAGGTTTCAGAGAATGTATGCATAAGATCCTCAAACATATAGATACAACTAAGTTTAAGATTGTTTCAACGTCTTGCAAAGTAATTAGTGTGTTAATTAATAAGTTTCCAATTCCAGTTGGTTTATGTTCTGAATTCGTTTATCAATTTTCATGTATTGCTACATACATTGGATATATATAATAAAAGCGATATATTATTATATATATAATAAAAAACGAAAGCGATAGTGCTGTTAAACTTTGTTTATGAGTGATCATGACCGAATTTAGGTCGACATATTTCATATTTTATCAAATAATTTTGCGGAAATTGGCTTACATAGTTATTCATCTAAATTGTATTTATTATTATTATTGTTAATATTCTTCTTCTTCTTTTTCTTCTTCTTTTATTATTATTATTAGCCCTAAAATGATGCTGCTTGATCAAAATCCGACACCAAACTGACCTGTTTCTACGAAAAACCGCCGAAAGTTCCCTGAAATTATGACATTTTTTGATTTTTGAGTCCGTTCGACTTTGTCATCCAAAATTAACCTAAAAATGGTGTTATACTGAAATCCGACCATTTAAACAAAATTTGAAATGGAGGAATTCAAGATGACGACTACTTTATTAAACTAAAAATCCAAATGATAATTACCTAATATGACATTGACCTCAAATTACCTTGATCTATTAAATTAATTTAACCTTGAAGTGAGTAGTGGTTCTGTAAAGTCATAGTATATTATTTTACATATAATCACGAAGAAATGATCAGATTACAATGTTTTATGTGTCAATTGTGAAAGGAATGGGAAGTTATGGGTTTATGTATGTAAATTATATATAACAAATTAATAGGCAAAAAATTGTATTTTTGCCCAAATGTTTTTTAAAGAACTTTAATAATTTATATCCTTTTTCGAAAATTCGTTATTTTTTTCCACCTTTTCTACTTCTTGACAATTATTCAAATTTATAAATTATGCATTTAATGGAAATTTCCAGTATTTCAAAATAGTTGAAATATTCGAAGTATTCAAAGGACTATTATTGATCATTTCAGGTAAAAAAAATCTCTTACCTTACAATTTTTATCTTCCAAAAAGAAAGATTACGCATCAATTTTAAAAAAGTAATTAAACTTTCTTAAATTTCTGTAATTCTACGTCTATATAAATCAAGTACATATTGAACAATATATCCAAACAAACATAAAATATTTTTAACAATAAAGAGATTAAATAATTCTCAATAAATTTTGTAAGAATTATTTGTATCCACATAATTTTGAAATTGGGTGCTAGTTTAAATTTAACGACAAAATGAACCGTGACGATTGTTACTCTAATTCTTATAAACATTTGAAGTAAGCATCAATGCATTACATAATTATTTTTAAAACAATGAGTAATAAATAATTTCTCAATTTTTGGTACATATTTCTTTCTGCTGCTATTGGAAAATCATTTTTAAAAAAAATTTGCTATAATCAGAATCTCTAAATCTTGAGTGCAACCACATTGAAGGAATTCTGAATTTAAATTTCGGTACATTTCAAGTAACAAAAAAAATCGATTTAATTTAATAACAAAATATTGATTGATAAACAAAAAAGAAAGTAAAGCCTTCTTACAATTTCTTTGCCTATTATTTGAAATTTACAGTTGTTAAAAGCGACAAATGAAGGCTTGAAGTTCATTAATTCAAAGTTCAATTTCAGATCTAAATGAGTGGATAAAATGATTCAAAAAATTCACTTAAAATATTCTAATATGAATTCAAAAAGTGACATTGATGAACAATTTTGTTTCAAAATAAACCAAGCCAGCCAGGAGTATCGGGAAAACCGGAAAGCTTTAATAGACATACAAACTAGAACAAGAACAGCATTTTTGAACCTTACCGACATTTTAAAACCTTCAACAGCGGAACTACTAGAATGTATAAATATCAATGACTTATCAGAGGCATTCGCCGAATTTACTTTAGTTCAGAATGAAAACGTTCCGAATGATAAATATGTTCCTGATGTCGAAAAAAATGTCAGTTGCAATCCAGCAATTGCAATTGTCGGTCAAGTCAAAGCTGCTAAAAGTACAATGATAAATGTTCTTCTTAGGAAAACTGTCGTATGTCAAGCTTTTTCCAGATGCACTGCCAGAATTACCAGATTAACTTATAGTGAAGAAAATTATGTTGAATTATTTGATTCAGATGGAACTTTACTTAAAAGAAAATTGCTGAGAGCTCCAAAAATTCCCGCAAGATTTGTGAGATTAAATGAAAATGATAGAAGTAATATTAAAGAAATCAGAAAAGAAGTAAAAGCGGGAATAAATTGTAAATTTTTGATGAGCGGTATCGATTTGATAGACACTCCTGGATTAAATGAACATTCTCTGTTATCTAATCTTTCCAAAGAAACAGTGAAAAATATTCTTCCTATTATGATTTATGTTATTGATGGAAATACTTCAGTAAAACAAACGGTAATTATTAATTTTGTGAAATGTAAATAATATTAATTTTAAACTTAATTAATTAAATGCGGTTTGATTGTTAACATAAATTGAAGTTTTTAAAAATATCTACTAAATAAATATCGTATTTTGTTTTATAAAAAATTAAATTCTACAAAAAATGATTAAATTGGAAATTATAATATAATGTTAATAACTTATTAATGAGACCACAAAATTCAGTTCAAATTATTCTAAATTCACTGTACAAAGTAACTTAAACCAAAAATTAATAATAAATTAATAATATTTCAAAACAAATATTCTATAGGGTAATATAAAACCTAAATATTTCCTAAGGCAATATACATAGCAAATATCGATTGGGAATACTTCCATAAACAATAGTGTCACCTCCAAACAAGTAATAAAAACATGGTAATCCACTGCCTACTCCCGTGTTTTTAACGAAGGTCCAAAATATGTGTTTATAACAATAGCCAAAGAGATTCCTACATTGTAGTGTGAAACTCTAGTGTTTTTTAGCGAGAGACCAATATTCAAATTTTTTTTAAAAATAAAAATAATACTTTATTTAAAAAAAATTTATAAAATAAAAAAGTTTTGTAGATGACGCGAAAAATTTTTAAGCTTAATATCCCATTGCGCAGACTTATTATTATACAATACTTTCGTTCAAATATACTATTTTATAGTGACAAATTCGTTATAATTCTTAAATAAAAATAAATAAATAATTGATATTTTAATAATAAAATTTACTTTTACGTGAAATCGATCGTATTTCTAATAATTTTTGCATTTGGATTGATTCATTTTTATTTTTGAAAATGATGAATTCTATTCACCAACCAATAAGAATTAAGTTAAAGTAGAAAATAGAGACAAATATAATAAGTTGCAATATTTTATTTTTTCACTCAAAAAATTAACTAATAAATATACTTTAAATATTATATTTTCTACAACATTTTTTGACTATGAATCAGATTTGTTTATGGTATTCACGAATTTTCGGCACAGCTGTCGAAATATATTGTACGAAGAGTTTTTTATTGGCGTTATCTTTAAATTAAATCGCTGCCAAATTTATTTAATTATTTATATATACCCGTTAAATAATAATAATCTATTATTCCTTTAAATCAAAGATGAAATGTTCAAACATTGTTCGTTTCCCTAATATTAAGCCTCAGTTAACATAATATTTGTTAATGATTTCCCTGCAAATGGCAACATCAGAGTTTTAAACAAGAGAAAACTCTATTCCTTCAAAACATTGATAATTTTTCATTTTTAAAAACGTATATCGTAATAAAAGAAACTACTTTTATTTTTTCGACATAATTTTTCATGTTTGGATTTTTAAAATTTTTTATATAACGGCGGTACTGTTTAAAGCTAGAGTGAAAGGTTTCCATCGTAGTGGTGGTTGTTTTCCTTTTTGTGAAATGTTAATCATGCATTACATTTACTTATAAATGTTTAGGATTTATCTGATTTGCTTGAACTGAAGAATGCTATCCCAGACTTGAAAATAATATATTTTATCAGTAAACTAGACTCAGATATCTCAACAGAACAATTAAGCGACCCTGAAGAAATTGAAAAAATGAAAATTGAATTAAGCATAGAAAAGTTATCAATAGCATTTAAAAGATTACAAAATCAAAATTTCATTCCGAAAACATATAACCATTGGTCAGAATGCCCATATTTCCATGGAGCTTCACTTTACAAAATCATGGATTATTTTAACCATCAACAAAGTCCAGAAATTTTATTCAACTTGGAATTGTTTAATCGATTTGAAAATGAATTAAGTCTATTTCTATTGGTTCATTTTGAAAACATAATAACTACAGCCGCATATTCATTGATTTATTTTCATATGGATGTTTTAGCAAAAATAATCAGTCGAGGAATTAAAATCAAAGATTCATCGGAGGAAAATCAAAATCAAATCGAACGAATCAAAAGAATTGAGGAAGAATTATTTGAAAATATTAAGAATGTTCTTTCATCACAGAAGTTATATTTAAAAGAAATACTTATAAAAAAATTTAAAACCGAATCCGATTCAATTTATAAACTTGTTCAAGACTGTGAATATCCAAGTTCTATTAGAGTACCAGACAGTGGAATCACGATCGATAACAATACCATCAGACTTTGTCAGAAATTTATAGTTTCTATCATTTGTTTTGGTTTGGAACAGTTAATTGAACGATTCGTCGAAGATGAATTATTTAGCAAATATCGATCAAAAGTGGAAAATCATTTTAACGATAATATGGATAAGAAATTATATGGAAAAAATTCTAAGTTTTCTGGAAGAAATCCTTATGACATGTGTTTGAGAAAGATCCTAACTGAAAATTATAAATGCAATTTCAAAGTTAATCCTAAAAATCTGGAGGATATGAGTTCTATGAGAAAATTGATAAATAATATTCTTTCCAGTATCAAAATATTTTTATGGAAAATTTTTGAAGTTAATTCATTAAAAGGTTGTAAAGATGTTAAAAGTCAAAAATGGAAACACAATCAAGTAAAATATTGTCTCCTCAACTGTGATTTTTCGAAATTAGCCGACAACGTTTGCATAAATCTTATTGAAAATCTTCAAAATTGTCACGAGGCCTTCAATTTAGCTTTAGAAATTGAAAGAAAACATTTTCAAAAATCCATTCAAATTTCAGACAATATCAAACAGTCATTAAAAAAAAACCATTGGCCAGTATTTTCGGTGTTATTAATGGAAACATTGGACATTAAAGGAAGATACATGATGAAAGACGTAAAACGTCATGAAGAAATCGGTAAGTTTAAAAAAAATATTATTAATAATAATAATAATAATAATAATAATAATAATAATTGTTAGAAGTTGCTAAAACATCTTCTAAATTATC
Source organism: Schmidtea mediterranea (assembly GCA_022537955.1). Taxonomy (NCBI): domain Eukaryota; kingdom Metazoa; phylum Platyhelminthes; order Tricladida; family Dugesiidae; genus Schmidtea; species Schmidtea mediterranea. The sequence goes on from CM039680.1 coordinate 110,589,687, forward strand.
TTGAATAACTTTTGCATTAAAAGAACTCATATTCCAAAAATTTATTTCTAAATCAATATTGTTTAATATTAAAAAAAACTTTCAAGCATTGAACCAAATAATTTAAAACTATTTATCAAAGAAATTCAATATTAATATCTTAATAAAAATTGAAGAATTTTATATTTAAATTTTAATCAAAGTTAATTATGCCAATCTATTTTAAAAATTCAATCGAAAAATTATTAGTTTAGAATTTTACTAAAAAATGATTTTATCTTTTTTAAATTATTTTAATTCATTTTAAATCTTTCTGGCAAACAATCCAAAATATTCAATTTTCTGCTGAAAACACCTCACAATAATAATATTAATAATAATAATGTTAATAATAACAATAATAATAATAATAATAATAACATAATAAAAGTTTATCCTTGTTAGATCTATCTTAAAGACCATTCGATAAAAATTTATCATGAAATCAGTTTACAAATTTACTTAGATATAATTTAATTTCAAGTACAATATATAAATAAAATAATTTTGAAAGAAAATGTTTTTATAATGTATTAAAAAAAAGAAAACCGATTTTTCCAAAATAATTTTTATACAGAAAATTTATATTGGGGTAATATTTTGATACATTTGTTATGTCATCACTTACTCTACTGTTTTAGTTATCAGGTTTATCACACTAAGATTTTTTTCCTTTAAGCACAGTCTAATAGTAAAATTGATAGTAAAAATTAATAAATGCTTCAAAAAGTAAATGAAGACATTGAAGAATCAAAAAATAATCAGTTATTACTTTAAAGTATATCAATTCGAAATGATGAAGT